>JAZGQO010000013.1:7200000-8400000 GCA_036850965.1 Patella caerulea
GAGAGCGCGCCCCTTTAATATGATTGTGCCAACTTTTACTAATAATATTTGGAAAGTTTATGCAAATACCTTTCAGAATATATATAGCTGGATGCTTAGAATTTTGTACGATAGTCCGAATTCGACTCGGAATATTGCCGTTCTTTCACTTTAAAATATTAAAAAAATGGCTATTTGTAGGTTGAGAGGGCGCCCCTTTAATATGATTGTGCCAACTTTTACTAATAATATTTGGAAAGCTTATCCAATTACCTTTCAGAATATATATAGATGGATGCTCAGAATTTTGTACGATGGTCCGAATTTCGACTGGGAATATTACCATTCTTTCAGTTTAAAATATTGAAAAATTGGCTATTTTTAGGTTGAGAGCGCGCCCCTTTAATATGATTGTGCCAACTTTTACTAATAATATTTAGAAAGCTTATGCAATTACTTTTCAGAATATATATAGCTGGATGCTTAGAATTTTGTACGATAGTTCGAATTTGGACTTCGAAAAAAATACTGGTCTGTCTTTACATTCAGAATATTGAAAAATTGGCTATGTTCAGGTTGAGAGGGCGCCCCTTTAATATGATTGTGCCAACTTTTACTAATAATATTTGGAAAGCTTATCCAATTACCTTTCAGAATATATATAGCTGGATGCTGAGAATTTTGTACGATAGTCCGAATTTGGACTCGGAATATTGCCGTTCTTTCACTTTAAAATATTAAAAAATTGGCTATGTTCAGGTTGATAGCGCGCCCCTTTAATATGATTGTGCCAACTTTTACTAATAATATTTGGAAAGCTTATGCAATTACCTTTCAGAATATATATAGCTGGATGCTTAGAATTTTGTACGATAGTCCGAATTCGACTCGGAATATTGCCGTTCTTTCACTTTAAAATATTAAAAAATAGGCTATTTGTAGGTTGAAAGGGCGCCCCTTTAATATGATTGTGCCAACTTTTACTAATAATATTTGGAAAGCTTATTCAAGTACCTTTCAGAATATATATAGCTGGTTGCTCAGAATTTTGTACGATGGTCCGAATTTCGACTCGGAATATTACCATTCTTTCAGTTTAAAATATTGAAAAAATGGCGATTTGTAGGTTGAGAGCGCGCCCCTTTAATATGATTGTGCCAACTTTTACTAATAATATTTGGAAAGTTTATGCAAATACCTTTCAGAATATATATAGCTGGATGCTTAGAATTTTGTACGATAGTCCGAATTCGACTCGGAATATTGCCGTTCTTTCACTTTAAAATATTAAAAAAATGGCTATTTGTAGGTTGAGAGGGCGCCCCTTTAATATGATTGTGCCAACTTTTACTAATAATATTTGGAAAGCTTATCCAATTACCTTTCAGAATATATATAGATGGATGCTCAGAATTTTGTACGATGGTCCGCATTTCGACTCGGAATATTACCGTTCTTTCACTTTAAATGTTGAAACATTGGCTATGTTCAGGTTGAGAGCGCGCCCCTTTAATATGATTGTGCCAACTTTTACTAATAATATTTGGAAAGCTTATCCAATTACCTTTCAGAATATATATAGCTGGATGCTGAGAATTTTGTACGATGGTCCGAATTTGGACTTCGAATAAAATACCGGTCTATCTTTACATATAGAATATTGAAAAATTGGCTATATTCAGGTTGAGAGCGCGCCCCTTTAATATGATTGTCCCAACTTTTACTAATAATATTTGGAAAGCGTAATCAATTACCTTTCAGAATATATATAGCTGGTTGCTAAGAATTTTGTACGATGGTGCGAATTTTGACTCGGAATATTACCGTTCTTTGAGTTTAAAATATTGAAAAATTGTCGACGTTTAGGATGAGAGCGCACCCCTTTAATATGATTGTGCCAACTTATACTAATAATATCTGGAAAGCCTATTTAATTACCTTTCGGAATATATTTAGTTGAATGTCTAGAATTTTGTACGATAATGCGAAATTACACCTCTATTCTGAGCTAAAGGAATGGATAAAAAATAATATATTATTCTACTTTCATTTGATAGACGTAACGTTGGATTTTATTGGTTGGTAAAAATAGATGAGTTTGGGCGACTGTTGTCTTAATTCTGAATAGGTTGCCAACGAACAGGTGGCCAGCTGGATCGGTCGAATAGCTGGCTAGCCGAATAGGCGGCCAATTTGTGTTCGGTCTTCCTATCCCCCCTATTAACCTAAAAAAAAAGCTATTTTTTTTTTGTTTGAATACTTATTTTAAAATGCTTATTAGACGCCTATAGGTAACTACATAGCATGATGATTACAACAGTCTGTTAGAATGACCTTTCCGAAAATTTCCTCAAAATGTTCGCCCCCCTACCGAAAGGTAATGCCCCCCCCCCCCACGCTTAATGGTGTCTAGATAAGGGCCTGATACTAGTAATAGCAAGTTGATGACAATAGCCTACTAATAACTATTCAAAACAAAAGTCCTACTAAATACTTATTACCAAATGCCACTACATTGGAGTCATTTTGTGTATTTAGTTAGTATTATGGGTAGTATTGGATAAATTGTCCTTCCGCGCGATAAGTGCGATCCTTTTCACTTCAACAAAATAATCATTATCGAATTCTTTGAGTCCGAGCCAGCGATTGGCTGTTTTCACGTTAGTAATAATTCAGTATCAAGCGAGCGCGTGCTGATATTTATCCAGGGGTCATATAGTGAAGCCGTCATACTTTTGAGTTTGTTCGTAATTTACAGATCCATAGGTTCTTCAGTTTTTAAATTATTTTCTCCAGTTTTAGCAGATATTGTGTATTAATTATTATCCACAGAAAATGCAGGTAGGTTAGGCTATATTTAGATCTATAAATGCAGTTATTAGTCTGCATAATTGGAAATTCAAATTGGGTTTCTTTGTTCACGCATCAATTTTGCCATATCGGCAAGACACTGTTGGATTGCCGTTGGAGCCGAATAAACAAAGGAATAGCTAATTCGAGGTACTATTCTGCACTGTCTACAATTATAGTTAAACGAACCTGGAGCAGAAATCACCAGACACATGGTTTGATTTCATAATGTACCAGTAAAGTAGTAGGTTTACATCAGAATAGCCCATTGTCGGTTCACGTGTAGACTAGTCTATGCAGAGTTCGACTTTATTACTGTCTCGTCTGGCGGAAAACAACTAGCTAGTAGTACTACTACTATAATGCAATTTCCATTTCCAAAAATGGCGAATCGATTTTTGTATTTTTGAGACTTAATATTTTGGAGGCTCTTACGGTCAAGTGCGGTTTTAAAGATCATATTTTATGTTTTGATTTGTACAGTGCGAAAGGAAATGGATAGGTGCAGAGTGTTGCGTGGTAGTAGGCCTAGTGCACGGACACAGGAGGCTAAACTAGCCCCAAAACCTTGTCTCTTCCCCTCCAACAGAAAGACTCCCCAACCCCCTACAGCCCACCCAATCCCAATCAACGAACAGACATCTAAAAAACAAACATAAAAAGAAAAGAAAAAATAACCAAATTGGAATAGTTTTACCATGAGTTGTGCATGAAACAGTCAATTGGCCTAGGCCACAGCACAGGATCAACAATTGGCAACAGTGACCCTCACCATATCCATTAAAATGATTTCATATCATGAGTCATCATGCAACCTGGTCTGATGGTTCTTGGTAATTAGATGCCGATAGCCAACCTGCAGATTATTGATCAGTATGGTTTGTAGTTGTAATGGCGGCATGCACAACTTATCTCTCGAGGTATTCCATCTGATGTATGAAATTGAATGATTCTGTAGGGTAGGGCATTCAGTTAAAATGAAATTAACTCGGAGAACAGCCTAAAATGTATTATATAGCTTAATCTAAGCTATCTTTTGTCTGTAAATCATAAACTGATAGAATATGCATTCCCATGAATTAAAGCACTTATTGCTATAGTACTTATACTTATACAATATAAGTGTGGCAATTTTGGCAATAACCGATACCCACTTTCACTAAAACTCACCATTTGTCTGCACATTGGACAAAATTACTTACGGTATGTGTAACACTATAAGCCTCAGAATGCCTCATTCTTCATTTTTGTCCAAGCGTGGCAGAAAGATATCTTTGCCCGATATTGCCACGCTGTAACGAGGTTAAAAAAAATGCCTCGTTTGTCTGGAGTTTCAAAACGTAGTTTTTTTAAAAATTGCCTTGTTTTTGGAACAACATATTAAATTTTGTTCAGAACGAGGCTAGATAAAAATGCCTTGTTTACTAAAAAATTTTTTTTTTCAAGATAATTATTAGTCAGGGTATCCGCCAGAAAAATCTTGAAGGGAGCTACAATTTATTTGATTCCGAATTACTGGGCCGTCTGGGGGTACGGGCAAGCCTTGAAATAACTGCTAAAGCCTGGCGCAGACGGTCAACTTTTCGTCACTTGTTGCTGCAATAGGCAACTACTGGCAACTCGGAGCAATTGGCAACTTGAGGTCTCCCGTGTGCGCTGACTGGCAACGAGAAGCAATTTTTCCTCCGAATGTATCCGGATTGCCGATATCACGTGATCATTCAAAATGGCACCATACATACAATATTACAATAAATCACCTTGATCAGATTATTATAATTAATTTACAAAACAATAAAACAATTAATTGAATTTGACTTTTAGTTTCATGACCACTACCGAGTACCGGAGTAAAACAAATATATATTTTACCGGTCGTTTCGAAGTGAAAGGCCAGTTCACTGAGACAGCCATGTTTTTTTGTACGATCCAAATACTCGGCTGAGCTTACACCATATAATACTGGCCGCTCAGCCCACATTTCCACCAACATGTCTTCCATCTCCACGGACCATGTTAATGTTGTTAGCTGTTCTGACGCCGCCATCTTGAAGTATCACATGACAGTGGAGCGCTCGTTGATTGGACAGTTAACCAGTTGCTTGTTGCCTGTTGTAGCCTACCGCTGCAGACGAGCAATTTTGAAGCAACAGATGAACAATTGCTCGGCGACGAGCGATTTTCTGTTGTCGAATATCAAACATGTTTGATATTTGGCAACGAGAAGCAACTCGGAGCAACAGCAGGCAACTATTGTTGTCTGTTGGCGCAGACGAGCGATTTTTTCTTTCAACGACCAGCGATTTCACTGTTGCCTGAAAGTTGCTCGAAAAAGTTGCCCGTCTGCGCCCGGCTTTAGGTTCAGCCTGAACTGATTTTCGGCCGGACATTTCAGATTTTCAGTCTGACAAATACCATTATTCCATGCAGTGGAAAATTCCCTCATATACCTATTTGATGTTTTAGAATACTTTATACAGAGTTCGCATTTTAGTATACCGGTAGTCACAAAACAATCGTTTTCTTCGTATGTTAACCACAAGTCGGCATTGGATTTTGCTACGTCATTTTTAACCCACTTTTCTACTGTTCTATTTGTATGTAATTTTCGAACTAGTGACGGCGATGGTCCCCATTTAGAAGTGAAATTTCGAAAGACATTAGACACAGTACCAGTCTTAAAATTTTCTGAAACGGTCCCACTAGCCGGGATATCTCATGTCAGCAGAGGGTTGGGAAAAGTAAGAAGTTATTTTATTCCACCTTTTTTCAAGGCTCTTGTAATTACATTCACATCGGAAGTGTCCAATAAAGTGAGATATTTTAATTTTTGTATAAAAAGTCTCTCCCTAATTCCTAATTACACCCATAGTCAACTTAAACATTTTCTTGTAACATTTTAAATGTTATTACTTTTATTACTAATAATTTGTATGATTACATGTCATGTTAGGTGTGATTTAGAGCTAGTCATATACGAAAGTAACCCAAAGCTTGCTACTACACGTAGACTTGAATAACCAGCATAAAAGAGCAGATTCTCAATATTATCCATTATTTTATCTTCTGGTCGAAATACACGTAAATAGTGATATTTTTACTATGACACAGGTCGTTGATATAACCAGCGTGAAAGAGTGGATTCTAAAAAATATTAATATTTTTACTATGACTCGGTTCGTTGATACAATCAACATAAAAAAAAGCTGATTCTAAAGATTATTTTATCTGCATGCGGCCGAGATATAAATAGTAACATTTTCACTATGACTTGGATGCTTTGGGGCCTGGATTTGAGCCGATTTTTATAAAACCAGCGTAAAAAAAAAAGCCTATTCTAAAAATTATTGATTATTTTATCTGCACTCAGCCTATATATAAATAGTAACATTTTCACTCTGACTCGGGTCGTTGATATTTTTGTGGCTGGATTTTCGAGTCTAGTTATAATTAGCGATCGAATCGAATTTTTGGCTTACTGTTTGACCCGAACTCGGTCGGATAATTATGTGATGAAAGGCAATTTGGCTTGTCGAAGGGTGTCAGTTCGCCCTGACATTGTCCCTGTCCGGTCGCTTATTGTCCCCCGCCTTTCGAAGAAACTTGGGGGACTATTAAAATAGGTTCGTCTGTCTGTCTGTCCGTCACACTTTTTGGGACACAATAACTCTCTTCCTAATTGAGCTAGAATGTTCAAACTTGGTGTATGTGTTTATTAGGTCAATGCCTTGATGGAGTTCGAAGATGAGCAATTTCCGCTTAGGGTAAGCAGAGATAAGCAATTTGATTGGTTGATGCTTTGGGACACGATAACTTTAGTATTACAGTAATGCCTTGACTAAGTTCGATAATGAGCATTTTCTGCTCAGGGTAAGCAGAGCGATACGCAATTTGATTGGTCGAGATTTTGGAACACAATAACTCTCCTTCCAATTGAGTTAAAATGTTCAAACTTGACTGTATATATGCTTATTAGGTCAATACCTTGATGGAGTTCAAAGATGAGCATTTTCCGCTTAGGGTAAGTAGAGATAAGCAATTTGATTGGTTGATGCTTTGGGACACGATAACTTTAGTTCTAATTAAGTGAGAGTGATGAAACTTGGTGTATAGTTTCATTACAGTAATACCTTGACTAAGATCGATAAAGAGCATTTTCTGCTCAGCGTAAGCAGAGCGATAAGCAATTTGATTTGCCGAGACTTTGGAACACAATAACTCTCCTTCGAATTGAGTTAAAATGTTCAAAAGTTGTTGTGTATGCTTATTAGGTCAATGCCTTGATGGAGTTCGAAGATGAGCATTTTCTTCTTGGGGTAGGCAGAGATAATCAATTTGATTGGTTGATACTTTGGGACAAGATAACTTTAAATAGGTTCATCTTGATTGATGATTTTTATGCCAATAAAATGACTGCATTCTCATTCAGTAATGGATTCGACAGTAACAGTGCAGGGAATATTTAACTTTTTTATACGCCCACATTTTCATGTGGACGTATATTGTCGTCGCCCCTGTTCGTCCGTCCGTCCACAATTGTTTGTGAACAGTCTACAGGTCACAATTTTTATCCGATTTCAATGAAACTTAAAATATAGGTTTATCACCCTAAGATCTCGGTTCCTTTCGATATTGGCATGTATCGGACCGTAACTTCATGGGTTATGGCCCCTGATTGTACGAAAAATCACGTTTTTATACGCCCACATTTTCATGTGGACGTATTATGTTGTCGCCCCTGTCCGTCCGGACGTCCGTCCACAATTTGTTTGTGGACTCTCTACAGGTCACAATTCTTATCCGATTTTGACGAAACTTGAAATATAGGTTTATCCCCAAAAGATCTCGGCTGCTTTCGATATTGGCATGTATCGGATCAAAACTTCATGGATTATGGCCCCTGATTGTACGAAAAATCACGTTTTTAGCTTGTGGACCCTATAGAGGTCACAATTTTGAACCGATTTTGATGAAACTTGACATGCATATTTGTAACCCAAAGATCTTGGTTCCTTTTGATATTTGCGGCTATCGGAATGTAATTTCCTGAATTATGGCCCCTGATTGTCCGAAAAATCACCCTTTTTAGCTTGTGGTCCCTCTTGAGGTCACAATTATTATTCGATTTAAAAAACCGTTTGATTATATCACCGTTACACCCTAAGGAAGGTTGAGTTCGAATTTCGGGAAAATTGGACGAAAATTGCCATACAAAATGGCCGCCGTTTGTGCGCGAATACTGTTAAAAAATGGTATATCAAGGTTGTGGACCCTGTGGAGGTCACAATTTTAAATCGATTTTGATGAAACTTGAAATTCATGGTTATAACCCAAAGATCTTGCTTCCTTTCGATATTTGCGCATATAGGATCGTAACTTCCTGAATTATGGCCCCTGATTATACGCAAAATCGCCTTTTTTTTAGCTTGGAGGTCACAATTATTATTCGATTTAAAAAACCGTTTGATTATATTACCATCACACCCTAAAGAAGGTTGAGTTCAAATTTAGGGAAAATCGGACGAAAATTGCCATACAAAATGGCCGCTGTTTGTACGCGAATACTGTTAAAAAATGGTTGTGGACCGTGTGGAGGTCACAATTTTGATTCGATTTTAATGAAATTTGAAATTCATGGTTATAAACCAAAGATCTTGCTTCCTTTCGATATTTGCGCATATCGGATCGTAACTTCCTGAATTATGGCCCCTGATTATACTCAAAATCGCCTTTTTATACGCCCACATTGAAATGTGGTCGTATATTGTCGTCGCCCCCGTCCGTCCGTCCGTCCGTCCGTCGGTCCGGCGTCCACAATTGCTTGTGGACGCTCTACAGGCTAAAGTTAAAATCCGATTGACTTTAAATTTATACACAGTGTTTAAGGTCATGAGACGAAGAAGCCTATTGTTTTTCAGCGTTTTCCGATAATAACTACCAGAGTTATGGCCCTTGATCACTTCAAAATATCTTGTGGACGCTCTAGAGGCCAAAGTTAATATCCGATTGACTTTAAATTTATACACAGTGTTTAAGTTTATGAGACGAAGAAGCCTATTGATTTTCAGCAATTTCCGATAATTAGTGCCAGATTTATGGCCCTTGATCACTTCAAAAAATCTTGTGGACGCTCTAGAGGCCAAAGTTAATATCCGATTTACTTTAAATTTATACACAGTGTTTAAGGTCATGAGACGAAAAATCCTATTGATTTTCAGCGATTTCCGATAATAACTACCAGAGTTATGGCCCTTGATCACTTCAAAATATCTTGTGGAAGCTCTAGAGGCCAAAGTTAATATCCGATTGACTTTAAATTTATACACAGTGTTTAAGGTCATGAGATGAAGAAGCCTATTGTTTTTCAGCGATTTTCGGTAATAACTACCAGAGTTATGGCCCTTGATCACTTCAAAATATCTTGTGGACGCTCTAGAGGCCAAAGTTAATATCCGATTGACTTTAAATTTATACACAGTGTTTAAGGTCATGAGACGAAGAAGCCTATTGATTTTCAGCGATTTCCGATAATTAGTGCCAGAGTTATGGCCCTTGAACACTTGAAAATATCTTGTGGACGCTCTAGAGGCCAAAGTTAATATCCGATTTACTTTAAATTTATACACAGTGTTTAAGGCCATGAGACGAAGAATCCTATTGATTTTCAGCGATTTCCGATAATTAGTGCCAGAGTTATGGCCCTTGATCACTTCAAAATATCTTGTGGAAGCTCTAGAGGCCAAAGTTAATATCCGATTGACTTTAAATTAACACACAGTGTTTAGGGTCATGAGACGAAGAAGCCTATTGATTTTCAGAGATTTAAAATAATTATTGCCAGAGTTATCTCCCTTGATAACTTCAAAAAATCTTGTTACGCTATAGAGGCTAAACTTATCATCCGATTGACTTTAGATTGATACACAGAGTTTAAGGTGTTGAAACGAACAAGTATTTTGATTTTCAATGAATTTTAATAACTGAACAGCTAAATCCATGATATTAAATGTTTCATGTATATACTAATTGTTAGTGTGGGGTAACACTTTATAAAAGGCAATCAAATTCTAATGATTTTCTGATAATTACATAATGAGCCGTTACTCTTAATCAGTTTTTAGTGTATTACAAATGTTTCATTAGCAAAAAAAGTAAAAATATGTGACAACCCTTGTTGACTGCCCGGACAATTTAGCTGCTGTGGGCGTATGTTTCGTTGCCTGGCAACCTATCTTTTTTAGCTTGGAGGTCACAATTATTATCCGATTTAAAAAAAACGTTTGATTATATTACCGTTACACCGTAAGGAAGGTTGAGTTTGAATTTCGGGAAAATCAGACCAAAATTGCCATACAAAATGGCCGCCGTTTGTACGCGAATACTGTTAAAAAATGGTATATCAAGGTTGTGGACCCTGTAAAGGTCACAATTTTAATTCGATTTTGATGAAACTTGAAATTCATCGTTATAACCCAAAGATCTTGGTTCTTTTCAATATTTGCGCATATCGGATCGTAACTTCCTGAATTATGGCCCCTGGTTATACGCAAAATCCCCCTTTCTTTAGCTTGTGGTCCCTCTGGAGGTCACAATTATTATCCAATTTAAAAAAACGTTTGATTATATCACCGTTACACTGTAAGGAAGGTTGAGTTTGAATTTCGGGAAAATCGGACCAAAATTGACAGACAAAATGGCCGCCGTTTGTACGCGAATACTGTTATAAAAATGATATATCATGGTTGTGGACCCTGTATAGGTCACAATTTTAATTCGATTTTGATGAGGAAGGTTGAGTTCTAATTTCGTGAAAATCGTACCAAAATTGCCGGACGAAATGGTCGCCGTTTGTACGCGAATAGTGTAAAAATATGGTATATCATGGTTGTGGACTCGCTACAGGTCACAATTCTTATCCGATTTTGATGAAAAGTCACATTTCTAGGTTGTGTACCGTCACACCATAATCATTGTCGGTTTCGAGTTTCATTAATATCAGACTGGAACTGACCAACTAAATGGCTGCTCCCAATACAGTATGAAATACAGGACTTAAAGATGTAGGAAAAATCACTTTCGGTATTGCTTGTTCTCTGTCCATCTCTCGAAAATGTGGGCGTATCCTGCCTGGCAGTGCCAGCCTATCTTTTAGCTTGTGAACAGTGTAGAGGTCACAATTTTGAACCGATTTGGATGAAACTTGAAATGCATGTTTATAAACCAAAGATCTTGGTTCCTTTCAATATTTGCGCCAATTGAATCGTAACTTCCTGAATTATGGCCCCTGATTGTCCAAAAAATCGCCCTTTTTAGCTTGTGGTCCCTCTGGAGGTCAAAATTGTTATCCGATTTAAAAAAACGTCTGAGTATATCACTGTTACATGGTTATGAAGGTTGAGTTCAAATTTCGTGAAAATCGGACCAAAATTGACGGACAAAATGGTCGCCATTTGTACGCGAATAGTGTGAAAATATGTTATATCAAGGTTGTGAACAGTGTAGAGGTCACAATTGTGAACCGATTTGGATGAAACCTGAAATGCATGTTTATAACCCAAAGATCTTGGTTCCTTTCGATATTTGCGTCATTCGGATCGTAACTTCCTGAATTATGGCCCCTGATTGTCCGAAAAATCGCCCTTTTTAGCTTGTGGTCCCTCTGGAGGTGAAAATTGTTATCCGATTTAAAAAAACGTTTGATTATATCACCGTTCCATGGTTATGAAGGTTGGATTCGAATTTCGTGAAAATCGGACCAAAATTGACGGACAAAATGGCCGCCGTTTGTACGCGAATAGTGTGAAAATATGTTATATCAAGGTTGTGGACCCTTATAGAGGTCAAAATTTTGAACCAATTTTGATGAAACTTGACATGTATGTTTATAACCCAAAGATCTTGGTTCCTTTCGATATATGCGCCCATCGGATCGTAACTTCCTGAATTATGGCCCCTGATTGTCCAAAAAATCGCCCTTTTTAGCTTGTGGTCCCTCTGGAGGTCAAAATTGTTATCCGATTTAAAAAAAACGTTGGATTATATCACCGTTGCATGGTTATGAAGGTTGAATTTGAATTTCGTGAAAATCGGACCAAAATTGACGGACAAAATGGCCGCCGTTTGTACGCAAATAGTGTGAAAATATGTTATATCAAGGTTGTGGACCTTATAGAGGTCACAATTTTGAACCAATTTTGATGAAACTTGACATGCATGTTTATAACCCAAAGATCTTGGTTCCTTTCGATATTTGCGCCAATTGAATAGTAACTTCCTGAATTATGGCCCCTGATTGTCCAAAAAAATCGCCCTTTTTAGTTTGTGGTCCCTCTGGAGGTCAAAATTGTTATCCGATTTAAAAAACCATTTGATTATATCGCCATTTCATGGTTATGAAGGTTTTGTATGAATATTGTGAAAATCGGACCAAAATTGACGACAAAATGGCCGCCGTTTGTACGCGAATAGTGTGAAAATATGTTATTTAAAGGTTGTGGACTTGATAGAGGTCACAATTTTGAATCGATTTTGATGAAACTTTACATGTATGTTTATAACCCAAAGATCTTGGTTCCTTTCGATATTTGCGCCCATCAGGTCATTACTTCCTGAATTATGTCCCCTGATTGTACGAAAAATCACCCCTTTTAGCTTGTTGTGCCTCTGGAGGTCACAATTATTATCTGATTTAAAAAAAAAAAAACGTTTGATTATAAAAACCAAACAAATTCTAATGATTTTCTGATAATTCCTTAATATGCGACAACTCTTGTTGACTGCCCGGACGATTTGGCTGCTGTGTGGGCGTATGTTTCGTTGCCTGGCAACCTATTTTTATATTTTCATGTGGACGTATTATGTCGTCGCCCCTGTCCGTCCGGACGTCCGTCCGTCCACAATTTGTTTGTGGACTCTCTACAGGTCACAATTCTTATCCGATTTTGACGAAACTTGAAATATAGGTTTATCCCCAAAAGATCTCGGTTCCTTTCGATATTGGCATGTATCGGATCAAAACTTCGGGGATTATGGCCCCTGGTTGTACGAAAAATCACGTTTTTAGCTTGTGGACCCTATAGAGGTCACAATTTTGAACCGATTTTGATGAAACTTGACATGCATGTTTGTAACCCAAAGATCTTGGCTCCTTTCGATATTTGCGGCTATCGGAATGTAATTTCCTGAATTATGGCCCCTGATTGTCCGAAAAATCACCCTTTTTAGCTTGTGGTCCCTCTGGAGGTCACAATTATTATTCGATTTAAAAAACCGTTTGATTATATCACCGTTACACCCTAAGGAAGGTTGAGTTCGAATTTCGGGAAAATCGGACGAAAATTGACATACAAAATGGCCGCCGTTAGTACGCGAATACTGTTAAAAAATGGTATATCAAGGTTGTGGACCCTGTGGAGGTCACAATTTTGATTGGATTTTGATGAAACTTGAAATTCATGGTTATAACCCAAAGATCTTGCTTCCTTTCGATATTTGCGCATATCGGATGGTAACTTCCTGAATTATGGCCCCTGATTATACGCAAAATCGCCTTTTTTTTAGCTTGGAGGTCACAATTATTATTCGATTTAAAAAAACGTTTGATTATATCACCGTTACACCCTAAGGAAGGTTGAGTTCGAATTTCGGGAAAATCGGACGAAAATTGCCATACAAAATGGCCGCCGTTTGTACGCGAATACTGTTAAAAAATGGTATATATCAAGGTTGTGGACCCTGTGGAGGTCACAATTTTGATTCGATTGTGATGAAACTTGAAATTCAAGGTTATAACCCAAAGATCTTGCTTCTTTTCGATATTTGCGCATATCGGATCGTAACTTCCTGAATTATGGCCCCTGATTATACGCAAAATCGCCTTTTTTTTTAGCTTGGAGGTCACAATTATTATCCGATTTAAAAAAACGTTTGATTATATTACCGTTACACCGTAAGGAAGGTTGAGTTCGAATTTCGGGAAAATCAGACCAAAATTGCCATACAAAATGGCCACCGTTTGTACATGAATACTGTTAAAAAATGGTATATCAAGGTTGTGGACCCTGTAAAGGTCACAATTTTAATTCGATTTTGATGAAACTTGAAATGCATGGTTATAACCCAAAGATCTTGGTTCCTTTCGGTATTTGCGCATATCGGATCGTAACTTCCTGAATTATTCGAATTTCGTGAAAATGGTACCAAAATTGCCGGACGAAATGGTCGCCGTTTGTACGTGAATAGTGTAAAGATATGGTATATCATGGTTGTTGACTCTGTACAGGTCACAATTCTTATCCGATTTTGACGAAAAGTCACATTTCTAGGTTGTGTACCGTCACACCATAATCATTGTCGACTTCGAATTTCATGAATATCAGACTGGAACTGACCAACAAAATGGCTGCTCCCAATACAGTATGAAATACAGGACTTAATGATGTAGGAAAAATCACTTTCCGTATTGTTTGTTCTCTATCCATCTCTCGAAAATGTGGGCGTATCCTGCCTGGCAGTGCCAGCCTATCTTTACATTTGATAGGCAGTTTCCAGAAAAATTGTGTAAGAATGCTAATCAATTGTATAATTGAGTAGCAAGATTTACCAATTGATTAGCAGTTTTTATACGGCCACATGGAAATGTGGTCGTATATTGCCGTCGCCCCCGTCCGTCTGTCTGTCGGTCCGTCCGTCCATCGTCCACAATTTCTTGTGAACGCACTAGAGGCTAAAGTTAATATCCGATTGACTTGAAATTTATACATGGTGTTTAAGGTCGTGAGACGAAAAAGCCTATTGATTTTCAGCGATATCCGATAATTACTACCAGAGTTATGACCCTTGATCACTTTGAAAAATCTTGTGAACGCTCTAGAGGCTATAGTTAATATCCGATTGACTTTAAATTTATACACAGTGTTTAAGGTCAGGAGATGAAGAAGCCTATTGATTTTCGGTGATATCTGATAATTACTGCCAGAGTTATGACCCTTGATCACTTTGAAAAATCTTGTGAACGCTTTAGAGGCTAAAGTTAATATCCGATTGACTTGAAATTTATACACTGTGTTTAAGGTCGTGAGACGAAGAAGCCTATTGATTTTCAGCGATATCCGATAATTACTACCAGAGTTATGACCCTTGATCACTTTGAAAAATCTTGTAAACACTCTAGAGGCCAAAGTTAATATCCGATTGACTTGAAATTTATACACGGTGTTTAAGGTCGTGAGACGAAGAATCCTATTGATTTTCAGCCATATCCGATAATTACTACCAGAGTTATGACCCTTGATCACTTTGAAAAATCTTGTAAACACTCTAGAGGCTATAGTTAATATCCGATTGACTTCAAATTTATACACAGTGTTTAAGGTCCTGAGACGAAAAAGCCTTTTGATTTTCGGTGATATCTGATAATTACTGCCAGAGTTATGACCCTTGATCACTTTGAAAAATCTTGTGAACGCTTTAGAGGCTAAAGTTAATATCCGATTGACTTTAAATTTATACACAGTGTTTAAGGTCATGAGACAAAGAAGCCTTTTGATTTTCGGTGATATCTGATAATTAATGCCAGAGTTATGACCCTTGATCACTTTGAAAAATCTTGTGAACGCTTTAGAGGCTAAAGTTAATATCCGATTGACTTTAAATTTATACACAGTGTTTAAGGTCATGAGACAAAGAAGCCTATTGATTTTCAGTGATATCCGATAATTACTACCAGAGTTATGACCCTTGACCACTTTTAAAAATCTTGTGAACGTTCTAGAGGCTAAAGTTAATATCCGATTGACTTTAAATTTATACACAGTGTGTAAGGTCATGATAAGAAGAAGCCTGTTGATTTTCAGCAATATCCAATAGTTCCTGCCCGAGTTATGACCCTTGATCACTTTGAAAAATCTTGTGAACGCTCTAGAGGCTAAAGTTAATATCCGATTGAATTTAAATTTATTACACGGTGTTTAAAGTCATGATACAAAGAAGCCTATTGATTTTCAGCAATATCCGATAATTACTGCCAGAGTTATGACCCTTGATCACTTTGAAAAATCTAAAGTTAATATCCGATCGACATTAAATTTATACACACTATTTACGGTTATGATACAAAATAGCCTATTTATTTTCAGCGATATCTGATAATTACTGCCAGAGTTATGACCCTTGATCACTTTGAAAAACCCTGTGAATGCTCTAAAGGCTAAAGTTAATATCCGATTGACTTTAAATTTGTACACAGTGTTTAGGGTCATGATATGAAGAATCCTATTTGATTTTCTGTGATAATTTCTGATAATTTCTGGCAGTTGATCACTTTGAAATATCTTGTGGACAAAGGCCTCGAGACAAACCATCAAAACTATTCTAATCATTTCTGATAATTATTTAATGGGCTATTACTCGTAATAAGATTATCATGTGTTGTAAATGTTCTCCTTACTGATAAAAGAAACAATATGCGACAACCCTTGTTGACTGCTCGGACGACTTAGCTGTTGTGGGCGTATGTTTCGTTGCCTGGCAACCTATCTTTTTAGTATGTAATAGAATTCTTATTTCACATAATTATGTGACAATAACAATACCCATATTATTTGTTTTACCAAACTGTTGTTTATATTTCTATATAACCGATTTAAAACAAATAAATGATAACATATTTAATACTATTACCATATTGAAATAGAAATGGGGTCACAATTGCAAAGTAACAATGTATTTACAAATATTACAGGGAACTCTTTTGCGTACGATTACGGAGCGAAATGGTCGGAAATACGAACTGCCCATGTCGCCGTGCTAATTTTAGAATATAATAATAATAATACACGCGAGTTTGTTTATCTGTAGGCCTTCTACGTGATAGACAGTCCCAACAATTAATTTAGAAATGTCTGTAGTTAATCCAAATCAAAGAATTATCGATATATGTTTGAAATATGATAGAAAAATCACTTTGCGGGATAAACATTTCGAATTGACTAAAATCATAACGCGTTTATAACGCCAAGAACATTTCGCTGGCAGGCGCCATTTTTATACGCCCACATTTTCATGTGGACGTATTATGTCGTCGCCCCTGTCCGTCCGGACGTCCGTCCGTCCGTCCACAATTTGTTTGTGGACTCTCTACAGGTCACAATTCTTATCCGATTTTGACGAAACTTGAAATATAGGTTTATCCCCAAAAGATCTCGGCTGCTTTCGATATTGGCATGTATCAGATCAAAACTTCATGGATTATGGCCCCTGATTGTACGAAAAATCACGTTTTTAGCTTGTGGACCCTATAGAGGTCACAATTTTGAACCGATTTTGATGAAACTTGGCATGCATGTTTGTAACCCAAAGATCTTGGTTCCTTTCGATATTTGCGGCTATCGGAATGTAATTTCCTGAATTATGGCCCCTGATTGTCCGAAAAATCACCCTTTTTAGCTTGTGGTCCCTCTGGAAGTCACAATTATTATTCGATTTAAAAAACCGTTTGATTATATCACCGTTACACCCTAAGGAAGGTTGAGTTCGAATTTCAGGAAAATCGGACGAAAATTGCCATACAAAATGGCCGCCGTTTGTACGCGAATACTGTTAAAAAATGGTATATCAAGGTTGTGGACCCTGTGGAGGTCACAATTTTGATTCGATTTTGATGAAACTTGAAATTCATGGTTATAACCCAAAGATCTTGCTTCCTTTCGATATTTGCGCATATAGGATCGTAACTTCCTGAATTATGGCCCCTGATTATACGCAAAATCACCTTTTTTTTAGCTTGGAGGTCACAATTATTATTCGATTTAAAAAAAACGTTTGATTATATTATCGTTACACCGTAAGGAAGTTTGAGTTCGAATTTCGGGAAAATCAGACCAAAATTGCCATACAAAATGGCCGCCGTTTGTACGCGAATACTGTTAAAAAATGGTATATCAGGGTTGTGGACCCTGTAAAGGTCACAATTTTAATTTGATTTTGATGAAACTTGAAATTCATCGCTATAACCCAAAGATCTTGGTTCTTTTCAATATTTGCGCATATCGGATCGTAACTTCCTGAATTATGGCCCCTGGTTATACGCAAAATCCCCCTTTCTTTAGCTTGTGGTCCCTCTGGAGGTCACAATTATTATCCAATTTAAAAAAACGTTTGATTATATCACCGTTACACTGTAAGGAAGGTTGAGTTTAAATTTCGGGAAAATCGGACCAAAATTGACAGACAAAATGGCCGCCGTTTGTACGCGAATACTGTTAAAAAATGGTATATCAAGGTTGTGGACCCTGTAAAGGTCACAATTTTCATTCGATTTTGATGAAACTTGAAATTCATGGTTATAACCCAAAGATCTTGGTTCTTTTCAATATTTGCGCATATCGGATCGGAACTTCCTGAATTATGGCCCCTGGTTATACGCAAAATCCCCCTTTCTTTAGCTTGTGGTCCCTCTGGAGGTCACAATTATTATCCAATTTAAAAAAACGTTTGATTATATCACCGTTGCACTGTAAGGAAGGTTGAGTTTGAATTTCAGGAAAATTGGACCAAAATTGACAGACAAAATGGCCGCCGTTTGTACGCGAATACTGTTAAAAAAATGATATGTCATGGTTGTGGACCCTGTATAGGTCACTGATTGTCCGAAAAATCGCCCTTTTTAGCTTGTGGTCCCTCTGGAGGTCAAAATTGTTATCCCAATTAAAAAAAACCTTTGATTATATCACCGTTCCATGGTTATGAAGGTTGGATTCGAATTTCGTGAAAATCGGACCAAAATTGACAGACAAAATGGCCGCCGTTTGTACGCGAATAGTGTGAAAATATATCAAGGTTGTGGACCCTTATAGAGGTCAAAATTTTGAACCAATTTTGATGAAACTTGACATGTATGTTTATAACCCAAAGATCTTGGTTCCTTTCGATATATGCGCCCATCGGATCGTAACTTCCTGAATTATGGCCTCTGATTGTCCAAAAAATCGCCCTTTTTAGCTTGTGGTCCCTCTGGAGGTCAAAATTGTTATCCGATTTAAAAAAAACTTTTGATTATATCACCGTTACATGGTTATGAAGGTTGAATTCGAATTTCGTGGAAATCGGACCAAAATTGACGGACAAAATGGCCGCCGTTTGTACGCGAATAGTGTGAAAATATGTTATATCAAGGTTGTGGACATTATAGAGGTCACAATTTTGAACCAATTTTTATGAAACTTGACATGCATGTTTATAACCCAAAGATCTTGGTTCCTTTCGATATTTGCACCCATCGGATCGTAACTTCCTGAATTATGGCCCCTGATTGTCCAAAAAAATCGCCCTTTTTAGTTTGTGGTCCCTCTGGAGGTCAAAATTGTTATCTGATTTAAAAAAACGTTTGATTATATCTCCATTTCATGGTTATGAAGGTTTTGTATGAATTTTGTGAAAATCGGACCAAAATTGACGGACAAAATGGCCACCGTTTGTACGCGAATAGTGTGAAAATATGTTATATAAAGGTTGTGGACCTTATAGAGGTCACAATTTTGAATCGATTTTGATGAAACTTGACATGTATGTTTATAACCCAAAGATCTTGGTTCCTTTCGATATTTGCGCCCATCAGGTCATTACTTCCTGAATTATGTCTCCTGATTGTACGAAAAATCACCCTTTTTAGCTTGTTGTGCCTCTGGAGGTCACAATTATTATCTGATTTAAAAAAAACAAAAAACGTTTGATTATGAAAACCAAACAAATTCTAATGATTTTCTGATAATTCCTTAATATGCGACAACTCTTGTTGACTGCCCGGACGATTTGGCTGCTGTGTGGGCGTATGTTTCGTTGCCTGGCAACCTATTTTTCTTTATAAAACACTTTTGGATGACACTTTGTGTGCAGTTTGATTGCTCGATACATTTGAAAAAAATAAATGTGCGATTAATTAATATGTAGGGCTGAAACGATACGCTGTGCCACGATATGATACAGCATGATGTCGTAGACCAACGATACGGGTGCATCACGATACACACGCCATTAATGTGAAATAGACTAAAGTTTTCTTGAAATAAAGAAAAAATACACAATGTTTTAAATTTATATTGTTTATTATTAGATAAATTAAAATTTTATGTTTATCTTTAAACCAATATTTTTTGCACATTTTTCATTTTGTGCGAAACACTCAAACAGGAAGTACGAAACAGGAAAACCACTATTCTCCCATACCTTCGATTGCAATCTGTTTCACAGAGAATTACTTACGAATTATGTCTGTAACAGATGGCTGTCCACAACACGTGCGTTGACTGCACACGCCATCAGACAGTGGCTCGTACGGCTCGTGCAATGTTTACTTAACACCTAACTGCTTCGGGCAAAATGATGCATTTTACTCATTTTAATACCCATTTACACTAAAAAGGAAATAATTTTTAACTACAAATACTTCAAACGTCTTTATTTATTTTTCTTTTACCTCAAAAAAATGTTTGAGAATTTAATTTGTCTGAGTAGAAAAGTTCAAATGCCGTACTCATTAACTATGATTAAGCCTCGTCGATGTCATGCTTATCAGTGATTTTAGCGGCCAAGCGAATATTCACTATGGGATCAGTTTGCTTCGATCGAACAGGCGGGTGGCTTTTCCATTTCAACTTCACCAAGTGTAACACTGCTACCACCAGTACTGGGCGTGAACATAATAGTCGAAAGACTAAGAGAGACTGTTAACCAAAATTTCAACACGCTTTTCATTCATTCGAATAAGAGTGTAACACTGCTACCACCAGTACTGGGCGTGAACATAATAGTCGAAAGACTAAGAGAGACTGTTAAGCAAAATTTCAACACGCTTTTCATTCATTTGAATAAGAGCCACCAGCATCGCGAGGAAGAAATGACTGTTAAATAAAATGCGATTTCATTGGTGTAAAACGCATGGCTTCCGGTATTTTGTCCAATGGAAAACATTGTCTTGTCCAGTTTCCGAGTCGTATTTTGCACGCGATTAGTAGGTCAGTTTTGCAATGATTGTGAAGTCTGGATGCCCGGGCCTATAGAAGACACGTGCTGTTTCTAGTCTATTTACAGCTAACGAGGGTTTCTTCTTTACTTAGGCCTTGTGTACGTACGTACTGAACTGATAGGTAATTTCTAAGGGTCCTACATATCTCATTTATTGAACAAATATCGCGATATAGTATGAAATTAATCGTGAACCTTAAATTGAAAAAAAAATTGCGATTATCGATATTCTTAAAAAAAATATCGTTCATCGTTTTCATGGAAAAAATCGCGGTACACCGGTTCACCATCCCCACTCGTTTAATCAGGTGTTTTTCATTTGAAAATAATAACACAAAACACATATTTTTATACGCCCACATTTTCATGTGGACGTATTATGTCGTCGCCCCTGCACAATTTGTTTGTGGACTCTCTACAGGTAGAAATTCCTATCTGATTTTGACGAAACTTGAAATATAGGTTTATCCCCTTAAGATCTCGGTTCCTTTCGGATCGGAACTTCATGGATTATGGCCTTTGATTGTACGAAATATCATGTTTTTAGCTTGTGGACCCTATAGAGGTCACAATTTTGAACCGATTTTGATGAAACTTGACATGCATGTCTATAACCCCAAAATCTTGGTTCCTTTCGATATTTGCGCCCATCGGATCGTAACTTCCTGAATTATGACCCCTGATTGTCTGAAAAATCGCCCTTTTTAGCTTGTGGTCCCTTTTTAGCTTGTGGACCCTGTATAGGTCACAATTTTAATTTGATTTTGATGAAACTTGAAATGCATGGTTTTAACCCAAAGATCTTGGTTCCTTTCTTTATTTGCGCATATCGGATCGTAACTTCCTGAATTATTCGAATTTCGTGAAAATCGTACCAAAATTGCCAGACGAAATGGTTGCCATTTGTACGCGAATAGTGTAAAGATACAGTCGTTGCCAAAAGAATAGGACCACGCTTGAAAATGTTTGGACTTCTTACTTGGTTTGGAAATTCATTTGATCATATATCTGCCACCTGAAGGCCGATTTGCACAAATGAGGTATCGATGGATAGGTTATGTGAAGTATGCTCATTACGCATGCACATGCATGTTTGAATGATGACGTCATTACAGCTATGACGTCATCAATGACGCCCTAAATCGGAGCGGAAGCAAGCACCTTTTAAAGCCAACGGTGGGGGACACACGAAGTATTGACTACTAATCATCACCGATATTAGTTTGCATGTTAACTAATCATTTAGAAATGAAATAAATGGTCCTTGATCGAATTTTATCTCAGTTTGGTAATAATTTCTGCCACCATCCTGATGTTGCTAAATTCTAAATCTTCAGTACACTGTCATGACGTCATGATCACATGAATTTAGACGGAAGAAATCCAAACATTTTCAAGCGTGGTCTTATTCTTTTGGCCACGACTGTATGGTATATCATGGTTGTGGACTGTCTACAGGTCACAATTCTTAACCGATTTTGCCGAAAAGTCACATTTCTAGGTTGTGTATTGTCACACCATAATCATTGTCGGCTTCGAATTTCATGAATATGAGACTGGAACTAACCAACAAAATGGCTGCTCCCAATACAGTATGAAATACAGGACTTAATGATGTAGGAAAAATCACTTTCGGTATTGCTTGTTCTCTATCCATCTCTCAAAAATGTGGGCGTATCCTGCCTGGCAGTGCCAGCCTATCTTTTTAGCTTGTGGTCCCTCTGGAGGTCACAATTATTATCCGATTTAAAAAAAAGTTTGATTATATTACCGTTACACCGTAAGGAAGTTTGAGTTCGAATTTCGGGAAAATTGGACCAAAATTGCCATACAAAATGGCTGCCGTTTGTACGCGAACACTGTTAAAAAATGGTATATCAGGGTTGTGGGACCCTGTAAAGGTCACAATTTTAATTCGATTTTGATGAAACTTGAAATTCATGGTTATAACCCAAAGATCTCGGTTCTTTTCGATATTTGCGCATATCGGATCGTAACTTCCTGAATTATGGCCCCTGGTTATACGCAAAATCCCTTTTTTCTTTAGCTTGTTCTCCCCCTGGAGGTCACAATTATTATCCGATTTAAAAAAACCTTTGATTATATCACCGTTACACCGTAAGGAAGGTTGAGTTTGAATTTCGGGAAAATCAGACCAAAATTGACAAGACAAAATGGCCTCCAGAGGGACCACAAGCTAAAGAAAGGGGGATTTTGCGTATAACCAGGGGCCATAATTCAGGAAGTTACAATCCGATATGCGCAAATATCGAAAAGAACCAAGATCTTTGGGTTATAACCATGAATTTCAAGTTTCATCAAAATCGAATTAAAATTGTGACCTCCACATAGTCCACAACCTTGATATACCATTTTTATACGCCCACATAGAAATGTGGACGTATATTGCCGTCGCCCCCGTCCGCCCGTCTGTCGGTTTGTCCGTCTGTCGGTCCGTCCGTCCGTCCATCCATCGTCCACAATTTTTTGTGAACGCACTAGAGGCCAGGGTTAATATCCGATTGACTTTAAATTTATACACAGTGTTCAAGGTCATGATACGAAGAAGCCTATTGATTTTCAGCAATATCCGATAATTACTGCCAGAGTTATGACCCTTGATCACTTTGAAAAATCTTGTGAATGATCGAGAGGCTAAAGTTAATATCCGATTGACTTTAAATTTATACACAGTGTTTAAGGTCATAAGACGAAGAATCCTATTGATTTTCACGGATTTCCGATAATTAGTGCCAGAGTTGTGGCTCTTGATCACTTCGAAAAATCTTGTGGATGCTCTAGAGGACAAAGATGATGTCCAATTGACTTCAAATTTATACACAGTGTTTAAGGTCATGAGACGAAGAAGCCTATTTCAGCGATTTCTGATAATTAGTGCCAGAGTTGTGTCCCTTGATCACTTCAAAAAATCTTGTGGATGCTCTAGAGGCCAAAGTTAATATCTGATTGACTTTAAATTTATACACAGTGTTTAAGGTCATGAGAGGAAGAAGCCTATTGATTTTCAGCGATTTCTGATAATTAATGCCAGAGTTGTGTCCCTTGATCACTTCAAAAAATCTTGTGGATGCTCTAGAGGCCAAAGTTAATATCTGATTGACTTTGAATTTATAAACAGTGTTTAAGGTCATGAGACGAAGAAGCCTATTGATTTTCACCGGTCTCTGATAATTATTGCCACAGTTATGGCCCTTGATCATATCAAAAAATCCTGTGGACGCTCTAGAGGCCAAAGTTAATATCCTATTGACTTTAAATTTACACACACTGTTTAAGATCATGAGACGAAGAAACCTACTGATTTTCAGCGATTTCAAATAATTTCTTCCAGAGTTATCTCCCTTGGTCACTTCAAAAAACCTTGTGACACTATAGATGCCAAACTTATCATCCGATTGATTTCAGACTGATACACAGAGTTTAAGGTGTTGAAACGAACAAGTATTTTGATTTTCAATGAATTTTGATAATTGAACAGCTAAATCCATGATGTTAAATGTTTCCTATACTAATTGTTAGCGTGGGGCAAAACTTTATAAAAAGCTAACAAATTCTAATGATTTTCAGATAATTACATAATGAGTTGTTACTCTGAATCAGATTTTAGTGTATTACAAATGTTTCATTCCCCAAAAAAGTAAAAATATGCGACAACCCTTGTTGACTGCCCGGACGATTTAGCTGCTGTGGGCGTATGTTTTGTTGCCTGGCAACCTATCTTTTAACAGTATTCGCGTACAAACGGCGGCCATTTTGTATGGCAATTTTGGTCCCATTTTCCCGAAATTCGAACTCAACCTTCCTTACGGTGTAACGGTAATACTATCAACCGTTTTTATACGCCCACATTTTCATGTGGACGTATTATGTCGTCGCCCCTGTCCCTCCGGACGTCCGTCCGTCCGTCCACAATTTGTTTGTGGACTCTCTACAGGTCACAATTATCAGATTTTGACGAAACTTGAAATATAGGTTTATCCCCAAAAGATCTCGGTTCCTTTCGATATTGGCATGTATCGGATCAAAACTTCATGGATTATGGCCCCTGATTGTACGAAAAATCACGTTTTTAGCTTGTGGACCCTATAGAGGTCACAATTTTGAACCGATTTTGATGAAACTTGACATGCATGTTTGTAACCCAAAGATCTTGGTTCCTTTCGATATTTGCGGCTATCGGAATGTAATTTCCTGAATTATGGCCCCTGATTGTCCGAAAAATCACCCTTTTTAGCTTGTGGTCCCTCTGGAGGTCACAATTATTATTCGATTTAAAAAACCGTTTGATTATATCACCGTTACACCCTAAGGAAGGTTGAATTTGAATTTCGGGAAAAAGCGGACGAAAATTGCCATACAAAATGGCCGCCGTTAGTACGCGAATACTGTTAAAAAATGGTATATCAAGGTTGTGGACCCTGTGGAGGTCACAATTTTGATTCGATTTTGATTCAACTTGAAATTCATGGTTATAACCCAAAGATCTTGCTTCCTTTCGATATTTGCGCATATCGGATCGTAACTTCCTGAATTATGGCCCCTGATTATATGCAAAATCGCCTTTTTTTTAGCTTGTAGGTCACAATTATTATTCGATTTAAAAAAACGTTTGATTATATCACCGTTACACCCTAAGGAAGGTTTAGTTCGAATTTCGGGAAAATCGGACGAAAATTGCCATACAAAATGGCCGCCGTTTGTACGCGAATACTGTTAAAAAATGGTATATCAAGGTTGTGGACCCTGTGGAGGTCACAATTTTGATTCGATTGTGATGAAACTTGAAATTCAAGGTTATAACCCAAAGATCTTGCTTCCTTTCGATATTTGCGCATATCAGATCGTAACTTCCTGAATTATGGCCCCTGATTATACGCAAAATCGCCTTTTTTTTAGCTTGGAGGTCACAATTATTATCCGATTTAAAAAAACGTTTGATTATATTACCGTTACACCGTAAGGAAGGTTGAGTTCGAATTTCGGGAAAATCAGACCAAAATTGCCATACAAAATGCCCACCGTTTGTACGTGAATACTGTTAAAAAATGGTATATCAAGGTTGTGGACCCTGTAAAGGTCACAATTTTAATTCGATTTTGATGAAACTTGAAATGCATGGTTATAACCCAAAGATCTTGGTTCCTTTCGGTATTTGCGCATATTGGATCGTAACTTCCTGAATTATTCGAATTTCGTGAAAATGGTACCAAAATTGCCGGACGAAATGGTCGCCGTTTGTACGCGAATAGTGTAAAGATATGGTATATCATGGTTGTTGACTCTGTACAGTAGTGTTGAAAATCGGAGCGAGATTTGTGATCCGAATACTTTCGTTTGCTATCCGAATACTATTCGGATAATTCAGAAATGTAAAAGTCTTCTACAGAGTTACCCCAATATTTCATATATTCGTATTGTTTGTGTATTTTTTTCAATATGTTTGTCATCCGCGTCCGGTGGGAAAATCATACTTTCGATTTGCACATTTTTTGATCCGCGAATAAAAAACGTGCTTACCTTTTGCCCCATATTAGGACTATCTATTATATGTATATCCTAAAAATACATGATGTGAAGAAATTTGTGTATCACTGCCCCTCTTATTCACCCCAACTCTTTTTATTTCGTTCAATCAACTCGAATAAAAGAAAAAGTAAATAAAAACACGTCCCATTTATTTCACAATGGCTACATGCTTCGTTCGGTGTCTAATGAAAATGCATGTGACCTAGGTCAGTATGAATACATTTCACTGCGAGAAGTTTAAACTCAGTCCCGTGTCCCGTAAACAAACGCAGGTATGGGTATGGATATTATTTGTTATTCTTTGCATTGCATTAACAATTTAATGTTGAACAAACGATAGTGATAATACCAAATTAAACACTTCAACGGCGAAATAATGTAGATGATTCCACTGGATCAGCACTTATGTCATTCATAAAGGGTTCGTTTCAAAATAACCAAATATATTAAATTCAACAGAGAACGTGAAAAAAAAAAATTTAAATAATATTTGTTGATATTTATTATTCAGCACACTTATGGTATAAGTATATTGTACCGGGTGCATCCATTGAAATGGGATCAAGATTTAGTCGCTTAATTAGCGGTAACGGTGGTCCCAGCCGTCGAAAAATACTCGTTCTAATGGAACAGATGTAGACGGGATTCTTAAAATATCCTTTGCTAGCTTAGACAACAAGGGGGTGCCTAAGTTCGTTAATTTTCGACCACTGTTGAGGACACGTGTCAGCAGAGCACACATCTTTCGATTTAAAACAATTAACTTGTCTTTCCGCACGACCAGGCATCGGTAGGGCTAAACTGGGATGAATTTTGGCAATCAACTGCTCTTTTTCGGTGACATACATTTTATCAATATAATTTTTGATTGTGGTATGTCATGGGACTCGTTATCGAGGGTTTATCGTTTTGTTCATGTCAACAAAGCGTTGCGCCATTGTCAAAAAGTATGTCTGCGTACGGCGTACGCGATCAGTTGCATTATGGAAAATTTCAAAGTAATCAAATGTAAAAAATGACTATATATAGAACATAACGGAGTTCCAGAAGATTGAAACGGATAATAAAATTATTCGGATATCCGTTATTTTGTATCCTTTAACGGATATCCGAATAATAGTTTCAACACTACTGTACAGGTCACAATTCTTATCCGATTTTGACAAAAAGTCACATTTCTAGGTTGTGTACCGTCACACCATAATCATTGTCGACTTCGAATTTCATGAATATCAGACTGGAACTGACCAACAAAATGGCTGCTCCCAATACAGTATGAAATACAGGACTTAATGATGTAGGAAAAATCACTTTCCGTATTGCTTGTTCTCTATCCATCTCTCGAAAATGTGGGCGTATCCTGCCTGGCAGTGCCAGCCTATCTTTTAAATCGGATATTAATTGTGACCTCCAAACAAGCTAAAAAGGGTGATTTTTCGGACAATCAGGGGCCATAATTCAGGAAATTACATTCCGATAGCCGCAAATATCGAAAGGAACCAAGATCTTTGGGTTACAAACATGCATGTCAAGTTTCATCAAAATCGGTTCAAAATTGTGACCTCTATAGGGTCCACAAGCTAAAAACGTGATTTTTCGTACTATCAGGGGCCATAATCCATGAAGTTTTGATCCGATACATGCCAATATCGAAAGCAGCCAAGATCTTTTGGGGATAAACCTATATTTCAAGTTTCGTCAAAATCGGATAAGAATTGTGACCTGTAGAGAGTCCACAAACAAATTGTGGACGGACGGACAGGGGCGACGACATAATACGTCCACATGAAAATGTGGGCGTATAAAAATGTTGTGGTATGAGAATGACTGTCTTATTCCACTGTGTTTTATTATTACACTGGTGATTGGTGAAAAACATGATGTATTGTTTGATACGCATGCATCAGGAATTTGTTAAAATTAAGATTTCTGTTATTTAATATGAAAATAAAACAAGTCCAAACTATAATATATATAATCAAAGAAATGCTCAAACGAAGAAATAACCAAGACAAGAATAAATGTACATTATCTTATAGGGAGAGGGGGTGGGTAGCTGAATGGGTTAGCATGTGCATGCTGTATCATAAGGTCTGTCATTGAGTCCATGTCCACTGATGTGGTTGAGATTCCCAGGTTGTATGTGGCAAGTAGAAGGGTTGCCTGTCCAAGCTTGTGGAGTATGGAGCAGAATTTCCCCCATAATTCTAAATCCTAACCTAGTAATGCATATGCTAATATGCTTACTTCTATGCATGTAAGTTCTTACTAACAAATGTTAAATTGGCTGCCAAAATTAATATCCGATTGACTTTAAATTTATACACGGTGTTTAAGGTCAAGACGAAGAAGCCTATTGATTTTCAGCGATTTCCGATAATTACTGCCAGAGTTATGGCCCTTGATCACTTAAAAAAAAAAATTGTGAATGCTCTACAGGCCAAAGTTAATATCCGATTTACTTTAAATTGATACACAGTGTTTAAGGTCATGAGACGAAGAATCCTATTGATTTTCAGCGATTTCCGATAATTAGTACCAGAGTTATGGCCCTTGATCACTTCAAAAAATCTTGTGGACACTCTAGAGGCCAAAGTTTATATCCGATCGACTTTAAATTTACACACAGTGTTTAAGGTTGATAGTTAATATTCAATTGACTTTGAATTTATACACAGTGTTTAAGGTCATGAGACGAAGACGCCTATTGATTTTCAGCAATTTCCGGTAATTACTGCCAGAGTTATGGCCCTTGATCACTTCAAAAAATCATGTGGACGCTCTAGAGGCTAAAGTTAATATCCGATTGACTTTAAATTTATACACAGTGTTTAAGGGCATGAGACGAGGAATTCCAATGAATTTTGGTGATTTCCTATAATTACTGCCAGAGTTATGGCCCTTGATCACTTTGAAAAACCTTGTGGGTGGTCTAGAGGCAAAAGTTAATAACCGATTGACTTTAAATTTATACACAGTGTTTAAAGTCATGAGACGTAGAATCCTATTGATTTTCAGAGATTTCCATTAATTACTGCTTGAGTTATGGCCCTTGATCACTTCAAAAAATATATCCAATTATCCAAGATATCCAATTGACTTAAAATTGATACAGTGTTAAAGTTAAAGGTCGTGAGGAAGAAAAGCCTATTGATTTTCAACGATTTCCCATAATTACTTCTGAAGTTATCTCCCTTGATCACTTTGAGAAATCTTGTGATGCTTTAGGGGCCAAACTTATTATCCGATTTTCTTCAAAGTGATACACAGTGTTTAAGGCCTTGAGAAGAACAAGTATATTAATTTTAAATGAATTTTGATAACTGAACAGCCAAATACATGATATTAAATGTTTTGTATACCATACTATATTTTAGCATGGCCAGAACTTTATGAAAACAAAACAAATTCTAATGATATTCTGAGTTGTTACTCTTAATCTGATTTAAGTGAAATATAAATGTTTCATTATTGAAATAAGAAAAAATATGCAACAACTCTTGTTGACTGCCCGGACGATTTAGCTGCTGTGGGCGTATGTTTCGTTGCCTGGCAACCTATCTTTATCTTTCTCATTGGAAATTTCTGCAATGAAAATAAAAACAGTCCAAACTATAATATTATAATCGGAGAAATGTTCAAAGAAAGATATAGACAAGGCAAGAAGAATACAAGCCATAACATAAATTATTATCACATTATTAAAGCCATATGTCTTCATAATTAAACGTTGAAATTAAATTTTAACGTAGGAACTGTGCGCTTTATTTTTATACGCCCACATTGAAATGTGAAAATCCACAAATATTTACAGTAGGCATCCTCAAACCAATCTTCCAACGAATTTCTGATGGGATCACAATTACTAGGTAACTGGATGCATAAACAGCATAAGTGTAGTGGTTAAAATATATAAAACTGCCATTTAAAACCATCATACATGTCCACTATCCTGACTAGTTTCGTCAAATAAATTTTAACTTTTTCAAAGGAACAGTTCAACAGAAACAGGAAACAAATTTGAATAATGATGTCATATGTTGATGACATCACTAAGTTGTAATGGTTGCCCTGTCGTTGGTAACATGTAAGTTCTTCATTTTCTAGAAAGGTGATCTATCACATGAAAATATGATGATACTAAGGTGCCTATACACAAGTTGAAAATCCACAAATATTTACAGTAGGCATCCTCAAACCAATCTTCCAACGAATTTCTGATGGGATCACAATTACTAGGTAACTGGATACATAAACAGCATAAGTGTAGTGGTTAAAATATATAAAACTGCCATTTAAAACCATCATACATGTCCACTATCCTGACTAGTTTCGTCAAATAAATTTTAACTTTTTCAAAGGAACAGTTCAACAGAAACAGGAAACAAATTTGAATAATGATGTCATATGTTGATGACATCACTAAGTTGTAATGGTTGCCCTGTCGTTGGTAACATGTAAGTTCTTCATTTTCTAGAAAGGTGATCTATCACATGAAAATATGATGATACTAAGGTGCCTATACACAAGTTGAAAATCCACAAATATTTACAGTAGGCATCCTCAAACCAATCTTCCAACGAATTTCTGATGGGATCACAATTACTAGGTAACTGGATACATAAACAGCATAAGTGTAGTGGTTAAAATATATAAAACTGCCATTTAAAACCATCATACATGTCCACTATCCTGACTAGTTTCGTCAAATAAATTTTAACTTTTTCAAAGGAACAGTTCAACAGAAACAGGAAACAAATTTGAATAATGATGTCATATGTTGATGACATCACTAAGTTGTAATGGTTGCCCTGTCGTTGGTAACATGTAAGTTCTTCATTTTCTAGAAAGGTGATCTATCACATGAAAATATGATGATACTAAGGTGCCTATACACAAGTTGAAAATCCACAAATATTTACAGTAGGCATCCTCAAACCAATCTTCCAACGAATTTCTGATGGGATCACAATTACTAGGTAACTGGATACATAAACAGCATAAGTGTAGTGGTTAAAATATATAAAACTGCCATTTAAAACCATCATACATGTCCACTATCCTGACTAGTTTCGTCAAATAAATTTTAACTTTTTCAAAGGAACAGTTCAACAGAAACAGGAAACAAATTTGAATAATGATGTCATATGTTGATGACATCACTAAGTTGTAATGGTTGCCCTGTCGTATATTGTCGTCGCCCCCGTCCGTCGGTCCGGCGTCCACAATTGGTTGTGGACGCTCTACAGGCTAAAGTTAATATCCGATTGACTTTAAATTTATACACATTGTTTAAGGTCATGAGACGAAGAATCCTATTGTTTTTCAGCGTTTTCCGATAATAACTACCAGAGTTATGGCCCTTGATCACTTCAAAATATCTTGTGGACGCTCTAGAAGCCAAAGTTAATATCCGATTGACTTTAAATTTATACACAGTGTTTAAGGTCATGAGACGAAGAAGCCTATTGTTTTTCAGCGATTTCCGATAATAACTACCAGAGTTATGGCCCTTGATCACTTGAAAATATCTTGTGGACGCTCTAGAGGCCAAAGTTAATATCCGATTGACTTTAAATTTATACACAGTGTTTAAGGTCATGAGACGAAGAAGCCTATTGTTTTTCAGCGATTTCCGATAATAACTACCAGAGTTATGGCCCTTGATCACTTCAAAATATCTTGTGGCCGCTCTAGAGGCCAAAGTTAATATCCGATTGACTTTAAATTTATACACAGTGTTTAAGATCATGAGACGAAGAAGCCTCTTGATTTTCAGCGATTTCCGATAATTAGTGCCAGAGTTATGGCCCTTGAACACTTGAAGATATCTTGTGGACGCTCTAGAGGCCAAAGTTAATATCCAATTGACTTTAAATCTATACACAGTGTTTAAGGTCATGAGACGAAGAATCCTATTGATTTTCAGCGATTTCCGATAATTAGTGCCAGAGTTATGTCCCTTGATCACTTAGAGGCCAAAGTTAATATCCGATTGACTTTAAATTTATACACAGTGGATGCTCTAGAGGTCAAAGTTAATATCCGATTGACTTCAAATTTATACACAGTGTTTACAGTCATGAGACTAAGTCGTCTATCGATTTTCAGTGATTTTCAATAATTGCTGCCAGAGTTATGGCCCTTGATCACTTCGAAAAAATCCTGTGGAAGCTCCATAGGCCAAAGTTAATATCCGATCGACTTTAAATTAACACACAGTGTTTAGGGTAATGAGACAAAGAAGCCTATTGATTTTCAGAGATTTCAAATAATTATTGCCAGAGTTATCTCCCTTGATAACTTCAAAAAATTTTGTTACGCTATAGAGGCTAAACTTATCATCCGATTGACTTTAGATTGATACACAGAGTTTAAGGTGTTGAAACGAACAAGTATTTTGATTTTCAATGAATTTTGATAACTGAACAGCTAAATCCATGATATTAAATGTTTCATATATATAATAATTGTTAGAGTGGGGTAACACTTTATAAAAAGCAATCAAATTCTAATGATTTTCTGATAATTACATAATGAGCCGTTACTCTTAATCAGTTTTTAGTGTATTACAAATGTTTCATTAGCAAAAAAAGTAAAAATATGCGACAACCCTTGTTGACTGCCCGGAGAGTGGGGTAACACTTTATAAAAAGCAATCAAATTCTAATGATTTTCTGATAATTACATAATGAGCCGTTACTCTTAATCAGTTTTTAGTGTATTACAAATGTTTCATTAGCAAAAAAAGTAAAAATATGCGACAACCCTTGTTGACTGCCCGGACGATTTAGCTGCTGTGGGCGTATGTTTCGTTGCCTGGCAACCTATCTTTCATTTAATTGACAATTGGTATGAGCTGAAACATTCATCGCTGCACTTATTATAGCTTTGTTCCAATAATGACATTTTGTACAATGTTATATGGGTCCAAAAAGAAACATAGTCAATGCTGTTTTTCTACAGCAAATATTAAAATAAACTGGCGTAATGGAAACTGGGAGCAACTGAAAGCAACTGAATGCAACTGAAAAAAGTCGTTCAATTTTACTTCAAAAATTCGCTTGCTCGTAGGTGTCATTAGCAGTCAGGGGAAAACTGGAGGACCCGGAGTAAACCCACCAGGTTGGACAGGCGACAGTGTGATGTCGTAGACCAACGATACGGGTGCATCACGATACACACGCCTTTAATGTGAAATAGACTAAAGTTTTCTTGAAATAAAGAAAAATTACACAATGTTTTAAATTTATATTGTTTATTATTAGATAAACTAAGATTTTATGTTTAACTTGTAACCAATATTTTTGGCACGTTTTTCATTTTGTGCGAAACACTCAAACAGGAAGAACGAAACAGGAAAACCAATATTCTCCCACACCTTCGATCGCAATCTGTTTCACAGAGAATTACTTACGAATTATCTCTGTAACAGATGACTGTCCACAACACGTGCGTTGACTGCACACACCATCAGACATTGGCTCAGCGGCTCGTGCAATGTTTACTTAACCTAACTGCTTCGGGCAAAATGATGCATTTTACTCATTTTAATACCCATTTACACTAAATAGGAAATAATTTTTTACTACACATACTTCAAATGTCTTTATTTATTTTTCTTTTACCTCAAAAAAATGTTTGAGAATTTAATTTGTCGGAGTAAAAAAGTTCATATGCCGTACAGTGGCGTACTCATTAAGCCTCGTCAATGTCATGCTTATCAGTGATTGTAGCGGCCAAGCGAATATTCACTATGGGATCAGTGGCTTTTCCATTTTAACTTCACCAAGTGTAACACTGCTACCATCAGTACTGGGCGTGAATATAATAGTCGAAAGACTAAGAGAGACTGTTAACCAAAATTTCAACACGCTTTTCATTCATTCGAATAAGAGCCACCAGCATGGCGAGGAAGAAATGACTGTTAAATAAAATGCGATTTCATTGGTGTAAAACGCATGGCTTCCGGTATTTTGTCCAATGGAAAACATTGTCTTATCCAGTTTCCGAGTCGTATTTTGCACGTGATTAGTAGGTCAGTTTTGCAATGATTGTGAAGTCTGGATGCCCGGGCCTATAGAAGACGCGTGCTGTTCCTAGTCTATTTATAGCTACCGAGGGTTTCTTCTTTACTTAGGCCTTGTGTACGTGCGTACTGAACTGATAGGTAATTTCTAAGGGTCCTACATGTCTCATTTATTGAACAAATATTGCGATATAGTATGAAATTAATCGTGAACCTTAAATTGAAAAAAATATCTCGATTATCGATATTCTTTAAAAAAATATCGTTCATCGTTTTCATGGAAAAAATCGCGGTACACCGGTTCACCGGTGAATCCTTTCGGCCCTACTCTGTAGGTCAAAATTATTACCCGATTTAAAAAAAACGTTTGATTATGATCACCGTTACATGGTAATGAAGAAAGAATTTGAATTTCGTGAAAATCGGACAAGAATTGATGGATAAAATGGCCGCCGTTTGTACACGAATAGTGTGAAAATATGTTATATCAAGGTTGTGAACCCTATAGAGGTCAAAATTTTGAACCGATTTTGATGAAACTTGAAATACATGTTTATAACATAAAGATCTTGGTTCCATTGCATATTTGCGCATATCGAATAGTAACTTCCTGAATTATGGCCCCTGATTGTACGAAAAATCACCCTTATTTAGCTTGTGGTCCCTCTGGAGGTCACAATTATTATCTGATTTAAAAAAAACATTTGATTATATCACTGTTACACCATAGTGATAGTTGAGTTCGAATTTTGTGGAAATTGGAGCAAAATGGCCGCCGCTGGTACCCAAAAAGTGTAAAAATATGGTATATCAAGGTTGTGGAACCTGTAGAGGTCACAATTTTAAATTTTTTAAAATCAATTTTGATGAAACTTGAAATACATGGTTATAACCTATAGATCTTGGTTCCGTTCAAGATTTGCGCATATCGGATCATAGCTTCCTGAATTATGGCCCATGATTTTACGAAAAATCGCCTTTATTAGATTGTGGTCCCTCTGGAAGTCAAAATTATTACCCGATTAAAAAAAACATTTGATTATATCACCGTTACAATGTAATAAATGTTGAGTTCGAATTTCGTGAAAATTGGACCAAAACTGACAGACAAAATGGCCGCCGATTGTACGCTTTGTATGCGAATACTATAAAAATATGATACATGTATATATCAAGGTTGTGGACCCTGTAGAGGTCACAATTTTAATCTGATGTTGATGAAACTTGAAATGCATGTTTATAACCCAATGATCTCTTTTTGATATTTGCTCATATCGGGCTGTAACTTCCTGAATTATAGCCCCTCATTGTACGCAAAATCGACTCCTTTAGCATGTGGTCCATCTAGAGTTCTCAATTGTTATCTGATTTTAAAAATAATATTAAATGTTTCGTATGGGGCAAAACTTTATGAAAACCAAACAAATTCTAATGATTTTCTGATGATTACTTAAAATGCAACAACTCGTGTTGACTGCCTGGACGATTTAGCTGCTGTGTGGGCGTATGTTTCGTTGCCTGGCAACCTATTTTTCTTACTCAAAGTTAGATTTGACATCTTGTATTGACAGCATGATCCAAATTCTAAATATTTCATCTTTTATTTAGCAATTAAATCACTCTTATTTACCGAATGTTGTGTTGAATTACGTATTTATATACAATCAAAATAGGTGAACATATTGTCATGGTCGATTGATTAGAATCCTTGAAAACGTTGACCTATATATAATAGGTTTTAAGTTAACAACTGCAGTCTCTGATTGAACCCATAAACTTATTAACGTTAAGTGTGAAATAGCTTTATTTGCCGTCTGCTTCCACATTACTGTTAATCAGTTTTTATACGCCCACATTGAAATGTGGTCGTATATTGTCGTCGCCCCCGTCCGTCCGTCCGTCCGTCCGTCGGTCCGGCGTCCACAATTGCTTGTGGACGCTCTAGAGGCTAAAGTTAATATCCGATTGACTTTAAATTTAAACACAGTGTTTGAGGTCATGAGACGAAGAAGCCTATTGTTTTTCAGCGATTTCCGATAATAACTACCAGAGTTATGGCCCTTGATCACTTCAAAAAATCTTGTGGACGCTCTAGAGGCCAAAGTTAATATTCGATTGGCTTTAAATTTATACACAGTGTTTACGGTCATAAGACGAAGAAGCCTATCGATTTTCAGCGATTTCCGATAATTAGTGCCAGAGTTATGGCCCTTGATCACTTCAAAAAATCTTGTGGACGCTCTAAAAGCCAAAGTTAATATCCGATTGACCTTAAATTTATACACAGTGTTTAAGGTCATAAGAAGAAGAAGCCTATTGATTTTCAGCGATTTCCGATAATTAGTACCAGAGTTATGGCCCTTGATCACTTCAAAAAATCTTGTGGACGCTCTAAAAGCCAAAGTTAATATCCGATTGACTTTAAATTTATACACAGTGTTTAAGGTCATAAGACGAAGAAGCGTATTGATTTTCAGCGATTTCCGATAATTAGTGCCAGAGTTATGGCCCTTGATCACTTCAAAAAATCTTGTGAACGATCTAGAGGCCAAAGTTAATATCCGATTGACTTAAAATTCATACACAGTGTTTAAGGTCATAAGACGAAGAACCCTATTGATTTTCAGCGATTTCCGATAATTAGTGCCAGAGTTATGGCCCTTGATCACATCAAAAAATCCTGTGGACGCTCTAGAGGCCAAAGTTAATATCTGATTGACTTTAAATTTACACACACTGTTTAAGGTCATGAGAAGAAGAAGCCTACTGATTTTCATTGATTTCAAATAATTACTTCCAGAGTTATCTCCCTTGATCACTTCAAAAAACCTTGTGACGCTACAGATGCCAAACTTATCATCCGTTTGACTTCAGATTGATACATTGATACACAGAGTTTAAGGTGTTGAAACGCACAAGTATTTTGATTTTCAATGAATTTTGATTGGAGAACAGCTAAATCCATGATGTTAAATGTTTCCTATACTAATTGATAGCGTGGGGCAAAACTTTATAAAAAGCAAACAAATTCTAATGATTTTCAGATAATTACATAATGAGTTGTTTCTTCATTACCAAAAAAAGTAAAAATATGCGACAACCCTTGTTGACTGCCCGGACAATTTAGCTGCTGTGGGCGTATGTTTCGTTGTCTGGCAACCTATCTTTAGTGTATTGCAAATGTTTCATTACCGAAAAAGTAAAAATATGCGACAACCCTTGTTGACTGCCCGGACGATTTAGCTGCTGTGCGCGTATGTTTCGTTGCCTGGCAACCTATCTTTTATATTATAGAGAAAGTATATTTATGAAATAAAAAAAAAACCTTGAAACTAAAACCCAATATACTGTGAATGTGAATTTGTAGCAAATATATAAGTGCAAAGTGTCTGAATTCAATGAAAATAATCATTTCTATAATATGGAATATATTGTAATTGCATATCCATGTACTTAATCCTTCCTTAAACTACCCCCCCTGAGATGACTAAATATTAAGGTGATTTAGTCTATTATTAAGTACAAGTCAACGTGTGGTATTCTCGAACAATGATTACCCCAATGATTAGGCTAATCAAAGTTTATAAAAATCTAAGCTTCAAATTTAATCAACTTTTCAGAATATGGCTGGTCGGAAAATCAGAGATTAAATCTATGATTAGCACTAAACCACTTTCGAAAATATGGGCCAATGAGATCGTGGGGTTTGCGAATTGTTGCCGACCCGGCAACTCGCTTACTTACAAAGGTTTGACAACTTGGCGTGGTTTCAGGGGTTGTCCCCTTGGCAGGGTTTACGAATTTTTTACCGGGGTCGCCAACTTGCTTGCCAGGGTTGTACAAAGGTTTGACAACCTGGCAGGGTTTCCGGGGTTGTTCCCTTGGCAGGAAATTTTTACGATTGACAGCTTAACAGGAGTGGCCTCTTAATAAAATCTTGAGTTTTTTGTACTTACATCAACTAATATTACGCTTGAATGCATTGGAAGCAAACATCAATTGATACTAAATACTTGCATCGGTAAATTTGGCTGTCGCTGAATCTCAGACATAACTTCCGTAAATTTGTCATTTTGTACCAACCTTCAATACTACTGTCTATCATTGTGATGTATTCGATAATATTTATCCATTTTTGTGAAGAAAATTGATGCATTAATATTGTTTTATCAAAAAGTCACTTGAACAAAATAAACATTGCTGATATTGCCACTGATTCACAGGGGCTGTATCTCGGTATGTAATATTATAGGAGACGCTAAAAATGTCTATTTAACAACATAGTGGCAATGGAAAAGAGATGCTAGATGATCGTGACAAAACTTGGCTTTTCGTCGGTACTTTCAGTTTATTCAATCAGTATCAAATAATGTTACGTTGCGTGTGAAAACAATGATCAGGTTAGTCGTTTAATAGAACAAAATATTAATTAAGAGATCATCCCGGGTTAATTGTTATTTTCACATTTCTTTTTATACGCCCACATTGAAATGTGGTCGTATATTGTCGTCGCCCCGTCCGTCCGTCGGTCCGGCGTCCACAATTGCTTGTGGACGCTCTACAGGCTAAAGTTAATATCCGATTGACTTTAAATTTATACACAGTGTTTAAGGTCATGAGACGAAGAAGCCTATTGTTTTTCAGCGATTTCCGATAATTAGTGCCAGAGTTATGGCCCTTGATCACTTCAAAAAATCTTGTGGACGCTCTAGAGGCCAAAGTTAATATCCGATTGACTTTAAATTTATACACAGTGTTTAAGGTCATAAGACGAAGAAGCCTATTGATTTTCAGCGATTTCCGATAATTAGTACCAGAGTTATGGCCCTTGATCACTTCAAAAAATCTTGTGGACGCTCTAGGGGCCAAAGTTAATATCCGATTGACTTCAAATTGATACACAGTGTTTAAGGTCATAAGACGAAGAAGCCTATTGATTTTCAGCGATTTCCGATAATTAGTGCCAGAGTTATGGCCCTTGATCACTTCAAAAAATCTTGTGGACGCTCTAGAGGCCAAAATTAATATCCGATTGACTTTAAATTTATACACAGTGTTTAAGGTCATAAGACAAAGACACCTATTAATTTTCAGCGATTTCAGATAGTTAGTGCCAGAGTTATGGCCCTTGATCACCTCAAAAAATCTTGTGGACGCTCTGGAGGCCAAAGTTAATATCCGATTGACTTTGAATTTATACACAGTGTTTAAGGTCATAAGTCGAAGACGCCTATTGATTTTCAGCGATTTCCGATAATTAGTGCCAGAGTTATGGCCCTTGATAACCTCAAAAAATTTTGTGGACGCTCTAAAGGTCAAAGTTAATATCCGATTGACTTTAAATTTACACACAGTGTTTAAGGTCATAAGACGAAGAAGCCTATTGATTTTCAGCGATTTCTGATAATTAGTGCCAGAGTTATGGCCCTTGATCACTTCAAAAAATCTTGTGGACGCTCTAGAGGCCAAAGTTAATATCCGATTGACTTCAAATTGATACACAGTGTTTAAGGTTATAAGACCTAGAAGCCTATTGATTTTCAGCGATTTCCGATAATTAGTGCCAGAGTTATGGCCCTTGATCACTTCAAAAAATCTTGTGGACGCTCTAGAGGCCAAAGTTAATATCCGATTGACTTTAAATTTATACAAAGTGTTTAAGGTCATAAGACAAAGACACCTATTAATTTTCAGCGATTTCCGATAGTGCCAGAGTTATGGCCCTTGATCACCTCAAGGCCAAAGTTAATATCCGATTGACTTTAGATTTATACACAGTGTTTAAGGTCATGAGACGAAGAAGCCTATTGATTTTCAATGATTTCAAATAATTACTACCAGAGTTATCTCCCTTGATAACTTCAAAAATTATTGTGACGCTATAGAGACCAAAGTTACTATCCGATTGACTTCAGATTGATACATAGAGTTTAAGGTGTTGAAACGAACCAGTATTTTGATTTTCAATGAATTTAGATAACTGAACAGCTAAATCCATGATATTAAATGTTTCATGTATATACTAATTGTTAGCGTGGGGTAAAACTTTATAAAAAGCAATCAAATTCTAATGATTTTCTGATAATTACATAATGAGTTGTTACTCTTAATCAGTTTTTAGTGTATTACAAATGCTTCATTACCGAAATTAGTAAAAATATGCGACAACCCTTGTTGACTGCCCGGACGATTTAGCTGCTGTGGGCGTATGTTTCGTTGCCTGGCAACCTATCTTTATCTGATCAGTGGGAGTCCAGTTAATTAATTACTACTCACAGGATTAGCGGGGCTGTTACGAAGGAAGACAAGATGGTATCATGAAACAACAGTCAGTGTTTTGTTAAATTTATTAGCAACATAGTGACTGATGGCCGCGCTAGAGTTGTGACCGTGAGAGGGTTATAAGACTAAATATAAATCCAAAGTTGGAACACTTTAAAGTTTCAAATCATTATACAACCGCAATCCCACTGTGCGACCTGGATTTCGACCATTCAATCGGAGAAAGAGAAATGGTGTTTAACATCCACTTTACACAAACTAGGTCATTTCGGGACAGTAACATGGTTTAATTTTATTTCAATAATTTGCTGGGGCATAGAGATCTTTAGCAGTGGGATGAATTCGGAGAAAACCCACTATTGCAGCTGAATTCACAAATAATAATCGATGCCTGAAAAAATGTTGCACTATAAGAGTGACTCCAGACAAGATGTTTCAAGCCATAGTCAATTAGTCCTTAAGTAACGTTTACGAAATGGTGTAGGAGCTGTAAAACACTCCCGCAAATTTAGTAATTGAGGAAAAAGCTCCCGTAAAAACAACTCTTGCAAGAGTAATTCTACTGTATTTATGCTTTATTAGTTCTTTTTTTGTCATTTATATTTTCCTTGAATTGTCAGTTTGATCACTTTGTCAGTGATTGTTAATGCACAATTAAATTGCAAACCTATTTTTGTCCCCCAACCGAACAGTGGCATTAGTCCTCGAGTTATTCCAATTTAAAAATGTTCTGACCATCTCCAGATATATTGGTAACGATAATCAACGCACTGCAAATGGGACAAGCGGTACATGTACATGAAAACATTTTAAACAATGTAATGTTATTACTAGACGAGTCATTCTATCATTCCCGCGGATATTCTACATCAACATCCGGTGACATATTAGGCTGTCCAGTAACGTATTCTATTGGCTGATTTTAGACTTCTACCCAATTAAAACGAGCCTTACATTAGCATTCTCATTATCATGGACCTTATATAGGGAATGCTCATTGCTTAGAGGAGGTCAAAGACGTGTAGTTTTAAAAATAAACAAAAACTGAATGGACGCTAGTTTATGAATCTCAATAAGGAGAGCGATTTTATTTAGCTAATTAGCGGGCGTATTTAATGACTCCCACAAAGTTAAGTCGAGGTGCGCTGGGAGGCGCAAAAGAGCGAAAGCGCGCCTTAAACATGAAGGACTGGTCAATGCAGTACAAATTCGTGGTATTCAATAAAAAGAGAAGTAAAATTAGTGTTTTATTAGATTTCACTTTACCAGATTGCCCGAAAATTGGGAAGGGGGGGGGGGGCGGGTGGCTGCAGGTGCTTGTACGCCGAGGCCCATTGAGCATCTTGACTTAGCTGTGTGTGAGCAGTACTCCTCAAGTAAGTTATCCTACTGAACATCTAGATCTACCTGTTGGCCATACCCTTCACGTAAGTTACGGTACTGATTATCTTGACCTACCTGTTGGCCACACCCTTCACGTAAGTTACCGTACTGATTATCTTGACCTACCTGTCAGCAACAACCCTCAAGTAACTTACCTGCCTGAATATCTAGACCTACCCGTGATCAATGACAATGCCCCTCGAATGATTGCCCCTACTGAGCTTCAAGACATGTACCTACATTTATGAGCAATAACCTTCAGATAACTTAACCTACCAGGTATCTAGACCAACATGTGGGCAATAAACATCAAGTAACTTACCCGTCTGAGCGTCTAGATCCACTTGTTGGACAATGACCTCAGGTAACGAACCTAAGTGTGGGCATCTAGACCTAACTGTAGTTAATATCTTTCACAAACATTTTGACCTATCGGTAGGCAATACCCTTCAGGTAAATTACTCTTCTGAGCATTTAGGCCTACATGTTAGCAATACCAATCAAGTAACTTCCCCTACTAGGCATCTAGACCTACCGTGGGTAATATTTCTGAGGTAACTTACCATGTATCTTTAATATTCAGATAACATTGGGAGATGCTATGATGGATCCAGCAACGCAAATGAGTATCACACAAAATGGAGGAACAACATCTCCAACTCATTCACAGTCTGACGATGGTTGCAGTAAAACAAACCTAATTGTGAATTATTTACCACAAACAATGACCCAAGATGATATACGTTCTCTGTTTTCAAGTATAGGAGAAGTTGAGAGTTGTAAACTTATCAGAGATAAACCAACAGGTTATTATAGCACATTATTTTTATACGCCCACATTTTCATGTGGATGTATATTGTCGTCGCCCCTGTTCGTCCGTCCGTCCGTCCACAATTGTTTGTGAACAGTCTACAAGTCACAATTTTTATCCGATTTCAATGAAACTTAAAATATAGGTTTATCACCCTAAGATCTCAGTTCCTTTCGATATTGGCATGTATCGGACTGTAACTTCATGGGTTATGGCCCCTGATTGTACGAAAAATCATGTTTTTTAGCTTGTGAACAGTGTAGAGGTCACAATTTTGAACCGATTTGGGTGAAACTTGAAATGCATGTTTATAACCCAAAGATCTTGGTTCCTTTCGATATTTGCGCCAATCGGATCGTAACTTCCTGAATTATGGCCCCAGATTGTCTGAAAAATCGCCCTTTTTAGCTTGTGGTCCCTCTGGAGGTCAAAATTGTTATCCGATTTAAAAAACCGTTTGATTATATCACCATTACATGGTTATGAAGGTTGTGTTCGAATTTCGAGAAAATCGGACCAAAATTGACGGACAAAATGGACGCCGTTTGTACGCGAATAGTGTGAAAATATGTTATATCAAGGTTGTGGACCTTATAGAGGTCACAATTTTGAACCAATTTTGATGAAACTTGAAATGTATGTTTATAACCCAAAGATCTTGGTTCTTTGCGATATTTGCGCCCATCGGATCGTAACTTCCTGAATTATGGCCCCTGATTGTCCGAAAAATTGCCCTTTTTACCCTCTGGAGGTCAAAATTGTTATCGGATTTAAAAAAACGTTTGATTATATTATCGTTCCATGGTTATGAAGGTTGAGTTGGAATTTCGTGAAAATCGGACCAAAATTGACAGACAAAATGGCGGCCGTTTGTGCGCGAATAGTGTGAAAATATGTTATATCAAGGTTGTGGACCTTATAGAGGTCACAATTTTGAACCAATTTTGATGAAACTTGACATGTATGTTTATAACCCAAAGATCTTGGTTCCTTTCGATATTTGTGCCCATCGGATCGTAACTTCCTGAATTATGGCCCCTGATTGTCCAAAAAATCGCCCTTTTTAGCTTGTGGTCCCTCTGGAGGTCAAAATTGTTATCCGATTTAAAAAAACGTTTGATTATATCGCCATTCTATGGTTATGAAGGTTGAGTTTGAATTTTGTGAAAATCGGACCAAAATTGACGGACAAAATGGCCGCCGTTTGTACGCGAATAATGTGAAAATATGTTATATAAAGGTTGTGGATCTTACAGAGGTCACAATTTTGAACCGATATGATGAAACTAAACTTGACATGTATGTTTATAATCCAAAGATCTTGGTTCCTTTCGATATTTGCGCCCATTGGATCATAACTTCCTGAATTATGTCCCCGGATTGTCTGAAAAATCGCTTTTGTTAGCTTTTGGTCCCTCTGGAGGTCAAAATTATTATCCGATTTAAAAAAACGTTTGACTATATCACCGTTACATGGTAATGAAGAGAGTGTGTGAATTACATGAAAATCGGACTAGAATTGCCGGACAAAATGGCCGTCATTTGTGAAAATATGTTATATCAAGGTTGTGGACCCTATAGAGGTCACAATTTTGAATCGATTTTGATGAAACTTGACATGTATGTTTATAACCCAAAGATCTTGGTTCCTTTCGATAGTTGCGCCCATCGGGTCATTACTTCCTGAATTATGTTCCCTGATTGTACGAAAAATCACCCTTTTTAGCTTGTGGTCCCTCTGGAGGTCACAATTATTATCTGATTAAAAAAACCGTTTGATTATATAAACCAAACTCTTGTTGACTGCCCGGACGATTTTGCTGCTGTGTGGGCGTATGTTTCGTTGCCTGGCAACCTATTTTTATATGCCCACATTCAAATGTGGTCGTATATTGTCGTCACCCCCGTTAGTCCGTCGTCCGTCGGTGTGGCGTCCACAAGCTCTAGAGGCTAAATTTAATATCCGATTGTGTTTAAGGTCATGAGACGAGAGAGAGAGAGAGAGAAATGGGGTTTAACGCCCACTCAACACAAACTAGGTCATTTCGGGACTAACATATGGTTTAATTTTATTTCAATAATTCGCTTGTGCGTAGGGGTCTTTAGCAGTGGGAGGAAACCCACGAGGTTGAGAAGGCGCCCCTATCTCTATGCCACATACGCTCACACCAGGGCTCGAAACCACAGCCGCAAGCCAGAGGTGACCGGACAGCTAGAGGTCGAAGCGCGGCACTGTATACCACTAGGCCATCCCAACCCCCGTCATGAGACGAAGAAGTCTATTGATTTTCAGCAAATTCCAATAAATGCTGTTAAAGTTATGGCCCTTGATCAAAAATTCTTGTGGACGCTCTACAGGCCAAAGTTAATATCCGATTGACTTTAAATTAATACACAGTGTTTAAGGCGATGAGCGGAAGAAGTCTATTGATTTTCAGCAAATTCTGATAATTACTGCAGGAGTTATGGCCCTTGATCACTTCAAAAAATCTTGTGGACGCTGTGGAGGCCAAAGTTAATATCCGATTGACGTTAAATTTATACATAGTGTTTATGGTCATGAGACGAAGAAGCCTATTGATTTTCAGCAAATTCTGATTATTACTGTTAGAGTTATGGCCCTTGATCACTTCAAAAAATCTTGACGCTCTACAGGCCAAAGTTAATATCCGATTGACTTTAAATTTATACACAGTGTTTAAGAAATTTATACACAGTGTTTAAGGTCACGAGACGAAGAAGTTTATTAATTTTCAGCAATTTCCGATAATTACTGCCAGAGTTATGGCCCTTGGTCACTTCAAAAAATCTTGTGAACGCTCTAGAGGACAAAGTTAATATCAGATTGACTTCAAATTCATACATAGTGTTTAATGGATAATCAAGATCAAAATGTCATGTGGTTATTTATGTTATTTGCCGTGTCTAATTTGCATAATTCGCGGTAAAACGACGGAAATAGCCGAAAACATGTCTCCAGTTTTCTCGATCATTATTAATATAAAATGGAATTAATATGTCTGGACTAATCGAGATTAAAATGTCATGTGGTTATTTCATCATAGGCCGTGCCTAATTTGCATACTTCGCGGATATTATTTGCTTTGCGGAGCCATTCTCGCATACACTCTTACAGTACACAGCGGATTTACTGTTAGTTGCCAGTAACATTGTGGCTTCTTCCTTAGCCATATTTCCTTCTGACTTGATAAAAAATGTTTTCAAGCTGTTTTCCATGTGTAAATAAAACAAATTAAAATTATTAATAAAACCCAGTTTAAATAATTTACGACTTCTACGCGTCGGTCGTCAAGACAAACAAAATGGCTTCCAAAACAAATGTCAGACAAAAATACCGGGAAACTTACGGCAAAGAATTTCCAGGAATCATTACGTCCTCGCGTAGAGACGACGAATTCCCATTTTTTTTAGTGATTTATGTGTTGCTTACGGCCATGCCAACATGTAAATAAGAATACTTTCGTATGTAAATAGATAAAAAAAAAAACTCAGATGCATGGACCTAAATCACCAGCTGTTTTTATCCAACAATACTAGGCACTGCTTTAAATAGGTGCTAATTTCTCAAAATTTTCTTGGGACCCTTAGGAGGGCCTCAAACCCCACGCCCTGCAGCACTCACGGTGCTTCGCACCGTTCGAACTTGGACCTACGGTTCTCGCTCTACCATCAATACAAGGCATTCTGATTTTCAATCTCCTCAGGTTGGCATGTATGCCTGTATCACTATCAGTACAAGTCTGCTCACTATTATTAGTAAGATTATCACTATGTTCACTATTATTATGATGATCAGATGGGGTTGATTCTTCATCATTCTCAGAAGTATTGACATTGTTATTATTAGTCGATATTGAATGATCATTTTCAACAACATCATCTCTGAACTAATTATTACTGTGAGTGGAATCACTATCTTGAGGTACATGTATGATATATGTCTTTCATAAGTCGACTTTTATGAACTCTGACATAGGTACCACCATGTCGGACAAAAAAAATCGAATTATCAGCGCCAATAACTGTTCCAGGTCCCTTCCATTTGTTACAATCTGGACGTTTATAAAACACCTTATCGCCTGGAGAGTACATTGTATCATTATATGTTCGCAAGTTGTGTTTAATTGCTCTTCGTATTCGGTCAGAACTTTGTGACTGTGTAAACGCAGTTCTAGCTTTATGTAAAGATGATAAGTGTTCAACCACAACCTTACTAATAGAGCTACCTTCTAGAGCATTAAGAACTGTAGGCAAATTGGGATTATGACCAAATACCAACTGATAGGGACTAAAACCATAATTATTTATTAAGCAGTTCTTTGCCATTAGGGCCCAACTTAATGCTGTCTCCCAATTGCACTCTTCAGAATCTTTGACTTTCATTAATGTTTCTGTTAATGTCTGATTGTGTCTTTCTCAAGTACCATTACTCCAGGGTGCAAATGCTGCGGTTAATTTTTATTCAATTCTAAAGTTCTAGGCCATGTCCTGAACTTCTTTGTTATTAAATTCATCTCCATTGTCGGAATACAATTTACGGGGTGAACCGAAAACACATATCCAGTTCTGAATAAAGGCTTTGACAAACGTTGTAGCTTGTTTATTATGCAGTATACATCCCGCACTAAAACGGGTAAATTCATCAATTATATGTAAGTACCATAAATGAGGTTCAATTTCATGCAAATCGACTGCCACTGTTTCGTTAAACTCAGTTGCTAATGGTAGCCCAAATGCTGGTTTAACTGGTGCGTTCTTGTGTTGAATACAAATATCACACTTATCTACAATGTTTTGTAATATTTCAAAAGCTTCTTTATCATATAAACCTGACGAAATTAAAAGTTTTTTTAAGTCTTGCGCATGAGACATGCCCAAATGTCGATGAAGTTTTAATGATATTTTATGCTTATCTACTTTAGACATATTGCTGTCATAAACCATTAAAATATTATCAATGTTTTTGTTAGAACATGTTGTCTCAGAAACACCAAGATCAACACAATAATGTCCACTCGAGGTGTATTCTAAGTTTACAGGAACACCAAACATTGTTGCTGAATCATTTTTTAAGTCAATAATAGTTTCAAGTTCTATGAGAGAAGACTTACTTAACAACAACGGAATACTGGCATTGACAACTTCTACTTCTATAATACAGCTTTTATTACCCAGAAATGCAGGAATTTTTACCATCTTTATTGAATTTAAGTACCACCATCCCCAAATCTGAATGTTAAGTCACTTTTAAAAGTTTGAACAACTGATTGTTGTTGGGCATCTAATGTTCGTAGATAATCCTCAAACCAGATCGTTTTTGAAATCTATTTAAAGGGTTACTGCCTTTAACAGGTTGATCCATTGGTAACTGTGAGCTGTTGGGTTCTTTGCGCTTAGGAATATAAGATTGTTTTCTACCATAAGAAGATACTGCATTAATTTCATGCTTTATTATATCGTTAAGACTCTTGGTTCATACTTTGTCTGGCACTATTAAGCTTACTACCAAAAATTCTCTTCAACGCAGATTTCAATTCATTGAATGTTAACTCACCAGTTGCAGTCAAGGCCATTTGCCGCTCAGTTGTTGAAAGAGAGGCATTGTCTAACAACTTAAATGCCAATACAGGGTCAGGTAAATTCATCTGATATTTTCTGATCTTTTTTTCTAACGCCTCGAACTGGACAATATATTCGTCAATTGTCATATTACTCTGTCGACGAAACTGTTCAAACGTCATGTATGCGCGATACATTGCATCTTTGATTTCTTCTTTAAAAACAGCGTCTAACTTCGTTTATAATAGTTCAATTCCCCTGTCAGAATTAAGGTCTTCCTTGGGAATTTCAACCGCTGTGTCACGTGCTCTTCCGGTTAATGTAAAACATACTGCCAAAGCTTGCTTCTTTTTGTCTAGTTCGGTGACAAGGCGCCAAATCTCCAACTCTGCTTTCCACGAGTCATAATTCGTGTCGGAACTGAAGACAGGTGGATTTTTGTGATTATTACTTGCCATCACAGGTCTATATTGTCATGTCTTCTAATAAAATGTTGTTTCGCTCTGCTACCATGTTAAAATTGATAATTAACCATGACTCATATTTCTGACATACTTTATTTTCTGGTTGCCAACTATCCAACTGCCAAATCTCACTTCCGCCTCTCGCGTCTCATGAGACACGTCGGGCAGAAGTGACGTCAGACATATAAACAAAGGTAAGAAGAAACGTGACAATTATACAGATTAACATGGCGGATTGGAAATATGTCATTTTAAAAATTCACAAATTTTTTGACATATTTCCATAATTTCACTTCCGTATCTCCATTCTTTCTTGTTTTATTAATATCCCCAAAATGCACCAAAAATAGGCAAATGTGTGCCGCAGACAATTGTTCAGAAATGAACATAAATCCAGGCCCCGAGTTCACAAAGCATTCTCAGACTTAAGTTGAGAATTTGCTCAACTTTCAATCATTGTTTATGAGAAATATATTTGTTCAAGAAATACAAAACTTTGCACATAGTTTCTTATTGCTGTTTCTGATACATTTAAAGATCAATAGTATTATAAAGGGCTATGTTTTAGTTAAAATAAGGTGAACAAATTTGAGTAAATTCTCAACTTAAGTCTGAGAATACTTTGTGAACTCGGGGCCAGCTCTTCAGAAAAGGCATATAGATATTTTTACGCTTTTTTGTTTCTTTTAATCTTACTTGATAGCTACTGATTTTAAAATGCATAATAACCAGGTTCAATGGTATTCTGATAATTACACGAGTTGTTACTCTTAATCAGTTTTTAGTGTATTACAAATGTTTCCTTACCAAAAAAGTAAAAATATGTGACAACCCTTGTTGACTGCCCGGACGATTTAGCTGCTGTGGGCGTATGTTTCGTTGCCTGGCAACCTATCTTTAGGATTTTTGGACGCCTGTATCTCGAAAACTACGCCTTCGATTTTTATGAAACTTTCTCTATTGAGAGACCTTGTGGTAGTTTTGTGTACGAAACATTCCATTACAACTTTGTCATATCTGGAATAGGTGAAATAAAGGACTGAAAATCAAAAAAAAGTGAAATTTTGGAAAATGCTCTACTATTTTTTTATTTTAAGAGATTTTCAAAAAAAGGTTGTATATTCAGATAGCTGACCTAATTACGATTCTAACGATGTATAATATGTATGTAGTTATTGAAAGTTAATTTTCGATATTTTAAATTTTTTGCATTTTTGTCACTTTTGGACATAGGATTTCTCAGGGGCATTTTATCTGATCAGATAATGTAATATATCATTACAGAGCCCTATGGCTATTTTAGTGCCCAAACCGGCCATTTATTAAACTATTGCGACAATAATAACCATACCGGAAGTATTCAAAAAATGAAAAAAAAAAAAAGGTTAAAAACATTGTCCCTTAGGTAATAGCAGACCAAAAGAACTAAAGTGCCGTTGGATAGCCCTATTAATGGACCATCATATGGTATCTAAATAATACGATTTCGATGGTAAGGAAATAAATTATTGTATGCCAAAAATCTAATATTTTCTGATTTTTATACGCCCACATTGAAATGTGGTCGTATATTATCGTCGCCGGCGTCCGTCCGGCCGGCGTCCACAATTGCTTGTGGACGCTCTACAGGCTAAAGTTAATATCCGATTGACTTTAAATTTATACACAGTGTTTAAGGTCATGAGACGAAGAAGCCTATTGATTTTCAGCGATTTCCGATAATTAGTGCCAGAGTTATGGCCCTTGATCACATCAAAAAATCCTGCGGACGCTCTAGAGGCCAAAGTTAATATCTGTTTGACTTTAGATTTATACACAGTGTCTAAGGTCATGAGACGAAGAAGCCTTTTGATTTTCAGCGATTTCTTATAATTACTGCCAGAGTTATGGCCCTTGATGACTTCAAAAAATCATGTGGATGCTCTAGAGGCCAAAGTTAATATCCGATTGACTTCAAATTTATACATAGTGTTGACAGTTGTGAGACTAAGACGTCTATCGATTTTCAGTGATTTTCAATAATTGCTGCCAGAGTTATGGTCCTTGATCACTTCGAAAAAATCCTGTGGAAGCTCTAGAGGCCTAAGTTAATATCTGATCGACTTTAAATTAACACACAGTGTTTAAGGTCATGAGACGAAGAAGCCTTTTGATTTTCAGAGATTTCAAATAATTACTGCCAGAGTTATCTCCCTTGATAACATTAAAAATTCTTGTGACGCTATAGAGGCCAAACTTATCATCCGATTGACTTTAGATTGATACACAGAGTTTAAGGTGTTGAAACGAACAAGTATTTTGATTTTCAATGAAATTTGATAACTGAACAGCTAAATCCATGATATTAAATGTTTCATGTATATACTAATTGTTAGCGTGGGGTAACACTTTATACAAAGGAATCAAATTCTAATGATTTTCTGATAATTACATAATGAGTTGTTACTCTTAATCAGTTTTTAGTGTTTCATTAACGAAAAAAGTAAAAATATGCGACAACCCTTGTTGACTGCCCGGACGATTTAGCTGCTGTGGGCGTATGTTTCGTTGCCTGGCAACCTATCTTTTAACATTCTGAGACGCCCTTTTCTCGAAAACGACGCCTACGATTTTTCTTAAACTTTTCTTGCTCAAAGTCCTATCGGTTGTCTATATAGTGAATCCAAAATTAAAAGCATTGAAATAATATAAGTGGTCCAAAAATGGCCTCAAACTTTGAAAAAAATTGCAAAATCATTAAATTTTTGTAAACGCTCTTTAATTATCTTTTTTTTCCAAAACAACTGAATGGATGTTTCAGACACTTCTGTTACAGAAAGTTAAGTATCCAAAGAACTTCGTAAAGCTCTTATGATAATGATCATAAAACCGGAAGTAGTCGAAAAAATGTCTGTTATTTTGGTTTCCTCCCACTGCTAAAGACCCCTATTGAAATAAAATTAACCCATATGTTAATCCTGAAATGACCTAGTTTGTGTTGAGTGGACGTTAAACCCCATTTCTCTCTCTCTCTCTCTCAGAATTAATATAACTAAAAGGATGCACCCTTCAAAGGTGCACAAAATATTTAGCTCAGATTTTTTAATTTCATTTTCAGGCAATTTCGAATAAAATGTAAAATAAAGTGTAAAATTCAGTTATTTACAATTTGTTCAGCGTCTTCATATTTTGAAATATTTATTTGTTTTTTTCATAAACTCGTAGCGATAATCCAGACGAAGAGAATGTATGCGAAAATTAGTTTGTAATATGAGCAGTTGCCGAGAAATATGCAATTTTGCATGCATCACTTTTCACGTTATTTTGCCTATAAAACAGACATGATTTTTTCCCGCTTTAAAGCGGATTTTCCGCTTTTTGTCCCGTCAGGTTCTGATTTTTTGCGGTCGGTCCAGATTTTTGACAACGCTTTTGTTATGATATTGTTCCGCTTTAATTAATTCAAGCACCTTGTTTCAAAAGCGTAATATCATAAAACAATCATTAATTTTTTCCTGACAAATTTCTAACTGGTGATCTTCAAAATATCTATCCATAACTTTAAAATCTGCCAACCAGATGTCAGCGATGTAAACCTTAACAATACCGTATCGTAGAATCGCGCGAGATTGAGAGAGATCACCTGTTTATTGTGTACAAGTTTCTCTATCGTGCCTATGATGGTACGGTACCTAATCATCGTCAGTTCTTTCGCGCTATGGCTAAGGTCGTATATCGAGACGTCGACACCAAACTATTCGACAAAGACTTTAAAATGAATGGAAATGGTTGGAACAGAAGTTGGAAGGCGAGTTTGTGAGGCATTCTATTCGTAAAGTATTAATTACGGTCGGAGGGAGGGAGAAGTTTATTTGATTTAGACTTATTAGTAATATTAGAGCAACATATTTTCTAGTATAGAAAATTATACTGGATAATCAAAAGATCGAATGTTTTTCCCCCCCGCCTTTCGAAGAAAGTTTCGGGACTATTAAAATGGGTTCGTCCGTCTGTCTGTCTGTCCGTCACACTTTTTGGGACATAATAACTCTCTTCCTAATTGAGCTAGAATTTTCAAACTTGGTGTATGTGTTTATTAGGTCAATGCCTAGATGGAGTTCGAAGTTGAGCATTTTCCGCTTAGGGTAAGCAGAGATAAGCATTTTGATTGGTTGATGCTTTGGGACACGATAACTTTAGTTCTAATTAAGTGAGATTGATGAAACTTGGTGTATAGCTTCATTACAGTAATATCTTGACTAAGTTCGATAATGAGCATTTTCTGCTCAGGGTACGCAGAGCAATACGCAATTTGATTGGTCGAGACTTTGGAACACAATAACTCTCCTCCGAATTGAGTTAAAATGTTCAAAATTGGTGTGTATGCTTATTAGGTCAATGCCTTGATGGAGTACGAAGATGAGCATTTTCCGCTTAGGGTAAGCAGAGATAAGCAATTTGATTGGTTGATGCTTTGGGACACGATAACTTTAGTTCTAATTAAGTGAGATTGATGAAACTTGGTGTATAGTTTCATTACAGTAATACCTTGACTAAGTTCGATAATGAGCATTTTCTACTCAGGGTAACCAGAGCTATACGCAATTTGATTGGTCGAGACTTTGGAACACAATAACTCTCCTTCTAATTGAGTTAAAATGTTCAAACTTGGTGTATATGCTTATTAGGTCAATGCCTTGATGGAGTTCGAAAATGAGCATTTTCCGCTATGGGTAAGCAGAGATAAGCAATTTGATTGGCTGATGCTTTCGGACACGATAACTTTAGTTCTAATTAAGTGAGAGTGATGAAACTTGGTGTATAGTTTCATTACAGTAATACCTTGACTATGGTCGATAATGAGCATTTTCTGCTCAGGGTAAGCAGAGCGATACACAATTTGATTGGTCGAGACTTTGGAACACAATAACTCTCCTAATTGAGTTAAAATGTTCAAATTTGGTGTATATGCTTATTAGGTCAATGCCTTGATGGAGTTCGGAGATGAGCATTTTCCGCTTAAGGTAAGCAGGGATAAGCAATTTGATTGGTTGGTGCATTGGGACACGATAACTGTAGTTCTAATTAAGTGAGAGTGATGAAACTTGGTGTATAGTTTCATTACAGTAATACCTTGACTATGGTCGATAATGAGCATTTTCTGCTCAGGGTAAGCAGAGCGATACACAATTTGATTGGTCGAGACTTTGGAACACAATAACTCTCCTAATTGAGTTAAAATGTTCAAATTTGGTGTATATGCTTATTAGGTCAATGCCTTGATGGAGTTCGGAGATGAGCATTTTCCGCTTAAGGTAAGCAGGGATAAGCAATTTGATTGGTTGGTGCATTGGGACACGATAACTGTAGTTCTAATTAAGTGAGAGTGATGAAACTTGGTGTCTGCCATTAGAGTCCCCCTAACTAGGGTACATTCTCATTTTTCTTTATAAAACAGTTTTGGATGACACTTCGTGTAGTTTGATTGCTCGATACGTTTAAAAAAAAATAAATGTGCGATTAATTAATATGTGTCATCTATTTATTTTGGGATTTCGGCGGGGGACATCAGCCTCACTGTTGGCTTGTTTTTTTTGTGTTTAGTAAGTATTCTGTAAATGAATTAAATACAAGAAAAACTAGACCTGCATGCAGGAATGACGGGTTTCACTGGTGCCATGTTACCCTTAAACATGTCACTTCCGGTGCCAAGTTACCCTTGAACATATGTCACTTCCGGTACCAGCGAAACCACTAAACAGGTTTCCAAATTAACATTGCACACAAATAAAATGGACGCAGAATCAACAAAATCCAACAATATCAATTCATTTTATACATTTGTTACTTGTAAATGATCTTGACAAAATTAGATTACTTCCTGTGTTAATGAAAATGTTCAATTAGTCTTATGAAATCAGAAATGGCATACGATATCATATAGTGAAAATTTTATGTAAAATTTTAAGACCAAAAAACTTGAAAAGTGACTTGTAGAAAATCTGCTATTTCTCTGCAACCGTACAAGTTACAAACCATTTTGTGGTATCTGTGTGATCGTATGGGTTCATTCTATTTGTTGATTAGCATCAAATACCATAATTTGAAAAAGATTTCAAAACAGACTCATTTGAATAAAATATCTGTTTTGAAGGCTAAAAATACAGTTTTTGCCAAAATGACGTTACTTCCGGTGATAATGAAAATCTTAAATTACTTGAATGAAATCCCAAATGGCAGTAGGTATAACACGGTGTAACGTTTATGAAAATCGAATAATAATTGACACTTTTATGGCCCCGAAACCTTCAAAAGTGACCTGTAGAAAACCGTCTATTTCTCGGCAACCGAACAAGTTAGAAACAATTTTATGATATCTATATGACCATATGAGTTTTGTTTATATGTGAATTTAAACCAAAAGTTAAAATTATTAATACATATTAAGTTATTCTTGGTTGAATAAAACATTGATTTAAAAAGTTTAAAATGCAGTTTTTGACCAAATGATGTCACTTCCGGTGTCAATTTTAAATTGTAATCAACTTGATATGACGCTACATGCTTTTTGAATCAAATGATGTCACTTTTAAAAAAATCCAATAATAATTGACTATTTTACAGGCAAAATAACGAAAACAGTGACTTGTACAGAACTGCCCATTTCTTGGTAACTGCTTATATTACAAACGAATTTTAACATACATTTTCTTCGTATGGATTATAGCTACAAGTTTATAAAAGTTACGAAGAAATATTTTAAAATCTGAAAAGCCTGAATAGGTTGTAAATAGGTAAATTTTACACCATTTTTAGCCTCTTAATCGAATTTGCTCGAAAGTGAAATCGAAATTAAAAAAACTGCTTCCTACATTTTTTGCGCCTTGAAAGGGCACACTCTTTGAGTCAAATAATTTTTCCAAAAAATAATATTTGTTTTCGAAGTAGGAAAATAACTGTCAAAATTGTAGTTTTTGGTAAAATTATGCCACTTCCGGTGCCGACAGATAACACTTTTGGTAATAAAAAAAATGACAATTGATACAACGAAGCATATGAATTTTGTTTTATACAAATCGGACAATAAAAAATTAATCTAGGACTGAAAAACTGAATTAGCCAATGGCGGCCAAGGAAAATTACTGAGACAATTTTTTTTAACATTTTTGCACTAGTCAGATGACTCTTTAATTCTGTGCACAATACGACTAAAAAATATTCATAAATAAAAAAGAATTTTGTAAAATTTTAAATTTTCGAAATTTGGCGCCTAATATCTTCGAAGATTTGCCGAAAATCAAAAATCGAAAGTAGCGTAGCTATGTGCCCTGTCTCAGGCTATGCCAAAATGTATCCAAAGTTAAAATCCAATGATTATTGTTAAAATTACTGCAATATTTTCAAAAACGATAACTTCGGTGATTTCGGACATTTCGCATTGTCGCAGAATGTTCAAAATAGCTTTATCCTCTAAGTCACACCCACTTTCCCAGTAAAACCGAAGAGATCGTAACGATGCGACACGTAGTTGCTGAGATCTATTCAAATTGGAATCTGAATAATAATAATAATAATAATAATAAGAATTTTAACAAAAACAATAGTGTTTCACACAAGCTACGCAGTGTGAAACCCTAATAAGAAACTAGATCTGCTACTGTCCCATGCAGATATGAAAGCTTTCATATTCACTTTCACTTCCTGTCACATGTCATGGGTCATATAAATAATCCGAAGAAGAAAAATAAATCATTAAAATCGGTCATAATAAAGCAAAATTAATGTGATTTTCACTCGTAAACAACTTTGTCGGCACGTAAACATCAAAGGCGAAATTCAAATTGTTGAAATATTTAAATTAAAAAATTTCGATCCGTATCCCGGCTATCCCGAAATGTATTAAAATTGGTCACAATCTAGCGAAATTAATGTGATTTTTCACTCATAAACAACTTTGTCGGCATGAAAAACATCAAAAGCGAAATTCGATTTTTTGAAATATTCAAATACCCAAAAATTCGACCCGTATCCCGTCTATCCTGAAATTGAAATGTATTAAATTTTAGACATAGGAGACGCATTGAACATACTATGCCCTATTGTGTTTGTTTACAAGTCCGTAAATGTTGATTTTTCACTATGTTTCATATTCAATTCAAAATGGCGACCATCAACTGACCTAAATAAAAATTCTGCTCTGAACGTTTTTTAGGTTTTCCGTCAAGGGTTCAGAAAATGTAACTCCCATGTCTGTAAGTGCAATATCGCAAAAGTTCTATTGTTTTTTCACGTTTCAAGATAGTGCCACTTCCAGTTTGATCGACAAACTCCATGTTTTGTGTACGAATCAGTAATTACTTGTCTAGTATCGAAAAAAAAATTAGGTCATTCTGACCTTTATTTCCACGATTTTTTTGAAAAATTTGATTCTTAATTTCTCCAAAGGGAGATAATTTAGAAAATTTTAAAAGTCATTTTTCAAGTCGCATCAGTAATGTCTAGTTACATACTAAATTTCATGGAAATCGTCCAAAGGGAGATAATTTAGAAAATTTTAAAAGTCATTTTTCAAGTCGCATCAGTAATGTCTAGTTACATACTAAATTTCATGGAAATCGTACAACTATAAGTTGTCAAGTTGGTCTCAACTTCAGGTTCGAAATCACAGCGACGAATTTTCGAATATTACAAAACTTTTAAAAATAAGCTCCCCCTGACCAGCTTAATCGTTCGCAATATATGTTTGCCCCTTAAAATTGGCAAATTGCTGACTTTAAATTGAGAAACATTACAACCGGGCGAAATTTTCTGTTCTATCACTTTTACAGTACCTTTGATTACCAACCGATTATTACGAAATTTTAAAAATAAAACAGAAAGGGAGAAATGCGGCTTAACGTTCATTCGACACAAACGAGGTCATTTCGGGACTAACATATGTTTTGCCCCTAAAATTGGCAAATTGCTGACTTTAAAGAAACATTACAACCAGGCGAAATTTTCTGTTTTATCCCTTTTACAGCACCTTTGATTACCAACCGATTATTACAAAACTTTGAAAATAAAAAAGAAAGAGAGAAATGCGGCTTAACGTCCATTCGACACAAACGAGGTCATTTCGGGACTAACATATGTTTTTAAATTTTATTTAAAAACTTCCCTTGCGCGTACGGGTCTTTAGCCGTGGGAGGAAACCAAAGGACACAGAGAAAACCCACGAGGTTGGACACCATACTCCATGTCTCGTGCAACCTGGAATTCGAAACGATGCCGGTTGACTCAATGACAGACGTTACGATACAGCGAGCGTATGCTAACCATTCAGCCATTCAGCCTCCCTAAAATCGGGAAATTGCTGACTTTTAGCAAGAAACATTTCAACAGGGCGAAATTTTCTGTTTTAACAGTTTAATTTGCACGGTTTAAAAATTCACTTGCGCGTACGGGTCTGTAGTCGTGGGAGGAAACAGAAGGACACGGAGAAACCCCACGACGTTGGACACCATACTCCATGTCACAAGCAACCTGGAAATCAAAACGACGCCGGTTGACTCAATGACAGACGTTAAGACACAGCGCGTGTATGCTAACCATTCAGTCATTCAGCGTCCCTAAAATCAGGAAATTGCTGACTTATAGCAAGCAACATTTCAACCGGGCGAAATTTTCTGTTTTAGCAGTTTAATTTGCACGGTACTTTAATTACCAACTGATAATTACAAAACTTTTGAAAATAAGCTCCAACTGACCAGCTTAATCGTATGCAATAAACGTTTGGCGTGAATTGAAAGTTCTGCACCGAGAAAGTTCATCTTGATTTTCCGGCGTGGTTCCCTCTTGTCAGTGAGGCAGAACGGAGGGCCTGACAAGGACAGCTGTCTAGTCGTTCGGATGGGACGAAAAACCAAGGTCCCATGTACACATTGAAGTGCAAGGAAAATATCCCTAAGCAGTTGGAATTCGATACTGTTGAATAAACTCTATACGATGACTTAATGTGCAAATAGTAGTCACCTACGCTGCATGTTTCGCTTAACAATGAAAGGGTGCAGTTTTCAATTTTCGATCCTGTTATTCTTCTACTTCTGATATTTTGGACTGTTGATCGATGGTTTCATATAAAAGACTATCGATAAGACTCTTTGTAGAAGAAGTTCCCCAAAAATATTATGTTGATTTAAGAGAAAAGGGGCTTTAAAAATGCTCAAAATCGTAAAAATACAACTTTTTGGATTTTCGATATCTTTTTTTCTGCTATCCCTGACATTTAAAAAAAAATGATACAATGATTTCACACAACGGGCTAGCTATTGGACTCTCGATTGACAGGAGTTTCACCACCCTCTCTTCATTATAACCGAAGTTATCGTGCCCTAAAGAATCAACAAATCAGCATATTTATCTCTGCTTACCCTAAGCAGAAAATGCTCATCTTTAAACTCAATCATGACATTGACCTAGTGAATGTCTACACCAAGTTTGAACATTCTAGCTTAATTAGGAGAGTTATTGTGTTTCAAAGCCCTTCAAATTGCTACTACTTTTCATATTCACTTCAAAATAGAATCCATCAGTAGACCTAAATCAAAATTCAGCTCCCAGTGATTTTTGGGCCAACCTTCAAGGATTCAGAAAATATAACCCCCATGTCTGTAAGTAAAATAGCAAAAAAGCCTTAGGGATTTTTCACGTTTCAAGATGGTGGCACTTCCGGTTCGATCGACAAACTTCTTATTTTGTGTACAAATCAGTAATTATCTAGTATCCAAAAAAAAAATCAGGTCATTCTGACCTATATTTCGATGATTTTTATACGCCCACATGGAAATGTGGTCGTATATTGCCGTCGCCCCCGTCCGTCCGGCTGTCGGTCCGTCCGTCCGTCCGTCCGTCCATCGTCCACAATTTCTTGTGAACGCTCTAGAGGCTAAAGTTAATATCCGATTGACTTGAAATTTATACACGGTGTTTAAGGTCGTGAGACGAAGAAGCCTATTAATTTTCAGCGATATCCGATAATTACTACCAGAGTTATGACCCTTGATCACTTTGAAAAATCTTGTGAACGCTCTAGCGGCTATAGTGAATATCCGAGTGACTTTAAACTTATACACAGTGTTTAATGTCATGAGACGAAGAACAAGCCTATTGATTTTTGGTGATATCTGATAATTACTGCCAGAGTTATGACCCTTGATCACTTTGAAAAATCTTGTGAACTCTTTATAGGCTGAAGTTAATATCTGATTGACTTTAAATTTATACACGGTGTTTAAGGTCGTGAGACGAAGAAGCCTATTGATTTTCAGCGATATCCGATAATTACTACCAGAGTTATGACCCTTGATCACTTTTAAAAATCTTGTGAACGCTCTAGAGGCTATAGTTACACTAGGGACCGGGTATCATTCAGATTTGATGAAAAAAGGTAAGAAACTGAGCTTACCATCTAGAATATAATACACATATTCAGTTAATAGATTGCCATCCAGAAAGTGTTAAATACCATCAAGATTCATCAAAAACCGCCCAGTTTGTGCTACCATTTAGTTTGACATCATTTGTCTAGTTTATGAAACTAAAGGGTTATAAACAGGATGATCAATATCAAAACTAAGCTAAATGGTCATAAACTAGATGATGGATGTCAAAACTAAACAGTATTTCTTAAACTAAATGGTAGCACAAACTGGGCGGTTTTTGATGAATCTTGATGGTATTTAACACTTTCTGGATGGCAATCTATTAACTGAATATGTGTATTAGATTCTAGATGGTAAGCTCAGTTTCTTACCTTTTTTCATCAAAACTGAATGATACCCGGTCCCTAGTGTTAATATCCGATTGACTTTAAATTTATACACAGTGTTTAAGGGCATGAGACGAAGAAGCCTATTGATTTTCGGTGATATCTGATAATTACTGCCAGAGTTATGACCCTTGATCACTCTGAAAAATCTTGTGAACGCTTTAGAGGCTAAAGTTAATATCCGATTGACTTTAAATTTATACACAGTGTTTAAGGGCATGAGACGGTGATATCCGATAATTACTACCAGAGTTATGACCCTTGATCACTTTGAAAAATCTTGTGAACGCTCTAGAGGCTAAAGTTAATATCCGATTGAATTTAAATTTATACACGGTGTTTAATGTCATGATACAAAGAAGCCTATTGATTTTCAGCAATATCAGATAATTACTGCCAGAGTTATGACCCTTGATCACTTTGAAAAATCTAAAGTTTATATCCGATTGACTTTAAATTTATACACACTATTTACGGTCATGATACAAAATAGCCTATTTATTTTCAGCGATATCCGATAATTACTGGCAGAGTTATGACCCTTGATCACTTTGAAAAACCCTGTGAATGCTCTAAAGGCTAAAGTTAATATCCGATTGACTTTAAATTTGTACACAGTGTTTAGGGTCATGAGACGAAGAATCCTATTTGATTTTCAGTGATATCTGGCACTTGATCATTTTGAAATATCTTGTGGACAAAGGCCTTGAGACAAACCATCAAAACTATTCTAATCATTTCTGATAATTATTTAATGGGCTATTACTCGTAATAAGATTATCATGTGTTGTAAATGTTCTCCTTACTGATAAAAGAAACAATATGCGACAACCCTTGTTGACTGCCCGGACGACTTAGCTGTTGTGGGCGTATGTTTCGTTGCCTGGCAACCTATCTTTGAAAATTTTGACCCTTAATTTTGTCAAGGGGAGATAATTTCTAATTATATTTTTGAAATCACATCGGTAGGATCTACTTATATACTAAATTTCATGAAGATCGTACAACTATTAAAGAAGTTGTCAAATTGGTCTATCACAGCGACGAATTTTCGAAATTCAAAAATGTGAAGCTGCAGATGAAAATGATTTTTTTCAAGGTATAAAGAAAAAAGAATTAGTAAGATCGGTCAAAAAATAACAAAGTTACGACTATGCATTGTCAGTTTTTTCATTCGTAAAATTCGTTGATTTGTAAAACGTTTTGAAATATATTTAAACAATGTTTGCACCTCATTTTGGGGCGGGTAGGTCAAAATTTAGTAGTAGCTACACTACTTTCGATTTTTGATTTTCGGCAAATCTTCGAAGATATTAGGCGCCAAATTTCAAAAATTTAAAATTTTACAAAAAACTTTTTTATTTATGAATATTTTTTAGTCGTGTTTTACACAGATTTAAATAGTCATCTGACTTTCGCAAAAATGTTAAATTTTTTTGTCTCAGTAATTTTTCTTGACTGCCATTGGCTAATTCAGTTTTAGAGCCCTAGATTAATTATTTATTGTTCGATTTGTATAAAACAAAGTTCATATGCTCCGTTGTCTCAATTGTCATTTTTTTTGTTACCAATAATGTTATCTGTCGGCAACGGAAGTGGCGTAAATTTACCAAAAACTACAATTTTGACAGTTAGGTACCATTTTTCAAAAGAAAATATTATTTTATTTTAAAACTGATATAACTAAAAGAGTGTGTCCTTTAAAGGCGCAAAAAATGTCGGAAGCAGTTTTTTTAATTTCTATTTTATTTTCTAGCATAAGGGATTAAGAGGTGAAAAAAGGCGTAAAATTGACCTATTTACAACCCATTCAGGCTCTTCAGATTTTAAAATATTTTTACATAACTTTTATAAACATGTAGCTATAATCCATACAAAGAGAATGTATGTGAAAATTAGTTTGTAATATAAGCAGTTGCCAAGAAAAGGGCAGTTTTGCATAAGTCACTGTTTTCGTAATTTTGCCTGTAAAATAGTGACATCATTTGATTCAAAAAGCAAGTATGCGTCATATCAAGTTGATTATGATTTAAAATTGACACCGGAAGTGACACCATTTGGTCAAAAACTGCATTTTTAACTTTTAAACTAGATATTTTTTCAACCAAGAATTATTTAATATGTAATAATAATATTAACTTTTGGTTTAAATTCACATAGTAACAAAACTCATACGGTCATATAGATGTCATAAAATTGTTTCTAACTTGTTCGGTTGCCGAGATATAGGCGGTTTTCTAAAAGCAACTTTTGAAAGTTTTTGGCCCATAAATAGGGTGCCCCACATGCCAACTGAAAAGTTGTTCTTGACACATTGATCCTGCACGTTTTAGTTCAATGACTTACTACTGATTTCTAACAGTCTTGCACACTCGTTGAGGCTATAAATAGCAACAGCATGCGGAAATGTTCAAAACACCAAACACTACTACAGCCATAAAAAATCTATTGTTGACGATCTGAATAGCAATAATATTTAACTTTTTGGTTATTACGGCATCTTTAGAAATTACGCTCGTTTTATTTTTTATACGCCCACATTGAAATGTGGTCGTATATTGTCGTCGCCCCCGTCCGTCCGTCCGTCCAGCGTCCACAATTGCTTGTGGACGCTCTACAGGCTAAAGTTAATATCTGATTGACTTTAAATTTATACACAGTGTTTAAGGTCATGAGACGAAGAAGCCTATTGTTTTTCAGCGTTTTCCGATAATAACTACCAGAGTTATGGCCCTTGATCACTTCAAAATATCTTGTGGACGCTCTAGAAGCCAAAGTTAATATCCGATTGACTTTAAATTTATACACAGTGTTTAAGGTCATGAGACGAAGAAGCCTATTGTTTTTCAGCGATTTCCGATAATCACTACCAGAGTTATGGCCCTTGATCACTTCAAAATATCTTGTGGACGCTCTAGAGGCCAAAGTTAATATCCAATTGACTTTAGATTTATACACAGTGTTAAAGGTCATGAGACGAAGAAGCCTATTGTTTTTCAGCGTTTTCCGATAATAACTACCAGAGTTATGGCCCTTGATCACTTCAAAATATCTTGTGGACGCTCTAGAAGCCAAAGTTAATATCCGATTGACTTTAAATTTATACACAGTGTTTAAGGTCATGAGACGAAGAAGCCTATTGTTTTTCAGCGATTTCCGATAATCACTACCAGAGTTATGGCCCTTGATCACTTCAAAATATCTTGTGGACGCTCTAGAGGCCAAAGTTAATATCCAATTGACTTTAGATTTATACACAGTGTTAAAGGTCATGAGACGAAGAAGCCTATTGATTTTCAGCGATTTCCGATAAGTAGTGCCAGAGTTATGGCCCTTGATCACTTCAAAAAATCTTGTGGACGCTCTAGAGGCCAAAGTTAATATCCGATTTACTTTAAATTTATACACAGTGTTTAAGGTCATGAGACGAAGAATCCTATTTATTTTCAACGATTTCCGATAATTAGGGTTATCACATAATGTCTCTGGGTCACGTTTTGTGACTCAGAGACAGGGATTGTTAGCAAAGCTAATAGATTTTCCTCTAGGTCACCGCGGACCAGAGCAATGCTCTGGTCCACGACAAAGCTAATAGAATCGTTTGGTTGTCCCTTCTGGGCAATGCGCAAGTGCTGTATAAATTTCAAAGAAAAATTCCTTCGGGAAGGCCGTTAAATGCAAATACCGTATGTGGAAATCAAAAATATGCATAAAAAAAGCGGCTTTGCTCTAATTCGCTCAATTTTTGTCCAATTCGTCTGAAATTTTAATACGTACTCCTTCTGGGCAATGCGCACGCGCTGTAAAAGTTTCAAAGACCTCAACCGGGGGGCCGCCAGGGGCAAGGTCAAGTCAAGGCCCAACTCCGGGTGGTCGTTCAGCCCACTTCCGGTCGCCGGAGGTCCGTTCCGACGCCACCCAGTCACTTTTCAGTGGGGATATTCTTATCGAATACGGAACCTGGGAGCCCTCCGGCGGACTGTTCGGGGCGTTTACAGACGGGTGCCGCTGCAGCGAGGCCAAATCAGTTCTAAGTCCGGGGACCCCGATGCCACATTTTACTCAAGTTCCCTTTGTGGGCGGGGTGGGGCATTCTGGGTCGTGACCTTGACCCCAGAGACGGCCCGGTCGGGCCCCTTGTGGGTCGTGACCTTGACCTTCAATTTTGACCTTCGACCGAAATGCTGGCTGCTACCTAAAGTTTTGGGAACTTTTCGACCCAAAGGTCAAAGGTCAATGTATGGGTGCCAAGGTCGATGAATGGCGCATCCAAGGTCGTGACCTTTGACCGGCCAAGAGGTCATTAAAGGTCAAGGTCAAACGTCACTTCGAGGGGCCTTTTCGCCCACTTCCGGTCGCCGGAAGTGCGTTTCGACGCGACCCAGCCACTTTTCGGGGCACATATTCCTATCGAATACCGAGCCTCGAGACCCGCACGTGCACTCTTCGGGGCGTTTACAGACGGGGGCCGCTGCAGCGAGACGAGAATTATTATAAGTCCGGGGGCCCCAGCGCGGCATTTTACTAGAGTTCCCTTTGTATGCGGGGTGGGGCATTCTGGGTCGTGACCTTGACCCCACAGAAGGCCCCTTCGGGCCGCTTGCGGGTGGTGACCTTGACCTTGAATTTTGACCCTCGATCGAAACTCTGGACGGTACATAAAGTTTTGGGAACTTTTCGACCCCATGGTCAAAGGTCAGAGTAAAGGTCAAGGTATGGGTGCCAAGGTCGACGAATGGCGCATCCAAGGTCGTGACCTTTGGACGGGTCAAGTGACCTTAGAGCTCAAGGTAAGGTCAAACGTCAGTTTAGAAGGCTGTTTCGCCCACTTCCGGTCACCGGAAGTCGATTTTGAGGATACCCAGCGACTTTTTGGGTCACATATTCTTATCGAATACCGAGCCTAGAGACCCGTCGGGGCTTCCGTGGGGGCGTTTACAGACGGGGTGGGCAGGGGTTTTAGGGGGCCATTTTTGATCAAAGTACCCACAGGTGGCGAAGTGGGTCGATCTGGGTCATGACCTTGACCCCACACAAAAGTCCCCGGACTTAGAACTGATTTGGCCTCGCTGCAGCGGCCCCCGTCTGTAAACGCCCCGAACAGTCCGCCGGAGGGCTCCCAGGCTCCGTATTCGATAAGAATATCCCCACTGAAAAGTGGCTGGGTGGCGTCGGAACGGACCTCCGGCGACCGGAAGTGGGCTAAACGACCACCCGGAGTTGGGCCTTGACTTGACCTTGCCTCTGGCGGCCCCCCGGTTGAGGTCTTTGAAACTTTTACAGCGCGTGCGCATTGCCCAGAAGGAGTACGTATTAAAATTTCAGACGAATTGGACAAAAATTGAGCGAATTAGAGCAAAGCCGCTTTTTTTATGCATATTTTTGATTTCCACATACGGTATTTGCATTTAACGGCCTTCCCGAAGGAATTTTTCTTTGAAATTTATACAGCACTTGCGCATTGCCCAGAAGGAGTACGTATTAAAATTTCAGACGAATTGGACAAAAATTGAGCGAATTAGAGCAAAGCCGCTTTTTTTGTACATATTTTTGATTTCCACATACAGGATTTGCATTTAACGGCCTTCCCGAAGGAATTTTTCTTTGAAATTTTTACAGCACTTGCGCATTACTGAGGAGGAGTATGTATTAAAATTTCAGACAAATTTGACAAAAATTGAGCGAATTCAAAGCCGCTTTTTTTATGCATATTTTTGATTTCCACATACGGTATTTGCATTTAACGGCCTTCCCGAAGGAATTTTTCTTTGAAATTTTTACAGCACTTGCGCATTACCGAGGAAGAAAATGTATCAAAATTTCAGACGAATTGGACAAAAATTGAGCGAATTAGAGCAAAGCCGCTTTTTTTATACGCCCACATTTTCATGTGGACGTATATTGTCGTCGCCCCTGTTCGTCCGTCCGTCCGTTCACAATTGTTTGTGAACAGTCTACAGGTCACAATTTTTATCCGATTTCAATGAAACTTAAAACATAGGTTTATCACCCTAAGATCTCGGTTCCTTTCGATATTGGCATGTATCGGACTGTAACTTCATGGGTTATGGCCCCTGATTGTACGAAAAATCACGTTTTTTAGCTTGTGAACACCAGTTTAGAGGTCACAATTTTGAACCGATTTGGACGAAACTTGAAATGCATGTTTATAACCCAAAGACCTTGGTTCCTTTCGATATTTGCGCCAATCGGATCGTAACTTCCTGAATTATGGCCCCTGATTGTCCGAAAAATCGCCCTTTTTAGCTTGTGGTCCCTCTGGAGGTCAAAATTGTTATCCGATTTAAAAAACTGTTGATTATATCACCGTTCCATGGTTATGAAGGTTGAGTTCGAATTTCGTGAAAATCAGACCAAAATTGACGGACAAAATGGCCGCCGTTTGTACGCGAATAGTGTGAAAATATGTTAAATCAAGGTTGTGAACAGTGTAGAGGACACAATATTGAACCGATTTGGATGAAACTTGAAATGCATGTTTATAACCCAAAGATCTTGGTTCCTTTCGATATTTGCGCCCATTGGATCATAACTTCCTGAATTATGTCCCCGGATTGTCCGAAAAATCGCTTTTGTTCGCTTTTGGTCCCTCTGGAGGTCAAAATTATTATCCGATTTAAAAAAACGTTTGATTATATCATTGTTCCATGGTTATGAAGGTCGAGTTCGAATTTCGTGAAAATCGGACCAAAATTAACGGACAAAATGGCCGCCATTTGTACGCGAATAGTGTGAAAATATGTTATATAAAGGTTGTGGACCTTATAGAGGTCACAATTTTGAACCGATTTTGATGAAACTTGACATGTATGTTTATAACCCAAAGATCGTGGTTCCTTTCGATATTTGCGCCCATCGGGTCATTACTTCCTGAATTATGTCCCCTGATTGTACGAAAAATCACCCTTTTTAGCTTGTGGTGCCTCTGGAGGTCACAATTATTATATGATTTAAAAAAAAACGTTTGATTATAAAAACCAAACAAATTCTAATGATTTTCTGATAATTCCTTAATATGCGACAATTCTTGTTGACTGCCCGGACGATTTGTCTGCTGTGTGGGCGTATGTTTCGTTGCCTGGCAACCTATTTTTGTACATATTTTTGATTTCCACATACGGGATTTGCATTTAACAGCCTTCCCGAAGGAATTTTTCTTTGAAATTTTTACAGCACTTGCGCATTACCGAGGAGGAGTATGTATTAAAATTTCAGATGAATTGGACAAAAATTGAGCGAATTAGAGCAAAGCCGCTTTTTTTGTGCACATTTTTGATTTCCACATGCGGGATTTGTATTTAACGACCTTCCCGAAGGAATTTTTCTTTGAAGTTGTGCATTACCGAGGAGGAGTATGTGTTAAAATTTCAGACGAATTGGACAAAAATTGAGCGAATTAGAGCAAAGCCGCTTTTTTTGTGCACATTTTTGATTTCCACATACGGTATTTGTATTTAACGGCCTTCCCGAAGGAGTTTTTCTTTGAAAATTTTACAGCGCGTGCGCTTTATCAAGGAGGAGTGTGTATTAAAATTTCAGACGAATTGGACAAAAATTGAGCCAATTAGATCAAAGCCCATACATGCCAACTATTCCGATTTTGTCGGAATCATTCCGATTTTCTGAGTCTTATTCTGAATTCCGATTTTACTCTTTATAATTCCGTTTTTTAAAATTTATTGGAAGATATTTATTATATTTCATTCCGGACCTTTTTACATTGACGACTGTCTCGGCATTCTCGCTGTTTGTTGTGAATCTGATTGCGATACTGTTTATCGTAGTATGAGTCGGTAAAACAACGGAAATAGTCGAGAACATGTGTCATGTTTTCCTTATTATTATTAATATAAAATGGAATAAGCTATTATGTCTGGACTAATCAAGATCAAAATGTCATGTGGTTATTTCTGTCATTTGCCGTGTCTAATTTGCATAATTCGCGGTAAAACGACGGAAATAGCCGAAAACATGTCGCCAGTTTTCTCGATCATTATTAATATAAAATGGAATAAGCTAAGAGGTCATATGGTTATTTCGTCATCGGCCGTGCCTAATTTGCATACTTCGCGGATATTATCTGCTTCGCGGAGCCATTCTCGCATACACTCGTACAGTACACGGCGGATTTACCGTTAGTTGCCAGTAACGATGTGGCTTCTTCCTTATTTCCTTCTGTCTTGATAAAAAATGTTTTCAAGCTGTTTTCCATGTGTGAAAAAAACAAATTACAATTATAAATAAAACCCAGTAAATAATTTACGACTTCCACGCGTCGGTCGTCAAGACAAACCAAATGGCTTCCAATTTCCAAAACGAATGTCAGACAAAAATACCGGGAAACTTGCGGCAAAGAATTTCCAGGAATCACTACGTCCTCGCGTAGAGGCGACGAATTCACATTTTGTTTAGTCTGATTTATGTGTTGCTTACGGTGGTATTACGGACATTAAAAAACATTTTGAAACTAAAAAACACTTGAGCTGCTCAAACCTAAAAGCCTCTTACGAAAAATCTTCTAGGCGTATATAAACATATTTTCAGTCTTCACCACGTCCTGCGGCGCTCACGGTGCTTCGCACCGTTCGACCTTGGACCTACGGTCCTTGCTCTATCATCAATACTAGGCATTCCGATTTTCAATCTCTTCAGGTTGGCATGTATGAAAGCCGCTTTTTTTGTACATATTTTTGATTTCCACATACGGTATTTGCATTTAACGGCCTTCCCGAAGGAATTTTGCCTTGAAATTTGTAGGGTTTCTTCGCATGACATAAGAGACGGTTGTGTTAAAATTTCAGCCAGATCGGACGAGAATTAAGAAAAGCCGACAATTTTGTGCACATTTTTGATTTCCTCAAAGTGGTAGGGTCAAAATGTCACCTTTGCAAAGCTCGGGTTTGCATTCTGTTAAAGATAGAGGGCTGAAATTCTCAGAATCGCTTAGTACATGTGTCGCGGGCTCGCCCTGAAAATTTCAAGAGGATCGGATGGTTGGAAGGGACAAAAAGGGGCTTTTTACTTATGCATAAGTCGACTTATTTCGGGTCGTGGCCTTCATGCGCATGTATCAGCCCCCCTATTTTTGGAACTATTGGAGCTAGGAAGCTGAAATTATTCCTTGGTGGCCCTGTAGATTTCAGCCCAATCCATTCAGTCAAAATGGAGATAGGGGCTCAATAGTTGTCAAAAAATGCAATTTCCATGGAATGTTATGTTTCGGACCGTCCAAATGTCATTTTTGCAAAGCTCTGGTTTGCATTCTATTAAAGATAGAGGGCTGAAATTCTCAGAATCGCTTAGTACATGTGTAATTTCAAGGGGATCGGATGTTTGGAAGGGACAAAAAGGGACCTTTCTACTTATGCATAAGTCGACTTATTTCGCGTCGTGGCCTTCATGCGCATGTATCAGCCCCCCTATTTTTGGAACTAATGGAGGTAGGAAACTGAAATTTTCAGAGCATCTTCCTATATGTATTTCTGGGTCGCCCTGCAAATTTCAGCCTCCTAGCTCAATTAGAACTGTTTTTATACCCCTTGAATGTTTGAGAAACAGATTCAGGTTGAACGCGTGTGTTCCCCCTCTCCAAAGAGGCTTCATGTTTGGGCCTTCCCGAAGGAATATTTGCATGGGACTGGTCCTGTGGACAGGTACGAGGGTTAGGAAGGTTGTGTTAAAATTTCAGACTGATTGGAGCAAAATCAAGAGATTCCGAGGCTCTACAGTTTAGGTTATTTTGCGTCATACGCTTCCTACAGCATGTCTATGCGCATGTATCAGCCCCCCTATTTTTGGAACTATTGGAGCTAGGAACTATTTGGAACTATTGGAGCTGAAACTTCCAGAGCATCATCCTTCTTGTATTCCGGGGTGGCCCTGCAAATTTCAGCTTCCTAGCTCTATTAGAACTGTTTTTATACCCCCTCCAAGGTTGAGCGACAGAATGGGGTCGAAATGCGTGTGATGCAGCACCCCCAAAAAGGCTTCAGTTTTTGACCTTCCCGTAGGACTAGGGATCTGAAACTTTGCATGTCGGAAGGTACGAAGGCTAGCAAGGTTGTGTTAAAATTTCAGACTGATTGGAGCAAAATCAAGAGATTCCAAGGCTCTACAGTTTAGGTATTTTGAGCGCGTTACGACTGTTTCTTGAAAACTGTTTTGCATAATTAACACCCTTCCCGTAGGAATTGTGCCTTGAAATTTTTATGGTTTCTTCGCATGACCTAGGAGACGGTTGTGTTAAAATTTCAGCCAGATCGGACGAGAATTAAGGAAAGCCGACAATTTTGTGCACATTTTTGATTTCCTCAGAGTGGTATGTGTCATTAACGGCCTTCCCGTAGGATGATTTTCTTGAAATTTTTACTGCACCTACGCATCCACCAGACCGATTGGACAAAAATTGAGGCGCTGAGAGAAAAGCCGATTTTTTTGTGCACATTTTTGATTTCCCCACGTCGGATCTGTTTTTAACGGCCTTCCCGAAGGAATTTTGCCTTCGTATGACGTAGGAGAAGGCTGTATTAAAATTTGAGACTGATAGGTGCAAAATTAAGCGTTTTAGGTTTCGGTTGCTTTTGGGTGTTTTTCGGCGAAATTACGGTGTATTCCACCGAAATTGTATCAGTGAATTTCGGATCGAAGTTGGGTGTTTGCGTAAACTTCAAGCACTCCGTAGAGGTCCTTAACGTGCACCGATCGCGTTCAAATTTTCAGGGATTGTAGCCCGACATTCTGGCTACAACATATCCAAAGGAGAAGTGGTTGCGACCTCGGGAACATATTTTAAAAAATCGAGATCCGACCATACCCAAAAACGGTTTTTCGTCTAATTTTTAGTGTTTTTATTAATTCTAAATTTTGGCCTTTTAATATGTGACAGATACCATCCTTGCGCAGTCAACCGGTCGAAATTCCGGAGAATTAGTCCTTCGGAAGGATGGTGCACCAGTCGAAATAGGCAAAAATGACCGATTTTGGATTTCGGGCCCGTACACATGGTTCCCGTGAATTTAAAAATTTTAAACTTCAGGACAATGTAGCCAGGACATGTACCTATCACATACGTAAGGGGCGATAAAATCAGTTGAGACTAACAATTTCATAAAAAATTAAAACCGCAACATTTTGTTAAAAAACGTGTTTTTAGGCCATAAAACCTGTAATTTTCATTGGATCGAAATCGGAGTGGTACCTATGGGTGGCTAGTGTAAATGTACGTGTTGTGTCCAAATTTCAGGTTCCTCGGACAATTTGGGCCGCTTTGGCGGGTTGGAATCACTTTTTTCCCCTTATGGAGTGCGTAAAAAACTTCTTTCGCGAAAAGTGCCGTGCCAACAGCAAACGCCTAGAAGGAATGCAGGTAGAGCCTTGAAATTTTCAGGGTACCTGGGTACCATTGGAACAAGTTGCTGGCTCAAATTTGGTAGGGATCGTGCTTTTGGTTCCGGCGCTACGCATGCGCGAATGGAAAATCCAGCTAAAAAAAGCCCTTAAGAAGAAATTTTGTTTAAAAATGGTCAAATCTCTTCAAAACTTCGGCTACCCCCTATTTTGATACTTGCGGATCCAAATCTGGTCTCAAAATTAAAATCGAACATCTAGTTCCACCTCTGCTCTCGTCTTTTTGAGGGGTACCCCCGGGAAAATGGCCACGGCTCCGCCCCTAGGAGTCGGAACCCTTTTTTTTTTTTTTGAATTGTAGCCATGATTCTAGGGAAGGTGTCCAGTGAGTGTCAAGTGTGTGCGCATGAAACGAAAGGTGTGGGAGGCATGCGCGCGCGCATTTGACCTTTTGACCGATTTTACTCGGTAAAAGGGCCCGTACTCGGCCCCTATGGGCCCGATCGGGCCGAAATTCGGCTGAGGGTTAGGGTAAAGGGTTGGGTACATGCCCCTAAAATTTGATGACGATCGGGCTGCAAGAAAGGCCAGGAGGGGGCTCAGTAGAGGGGGTTCCGAGGTCGAAAATCCCCCCCACCCATTTTGGCCCAAAAATGCTTAATAATTCCTTCAAAAATGGTCGAATCTCTTTGAAATTTTGGCTACCCCCCCATTTCAAAACCTTGCAAATCCAAATCTGGTTTCAAAATGAAAATCGGAGCATCCTACGATTTTTTGAAATTTTTTTTTCGTTTGGGGACCCCTGGGGAAACGCCCATATCTCCACTTCCGGAAGTCGAAACCAAACGTTCTTGGTACGGACGGATAGCCCATACCGTAGGCTAGGTACCCTGTGAGTTTCAAGTCAAATTCTTTCGCAACTTCGTATGGTTTTGAACTTTGAACTTACACTGTATCCAGTCTTGATGACGACCGTGAAAATAAGTTTGTTTTCGATACTATCGATTATCGACCGACATTTCATTGCCGATTATCGATAGTAAAAATCACTATCGATACCCAGCCCTAGATTTGATTAACAATAGCTAAAGTCAGAACAAAGTCTATGTCCATTGTGGTAAAGTGGTAATTTGGCGTAAAATCTAAACCCCTTGTGTTATTGAATACTCCGTTCATTTCTCAAAAACGTACGGGAAAATAAATGCCTTGTCTAAAATCTAAACCCCTTTCAAATCTAAATGGTAGTGTTCATTTTAAAAACATCTGGAAAAACTGAACAGTTATAAAGTGGACAATTGATGTCAAAACTAAACAGTGTTTCTTAATCTACATGGTAGCACAAACTTGGCGGTGTTTTTTATGACTTTTGACAGCATTTAATACACATTCTAGATGGCAATCTATTGACTGGATACGTGTATTAGATTCTGGATGGCAAAGGTAGTTTATTTCCTTTTCTTGTAAAATCTGGACGATACTCCGTCAAAGTTATCAAGGATAAATCTGGCAGTAATATTCGGAAATCGATTAAAATTCATAGGTTTCTTCGTCTCATGACAGCTTATTATAAGGCAATTTAAAGATAGGTTGCCAGGCAACGAAACATACGCCCACAGCAGCTAAATCGTCCGGGTAGTCAACAAGGGTTGTCGCATATTTGTCCCCCGCCTTTCGAAGAAAGCAGGGGACTATTAAAATGGGTTCGTCCGTCTGTCTGTCTGTCTGTCTGTCCTTCTGTCTGTCCGTCTGTCTGTCCGTCACACTTTTTGGGACACAATAACTCTCTTCCTAATTGAGCTAGAATGTTCAAACTTGGTGTATGTGTTTATTAGGTCAATGCCTTGATGGAGTTCGAAGATGAGCATTTTCCGCTTAGGGTAAGCAGAGATAAGCAATTTGATTGGTTGATGCTTTGGGACACGATAACTCTCTTCCTAATTGGGCTAGAATGTTCAAACTTGGTGTATGTGTTTATTAGGTCAATGCCTTGATGGAGTTCGAAGATGAGCATTTTCTGCTTAGGGTAAGCAGAGATAAGCAATTTGATTGGTTGATGCTTTGGGACATGATAACTTTTAATTGAGCTAGAATGTTCAAACTTGGTGTATGTGTTTATTAGGTCAATGCCTTGATGGAGTTCGAAGATGAGCATTTTCTGCTTAGGGTAAGCAGAGATAAGCAATTTGATTGGTTGATACTTTGGGACACGATAACTCTCTTCCTAACTGAGCTAGAATGTTCAAACTTGGTGTATGTGTTGATTAGGTCAATGCCTTGATGGAGTTCGAAGATGAGCATTTTCCGCTTAGGGTAAGCAGAGATAAACAATTTGATTGGTTGATGCTTTGGGATACGATAACTTTAGTTGTCCCCCGCCTTTCGAAGAAAGTTGGGGGACTATTAAAATGGGTTCGTCCGTCTGTCTGTCTGTCTGTCTGTCCGTCTGTCCGTCCGTCACACTTTTTGGGACACAATAACTCTCTTCCTAATTGAGCTAGAATGTTCAAACTTGGTGTACGTGTTTATTAGGTCAATGCCTTGATGGAGTTCGAAGATGAGCATTTTCCGCTTAGGGTAAGCAGAGATAAGCAATTTGATTGGTTGATGCTTTGGGACACGATAACTTTAGTTCTAATTAAGTGAGATTGATGAAACTTGGTGTATAGTTTCATTATAGTAATACATTGACTAAGTTCGATGATGAGCATTTTCGGCTCAGGGTAAGCAGAGCTATACGCAATTTGATTGGTCGAGAATTCGGAACACAATAACTCTCCTTCTAATTGAGTTAAAATGTTCAAACTTGGTGTATATGCTTATTAGGTCAATGCCTTGATGGAGTTCGAAGATGAGCATTTTCCGCTTAGGGTAAGCAGAGATGAGCAATTTGATTGGTTGATGCTTTGGGACACGATAACTTTAGTTCTAATTAAGTGAGAGTGATGAAACTTGGTGTATAGTTTCATTACAGTAATACCTTGACTAAGTTCGATAATGAGCATTTTCTGCTCAGGGTAAGCAGAGCGATAAGCAATTTGATTTGCCGAGACTTTGGAACACAATAACTCTCTTTTGAATTGAGTTAAAATGTTCAAAATTGGTGTGTATGCTTATTAGGTCAATGCCTTGATGGAGTTCGAAGATGAGCATTTTCCGCTTAGGGTAGGCAGAGATAAGCAATTTGATTGGTTGATGCTTTGAGACACGATAACTTTAGTTCTAATTAAGTGAGAGTGATGAAACTTGGTGTATAGTTTCATTACAGTAATACCTTGACTATGATCGATAATGAGCATTTTCTGCTCAGGGTAAGCAGAGTGATAAGCAATTTGATTTGCCGAGACTTTGGAACACAATAACTCTCTTTCGAATTGAGTTAAAATGTTCAAAATTGGTGTGTATGCTTATTAGGTCAATGCCTTGATGGAGTTCGAAGATGAGCATTTTCTTCTTACGGTAGGCAGAGATAAGCAATTTTTGGATGACACTTCGTGTTCAGTTTGATTGGTCGATACGTTTGAAAAAAATAAATGTGCGATTAATTAATATGTGTCATCTATTTATTTTGGGATTTCGGCGGGGGACATCAGCCTCACTGTTGGCTTGTTTTACTTTTTTTGCTAATGAAACATTTGTAATACACTAAAAACTGATTAAGAGTAACGGCTCATTATGTAATTATCAGAAAATCATTAGAATTTGATTGCTTTTTATAAAGTGTTACCCCATTCTAACAATTAGTATATACATGAAACATTTAATATCATGGATTTAGCTGTTCAGTTATCAAAATTCATTGAAAATCAAAATACTTGTTCGTTTCAACACCTTAAACTCTGTGTATAATATTGCTTAACATGTTAGTCAGTTCTTACTATGAAGCTGTGTGCTGTAAGTCACGTACGCCATAGCGGCAATACGCTGAAGTCAGCTATGCCTTTTGTCATCACCACAAGTATTATTTCGAACGCTTTTCTTTCATTTGCTGCCGTGTTCTTATTTCTATTACGCACGGATTTGAATATTTTGTTGACATTTTGTAAAGAAAAAAAGATGTTCTGACATCACAAACTATTCTTATTTCGGAAGTTCGGCATTCATTTGCTGCCACGTAAATCTAAAGGAATATTACGGTTGTGAATTTTATGCCGAAGCAGGATCGGCAAGCTTTCATTCAATGTATTACGAAAATGTTGACATTTTATAAAGAAAAAACGATGTTCTGACACCACAAACTATTCTTATTTCGGAAGTTCGCCATTCATTTGCTGCCACGTAAATCTAAAGGAATATTACGGTTGTGAATTTTATGCCGAAGCAGGATCGACAAGCTTTCATTCGATGTATTACGAAAATGCTTTATTTTGTACGGCATTTACTGACATAAATTTGAATGCCGTTCGGGAATTAGTATTAGGTGTGAAAAATAGCGAGGTCCACCAATTTTTATTACGTACGGGATTTGAATATTTTGTTGACATGTGATTTTTAATTGTGGTATGAATTGAATACCGTACGGGAATTAAATATGAAAAATAGCGAGGTTCACCTTATTTTGTTATGTACGCGATTTGAATATTTTGACACGTGACTTTTAATTGTGGTATGAATTCGTCTGCTTAAATAACGAAAAGAGTTATGCCCCTTTATTTTCGGTAAAATGTCCGAGACGAAAAATTTTGAAATCCCAACTCTGCTCTAAACATATCATTGTTAAACTCACCCCCATTATCACTCAGAAATTTCTTAGGCACACCAAATATAGCAATCCAGAATTTAAATATTTTATCTATTATTTCTTCCTTTTCCTTTGATTTCACAAAGGTCCCTGCGCTGTAGCTGTGGCATGGTCAATCATGTGAAAAAGTAATTTACCAATGATAGTTTTTAAGTCCATTGACACAACATCATTAAATTCTTTTGAAAGAGAAACACCAACGACTGGACGGAGTCCTGGTTTCCTATATCTGAGACAAATGTTACATTCATTTTCATACCCTTTTAAAATGTCAATTAATTGTTCATCGTCCACACCAGAATCTTTCACCAGTTTCAACAATTTTTCCCCTGGTGGATGACCAAACTGTTTGTGCAATTTGGACGAAACCAGTTGATATTTTTGTTGTCTAGTTTTTCCTGTCAACACACAATCACTGAGTAGAACAAATTTCGTCTCGACAATGGGTATAGCATAATGTCCACTTGTCGTAAAGTAGAGACTTATGTCATTTCCTAATATTGTTGCTTTATCTGCAGCAAAGTCTATCTTTGTATCTGTTTGTTTCATAAAGTCTTTGCTTAGTAGCAATGGCAATTCACAATCTACTACTTCAGTTTTTATTATCAAACGTTTACCACCTATATAAACTGGAAGAGATACACATCGATTTGATTTATGAACAGGACCCGAGCCAAATCGAAATGAAACATTACTGCTATCTTCAAAAACGCTTGAACGATCAAGGCTATTTAGAGTCATCAGAAAACAATCAAGCCACACTTTTCCGCAAACATTTTGGGTACAACCACTGTCCAAAATTCCATGGTTTAATGATTCGCCAAGGAATTTTTGGAGGTAACATTCCTGAATTTCTTCCGAGAAAAGCGTTACTTTCTCTGATTCTCTGTCTCTTCTGGCCTCATGGCTATTAGGACATGCATTAGCCCAATGAAATATTGACTTACATATTGCGCATGTAGATGGATTTCCAAATCTATCTGGAGGATTAGTCTTTCTTCCACCACGAGATGGCTGTGACATTCTCTGAGGCTGAGCAAAACCTCTTTGGTTGTATCTCGGTTTTCTCCATCGCTGCCTTCCAAAATTACTGCTGTTAAAAAGGACTTCTTCCTCTTCGACTTTTATTTCATCTCGATCCTCTTTTTTAATTTCGCCAACACCAATATCTGTACAGTAATCAAAGATTGATTTCAACTGCTTTTTCATATTTTCGTAAGTCAATTCACCAATTGTTGCTCTTGCAAGTTGTTCTTTCTCTACATTGATATTTGAGCTCTTCAGAAGTCTATATGCCAATACACCATCAGGTAGTTCCATCTTACAGCACTTTATCTTGAAATAGCGTCTTTCAAATTCATTAATGTAATCATTCACACTCATTGTCTTAGGTCGATTTAGCTTTTCAAAGTTTTCATAGTTCAAAAATGCCATTTGATTGACATCTTTCAAATACAAAGATTTTAATTTCTTTAAAAGAATCTCTACTCCATCAGTTCCACTAAGATCTTTTACATCAATGTCCAAGCAAGAGTTCCTCATTTTCTGACCTAACGACAAATATATAGCAGGACCCTGTCTTTTTTTGTCCAAGTCGGTAACACATCGCCATATTTCTATTTCACGAAGATAGGCTTCAAAATCTTCGTTAAACTCGGGTGGAGCGAAGACTTTTCGTCCCGAGCCCGAGGACGCCATTTTATTTTGATTTTCCCCAACACCGCAATCGCCGTTGATGAACAGCAGACAAACACAGAATACTGTTAATACTTTACAGAATTTCTTCGACTTCATAAATGTTCTCAAGAATACAGTCTACGCTAAATAACTTTCGCTAAGCCACATGGAATTTCAATCAATTGTTCTGAATCTTTCTTCAAAGACCACCATATTGTCGCCACAGGAAGTTCGCCATTTTGTCACTTGTGAGCCGCTTACACCAGTACGAAATTTCAGTCAATAACTCAAGCAGTCAATTTTGCTTCTCTCACGAATGTTCACCATATTCTATTATCCAGGTTTCACTACCGCAACATGTAACTTCCACCACCAACCAGTCTATATCGCCACGCTTTGTTGATTTCAACACCAAATAACACCGGAATGTCGGTACGTCAACTTATGCCGCTTACGCCGTCTTCACACATTTACTTCATCTAAATCACCGCTGAATAACTTATTTTGTCGCTATTACGCTCTGCTACCATGTTAAATGAAGATTAACTATAATTGTATATTCTTTATTAGCTATCAGACGTACGTCTGCCTTTCATGGCTACATACATAAAAGTGATCAATGATGATCTACAAACACATAAGGGCCGAGGCGTCCTCTCACTGCACGTGCGCTATACTATACAAAACTAATTAATATTCATGAGTCTGACAGGGGGTATGGTCGGAAAGCGGGCCCGTTCTCGGCCCCCATGGAACCGAGAGACTCCAAATTTCGCCACAAGGTGGGCAAGTGGTTGGGGAACAATCCCTGAAAAATTGGTAGAAATCGGTCCAACGGAAGGGCCGTGAGAAGTGAACAAACATTGGGAGCCCCGACAAAAATACGAAAAATCGATTTTTGCGTTTTAGTACCCCCTGGAAAATGGCCGTAGCACCTCGGCTATGGAACCGATCATCACCAAATTTTCAGGGACACTCTGAGAGGGTTTTGCCCAGGTACCCTGAAAATTTCAGCCAAATCGGCCGAGGAGTTCTGATTTTCGAAGAATTTTAGGGAAAAAGTCGCTACTTTTAAATTCGACCTACGGACAGAACCCCTAGTCGACCTTATCCTGCTTGGGGGCATGAGCTCCAAATTTTTATCTTTTTTTTAGATTTCAAGGGCATTCTAGAGGGTTAAACTAACCCTCCCTAAACCTAATAGTAAGAACCCTAACCCCAGTCCTAAGGCGTTTTCCTCTAGGTCACGTTTTGGGCCCTAGCGCCGCCCCTATGGGCCCGATGGTCACCAAATTTTGCAGGGATGACCGCCTAGTCAAGATACACCTAACAATTACCCTAACTAAGCTAAACCTAAAAGTTGGTTTTGATCTTTTTCGAAAACGTCGTAAAATGTGACCCAGAGATAGAACGTGACCCAGAGATAGGAAAACCCTAATTAGTGCCAGAGTTATGTCACTTGATCACTTCAAAAAATCCTGCGGACGCTCTAGAGGCCAAAGTAAATATCCGATTGACTGTAAATTTATACACAGTGGATGCTCTATAGGTCAAAGTTAATATCCGATTGACTTCAAATTTATACATAGTGTTTACAGTCATGAGACTAAGTCGTCTATCGATTTTCAGTGATTTTCAATAATTGCTGCCAGAGTTATGGCCCTTGATCACTTCGAAAAAATAAGTGGAAGCTCCATAGGCCAGAGTTAATATCCGATCGACTTTAAATTAACACACAGTGTTTAGGGTCATGAGACGAAGAAGCCTATTGATTTTCAGTGATTTTCAATAATTGCTGCCAGAGTTATGGTCCTTGAGATTTCAAATAATTATTGCCAGAGTTATCTCCCTTGATAACTTCAAAAAATCTTGTTACGCTATAGAGGCTAAACTTATCATCCGATTGACTTTAGATTGATACACAGAGTTTAAGGTGTTGAAACGAACAAGTATTTTGATTTTCAATGAATTTTGATAACTGAACAGCTAAATCCATGATATTAAATGTTTCATGTATATACTAATTGTTAGAATGGGGTAACACTTTATAAAAAGCAATCAAATTCTAATGATTTTCTGATAATTACATAATGAGCCGTTACTCTTAATCAGTTTTTAGTGTATTACAAATGTTTCATTAGCAAAAAAAGTAAAAATATGCGACAACCCTTGTTGACTACCCGGACGATTTAGCTGCTGTGGGCGTATGTTTCGTTGCCTGGCAACCTATCTTTAAATTGCCTTATAATAAGCTGTACCATTAGAAGCTGCATATTTTGGTTAAGTACAAATAATATCTCTGACTCAACATCCGTAATGCAAGAATATGACCAAAGCAGTAGTTTCATTTTTATACGTCCACATTGAAATGAACTGTTCCTTTGAAAAAGTTAAAATTTATTTGACGAAACTAGTCAGGATAGTGGACATGTATGATGGTTTTAAATGGCAGTTTTATATATTTTAACCACTACACTTATGCTGTTTATGTATCCAGTTACCTAGTAATTGTGATCCCATCAGAAATTCGTTGGAAGATTGGTTTGAGGATGCCTACTGTAAATATTTGTGGATTTTCACATTGAAATGTGGTCGTATATTGTCGTCGCCCCCGGCCGTCCGGCGTCCAGAATTGCTTGTAGACGCTCTACAGGCTTAAGTTAATATCCGATTGACTTTAAATTTATACACAGTGTTTAAGGTCATGAGACGAAGAAGCCTATTGTTTTTCAGCGATTTCCGATAATAACTACCAGAGTTATGGCCCTTGATCACTTCAAAAAATCTTGTGGACACTCTAGAGGCCAAAGTTAATATCTGATTTACTTTAAATTTATACACAGTGTTTAAAAGGTCATGAGACGAAGAATCCTATTGATTTTCAGCGATTTCCGATAATTAGTGCCAGAGTTATGGCCCTTGATCACTTAAACAAATCTTGTGGACGCTCTAGAGGCCAAAGTTAATATCCAATTGACTTTAAATTTATACACAGTGTTTAAGGTCATGAGACGAAGAAGCCTATTGATTTTCATCGATTTCCGATAATTAGTGCCAGAGTTATGGCCCTTGATCACTTCAAAAAATCATGTGGATGCTTTAGAGGCCAAAGTTAATGTCCGATTGACTTCAAATTTATACATAGTGTTTACAGTCATGAGACTAAGACGTCTATCGATTTTCAGTGATTTTCAATAATTGCTGCCAGAGTTATGGCCCTTGATCACTTCGAAAAAATCCTGTGGAAGCTCTAGAGGCCAAAGTTAATATCCGATCGACTTTAAATTAACACACAGTGTTTAAGGTCATGAGACGAAGAAGCCTATTGATTTTCAGAGATTTCAAATAATTACTGCCAGAGTTATCTCCCTTGATAACATTAAAAAATCTTGTGACGCTATAGAGGCCAAACTTATCATCCGATTGACTTTAGATTGATACACAGAGTTTAAGGTGTTGAAACGAACGAGTATTTTGATTTTCAATGAATTTTGATAACTGAACAGCTAAATCCATGATATTAAATGTTTCATGTATATACTAATTGTTAGCGTGGGGTAACACTTTATACAAAGGAATCAAATTCTAATGATTTTCTGATAATTACATAATGAGTTGTTACTCTTAATCAGTTTTTAGTGTATTACAAATGTTTCATTAACGAAAAAAGTAAAAATATGCGACAACCCTTGTTGACTGCCCGGACGATTTAGCTGCTGTGGGCGTATGTTTCGTTGCGTGGCAACCTATCTTACTTTTACAAGGTTCTTAAAAATATTGTTGAGATGCCTGATGTTTGTGCTTCTAAATTCAATTTCTTGTTCCATGTTTCGTAAAAAAAGTAGTCTTGATTATCCCGACCCGTCAATTATACGTAGAATTATCGGTAGACTAGTTAAGCGAGATCTAATTTCAAAACAAGGGCACGTAACCTATCCTTTACTCAAAAGTGTCTGGATATTATGGACACCACTCCAAACCATTTTTCAGTATTATTTATGTATGGTTTAATGATCATAGCTTATGAAGTACAGCATGGTCGTTTATTTAGTGACTATAAATGTGTGAAACAGATTTAAGGCTTTCTAAATATATTAGTATTGTGGTATAATTGTTGAGATATTTGGAGATATTCATTTAGGGTGGAGCACCCTACCATAAAAGTGTCAATTATTATTTGATTTTCATAAAATTTTCACCCTTTGAAGCCTACTGTCATAGACGATGTTATAAAACTAATTTCATGTTTTTAGTATCGCCGGAAGTAATGTCATTTTAGCCTTCAAAACAGATATTTTATTCAAATGAGTCTGATTTGTAATGTTTTTACAATTATGATATTTTTGATGCCAATCAACAAATAGAATGGACCCATACGATCATACAAATGCCACAAAATCATTTCTAACTTATACGGTTGCCGAGAAATAGACGATTTTCTACAAGTCACTTTTCAAGGTTTTGGGTCTATAAAAGTGGCATATATTATTCGATTTGCATAAAATTTATGTGCAATGCTTATGTGGAAACCTGTTTATTGGTTTCGTTGGTACCAGAAGTGATATATGTTCAAGGGTAACGTGGCACAGAAAGTGACACAATTTCAAAGGTAACGTGGCACCAGTGAATACCGTCATTCCTGCATGCAGGACTAGTTAAAATTGCTTTGTTTATTTACATGAAAATGTAATTAAAATCAATAATATTGATCTAGTTTGTGTATATTTTAGGTCAAAGTCTAGGTTATGGTTTTGTTAACTATAAAAGAATTGATGATGCAGAGAAGGCAATTAATACTTTAAATGGATTAAGGCTGCAGAATAAAACTATTAAGGTGAGTGTACAGGTTTTGTCATTGACAAACACTATTGGCAATATATTAATTGTAATAATAGATTTCTATTATATGTCATCGCTCCTGCCCGTCGGTTCAACGTCCACAATTGCTTGTGGCTGCACTAGAACCGAATGTTAATATCGAATTGCCTTTCAATTTATACACAATGTTTATGGTCATGAGACGAAGTTCATTGATTTTCTCCGATTCCCGATAATTACTGCCACCGTTACATGATCACTTTGAAAAATCTTGTGTTTAAGGTCTTAAGAAAGAAGGCTATTGATTTTCAACGATTTCCGCTTATTACTGCCAGATTTATGGCCCCAGTTTATTTTTAAAAAATCTTATGGAGGCTAAAGTTAATATCTTCTTGACTTTATACAGTGTTTAAGGTCATGAGACGAAGAAACCTATGAATTTTAATCGATTTCCGAATATTACTGCCAGATTTATCCTTGATAACTTTGACGGAGTATCGTCCAGATTTTACAAGAAAAGGAAATAAACTACCTTTGCCATCCAGAATCTAATACACGTATCCAGTCAATAGATTGCCATCTAGAATGTGTATTAAATGCTGTCAAAAGTCATAAAAAACACCGCCAAGTTTGTGCTACCATGTAGATTAAGAAACACTGTTTAGTTTTGACATCAATTGTCCACTTTATAACTGTTCAGTTTTTCCAGATGTTTTTAAAATGAACACTACCATTTAGATTTGAAAGGGGTTTAGATTTTAGACAAGGCATTTATTTTCCCGTACGTTTTTGAGAAATGAACGGAGTATTCAATAACACAAGGGGTTTAGATTTTACGCCAAATTACCACTTTACCACAATGGACATAGACTTTGTTCTGACTTTAGCTATTGTTAATCAAATCTAGGGCTGGGTATCGATAGTGATTTTTACTATCGATAATCGGCAATGAAATGTCGGTCGATAATCGATAGTATCGAAAACAAACTTATTTTCACGGTCGTCATCAAGACTGGATACAGTGTAAGTTCAAAGTTCAAAACCATACGAAGTTGCGAAAGATCGTTTGCTCCTGTCTAAAACACCCAAAGTGCTTCCACACAGCACTTTTAGCTTTGCCGGGAAAATCAACAAGCGTTTTGTCGTCCATGTGTCCTATTTATTGTACCGGGTACTCTATTACTGAGGCACACGTACAGAAATAGTGAACTGTACAGACGAATTCTGAAGCTTGCAAAGGGAAATAACTCTAACTTTATTTACACATCCGGGTATCTCCCATTTAGTGATATTCAACAATAATTTCTTCAAAACTAAAGTAACGTTTCAAAGCGATTGAATTTATGAAAACGGCTGTTCAATAAGCAGTCACAATTTTGTTATACATGTATGTTAACATTGATACTTGATAGTAATTCAAGTGAACGGTGTATTATGATTAACTGAAAGAAAGCATTGACATTTCAGACACAAGAAAAATAGACGAAGAGCGATAATCGATAGTAACCCACAGCTATCGATAGTGCTTTTCTGGGCCGTCCAATCGATACTATCGATTTATATCGATATTTTACCCAGCCCTAATCAAATCTAAATACTTTCCGGCATTTCTAACTATATTCTACCTTGTTTAATATTTTAATATTTATTTAAAACGTTACTACCATTCAAAATATAATCAAAAAGGCAAAAAAATGACATTGTGATAGATTCGTTACAACATTCAACACGTTTCATATCTCGTAAATTGTCGGGAGAATTCAACTTTTGATTTCAGTTAGATTAGCCAATCATAAAAATTCTACCTGCAAGCTCTGAATTATTTCTTTATTATTGTCCAATCAAAAGACGCCTTCCATATTTTATTCTTAGTAACGTTGTGTAATCTGATATTATCGTCATTTGTCATGTACGAAGGGAAACAGTTAAAATTTCCATTAAAGAATTGTACATTTCCATGAAAAAATACCAGAAAATGTTTGCGCACTAATCGTCTAAAACAAAACTACATAACATGTACTGTAAGTTACACCATTCCAATCGAAATATTTGTAGACTTGTCTTCGCTTGTTTATTTCTCTATTTAAAACACCCCCTCTTTAGTTTTCAGTTGAATTAACTATACTGCGTTGTTATACGTCCACATTTTCATGTGGACGTATATTGTCGTCGCCCCAGTTTGTCCGTCCGTTCGTCATCAATTGTTTGTGAACAGTCTACAGGTCACAATTTTTATACACCCACATTGAAATGCGGTCGTATATTGTCGTCGCCCCCGTCCATCCGTCCGTCAGTCGGTCCGGCGTCCACAATTGCTTGTGGACGTTAATATCCGATTGACTTTAAATTTATACACAGTGTTTAAGGTCATGAGACGAAGAAGCCTTTTGATTTTCAGCGATTTCCGATAATTACTGCCGGAGTTATGGCCCTTGATCACTTCAAAAAATCTTGTGGACGCTCTAGAGGCCAAAGTTAATATCTGATTTACTTTAAATTTATACACAGTGTTTAAGGTCATGAGACGAAGAATCCTATTGATTATCAGCGATTTCCAATAATTAGTGCCAGAGTTATGGCCCTTGATCACTTCAAAAAATCCTGCGGACGCTCTAGAGGCCAAAGTTAATATCCGATTGACTTTAAATTTATACACAGTGTCTAAGGTCATGAGACGAAGAAGCCTTTTGATTTTCAGCGATTTCCGATAATTACTGCCAGAGTTATGGCCCTTGATCACTTCAAAAAATCTTGTGGATGCTCTAGAGGCCAAAGTTAATAACCGATTGACTTCAAATTTATACATAGTGTTTACAGTCATGAGACTAAGTGGTCTATCGATTTTCAGTGATTTTCAATAATTGCTGCCAGAGTTATGGCCCTTGATCACTTCGAAAAAATCCTGTGGAAGCTCTAGAGGCCAAAGTTAATATCTGATCGACTTTAAATTAACACACAGTGTTTAGGGTCATGAGACGAAGAAGCCTATTGATTTTCAGAGATTTCAAATAATTATTGCCAGAGTTATCTCCCCTGATAACTTTAAAAAATCTTGTTACGCTATAGAGGCCAAACTTATCATCCGATTGACTTTAGATTGATACACAGAGTTTAAGGTGTTGAAACGAACAAGTATTTTGATTTTCAATGAATTTTGATAACTGAACAGCTAAATCCATGATATTAAATGTTTCATGTATATACTAATTGTTAGCGTGGGGTAACACTTTATAAAAAGCAATCAAATTCTAATGATTTTCTGATAATTACATAATGAGCTGTTACTCTTAATCAGTTTTTAGTGTATTACAAATGTTTCATTAGCGAAAAAAAGTAAAAATATGCGACAACCCTTGTTGACTGCCCGGACGATTTAGCTGCTGTGGGCGTATGTTTCGTTGCCTGGCAACCTATCTTTATTTCAATGAAACTTAAAACATAGGTTTATCACCCTAAGATCTCGGTTCCTTACGATATTGGCATGTATCGGACTGTAACTTCATGGGTTATGGCCTCTGATTGTACGAAAAATCACGTTTTTAGCTTGTGAACAGTGTAGAGGTCAAAATTTTAACTGATTTGGATGAAACTTGAAATGCATGGTTATAACTCAAAGATCTTGGTTCCTTTCCATATTTGCGCCCATCGGATCATAACTTTCTGAATTATGGCCCCTGATTGTACGAAAAATCGCTCTTTTAGCTTGTGGTCCCTCTGACAGTTAAAATTGTTATCTGATTTAAAAAAACGTTAGATTTTATCACCGTTACATGGTTATGGAGGTTGAGTTCGCTAATAGTCTGAAAATATGTTATATCAAGGTTGTGGACACTATAGAGGTCACAATTTTTATTTCAATGAAACTTAAAACATAGGTTTATCACCCTAAGATCTCGGTTCCTTACGATATTGGCATGTATCGGACTGTAACTTCATGGGTTATGGCCTCTGATTGTACGAAAAATCACGTTTTTAGCTTGTGAACAGTGTAGAGGTCAAAATTTTAACTGATTTGGATGAAACTTGAAATGCATGGTTATAACTCAAAGATCTTGGTTCCTTTCCATATTTGCGCCCATCGGATCATAACTTTCTGAATTATGGCCCCTGATTGTACGAAAAATCGCTCTTGTGGTCCCTCTGACAGTTAAAATTGTTATCTGATTTGAAAAAATGTTAGATTTTATCACCGTTACATGGTTATGGAGGTTGACTTCGCTAATAGTGTGAAAATATGTTATATCAAGGTTGTGGACACTATAGAGGTCACAATTTTGATGAATCTTGACATGTATGTTTATAGCACAAAGATCTTGGTTCCTTTCGATATTTGCACTCATCGGATTGTAACTTCCTGAATTATGTCCCCTGATTGTTCAAACAAATGCCTTTTTATACGCCCACATGGAAAAGTGATATAAAATAATTAGTAGAATACAATATCAAAAAACCATCGTTTTATCCAACGTTTCGTCAGTAAAAATACTAACTTCCTCAAGGTAATGAAAACTAAATACAAAATGACTGGAAGTCAGTTATGACACCATAGGAAGTTATGATATCGTGGGAATGATGACGTCATAGACTTAGATACATAACAAGAAAGGTTAGCTTAACTAATACTTAAAGGTAAAATTAAAGAAGAATTATACATGATTATTAATGATTTTGAAACCCCCTGGATTTAACTCATTTAAGGCATTAGGCCAAACTGAATTAAGTCTATGAATCCACAGACTTTCTGCTGTGTTCAATTTTTTCTGATCATTATCAGGAATTTTTTGTACTATGGTACACACGAAATCATGACCAGGTATATTAAAATGGGAGGCTACATGGGGGGAATGGCCAGGTTTTTTAAGCTTTATATTGCTTCTATGCTTATTAAGTCGAGTGCTGAAAGGAGTAATGGTTTGACAGAGTCTCTAATCTTGAATAATATCATGTCTTTATTACTATTATTATTGACAGCCGTATCAAATTTTGTCCTTAATATGGATCTTACTAGTGTCAGAATTTCTCAACTTATTTTCTTTCAAGATATTGCCAATAGTATTATTCTTTCTCTCTGCTATTATTATTTTGCTGCTATTCATAATTTTTGTCATACGTGAACTTGTGTCTAAAATACTTCTGTCTTTAATCATTTGGTGAAGATGAGGTTGTATAGATCCCATTAAATCATCTGTATTTGGTTTGTGTTTTCTGTTGCTATTGATTGGAAGTTTCACATGGAAAAGTGGTGGTATATTGTCGTCGCCCTTTCCGTCCGTCTGTCGGTCAGTCCGTCGCTCTGTCGTCAACAATTTCTTGTGCACGCTCTATAGGCTAAAGTTACTATCCGATTGACTTTAAATTTATACACGGTGTTTAAGGTCATGAGACGAAGAAGCCTATTGATTTTCAGTGATATCCGATAATTAGTACCAGAGTTATGACCCTTGATCACTTTTAAAAATCTTGTGAACGCTCTAGAGGCTAAAGTTAATATCCGATTGACTTTAAATTTAAACACAGTGTTAAAGGTCATGATACAAAGAAGCCTGTTGATTTTCAGCAATATCCGATAATTACTGCCCGAGTTATGACCCTTGATCACTTTGAAAAATCTTGTGAACGCTCTAGAGGCTAAATTTAATATCTGATTGACTTTGAATTTTAACACGGTGTTTAAGGTTGTGGGACGAAGAATCCTATTGGTTTTCAGCAAAATCTGATAATTACTGCCAGATCACTTTGAAAAATCTTGTGAACGCTCTAGAGGCTAAAGTTAATATCCGATTGACTTTAAATTTAAACACAGTGTTAAAGGTCATGATACGAAGAAGCCTGTTGATTTTCAGCAATATCCGATAATTACTGCCCGAGTTATGACCCTTGATCACTTTGAAAAATCTTGTGAACGCTCTAGAGGCTAAAGTTAATATCTGATTGACTTTAAATTTTAACACAGTGTTTAAGGTCGTGGGACGAAGAATCTTATTGGTTTTCAGCAAAATCTGATAATTACTGCCAGAGTTATGACCCTTGATCACTTTGAAAAATCTTGTGAACGCTCTAGAGGCTAAAGTTAATATCCGATTGACTTTAAATTTATACACAGTGTTTAAGGTCATGAGACGAAGAAGCCTATTGATTTTCAGTGATATCCGAATGACCCTTGATCACTTTGAAAAATCTAAAGTTAATATCCGATTGACTTTAAATTTATACACACTGTTTACGGTCATGATACACAAAAGCCTATTTATTTTCAGCATTATCTGATAATTACTGCCAGAGTTATGACTCTTGATCACTTTGAAAAACCCTGTGAACGCTTTAAAGGCTAAAGTTAATATCTGATTGACTTTAAATTTGTACACATTGTTTAGGGTCATGAGACGAAGAATCCTATTTGATTTTCAGTGATATCTGATAATTTCTGCCAGAGTTATGGCACTTGATCACTTTGAAATATCTTGTGGACGAAGGCCTTGAGACAAACAATCAAAACTATTCTAATCATTTCTGATAATTACTTAATAGGCTATTACTCGTAATAAGTAAATGCTCTCCTTACTGACAAAAGAAACCATATGCGACAATCCTTGTTGACTGCCCGGCCGACTAAGCTGTTGTGGGCGTATGTTTCGTTGCCTGGCAACCTATCTTTTAGCTTTTGGTCTCTGGAGGTCAAAATTGTTAACCGATTTTAAAAACTGTTTGATTATATCACCGTTACATGGTAATGGAGGTTGAGTTTGAAATTCGTGAATATCGGACCAAAAGAGACAGACAAAATGGCCGCCATTTGTATACGAATAGTGTGAAAATATGTTGTATATGAAGCCTGTGGACCCAATAGAGGTCACAATTTTTAACCAATTTCAATGAAACTTGACGTATGTTTATAACCCAAAGATCTTGGTTCCTTTCAATATTTGCGCCCATCGGATCGTAACTTCCTGAATTATGTCCCCGGTGTTTAAGGTCATGAGACGAAGAAGCCTATTGTTTTTCAGAAATTTCCGATAATAACTACCAGAGTTATGGCCCTTGATCACTTCAAAAAGTCTTGTGGACACACAAGAGGCCAAATTTAATATCCGATTGACTTCAAATTTATACACAGTTTTTAAGGTTATGAGACGAAGAAACCAATTGATTTTTAGCAATTTCTGATAATTAGTGCCAGAGTTGTAGTCCTTGATCATTTCAAAAAATCTTGTGGATGCTCTAGAGGCCAAACTTAATATGCGATTGACTTCAGATTGATACACAGAGTTTAAGGTGATGAAAAGAAGAAATATTTTGATTTTCAATGAATTTTGACAATTGAACAGCTAAATCCATCATATTAAATGTTTTCTATACTAATTGTAAGTGTGGGGCAAAACTTTATAAAAAGCAAACAAATTGTAATGATTTTCTGATAATGGATTAAGATGCGACAACTCTTGTTGACTATCCGGACGATTTACCTGCTGTGTGGACGTATGTTTCGTTTCTATTTTTAGTAACATATTTTATAAACATGTGTGGTTAAAAACAAAGTCTGCATTGTCTTATAGTTATAACTACCAGAGTTATGGCCCTTGATCACTTCAAAAAATCTTGTGGACGCTCTAAAGGCCAAAGTTAATATCCGATTGACATTAAATTTATACACAGTGTTTAAGGTCATGAGACGAAGAAGCCTATTGATTTTCAGCGATTTCCGATAATTAGTGCCAGAGTTATGGCCCTTGATCACTTCAAAAAATCTTGTGGACGCTCTGAAGGCGAAAGTTAATATCCGATTGACTTTAAATTTATACACAGTTTTTAAGGTTATGAGAAGAAGAAACCAATTGATTTTCAGCGATTTCCGATAATGAGCGCCAGAGTTATGGTCCTTGATCACTTTGAAAAGTGATCACATCAAAAAATCCTGTGGAAGGTCTAGAGGCCAAAGTTAATATCAGATCGACTTTAAATTTACACAAAGTGTTTAAGGTCATGAGACAAAGAAGCCTATTGATTTTCAGAGATTTCAAATAATTAGTGCCAGAGTTATCTCCCTTGATAACTTCGAAAAATCTTGTGACGTTATAGAGGCCAAATCTCAGATTGATACACAGAGTTTAAGGTGTTGAAAAAAAAAAGTATTTTGATTTTCAATGAATTTTGATAACTGAACAGCTAAATCCATGACATTAAATGTTTCATGTATATACTACAGTAGAATCTGCATTAAGCAGCCATCCATGGGAATTTTTACTATTGGCTACTTAACGGGAGTGGCCTCTTAATAAAATCTTGTGGTTTTTTGTGCTGACATCAATTAATATTACGCTTGGGTACACTTGCATCGGTAAATTCAGCGATTTCCGATAATTACTGCTAGAGTTATGGCCCTTGATGACTTCAAAAAATCCTGTGGACGCTCTAAAGGCCAAAGTTAATATCCGATTGACTTTAATTTATACACAGTGTCTAAGGTCACGAGACGAAGAAACCTATTGATTTTCAGAGATTTCAAATAATTACTGCCAGAGTTATCTCCCTTGATAACTTCAAAAAATCTTGTGACGGTATAGAGGCCAAACTTATCATCCGATTGACTTCTGATTGATACACACACAGAGTTTAATGTGTTGAAACGAACAAGTATTTTGATTTTCAATGAATTTTGGTAACTGAACAGCTAAATCCATGATATTAGATGTTTCATGTATATACTAATTGTTAGCGTGGGGTAAAACTTTATAAAAAGCAGTCAAATTCTAATGATTTTCTGTTAATTACATAATGAGTTGTTCCTCTTAATCAGTTTTTAGTGTATTACAAATGTTTCATTACCGAAAAAAGTAAAAATATGCGACAACCCTTGTTGACTGTCCGGACGATTTAGCTGCTGTGGGCGTATGTTTCGTTGCCTGGCAACCTATCTTTTTAAAATCTCATGCTTTTTTTGTGCTGACATCAATTAATATACTCTTGAATGCATTGGAAGCAAACACCAATACTTAACTTGCATCGGTAAATTTGGCCGTCACTGTAAGCTTGTCATTTTGTACCAACCTTCAATACTACTGTCTATTATTGTAATGCATTCGATAATATTTATCCATTTTTGTGAAGAAAATCGATGAATTAATTTTATGTTATCAAAAATAAGCATATGAACCAAAAAAACATCGCTGATTTTGCTACTGATTCACAGGGGTGTAACTCTGTATGTAATATTATAGGTGATACTAAAACAGGGGTGCACAATTTCACTTTTGAACCACTAGCCCATGGACAGGTGTCATGACAAAATTTGCTAGCCCGACAGAAAAATATACCTGCCCAAAGTATAAATTATGGTCCTATTGTTTTTAATTTATTTTAATGACCAAACATAAAAATAATAACAAAGTTTAGTAAACAAATATTTAATCATCCAAATGTTCCAATATTGTCTCAACCTTTCCATACATCATCAATAATGTATTGGACATTATTACTGATAGACAACAAGAACCATAAACGGAGGAATAAAAAGGTTTGTGTTGTCTATCGGCCATTTTTATAGCTACAGGTTCGATATTGGAAGATATTCATTTACCCTTGCAAGAATACTTAATTAAACCATACAACATCAGTCCACTGCTGTGTCAAAAAAATAGCCATTACCGGTACCCAAAATAAATAGCGTTTTTTGGGATCATGCGATTTACGGACCACCATGACACATTAATTTGATAATCAGTCTACCGATACCTCACCGTACACTTAGCATTATTCATATTTCTGCCTATATAATGAAATATATTTTAATCAGAAAATCAATGAGTCCTTTGAAAAATCAAGAAGAAACAGGGGCAATTCTAACAACAGTACCACCGGTCGTGTGGAAAAGTCATGTGATGAGAAAACGCTATCACGGCGTTTGCAATCTTCGTCAAATGAATTCTTGGAAATTTATAACAGTATCTATTGCGGTAAATGACGATAAAAGGAAGACATATTTTAACAAAATAGAGAGAGAGAGAGAAAAAAATGCGTATTCGTATGCGGTCATTCGACAATACTCGTTTATTTTTAGACGAGTTATTTTTAGTAACGGAAGCTACCGGTACAAGCCGGTAGCACTATCGTGTGCCCATTTGTGACTGAAACTGGCCTATTCTGCTATTCAACTATTAAAAACTTATTACGCGGACTGGAACTAAAATGCTTTAAATACATTGCAATCACAAAGTAAGAATTTCTGTCAGAGAAAATAGGCCTGTCCGCGGGCGGCCGGAATACGTAATATCAGCTGTCCAACAAAATGATTTACCTGTCCCGGGCGTCGGGCGATGGTAATTGTGCACCCCTGACTAAAAACGTCTATTTAACAATATAGCAGCTTTTAGTCGGTACTTTCAGTTTATTCAATCAGTATCAAATAATGTTCGAATAAGTGTGAAAACATTGATCAGGTTAGTCGTTTAATAAAACAAAAGATTAATTAACAGATAATCCCGGGTTAATTGTTATTTTCACATTTCTTTTTACGTGATCAGTGGGAGTCCAGTTAATTGATTACTACTCACGGGGGTATTACGAAGAACGACAAGATGGTATCATTCAACAATGGCCGTTGATTGGGCGATCTTTTGTTAAATTTATTAGCAAAATAGTGACCGCTGGTCGCGTTAGCGGAGTGGTCGTTGAATAAAGAGATGAAACTAAAAAAACAATAGAATTTTTACGGGGGGGGGGGGGATTTATTGTGACCGCTTACAAGGAGATGTCGCTGAATAGGAGTGGCTGCTCATACGGATTCTACTGTAATTTTTAGCGTGGGGTAAAACTTTATTCTCATAATTACATGAGTTGTTACTCTAAATCAGATTTTAGTGCATTACAAATGTTTCATTACCAAAAAAGTAAAAATATGCGACATCCCTTGTTGACTGCCCGGACAATTTAGCTGCTGTGGGCGCATGTTTCGTTGTCTGGCAACCTATCTTTTAATTTTGATTTCGTTTTCGAACCATTTCGATTAAAAGGTATAAAAAGGACTCAAAATAAGCGATTAACAACCCATCCAGCGTCTTCATATTTTAAAATATGTCTTTGTAACTTTCATAAATTTGCAGCAATAACCCCTACAGAGAGAATGTATGTGAAAATTAGTTTGTAAAATGAACAGTTGCCGAGAAATGGGCAATTTTGCATGAGTCACTTTTTATGCTAGTTTGCCTGTAAAACAGTAAATTATTATTGAATTTTCATAAAACTGGAACCATTTGATGCGTAATGTCAATTTTAACTAGTTAAAACCAATTTAACTTCTTCAATGTCGCCTGAAATGACTTAATTTTGGCAAAAACTATATTTGTAGCCTTCGAAACAAATAATTTTTTCAAATGTGTTGTATTTCATATTTGCTTAAAAGTGTAATATTTGATTTCAGTCAACAAATAGATAAAACCCATGCAATCATATGGGCGACTCTTTTGTTACGTGTGCGACATCCTGGGTTGATTTTTACCTATTAATCTTATAACAATTATTATATGTACGAGAGAATGTATGTGAAAATTAGTTTGTAAAATGAACAATTGCCGAGAAGTGGGCAATTTTGCATGAGTCACTTTTTATGCTAGTTTGCCTGTAAAACAGTCAATTATTATTGAATTTTCATACAACTGGAAGTAAGACAACTTTTTTATTTTCGCTAACAAAATAATAAACAAGAAAATATCGGCTGAGATACAATTGACTGTGATAAGAAATGATCATTCTTGCAGTTTAACTAAAAGCGCACCATTAAAACACGCAGAGTTACGCCCCCGTAAATTGCTTCCACACGGACGGCGATGTATTTTATTCCATGTAAGTTTACCGATATAATACATGCAACCTAGTTGGTATAATGACAGATTTTGAAAGAAACTGTATGAAATAGTCAGGTATAAACAGATCAACCTCTTAACATTTTATTATATTGGTATAAATGTTATTTCATGTCGAGCGGGTGAAAAAAGGAAAGGCACGACATTAAACTACACCGGTAACTCTTTTTGAAAGGAGGTACAGAATATCGCCTGAATTATCGCGTTGTACTTTTCAAGCCGTCCAGGGCCCTACAGAAGCGGCTACCCTCGACGCTGTTTATTGTTGGGCGTACAGTTTGTAAACTCGCCAGCTATCCGTTGCTTTCTTTTACGTAGCAAAACGCTGGACTACCCCTTTATTTACAACTTTTTCATGATGTAACAAATTCAAATAAATTGTCAGATGGAATCAAAATATAGCCGGCGCAACAAGGGAAGTAGGCGGGGAAATTCCCTGGCTCTTAATGAAACCCGTGTGTGAGACACAAATCAAACACTTGTATTTTCAATTTTATTGTTCAGACTGGAATGAATAATTAGAAATATGGTTACTATGTCAGTTTGATCTGTAATTAAAACTTATATAGATTCATGGTAATCATAAGATCCCTCAGGCAGAAAAATTCTACCAAATCGTTACATGTGTGACATGAAATTTTAAATTATCTACAAAAAAGTTAAAAATATAACTTGCTTTAATGTATTTTTATACGGCCACATTGAAATGTGGTCGTATATTGTCGTCGCCCCCGTCCGTCCGTCCGTCCGTCCGGCGTCCACAATTGCTTGTGGACGCCCTAAAAGCCAAAGTTAATATCCGATTGACTTTAAATTTATACACAGTGTTTAAGGTCATGAGACGAAGAAGCCTATTGTTTTTCAGGGATTTCGGATAATAACTACCAGAGTTATGGCCCTTGATGACTTCAAAAAATCTTGTGGACGCTCTAGAGGCCAAAGTTAATATCCGATTGGCTTTAAATTTATACACAGTGTTTAAGGTCATAAGACGAAGAATCCTATTGATTTTCAGCAATTTCCGATAATTAGTGCCAGAGTTATGGCCCTTGATCACTTCAAAAAATCTTGTGGACGCTCTAAAAGCCAAAGTTAATATCCGATTGACTTTAAATTTATACACAGTGTTTAAGGTCATAAGACGAAGAAGCCTATTGATTTTCAGCGATTTTCGATAATTAGTGCCAGAGTTATCTCCCTTGATCACTTCAAAAAATCTTGTGGATGCTCTAAAAGCCAAAGTTAATATCCGATTGACTTTAAATTTATACACAGTGTTTAAGGTCATAAGATGAAGAAGCCTATTGATTTGCATCAATTTCCGATAATTAGTGCCAGAGTTATGGCCCTTGATCACATCAAAAAATCCTGTGGACACTCTAGAGGCCAAAGTTAATATCCGATTGATACACAGAGTTTAAGGTGATGAAACGAAGAAATATTTTGATTTTCAATGAATTTTGACAATTGAACAGCTAAATCCATCATATTAAATGTTTTCTATACTAATTGTAAGTGTGGGGCAAAACTTTATAAAAAGAAAACAAATTGTAATGATTTTCTGATAATGGATTAAGATGCGACAACTCTTGTTGACTATCCGGACGATTTACCTGCTGTGTGGACGTATGTTTCGTTTCTATTTTTAGTAACATATCCTGAGAGGAAGAAGCCTACTGATTTTCATCAATTTCAAATAATTACTTCCAGAGTTATCTCCCTTGATCACTTCTTAAAACCTTGTTGCGCTGTAGATGCCAAACTTATCATCCGATTGACTTCAGATTGATACAGAGTTTAAGGTGTTGAAACGAACAAGTATTTTGATTTTCAATGAATTTTGATAACTGAACAGCTAAATCCATGATATTAAATGTTTCCTATACTAATTGTTAGCGTGGGGCAAAACTTTATAAAAAGCAAACAAATTCTCATGATTTTCTGATAATTACATAATGAGTTGTTACTCAGATTTTAGTGTATTACAAATGTTTCATTACCCCAAAAAAGTAAAAATATGCGACAACCCTTGTTGACTGCCCGGACGATTTAGCTGCTGTGGGCGTATGTTTCGTTGCCTGGCAACCTATCTTTTACTTAATAAATTTTAGACATAACTCCAAGTGTGTTAGAGACAACATTTTCGTTTGTTTGGAAATAATAATTTGTATTCTGGACATGTTTCATGAAATATGGTTATAACAGGCATTTCGGGTAATTCAGTTCCATCATGATTTTTTTAAATAAAATTTGTGTATTAACAATGACATTTTGCTATTTTAAAATAGTAATGAATATGTTCTTTTGGAAAAATACGTGTTTTGTATTATTTTAATATATCTAATTTATAGCATGTCAGGACCACTTTCAGAAGAGTAGCCCGAATAGATAACCAATAATTGGTTTCTAACTTGTATGGTTGCCGAGAAATAGACGATTTTCTACAAGTCACTCTTCAAGGTTTTTGGTCTATAGAAGTGACAATTATTATTCGCTTTACATAAAATTTTCTGATTTCATAAAACAAATTGAACATATTCACTATCACCGGTAATACTGTAATTTTGTCAGGACCAATTATATGTGCAATGTTTATATGGAAATTTGTTTATCGGTTCCATTGGTACTGGAAGTGATATGAGTTCAAAGGTAACGTGGCAATGGTAAAACCCGTCATTCCTGCTTCACAGGTCTAGTTCCAATTATATCTTATATGTTGCCTAATCAATGTTTGTTAATGTCGTGATTTTAAGTTAGGAGAGGATACATGACAGCTATCCTAAGTTAGAATTGATTTTAATTAAAATTATCCTTAAAATAAGTTTATGATTATTTAACTTGAAATATTATTTTAGTGGATTTTATAAAATGCCAAAAATCATTTTGTGAAACTCATCAATCTTAACTAGGATGAAACTTTAATTTACGACGATTTTAGGGAGTTTAAAGTTTTTGTGAAACCGGGCCCAGGACTGCAAATGCAATAGAAATACTTGCTATTAGAAAACTTTATCAACTGAGCCCCAGCTGCTTGTGGAAGGATTTCTGTCATATACAGCTACGTAAAAGAATCGTATGTTCACCAATTTAGCATATTTACAAGATGGTTGAATGTTTTCTAAAGACTTAATTATAATTAATTTTCTTTACGTATATATTTACTGGAGTCCAATTTTGGTACGTAGGCTATTACAGTGGACTCTGTCACATCCGATCTCTGATAAATCCGGATCTGTCACATGCGACATGATTTTATTGTCCCGATTTATTTCTTTATTACTTCAGCCAAAAAATCTCTGGTAAATCCGTACTCTGTATCTTCCGGATTACGATATCAATCAGCCGTCACATAATTTCTATAATCCGGCCTTAAATTGGTAGGTGTCGAGCAATTGCTTGTTAGATTAAAACTTGATGGGTGTGAAGCCACAAAAGATTAACAAGCACTCACCAATCAATTATCGGCAAGATTATAACGCGCTATCATGTACCGGTAGGTCTTTGTTGATTACCTTGATAATTTCATAATCTCTTGTAAGACGGTAATTGTAACAAATACTCACGGATATCTACAAATTTTCCCCACAAATTTGGTCGTACAAATATTCCTAGCACCTGCTAGAAACATTTGTTGCGCATGCCGATTGAACCCGAATAACATTAGTTTGTCCACGTTTAGCTGAAATGAGCTTTTGCCGATGAGTGTCAAGATCATAAAACGGCCGCTGAAAACGTAACGTCTGCTCACTTCAGCCCATTGTTTGTTTCACCCTACGACGGATCTCATCGAACCGTATGACGACGACCCTGACAAAGATCGGAAGATTATCAATGAACATGTGATAGCAAACGCAAGCGTGCAACCAACTGAAGACGATGAAGAAACTTGACCTATTCAAAATGCCTACGCATGTTGAATGAAATAAGTATGAAAGAGCACATAAAACGAGAAAACGAAATTGATCGAACTTATAGACATTGGTTACTAATTGCATTTTACGGCAGTTTAACATCAATCTGATGAAAAATAATTCAGATATCGTCACTCAAAGTCGCAAATATAGACCTCCCGTAAAACTACTTGGCCAATTATCGAAAACACTCTTAATCCCCTCAGTCGCCAGTGATGTCACAGTGACCGAATGCATATTCGGAATGTTTATTCTTTAATGCCTATATACAGTCGGCGTGTGTATTCATTAACGCCTGACTGATTCCTTAATCCCCCTAATTACATAAAACAATTGACTACGGAAAAATTTGTTTTATAATTAATTGTGTAATTTTGATTTAAGATTCATTTTAGAATTTGTTTCATAATGTACGGTCGTTTTGATTTCTCACGACAGCGATTTTAATACCCTCTACCAAATTGTGCAGTCCAAACGATTCGAGATACATTTTCCTCGGAAGAGTATCGTTGTTCTTAATTAGAATTTGTTTCATAATGTCCGGTAGTTGTATTTTCTCACGGCAGTGATTAAATACCCTCTACAATCGTGTGTGCAGTTCAAACGATTCGAGATATATTTTCGTCAGAAGAGTATTGTGGTTCTTCTAATTTCCCCCGAGTAAAAAAAGTACGGGGTAAAAAGATGTGGTCATGCCAAATGTATCACAAACATCAAAAATGATTGAAACGTGATTTGTAAGTGACAATCCGTTATCGTCATACGCTGCCTTTCTTTCTGCATGCGCCTTTGACTTCATTACGCTGAAATAGACCGTAACAAATGGAATACAAAAAAATACCTCAATATATGACTGAATTAACAGTACAAATAAATTTTGTTGGTAACCATCTTAATGGAATAACAGATTGAGAAGGGTCATCTAACTACTTCGTGTATTAAAGCCGTCGTTCGCACTTCATTTGGTGAACTTCAACAATAAAATCGTTTTTGAGGTTTTATGATTATCGGCGAGTAACACTATCTCGGAACACATACCAGTCATTTTTTCCACAATATTATTCTTCATTTCTACAAAATTTGTTTCTGAATGATGCCACCCTTTTTTATTTTGCTCTAATTCCGCTAAAACTATTGATAAAAATCTAAAAACTATAGGCATTTCATACGCGAAATACTCTGTTTACATTCGGTAAACTGTCGCTAAGTTGGATACTGTTGGAAAGCTTGGGATTTCCCCTATTGAAAGGAAATGACATTTTTGGGGGGGTGTCTTGAAACCTTTCCTCTAGATGGAGATAAAAATAGCAAACAAGAACAAGTTTTGCATGTCTAATGAGGTTATTTTGAGAATACGTTATTTGATTGGTCAGTCACATAGGTCAATGTCGAAGTGTCCAATCAGAAGCGGGCAATCCTTTATCAATATTTATGAAGATATTCAAATAAAATGCCTTTGAAATTGTTTAGATGACTAAATAAGTATGACAGACACCCATAATAAACAAAATGAAGATGAATATTCGTCTGCTAGACCTAGTAGTGGTATTGGTGGTAATACCAGGTAGGTTACTGACTGTCACATAGTTATGGTTGTTTTGAATAACATCTATGTCTGTCAAAGTTTGGTTGTAAATTTACACACAAGAAATAAAATAAGAGAAAATATTGTATATAATGAAGAAAAACATTAAAAAAATATTTATATTAAAAGTCAGTATATTGAAATTAAATAAACGAATTGAACAGGTTGGCGTAAGTTGTTCTACTGAAATACTTGAACTCAATGGCTGATTTCTCATAACATTTTTATACGCCCACATGGAAATGCTCTAGAGGCTATAGTTAATATCCGATTGACTTTAAATTTATACACAGTGTTTAAGGTCATGAGACGAAGAAGCCTATTGATTTTCAGCAATATCAGATAATTACTGCCAGAGTTATGACCCTTGATCACTTTGAAAAATCTAAAGTTAATATCCAATTGACTTTAAATTTATACACACTATTTACGGTCATGATAAAAATAGCCTATTTATTTTCAGCGATATCCGATAATTACTACCAGAGTTATGACCCTTGATCACTTTGAAAAACCCTATGAATGCTCTAAAGGCTAAAGTTAATATCAGATTGACTTTAAATTTGTACACTTTGGTTAGGGTCATGAGACGAAGAATCCTATTTGATTTTCTGTGATATCTGATAATTTCTGGCACTTGATCACTTTGAAATATCTTGTGGACAAAGGCCTTCAGACAAACCATCAAAACTATTCTAATCAATTCTGATAATTACTTAATGTTCTCCTTACTGATAAAAGAAACAATATGCGACAACCCTTGTTGACTGCCCGGACGACTTAGCTGTTGTGGGCGTATGTTTCGTTGCCTGGCAACCTATCTTTTTTCTAGAGTTATCAATTCATGCTATATCTCTGAAAGTTATGGTCAGATTTTCTTGAAACTTGGAATATAACTTCCTATATAATAAATGTGTGCAATAGGAGAATTTTATTGAAATCTGCAAAATAGTTCTCTATATATTGTTGCCATAGCAACTGTGGCGTGAAAAAAATTCAAAGTTAACATTAAAATGTGTATAACTCTATTTCAAATTCTTATTTTGTAATGAAGCTTGCCTATTGCATAAAGGAACATGTCAGTAAAACCTTCTGTTGAATAGTTTTTGAGAAACTAGATGACTAAAATTATACGCATAACTTCAATATGGCTGCCGTTTCCATAGCAACAGGTACCCCCAGGAAAAATTTTCGGCCATTTTTGTATTACTCAATGGATGTGTTCTTAGATGTGTAAGAATGATAACTTTACCTCGATTATTAAAAAAAAATGGAATTTTCTACTGTCCACCCCCTTAATGGCGAGTGTAGGGTCGTTTATACCTGCCATAAATCAATCAGACTAATGTTGCACAGAGATTGGGTCATAAATTAATTCTTAAAAGAATGTTAAACATCTAAATATAAATCATTCGATGGATATACGTTTGCGCGATAAGATCAGGTTATAATGTTTAACATCGTTTAACTTTTTTTTAATAATAAAGGCATGTTCACTGCATATCACTGTTGTGACCTTAGGTTGCCAATCAGGTTTTGAATTGTTTACAAATGTAATCCACTCTTTCCGTAAGAATTCATCCTTGGGAAATTTATGAAACGCCGGTACATTATTCCCCTTTTCCTTGCTGGAATTTCCACAACTCTCAATAACATAACGATAACGTGGCATCTTGAAATACACTCCGAAATATTCTAGTCACAAATATATAATCTATTACAACTCAAGATGAGAAAGGTCGGCTTTTGAAAATGCTTTGACTTACATGTATATAGTATAGTGATATGTAGCTTACATGTAAATAATGACGAGTTAATGATTACACAGTAATGTTAATTGGAACGACAAATACACGCGTTAATTGGTGGTGTATATACAATGATGTATTGTATAGATTATGCGTATAGATTATGTGTAGTGCCTGTGACGTCACCAGCCAATCAACCGAATTAAGGTTGTTATTGAAACTTTGAAAACCATTTTTGGCTGTCTGATGTTTAAACGTTAATATCTGAATTAATTTTAATCAGATTGGTGTGGACTTGACGTAAAATGAATGTAGTAACCCTTGGCTATCAATATATGCAATTAAGAATTATTATTTGATGTGGTCTTTAATGTTAGGAAATTTTTAATGTACAGAAAAGTTTATCATTTTTAAATGGAATAACGTTCTAGTGATTCGAAGCAAAATATTAATGTTAGTTCCGGTTTTCGAAAAAAGGTAATATTTTTCTGGTTTTGACAAAACTGGGTATTCCGGATCTCTGTGACATCCGACATATTGAAACGATCCCGTACGATGTCGGATTTGACAGAGTACACTGTAGCTTGTAAGACATTCCTGAAAGCCGATACGGTGTGGTAGCCATTCGCCATTTTCACCCTTCCTCATTCACTTTAAAAGCAAAGGACAACCAAAAGTGAAGCAACAAAGAACATTTCATAATTTCCTCTTTCAAAACATTGTATAGTAAGAATGTAGCAGCAGCTGCCTTCCAACCTGGATGATAGTGGTCGGGTCATAAAAGTGTAGCAAGCATTTGGTCAGGAGCTTCGTTCCAGCCTGGCGACAACTTGAATCATAGTGGTGGCATAGAACGAGCATGTGGATACTTTGCATTGTCAACATTTAACCAATATGGTGGCTGGCCACTTTGACATCACTGACATCAGTTCTTTCAGTGGAGATGACAGAGATGCCATAAATGACGGGTCACAGCATCGTTTAAGTGGTGGTGATATAATTTGTTTTCCCAACGTAACAGCAATCTGCGCCCCCGAAAACATTTATATTGACACCAAAGACAACTTCTTAATCGAAATCAACCCATCATCCGATTTTTTGCCAAAAATGCACGCCATCGGGGTTATATGTTAAGTATATGAACATGTGATCATTTTACAAGGTTGTTGATGTCAAAAATTGATTCAGCGCCCCCATAATCATATATATATATTGACACAAAACAATACTACTTAAACCAAATTTGAGCATCATCTCAATTTCCCATCAAAAATGCCCACCATCTTGGTTATATGCTAAGTATATGAACATGTGGTCATTTTACTAGGTTATTAATGCCAGGATTGGAATCTGTGACCTTGAAAACATATATTGACAACAAACACTTCTACCTAATCGAAATCGGCACATCGTCCGGTCCGGTTTTCCTGCCAAAAATGGTCGCCATCTTGGAAATATCATGAAATCAGTGCTTGCCACGAAGAATCTCTGAATGAGTACTCAATTACTCACGCAAAAAAGATTCTGAGTTAGGTAAGTAACTGACTTACTCACGCAAAATTTTCCTAGGAGAGTAAAATTATAATAGAGACCAAGAACTCTGGCAAATAACAGTGCATTAATTAACTGCCATTCCAGAGATGTAAGACTGTTTTCTAATGTTCTTCACTAGAAGTGAGCCTTCTTGTCAGTGGTAATATTAAATATTACTAATATTAATTCAATACTTGAATTATTCATACTCACGTAGTGCGAGATTAATTTAATAAAGAATAATAAAGGAATATTTTGTCCAATTTATTTTAGCGTAATGTGAAAATAATAGTAGTTTACTATAAAAAAAACCCACAATATCAAAGAAAAAAGAGAACCGGCGAAAATAAAAGTAGTCATCGTGTCACCGTGTGTAAAGTCTTATGTAAAAGCCTTGTCGTTTGAGGTCATATTCATCTTTAAGATATGTGTTTTCCGTTATAGTGTTTAGCAAGATCTGAAAGTTTTCAAAAATACGTCCCTACCCATCGGCATTTGTAATGTGCATTTGATGTTCGAAAATCGTAGAATGCAACTAACTCAACTGTCGCCACACGATGTTGACCGTGATATTGTCTGCTGTGTAATAACAGTAATTTAATAGCACTAGCACTTGTAAATGCGGCAATCCAAATACTTCTCTCTATTTCTAACTATATTCTAGCTTGTTTAATATTTATTTTAATATGAAACCGCCATTCAAAATGTAATCATAAAGACTAGAAAATGACATAAAATAACGTTACAACATTCTACAAATTTTCATATCTCGTAATATTTCTCGCGAGAATTCTACTTCGGATTTCAGTTAAATTAACCAATCATAAAAATTCTACGTTACAAGCCCGGAATACAACTTCCTTATTGTCCAATCAATAGACGCCTTCTATGTTTACTTTATTCTATTCTTAGTAACATTGTGAAATCGTATTCTTATCGCCTGTTGGTCTGCTGTCTTGTATTTTATCGTGGATATTGAATTGAATTAAAAATCAAATGACTATAGCCTTAGATGGTTTTGAATTTTTATTCAAGAAAAGTTTCCAGAAATGATTGCGCGAGTAATGCCTTACTCTCGCGAATAACATTTCGGGCGAGTATAGCGTGCCTCCTGACGAGGTCTGTGAAATGATAGAAAACAATCTGAAATGTAGTCATGAACTCTGCCAATGTTAATACATAGCCAAATGATAATAATAATAACTAGAATTGCAAAGCAGATATTAAAGCTTTCATATTTACAGTCACTTCCTGTCACATGTCATAGGTCATGTAAATAATCTCAAGAACAAAAAAAAAAAAAATCATTAAAATCGGTCAAAATATAGCGAAGTTTTTATGATTTTTCACTCGTAAACAACTTTATCGGCACGAAAAACATCAAAGACAAAATTCGAAAATGTGACATTTTCAAATATCAATATTTCGACCCTGATCCCGGCTATGCAGAAATGTATTCATTTTGGAAATAGGGGACATATTCTCCAAACTAAGGCCTATTGCTTTCATTTACGTGCTCGTTAATGTCGATTTTTCACCGTTTCTCATATTCAGTTCGAAATGGTGACCATCACGTGACCGAAATCAAAATTCAAGGATTCCGAAAATGTAACTCCCATGTCTGTAAGTAAAATATCGCAAAAGCCTTAATGATGTTTCACGTTTCAAGATGGCGGCACTTCCGGTTTAAGTCACAAACTCAATATTTGGTGTACGAATCAGTATTTACTTATCTAGTACCCAAATAAAATAATCAGGTCATTCTGACCTATATTTCTTCGATTATTTTTTAAATTTTGATCCTTAATTTCACCAAGGGGAGATAATTTTAAAAATTTCTAATCTTTAAAGTTGCATTGGTAAGATCTACTTACATACTAAATTTCATGAAAATCGTACAACTATTAAAGAAGTTGTCAAGTTGGTCTCAACTTCCGGTTCGAAATCACAGCGACGTAGTTTCGAAATTCGAAAATGTGAAACTGCAGTTGAAAATGATTTTTGTCAAGGTACTCACAGAAAAAAGAATTAGTAAAATAGGTTAAAAAGTCACAGAGTTACAGTAATGCAGGTGAAATTCATTCGTTCGTAAAATTCGGTGATTTCGAATGTTTAAAACATTTTGAAAATATATTTAATCAATACTCACCACCCATTTTTGGTGGGGTAGGTCAAAGTTTCAGAAACATCCTATGGTGGGGTGCCCCACGTGCCTACTGAAAAGTTGTTCTTGACACGTTGATCATGCACGTTTTAGTTGAATGACTAACTACTGATTTCTGACAGTCTCGCACACTCGTTGAGGCTATAAATAGCAACAGCGTGCGGAAATGTTCAAAACAGCAAAAACTACTACCGTTATAAAAAATCTATTGTTGACGATTCTGAATAGCAATAATATTTAACTTTTTGGTTATTACCGCATCTTTAGAAATTACGCTCGTTTTATTTTTTAAATTGCTTTGTAATTAACTGTACCATTAGAAGCTGCATAGTTTGGTTTAGTACAAATAATATCCCTGACTCACATCCTAAAGCAAGAATATGATACTAGCAGTAGTTTCATTTTACTTTTATAAGGTTCTTAAAAATATTGTTGAGTTGTCTGATGTATGTGTTTTTAAATTCAATTTCTTGTTCCATGTTTCGTAAAAAAGTAGTCTTGATTATCCCGACCTGTCAATTTGACGTAGAATGATCGGTGGACTGGTTAAGCGAGACTAATTTCAAAACAAGGGGATGTAACCTATTTTTTACTCAAAAGTGTCTGGATGTTATGGACGCCATTCCAAACCATTTTTCAGTATTATTTATGTATGGTAAAATGGTCATAGCTTATTAAGTACGACATAGTCGTTTATTTAGTGACTATAAACACGGTAACATGCATAGTGCGTAGAAATGTCGTCAGAGCTTATAGTATTGGGCTTCTGCGTTAGAAAATCCTCTAAGCAAGTAGTAAAGCTTAATTATGGTTACTATTAATGAAAACTAGTGAGAAATATATGTGTTGTCAGTTGTCGCTTAAACCCGTCAGTACTTGTACCGTACGTCAGTATTTCTTTTAATGGTCCTTAATAATCATACGGTGAGTATGTGAGTTAATTGTTTAGTTTTTCTTACTTCTATCAGTATGTAAAAATATGTGAGTAATTAAATAAACGCGAGTTTATCTAAACATATCACTAGTGAGGCACGTGCGTGAGAAATTGACTAAAGCGTGACTAATTAAGAAAACGTCACTATTTGAGCTACCGCTCACTATCTGAGTATAACCTCCAGTTACCTTTGACACGGCGCCAGTAGAGCGTGAAATCGTTAACTATATACATTTCTGGTGAGTATTGTTACTATAGGTAATTTAACTTCCCGATAAATTGTCGCTACCTTCTGAATAAAATATTAATTAGGGTTTCACACTGCGTAGCTTGCGTGAAACACTATTGTTTTTGTTAAAATTATTATTCTTATTATTAGGGTTTCACACTGCGTAGCTTGTGTGAAACACTATTGTTTTTGTTAAAATTATTATTATTATTATTCAGATTCCAATTTGAATAGATCTCAGCAACTACGTGTCGTATCGTTACGATTTCTTCGGTTTTACTGGGAAAGTGGGTGTGACTTAAAGGATAAAGCTATTTTGAACGTTCTGCGACAATGCGAAATGTCCGAAATCACCGAAGTTATCGTTTTTATACGCCCACATTGAAATGTGGTCGTATATTGTCGTCGCCCCCGTCCGTCCGTCGGTCCGGCGTCCACAATTGCTCGTGGACGCTCTAGAGGCTAAAGTTAATATCCGATTGACTTTAAATTTATACACAGTGTTTAAGGTCATAGGACGAAGAAGCCTATTGATTTTCAGCGATTTTCGATAATTAGTGCCCGAGTTATCTCCCTTGATCACTTAAAAAAATCTTGTGGACGCTCTAAAAGCCAAAGTTAATATCCGATTGACTTTAAATTTATACACAGTGTTTAAGGTCATAAGATGAAGAAGCCTATTGATTTGCATCAATTTCCGATAATTAGTGCCAGAGTTATGGCCCTTGATCACATCAAACAATCCTGTGGACACTCTAGAGGCCAAAGTTAATATCCGATTGACTTTAAATTTACACACACTGTTTAAGGTCCTGAGAGGAAGAAGCCTACTGATTTTCATCAATTTCAAATAATTACTTCCAGAGTTATCTCCCTTGATCACTTCATAAAACCTTGTTGCGCTGTAGATGCCAAACTTATCATCCGATTGACTTCAGATTGATACACAGAGTTTAAGGTGTTGAAACGAACAAGTATTTTGATTTTCAATGAATTTTGATAACTGAACAGCTAAATCCATGATATTAAATGTTTCCTATACTAATTGTTAGCATGAGGCAAAACTTTATAAAAAGCAAACAAATTCTCATGATTTTCTGATAATTACATAATGAGTTGTTACTCAGATTTTAGTGTATTACAAATGTTTCATTACCAAAAAAAAGTAAAACTAGACCTGCATGCAGGAATGACGGGTTTCACTGGTGCCACATTACCCTTTAACATGTCACGTCCGGTGCCACGTTACCCTTAAACATATGTCACTTCCGGTACCAGTGAAACCATTAAACAGGTTTCCCCATAAGCAATGCACACATCAAATAAATTGGACACAGAATCAACCAAATCCAGTAACTATCAATTTATTTTATACATTTGTTACTTGTAAGTGATCCTGGCAAACTTACATTACCTCCGGTGATAATGAAAATGTTCAATTAGTTTTATGAAATCCGAAATGACATATGACATCATATAGTGAAAATTTTATGTAAATAGAATAATAATTTCCACTTTTATAGACCAAAAACCTTGAAAAGTGACTTGTAGACAATCAACTATTATTTGTGGTTTCTGTATGATCGTATGGATTCAATCTATTTGTTGAATGAAATCAAATATCATAATTATGAAAACATTACAATTCAGACTCATTTGAATATAATATCTGTTTTTCAGGCTAAAAATTCAGTTTTTGACAAAATGACATCACTTCCGGTGATACTAAAACAGCTAAATTAGTTCTATTAAATCGTAAATCGCATAAGACATATGGTGAAAATTTTATGAAAATCGAATAATAACTGATTCTTTTAGAGCCAAAATAAAGTAAAAAGTGACTTGTGGAAAATCGTCCATTTCTCTGCAACCGTACAAGTTAGAAACCATTTTGTGGTATCTATATGATCGCATGGGTTCATTCTATTTGTTGATGGGAACCAAATTTCATAGATAATTCTAAAAATAATACAAAAAATACTCATTTGAATAAAAAGTGTATTTTTAAAGGCTAAAAATTCAGTTATTGCCCAAATGACGTCACTTCCGGTAACAGTAAAAGTGTTAAAATGGTTTGGAATAGTCGACTGTGGAAATAGGCAACGGAGAGTGAAAGAAAATTGAAAATCAAATAATAATTGATTCTTTTACAGCCAAAATAACGTGAAAAGTGACTCATGCAAAATTGCCCATTTCTCGGCAACTGCTTATATTACAAACTAAATTTCACATACATTCTCTTTGTATGGATTATTGCTACAAGTTTATGAAAGTATCGAAGACATATTTTAATATATGAAGACATATTTTAATATATGAAGACACTGAAATAATAATCACATGGTGAAAATTTTATGTAAATCGAATAAGAATTGACACTTTTATAGACCCCAAACCTTGAAAAGTGACTTGTAAGAAATCGTCTATTTCTCTGCAAACATACAAGTGAGAAACCATTTTGTGGTATCTGAATGATCGCATGGGTTCATTTTATTAGTTGATGCGAACTAAGTATCATAATTTTAAATATATTACAAATCAGACTCATTTGAAAAAAATATCTGTTTTGAAGGCTAAAATTACAGTTTTTGCCAAAATATAATTACTTGCGGTGATACTGAAAATGTTAAATTAGTTCTATGAAATTATAAATGACGTAAGATATCATATGGTGAAAATTTTATGAAAATCGAATAACAACTGACACTTTTATAGACCAAAATCCTCGAAAAGTGACTTGTGGAAAATCGCCCATTTCTCTGCAACCGTACAAGTTAGAAACCGTTTTGTGATATCTGTATGATCGCATGGGTTCATTCTATTTGATGAATAGAATCAAATATCATAATTTGAAAAAAATAACAGGTACGACCCATTTGAATAAAATATTGTTTTTTAATGCTAAAAATTAAGTTTTGACCAAATGATGTCATTTCCGGTGGCAGCGTATGAGGTAGAATGGTTTGACCTTGTCCACTATGGCAGTAGGCATCCAATGGTGAAAGAAAATTGAAAATCACATAATAATTGATTCTTATACAGCCAAAATAACGTGAAAAGTGACTCATGCAAAATTGACTTTTTCTCGGCAACTGCGCATATTACAAATTAATTTTCACATACATTCTCTTAGTATGGTTTATTGCTACGAGATTATGAATGCTACGGAGATATATTTTTTAATATGAAGACGCTGGATGGGTTGTAAATAGCTTATTTTGACACCTTTTTTCACCCTTTAATCCAAATTGCCCGAAAACGAAATCGAAATTAAAAAAACTGAGCGCGATGTTTTGTGCGCATTTATATGGCACATCTTTTCGGTCATATTAGATTTGAAAAAAATAATTTTTGCCTTCAAAAAGTGGTACCGAACTGTTAAAATTGTAGTTTTTGCTAAATTTACGTCACTTACGGTGCCGACAGGAAACTTTGCCGGTAACAAAAAAAATGACATTTTGGACCATGGAGCATATAAATTTGTTTTATACAAATCGGACAATAAATAATTTATATTAAACCGATAAACTGAATTAGCCAATAGCGACCAAGGAAAATTATCCAGAAAAAAAATGTTCACATTTTTGCCCAAATCAGACGACCCTTTAACCCTTGGTAAAAGGTCATTAAAAAATATTCATTAATAAAAAAATTTTTTGTCAAAATTTAAATTTTCAAAATTTGGCGCCTTATTTTTCCGAAGATTCGGCGAAATTTAAAACTCTAAAGACCCGTAGCTATGTGCCATGTCTCTGGCTATGTCAAAAACTATCAAACGATAAAATCCAACAATTGTTGTTAATATTACGGCAATATTTCAAAAAACGACAACTTCGGTGATTTAGGACATTTCGCATTGGCGCAGAATGCCGGAAATAGCTTTAATCTCTAAGTCACACCCACTTTCGCAGTAAAACTCAAGACATTGCATCGATCCGACAAGTAGTTCCTGAGATATAAGCAAATTGGAAAAAAAAAAAAAATAATAATAAGAATAATAATAAGAAGAATTTTAACAAAAACAATAGTGTGAAACCCTAAATATGCGACAACCCTTGTTGACTGCCCGGACGATTTAGCTGCTGTGGGCGTATGTTTCGTTGCCTGGCAACGTATCTTTGAAAATATTGCAGTAATTTTAACAATAATCATTGGATTTTAACTTTCGATACATTTTGGCATAGCCTGAGACAGGGCACATAGCTACGCTACTTTCGATTTTTGATTTTCGGCAAATCTTCGAAGATATTAGGCGCCAAATTTCGAAAATTTAAAATTTTACAAAAAACTTTTTTATTTATGAATATTTTTATACGCCCACATGGAAATGTGGTCGTATATTGCCGTCGCCCCCGTCCGTCCGTCTGTCGGTCCGTCCGTCCATCGTCCACAATTTCTTGTGAACGCTCTAGAGGCTAAAGTTAATATCCGATTGACTTGAAATTTAGACACAGTGTTTAAGGTCGTGAGACGAAGAAGCCTATTGATTTTCAGCGATATTCGATAATTACTACCAGAGTTATGACCCTTGATCACTTTGAAAAATCTTGTGAAAGCTTTAGAGGCTAAAGTTAATATCTGATTGACTTTAAATTTATACACGGTGTTTAAGTTCGTGAGACGAAGAAGCCTATTGATTTTCAGTGATATCTGGTAATTACTGCCAGAGTTATAACCCTTGATCACTTTGAAAAATCTTGTGAACGCTCTAGAGGCTAAAGTTAATATCCGATTGACTTTAAATGTATACACAGTGTGTAAGGTCATGATACAAAGAAGCCTGTTAATTTTCAGCAATATTCGATAATTCCTGCCCGAGTTGATATCTGATAATTCGGTGATATCTGTTAATTACTGCCAGAGTTATGACCCTTGATCACTTTGAAAAATCTTGTGAACGCTCTAGAGGCTAAAGTTAATATCCGATTGACTTTAAATTTATACACAGTGTTTAAGGTCAGGAGATGAAGAAGCCTATTGATTTTCGGTGATATCTGATAATTACTGCCAGAGTTATGACCCTTGATCACTTTGAAAAATCTTGTGAACGCTTTAGAGGCTAAAGTTAATATCCGATTGACTTGAAATTTATACACGGTGTTTAAGGTCGCGAGACGAAGAAGCCTATTGATTTTCAGCGATATCCGATAATTACTACCAGAGTTATGACCCTTGATCACTTTGAAAAATCTTGTGAACACTCTAGAGGCTATAGTTAATATCCAATTGACTTTAAATTTATACACATTGTTTAAGGTCATAAGACGAAGAAGCCTTTTGATTTTCGGTGATATATGATAATTACTGCCAGAGTTATGACCCTTGATCACTTTGAAAAATCTTGTGAACGTTTTAGAGGCTAAAGTTAATATCTCCGATTGACTTTAAATTTATACACAGTGGTTAAGGTCAGGAGACGAAGAAGCCTATTGATTTTCGGTGATATCCGATAATTACTACCAGAGTTATGACCCTTGATATTTTTGAAAAATCTTGTGAACGTTCTAGAGGCTAAAGTTAATATCCGATTGACTTTAAATTTATACACGGTGTTTAAGGTCTTGAGATGAAGAAGCCTATTGATTTTCAGCGATATCTGATAATTACTACAAGAGTTATGACCCTTGATCACTTTGAAAAATCTTGTGAACGCTCTAGAGGCTAAAGTTAATATCCGATTGAATTTAAATTTATACACGGTGTTTAAAGTCATGATATAAAGAAGCCTATTGATTTTCAGCAATAGCCGATAATTACTGCCAGAGTTATGACCCTTGATCACTTTGAAAAATCTATAGTTAATATCCGATCAACTTTAAATTTATACACACTATTTACGGTCATGATACAAAATAGCCTATTTATTTTCAGCGATATCCGATAATTACTGCCAGAGTTATGACCCTTGATCACTTTGAAAAACCCTGTGAATGCTCTAAAGGCTAAAGTTAATATCCGATTGACTTTAAATTTGTACACATTGTTTAGGGTCATGATACGAAGAATCCTATTTGATTTTCAGTGATAATTTCTGATAATTTCTGGCAGTTGATCACTTTGAAATATCTTGTGGACAAAGGCCTTGAGACAAACCATCAAAACTATTCTAATCATTTCTGATAATTATTTAATGGGCTATTACTCGTAATAAGATTATCATGTGTTGTAAATGTTCTCCTTACTGATAAAAGAAACAATATGCGACAACCCTTGTTGACTGCCCGGACGACTTAGCTGTTGTGGGCGTATGTTTCGTTGCCTGGCAACCTATCTTTTGTAGATGTAACAAGTTATAGTGGAAGCTCACGTTCTATAACTTCAGGTATCAAGCACAGGACATTTGACCTGATAACGTCAGTCATTCGATTAACCAATTAGCGACCGCCATGCTTTTTATACGCCCACATTTTTATGTGGACGTATATTGTCGTCGCCCCTGTCCGTCCGGACGTCCGTCCGTCCGTCCACAATTTGTTTGTGGACCCTCTACAGGTCACAATTCTTATCCGATTTTGACGAAACTTGAAATATAGGTTTATCCCAAAAAAATCTCGGCTGCTTTCGATATTGGCATGTATCGGATGAAAACTTCATGGATTATGGCCCCTGATTGTACAAAAAATCACGTTTTTATACGCCCACATTTTCATGTGGACGTATTATGTCGTCGCCCCTGTCCGTCCGGACGTCCGTCCGTCCGTCCGTCCACAATTTGTTTGTGGACTCTCTACAGGTCACAATTCTTATCCGATTTTGACGAAACTTGAAATATAGGTTTATCCCCAAAAGTTCTCGGCTGCTTGCGATATTGGCATGTATCGGATCAAAACTTCATGGATTATGGCCCCTGATTGTACGAAAAATCATGTTTTTAGCTTGTGGACCCTATAGAGGTCACAATTTTGAACCGATTTTGATGAAACTTGACATGCATGTTTGTAACCCAAAGATCTTGGTTCCTTTCGATATTTGCGGCTTACGGAATGTAATTTCCTGAATTATGGCCCCTGATTGTCCGAAAAATCACCCTTTTTAGCTTGTGGTCCCTCTGGAGGTCACAATTATTATACGATTTAAAAAACCGTTTGATTATATCACCGTTACACCCTAAGGAAGGTTGAGTTCGAATTTCGGGAAAATCGGACGAAAATTGCCATACAAAATGGCCGCCGTTTGTACGCGAATACTGTTAAAAAATGGTATATCAAGGTTGTGGACCCTGTGGAGGTCACAATTTTGATTCGATTTTGATGAAACTTGAAATTCATGGTTATAACCCAAAGATCTTGCTTCCTTTCGATATTTGCGCATATCGGATCGTAACTTCCTGAATTATGGCCCCTGATTATACGCAAAATCGCCTTTTTTTTTAGCTTGGAGGTCACAATTATTATTCGATTTAAAAAACCGTTTGATTATATTACCGTCACACCCTAAAGAAGGTTGAGTTCGAATTTCGGGAAAATCGGACGAAAATTGCCATACAAAATGGCCGCCGTTTGTACGCGAATACTGTTAAAAAATGGTATATCAAGGTTGTGGACCCTGTGGAGGTCACAATTTTGATTCGATTTTGATGAAATTTGAAATTCATGGTTATAACCCAAAGATCTTGCTTCCTTTCGATATTTGCGCATATCGGATGGTAACTTCCTGAATTATGGCCCCTGATTATACGCAAAATCGCCTTTTTTTTAGCTTGGAGGTCACAATTATTATCCGATTTAAAAAAACGTTTGATTGTATTACCGTTACACCGTAAGGAAGGTTGAGTTCGAATTTCGGGAAAATCAGACCAAAATTGTCATACAAAATGGCTGCCGTTAGTACGCGAATACTGTTTAAAAATGGTATATCAAGGTTGTGGACCCTGTAAAGGTCACAATTTTAATTCGATTTTGATGAAACTTGAAATTCATGGTTATAACCCAAAGATCTTGGTTCTTTTCAATATTTGCGCATATCGGATCGTAACTTCCTGAATTATGGCCTCTGGTTATACGCAAAATCCCCCTTTCTTTAGCCTGTGGTCCCTCTGGAGGTCACAATTATTATCCAATTTAAAAAAACGTTTGATTATATCACCGTTGCACTGTAAGGAAGGTTGAGTTTGAATTTCAGGAAAATCGGACCAAAATTGACAGACAAAATGGCCGTCGTTTGTACGCGAATACTGTTAAAAAAATGATATATCATGGTTGTGGACCCTGTATAGGTCACAATTTTAATTCGATTTTGATGAGGAAGGTTGAGTTCTAATTTCGTGAAAATCGTACCAAAATTGCCGGACGAAATGGTCGCCGTTTGTACGCGAATAGTGTAAAAATATGGTATATCATGGTTGTGGAATGTGGACTCGCTACAGGTCACAATTCTTATCCGATTTTGATGAAAAGTCACATATCTAGGTTGTGTACCGTCACACCATAATCATTGTCGGTTTCGAGTTTCATTAATATCAGACTGGAACTGACCAACTAAATGGCTGCTCCCAATACAGTATGAAATACAGGACGTAAAGATGTAGGAAAAATCACTTTCAGTATTGCTTGTTCTCTGTCCATCTCTCGAAAATGTGGGCGTATCCTGCCTGGCAGTGCCAGCCTATCTTTAGCTTGTGGACCCTATAGAGGTCACAATTTTGAACCGATTTTGATGAAACTTTACATGCATGTTTATAACCCAAAGATCTTGGTTCCTTTCGATATTTGCGCCTATCGGAATGTAATTTCCTGAATTATGGCCCCTTATTGTCCGAAAAATCACCCTTTTTAGCTTGTTGTCCCTCTGGAGGTCACAATTATCATCCGATTTAAAAAACCGTTTGATTATATCACCGTTACACCCTAAGGAAGGTTGAGTTCGAATTTCGGGAAAATCGGACGAAAATTGCCATACAAAATGGCCGCCGTTTGTACGCGAATACTGTTAAAAAATGGTATATCAAGGTTGTGGACCCTGTAGAAGTCACATTTTTTATTCGATTTTGATGAAACTTGAAATTCATGGTTATAACCCAAAGATCTTAGTTCCTTTCGATATTTGTGCTTATCGGAACGTAACTTCCTGAATTATGGCCCCTGATTATACGCAAAATCGCCTTATTTTAGCTTGTGGTCCCTCTGGTGGTCACAATTATTATCCAATTTAATAAAACGGTTGATTATATTACCGCTACACCGTAAGGAAGGTTGAGTTCGAATTTCGGGAAAATCGGACCAAAATTGCCATACAAAATGGCCGCCGTTTGTACGCGAATACTGTTAACAAAATTGTATATCATGGTTGTGGACCCTGTAGAGGTCACAATTTTAATTCGATTTTGATTAAGCTTGAAATGCATGGTTATAACCCAAAGATCTTGGTTCCTTTCGTTATTTGCGCATATCGGATCGTAACTTCCTGAATTATGGCCCCTGATTGTCCGAAAAATCGCCTATGGTCCCTCTGGAGGTCACAATTATTATCCGATTTGAAAAAACGTTTGACTCTATCACCGTTACACCCTACGGAAGGTTGAGTTCGAATTTCAAGGAAATTGGACCATAATTGCCAGAAAAAATGGCCGCCGTTTGTACGCGAACAGTGTAAAAATATGGTATGTCAAAGTTGTGGACCCTGTAGAGGTGACAATTTTAATTCGATTTTGATGAAACCTGAAATGCTTGTTTATAACCTAAAGATCTTTATTCTTTTCCATATTTGCGCATATCAAATTGTAACTTAATGAATTATGGCCTTTGATTGTAGGAAAAATCACTTTCGGTATTGCTTGTTCTCTGCCTATCTATCGAACAATTATTATCTGATTTAAAAAAAAACTCTGATTATATTACTGTTGCACCATAAGGAAGGTTGAGTTAGAATTTCGTGAAAATCATACCAAAATTGCCGGACGAAATGGTCACCGTTAGTACGCGAATAGTGTAAAAATATGGTATATCATGGTTGTGGACTCTCTACAGGTCACAATTCTTATCCGATTTTGACGAAAAGTAACATTTCTAGGTTGTGTACCGTCAGACCATAATCATTGTCGGCTTCGAATTTCATGAATATCAGACTGGAACTGACCAACAAAATGGCTGCTCCCAATACAGTATGAAATACAGGACTTAATGATGTAGGAAAAATCACTTTCGGTATTGCTTGTTCTCTATCCATCTCTCAAAAATGTGGGCGTATCCTGCCTGGCAGTGCCAGCCTATCTTTAAAATCTACTTTTGTTTTGTTTTGATTTCTATCCGCTAGTAATATCTACCCACAGTTCCACTCATGAAAAGGTCAAAGGGTCGATTCGACAGACCGTTTGATTGGCTGACCCCTCATTTCAGACGGAACACAAGTTAAATAACAAGTCCTCCAGATCCAAGAGTAGTGAAGACAAGTAAAAACGAAATTTTTAACTATAAAAAACAAAACCAAATTGGATCTGTGTTTTAATCAGATTGGATTTAAATATCGAAAATGTTGGAGCAGATTTTAAAGCTAATGGAAGAGCATTCCACGTCAAGGCCACTGAAACTTCAAAAGATTTAAAACCAAATTTTTTCATTTTCCACTTTGATACTGTAATATAATGTTGAGATCGGGATCGCAGAGATCGTGTTGACTGGTAGGGATTAACAAGTTCCCTTAAGTACGAAGGAGCATTTCCATGAAGGCACTGATACACAATTGTTAAAATTTTGAATTCTATCCTTTCACTTATGCGCAGCCAATGCAGAGAGTTTAGTACTGGATATATACTAGAACATTTTGGTCACTTGGAAACTAATCTGGCTGCTGAATTTTGTATTTTTTGTAGTAAGAAGACTGTTACAGTAATCTAATTTTGATAAAATTAATGATCGGACAACGGTTGCTGTGGATTCTGTCGTTAACGTATGACGAGCATATCTTGAGTAGATGGTTTACATGACTGGACATACTGTTGTCAATGTTGGAGTCCAAATACACACCAAGATTTTTTACTTTATCGCAGAAGGCAATCTGTACTTCACCAACCTGAACGTGGTCTACTGACAGCTTGGAAATTCGTGCTGATGGACCGATGAGAATGGCCTCTGTCTTGTTGTTCAGGCTTTGATGATGCGAAAGACAGGCAAGCTCTCAATTAGCTGGGTGTCATCAGCATATAAGTGGTGTGATAGCTGAAAACCATTTATAATCTGGCCTAATTGACTAGTATACATGGTAAAAAGAATTGGGCCCAATACGGATCCTTGTGGCACACCACAATTCAGGGAGACAGACGAGGAATGTGAGTCTCTGATAATAACAGATTGGCTTTCTGTCTGATAGATATGATGAAAACCAGTTTAATACCACACCGTCAAAACCACACTCATCACGCAGACGGGTGATAAGACCATTGGGATCGATGGTGTTGAATGCTGCGGACAAGTCCAGCAACATCAACAAAGCTACATTTCTTTTATCAACAATAGAATTAACTTTATTAAGCACGCAATTTAGTGCAGTTTCTGTTCCATGGAATGGTTTATAGGCCGATTGAAATTTATACAACAATTATTTGAGTATAAATGCTCCATTAGACAGACTTTTACAGCTCTTTCAAGAACTTTGGATATAAAAGACTGGTTGAATACTGGTCTGTAATTCTCAAGATGGGTGTTATCTAAGTTTGACTTTTTTAAAAGAGGTTTTACAACAGCGGTATTAAATAAAGCAGGAACTGTTCCTGATACGAGACTATTGTTAACAATTTTAGTAATGACAGGTATCAAGGAACTCCAGCATTAGTTTTGTCGGCATAGGGTCCAACTGGCACCATGTAGGTTTAGAAGCTAGAATTAGATCAGCAAGTTCAGAAGAACTAAATTCTTTAAACGAGGCCAAAACATCACCTTTAAATGTGTCGAGATCATCTGTAAATGATTAATTTCCAAGACCATTTCTGAGGCTGATAATTTTGTTGATAAAAAAAATCACTGATAGATTCAACCAGCTGCTGATCACTAGATGTTGTAGGGAGTAAACTATCAACATTTTGACCTAACAAACTTAACATGGCACTAAACATTATCTTCGGGTTGTTAGAGTTTGATTGTATGAAATCGTTATAAGAAGATTTTGCTTTACGAATAATGAAGTTAACTTTATTTCTGGCGGTGTTATAGATTTGTCTATGAACTTCTAGTTTTGTGAGACGCCACTTTCGTTCTGCAGTTTGCCGTTTAGTCTTGACTTGCATTATTTCGTTACAGTATCAGGGGTTAACTGACTTTGTTCTCATGTGTTGAAAAGTAACAGGTGCATGTTTATCTAATAGTTCCTTTAATGTAGAATTAAATAACTCGACAAGTTCTTCTCCATCATCAGGAGGAGCATTTAGAATCTGAGAATTGTCTAGGTCGAACTTGAAGTCATCTCTTGATATCTTCTTGATATTTCTACAAGCAACTTTCAACAGTTTGATGGGAGAACGCATGCATGTATTGTAGGTTGAAAGTGATTAGATAGTGGTCAGACATCTGCTTGTCTTCAACATCATTGATAATATCATCAGAACATCTAGTTAAAATCCAATCTAAAGTATGACCAGATTTATGTGTAGAAGAAATAACATGTTGTTAAAGGTTGTGGGAATCTAGAAGCTAGATAATTCTTTTAGTAAAAGGCTTCTCTAAGTTTTCGAAATGGATATTAAAATCGCCTAAAATGACAAGGTCACCTTTTATAGTTTGAGTTTCGTCGAAAAGAGAAGAAAGGTCTTCATAACACATTGAATCTGTTAGTTTATTAGTCTTTCTCAACCTGGGCTGAATTCACCCCCAAGGGGGTAATGGCTGGCATCCAGGGGGTAAATGACCACATTCCCAGTAACTTCAAAAATGATCATATAAAGGTTGTGCAGTTGAGGTTAGCACTCTCAAACACTGTCCTGAGAATAAAAAAAAAAATCGTTTGTGACAATCACCAGAAGCAAATTTCGCACTGAACTGGAAACCACATATTTTCATTAAAATATAAATTTGGTGATTATTGAATCTCACCTTCGATCCGTATTCATTCCATATTCAATGTCAATGTGGTCAGGGGGTGCAGGCCCGTGCAAGGATCCGCAGTTCATGTGGGATGGCTTGCACAGAAAAAGGCCATTTTCAAGTTCGTATGAAATGGCTGGAAGTCACATTTCCGGGCTGCAATTTCTAAAAATTTCCTAGGGGAGAAGACACCCCCAGACCCTCCTCGACAGGCTTCGCGCCTACGGCTCCGCAGTCGGTAACCTCCTCAAAACTCTGGGGGTAAATGGGTTGGTTGAGAATTCATTTAGGGGTGAGCGGTGAGAAAAGGTTGAGAAACGTGGTCTTAGATGGTGGAGGACGATAAACACATATAAATTTAATTGAGTGGTTGCCATGAATGAGATTAAGATTTAATAATTCGAAGGATGGGAATGTAGATGAAATGGTGTTTGAAAATTCCACTTCTAGTCTCTTCTTATACAGAACAGCTATGGCCCCACCTGAAGAATGTAAACATGGAACATGTCGAAACTTGAAAGATGATGGTGTAAGATCGGCTATTTTTGCTTCATCGCCACAGTCACGTAACCAAGACTCAGTGATAAAGAATAAGTCAATATCGTTTTCGATAATGTTATCAGAGATTTCAGTAGTTTTGTTTCTAACTGACTGAGTGTTAAAAAGTCTTATTTTAATTTCTACAGGTTTGGGTTTAGGATGAACATTAATCAGGTTTGATTAGCAACACCTTTCTTTAATTGATTAACAGAGTTTTTATCGAAGATGTCAGTGATCACTGATATTGGTCTTTGTTTTCTTCTGCCACCCCTTTTACCTCTCTTAGATTTAACATGAGCACTAATATGTAGATCATTTAATCTATTGAAAACATCTTGAGTGAGAAGATAAGGTGAGTTGAAATCCAACAACTGTTCTCTAGAGTAAAATAGATGCATTGATTCACTGATGGATAGTCAGCTTGAGACTGATAAACACAAGTAGGATGAGTAGAATTCACTAACTAAACATAAAGGAAATATTTTTTCTACAGAATATGCATAATCCAAACATTGAAATGTTAATTACTACATAACAAACTGATAATAGTCACTAATAGCAATATGTTACAAATTCCCATATGCAGTAATCCACTTATTTCCAAGAAATAACACATTCATTGCAGAGCACAAAATTCCATGGCTGCCTATGAGGCGCATGTACTAGCTTATTCCACAATTTCTACCCGAAAAGCCGATTTACATTTAAGATTGGACTAGAAATGACATGGGTGGGCTAATGAAGACAGACATACGCCATACAGTGTGCTATGGTGAAATTTTCGTCCAGACAGAGGAGCTACAGCCTACTTTAATATCGAATTCAACTGCCAAGAGATCTTTTAAGTGCACAAAAATGTGTACATGGGATGTCGTTTTTTCGTCCAATCCAAACAACTAGAAATATGGCCTTATCAGGCCAACCTTCCTGCAACACTGACAGAAAACACGATGGAACACATATGCGATTTGAGTTGGGGATATTAGTAGATTGATTATTTGTATTTGTTTGGGCAAATTGTGCTGTTGATGGAAATCAGTGAACATGCGTACATTTCGCAATGTTGAATTGATTTTGTCGACTTGTTGCCTTCACAAGTTGACAAGACGACAAAATACAATTATTTTGACTTGTCATGCTGCGACTTGTCGCCTTCACATCCCAACAAGTTGATAAGTAGAATGGCCACTAACAGCCAGCATAATTACTTGAGCCCACCAATAATGGCTACAGATAAAAAATGTTTTTCAAAAATTTTAAAAAGCCATTCACAGCACAATTTAAGTAGATTTTGGAAATTATTCCTTGTGGTAAAGCATATTAGGGTTTCACACTGCCGGTAAACTTTCCTATCGGCACCAGATGTGACGCAATTTTGCTAAAACTCTGTTATTTTTTGCAAATCTGATAGATCAAGAAAAATGACCCTACAAAAGGCGCATAAAAACTAGGAAGCTGATTTTTAAATTTCGGTTTTGTTTTCGGGTCATTTCGATTTAAAGGTGAAAAAATGAGCTATTTACAACCCATTCATGCTTTTCATATTTTAAAATATTTCTTCGCAACTTTCATTAACTTGTAGCAATAATCCATACGAAGAGAATGTATGAGAAAATTAGTTTGTAAAATTAACAGTTGCCGAGAAATTTTGAAGGAGTCACACTTTACGCTAGTTTGCCTGTAAAAGAGTCAATTATTATTGGATTTTCATAAAAGTGACCCCATTTGATGCGTAATGTCAATTTTAACTAGGCCAGATCAATTTAGCATTTTCAATGTCACCGGAAATGGTGTAATTTAGGCAAAAACTCTATTTATGGCCTTCAAAACAAATAATTTATTCAAATTAGTTGTATTTGTTATTTGTAAAAAATGTTGATATTTGATTCCAATAGAATGAACGCATACAATCATATAGATATCACAAAATGGTTTCTAACTTGTTCAGTTGCGGAGAAATAGGTGATTTTCCATAGGTCACTTTCCAAGATTTTTGGTACATAAAAATGTCAATTATTATTCGATTTTCATAAAATTTTCACTGTGTGATACCCAATGCCATTTACGATTTCATGAAACTAATTTAAGATTTTTATTATCACCGGAAGTAACGTCATTTTGGCAAAAACTGTATTTTTAACCTCTAAAACAGATATTTTAATTAAAAGGGTCTGATTTGTAATGTTTTTGAAATTATGATATTTGATTCCAATCAACGAATAGACTGAACCCATACAATCATATAGATACCCAAAAATAGTTTCTAACTTGTACGGTTGCCGAGAAATCAACGATTTTCTAAACGTCACTTTTCAAGGTTTTTGATTTATAAAAATGGTAATTATTATTCGATATACATAAAATTTCCACCATGTGATGCCTTATGCCATTTTTGATTTCATAGAACTAATTGAACATTTGCATTATCACCGGAAATATTGTAATTTTGTCAGGATCAGTTACATATAACACTTGTAGGAAATGAATTTATATTGCTGGATTTGGTTGATTCTGTATCCATTTTATTTGATGTGTGCAATGCTTATGTGGGAACCTCTTTAGTGTTTTCATTGATAGCGGACGTGACATATGTTCAAGGGTAATGTGGCACCAGTGAAACCGCCTAGTCATAACTGCATCGCAGGTCTAGTTATAAAACATATTATCAGGGCAGCATTTTTGACGGGCGTCTGTGCATGTAATCTTGAAAACACAAGCGCAGGTTATAGCTCCTGCTAAAAATTCAGACAATTTCGACAGTTTTATCAAGAAAGTCGAGCTTGACAAGTTAAATAAAATATTATTGTATCCGAAAATCGTGACATTTGGGTTGAAGATTATTAGCTCGGTTGTCAAGTTTCTCAATGACGTTTGCATTCACGATAGATTATTTATTAGTGATTGTATTACATTAGTAATAAACAATTGATCCTTTTTAAATTAAATGCTTTCCGTTTTGCGGTGTTAGTTTTGTAAGAGTTTTTGATTGTGAAATTTAAATAAATATAACTTTATGAATTTCTGTCATGGTCGTTGAGAAAGCATCTGGATAATTGAGATATATATATATATATATATACATTCTTTTCCCACCTTTGGCAGTGAGCCAGAGATTTCCTCGAACGTCCAAGGTAGACCGGTAAATCAATAAATAAATAAATTGGATTTTTAACTGGTTTTTTTTTTTTACACCATTTGGATAGATGGTAAAAAAAAAAGCTCTTACGAGCAAATTTGCGGGTGCCTTTTTATGTGTTCCCGGAAATTTAAGTGCAAGAGCTTTTTGTGACTCCTGCCTGTTTTACAGAAATGGTGCCCTGTATTATATAATCCAAGACAACATAAAGTTTACATTTTTGTTAATTTTGTATTTGAGAAATATGTGCAGCTTTATAGAATCCAAAGTCATAATTTTCTCATTTTATTGTTCATATATCAATTGAAAGTTTTAGGTATTCATAGGAAAGAACAACCTACATCTATATGAACAACCTACATCTATATATCTTCTAATACTTTTGTAGCTTCCTAATTTATTTATTGTCTTTGTTATTGATGTACATCTTTGTTATTTTTTTATACGTCCACATTGTCGTAGCCCCGTCGTACGTATATCCTTACGTACGTACGTCCCTCCATCGTCCACAATTTCTTGTGAACGTTCTTCTAGAGGCTAAAGTTAATATTCGATTTAAATTTATACTATTGATTTTCATTCGATCCCTGCATCAGCTGAGAAAGTTTGTCTCGATTTTCCAGCTTGGTTTCCCTTTGTGAGTGATGCAGAACCAAAGGCCTGACAAGGACAGCTGTCTAGTCATTCTGATGGGACAAAAACCGATGTCCTGTGTACACATTGGCGTGCACGTAAAAGATCCCTTGGCAGTTGGAATTCGATATAAGAGTAGGCCATAGTGCCACTGCCAGGACAAAATTTCCCTCGTAGCACACTGTATGATGTATGCCAGTCTTCCATTAGTCCAGGTTAGGTGCAGAAGAGTAGGACGTTAAACCCCATTTCATTTCCTATTGATTTTCAGCGATATTTGATAATTACTGCCAGAGTTATGGCCCTTGCTCACTTCGAAAGATCTTGTGAACGCTCTAGAGGCTAAAGTTAATATTCGATTGACTTTAAATTTATACACAGTGTATAAGGTCATAAGAGGAAGAACCTTGTGGCCCTTGATCACTTTGAAAAAGACCTTGAGACAAACAATTAAAACCATTCTAACCATTTCTGATAATAACTTTATAGTAGGGTGAATTATTCTAAGGTCCAATAGTAAATGTTTAATACGTCGTGCTAATCCGCATAGTATCACTTAATTTTGAAGACCATATTTTAATGGATCTTAATCCACCTTAATTAGCCATGAGACAAACAATTAAAACCATTCTAACCATTTCTGATAATAACTTTATAGTAGGGTGAATTATTCTAAGGTCCAATAGTAAATGTTTAATACGTCGTGCTAATCCGCATAGTATCACTTAATTTTGAAGACCATATTTTAATGGATCTTAATCCACCTTAATTACCCTCATTTATATCTATTTCATATTGTCTTATATACCTCATTAATCACATGTCTGTAGTCTTCTTTGTTTTACACTTTAAATCTATCTTATAAATTGTAATTAACGTCGACAGGCTAAAGCTTTTAGTGACCATGGTATATAGTTGCTAGATTTATAGGATTAATGCCCGAGGCAATTGATGGTGATGTACAGACCTAAATGACCGAATTAGGGTCTATATAAATCAGCTTAGGTCACATTCCTAAGAACAGACCTATATATGGATATTTGGAGACAAATGTTTTTCAAATCCCATATCCATATTGGAGTTTATATTCTATTAAGCATAGAACCAAAATTTGTTATATTAATTGTCTGCTGTTGATTATTGTTTACCAAAGAATATAATACTATTAACAACCAACAAGAGTCTTGTCTTCATTTAATAAACAACAAGATTCCAGAAAATACACAAGAAGTGAACTTTTACACTATTGCTTGTAATGAGATATTCATGTGTTGTAAACATTCTCCTTACTGACAACAGAAAAAATATGTGACAACCCTTGTTGACTGCCCCGATGACTTAGCTGTTGTGGGCATATGTTTCGTTGCCTGGCAACCTATCTTTTTATTTTGAGGAAAATTAATTTACTTTCTGCTTTGTCTCTTTTTTTTTTTCTTTTTTTTTTATATTTTGAGTGCTCAGAAAACATTGGTTATGATTTCAGAAGCACATGCATATTGCGTAGTATTTTTGAATCATTTCAGTGCAGTTGCTAATGAATAGACTTAAGCAGGCATGATTTTTTTCCCGTTTTTAACGGATTTCCGTTATTATAGTCGTCTATGGGTCATTCCTGTGATTCATCTGTATTTGCATTAAAAAAATAGGGGTGGGGGGTAATGCATGTTGACCAAATTGATATTGACATTTTCTGTACGATATTAACATTTAACTAACTAATATTATCCTGTCATCCAAGACACCTGTAGGTATTGAAATTAAATTTGAAACCTTTGGAAATGTAAACTGTAATACGAATCGGTCTATGAAAAATACTGTGAGACGAAATATACCATTTTTGAACATTCGGTAGTATTTTATGAATGATTTCACGTTAAAGAGTGAAATGAATGTCTGCTAAAAGAGATATTTTATCGGGGTGTGACATCCACGATATAAAGGCAATTGATGATGTTAAGAATCCATGGAAATGGAGTTGGTTAGAGAGGGATTGGGGTGGGTGGGGGCTTTTCATCCGAAAATTGTGTAAGCCAGTGAAAGGCTACTACCACGTATGAAGCAAAGAAATCAATTACAGAAGTCATGTGTAGAAGACCCTGGAGCTACATCTTATTCAAAAAATACATTGCGATCTCGTTAAGATACAGGATCAGTTATCCAAAAAAAAGATCAAAAGCCATTTTGCTGTCTGCGAATAAATGATTTTTAGAAGTTTTCGTTACTTTATTTCTTCTGGGGGTTGGGATGGCCTAGCTTAGTGGTCTAGAGTGCCGTGCTTCGACATTTTGCTGGCCGGTCACCTCTGACTTGTGGCTGTGGTTTCGACCATTTACAGTATACTGCTACTCCAATTTTGACCAAAAATTGTCCTGAGAATGCACCATTACAAGTTAAATTGTAAGTTTTTCTGTTGCATCCCGTGTTCGTATGCCTTTGCCGTGACTTTTTTTTTCAGTTATTTTGGGGAGGAGTCAAAATCATGCCTGCTTAAGATACCAGAACTCATTTGTATCTTTTTAAAAGCAATTTTTTTTGTAAGCTTGCTTACTTGTAAATTGGTTTTATCAACCTTCGTGTTTTACTTGAAATTAAAATTGTGCTTTGAAATTTTGATTCCAAAACACCTTAATTATCTTTTTAAAAAGTTTTTTCAAATCACTATTTAGTTTGCATTTTAAGACTCTTTATTAATTTCAGGTTTCCTATGCTCGCCCAAGTTGTGAAAGCATAAAGGGAGCCAATTTGTACATAAGTGGCTTGCCTAAATCTTTGACTCAGTTGGATTTGGAGAAACTGTTTTCTTCTTCTGGAGTAATCATTACTTCAAGAATTCTATATGACCAAATTACAGGTACCTCCTAATCATTTCTTGAAACTTGACAAAAACTGACTAAATTCAAACATTATTTGTAGGTGTCATTTGCAAGGCCCAGTAGTGAAACAATTAAAGGTGCTAACTTGTATATTTGTGGTTTGCCAAAGTCTATGACACAAAGAGACTTGGAACAGGCATTCTCCATCTGTGGCAAGATAATAACCTCGAGAATTCTTTATGATAACAACACAGGTCAGAACCGATCTTTGAAACTGTATGTATGCATGGAGAAATACTTGGCCCATGAAGTATTTGTAGGGCTGTCACTCCCTTGTGTTTTGTTTTGTTTCAAACTAATCATATTATGTACATTTTGTTCCAAGTTTAGAGGTTATTATTGTTACCTTCAAGCCTTTATAATTTACTATTATTATCTTTCTCTTTTCATCTGTGTTGTTTATTAAATTCAAAATATTAGTTTCTTTTTTTGGGGGGGTTGGGGGTAGAGTGCCCAATTTGGGTGTTAAATTGCATGAATTTGAGATAAATTTACAATTTTTTTTTTATTTAAATGTTAAACACATCACTTGATCTAATCTTGTATCTTGAAATACTACTCTACATGAATGCTTTGAATATTGTGGGTGTATGTGTATGATGTACTTTGAGAGTATCTTATAAAAATATTTTAATTGTTTGGATCTCATTATTATTCTTGAAGTTTAAAATGTCTAACTTTCATATTTAAAGTGGGAGCTCCACAGCAAATGATTACACTTAAAGTAGCATGGCAAATTGGCAATTCATTCCTAACCACAAATATTGAGACCATAATCCAGAGTCTTTATTTAAATTGAAAAAAATAAAAATCATTGTTTATTTGTCTACTGGCATGTAAAGAATTTAATAATTATAATTTTTTATGAAAATTTAGCTACCAGAAGTTGGCAGTTTCTGTATAGGATAGTCCGTTAGTCACACCTTTTGGAACACAAGGACAGGATTAATTATTAATCAAAGTAAACATCATTTTACTTTGTGTCCCTTGTTTTTTGCCGAAAGCATTAGACGACTGAATCACATTGAGGTTCCTATCAATCAATTTGTCACACTTTTTGGAAAATTAAGCTGAAACTTATGTACATGTTTGTTAGCACTACAAGTATGGTATCGTCTAAAATGGTAGTTTTAGCGATAGTTTATATTCATAACATGTAATTTCAAAACATTGTTCAATAAATGATAAAACTCGTTGAAAATAACAAAAATGGCTTAATTAGTACCATGGTTTAGATTAATAGCAACGAGATGCGTTTAAAAATGGATGATCTGTGCACTTATCTATGGCGATCTTTTATTGGGCGAGCCGTTGAGTTTCCCCGAGATGGGTTTAAAAATGGACTTTGCGTCCACTTATCTATGGTGTTAAGTTATTAGACGAGGCGTTGAATTTCCCGAGATACGTTGAATTTCCCGAGATAGGTATATAAATCAACATAGGAATAATTTATCTATGGTGTTTTATTATAAGATAAAACTAATACTTTCCTGCGTGCCGTTTATCCGATCAATTCATTTTGATTACGATTATTTACATACGAAGTACGAATAAAAATTTGAGTGTAAAAAAAATGCGCACACATAGATATTCACCTTACCGTAATATATATCATCCATTAGCCTATAAAAGTAGTATTCCACCATTGACAAATACGTCAAAAATCGGTAAATCACGATATTCACCTTACCGTGGCCGTACTATATATACTATTCAAAAAAAGTAGGGGATATTTGATTTTTAAGTGTTTTTAAAGTCACCTAATGAAACTGACGAAGAAACAAATGACAAAATGAAATGAAGTTCACATTCATCGATTTATTCCAAGTGATCGTTAAACTAAGTAAGGCACAGACTGACCAATATAAGGGTAAAATGATACCCGGGGTCAAACAGCAAAGTTACCACAGCATCACAACAAAGTCAGTAACGGGTAGATCCTCCTCTGTTTGCCAAACAAGCATTGATCCGACGTGGCATACTCCTAATGAGACGTCTACGGTCATTTTAGTCCAGATTGTCCCAGCAGCAAGTTCTTGGACATTGGCAGGACGTCGTTGACGTAACCTCTGTCCAAGCATGTCCCAGACATGTTCGATGGGGGAGAGGTGAGGACTCAGTGCTGGCCAAGGTAATGTGGTGATGTTCTGTTGTTGGAGGTAACCTGTAACGATCCTGGCCCTGTGACATCTTGCGTTGTCATCCTGGAAGATGAAACGGCGGCCATGACGTCGTGCGAACGGCACAACATGGACTGCCAAGATGTTGTCCCGGTAGTACTGGCCTGTAACACGCCCTGCAACAACATGTAAAGCCGTTCTTCCAGCAACAGTGATGCCTCCCCACACTATAACAGAACCACCCCCAAATCGATCATGTCTGATGACGTTAACGTCTTGGAAGCGCTCGTTTCGACGACGCCACACCCTCCTACGTCTGTCCAAAAAATCAACAGTGAACCTTGACTCATCTGAAAACATCACATTGCTCCAGCGTCGATTATCCCAGTGTTGACGATCCCTACACCAACGACGTCTTGCCTGAATGTGATGATCTCTCAAACAAGGGATCACGCGAGGACGTCGGCGTGAAGGTGACCCCTATGCAGTCGATTCCGAATCGTCTGGCCACTCACTCTCACACCAGTGTCTGTTTGAAGACGAGCGCTGATCTGATTTGCTGTGATGACACGATTTCTCAAGCCCAAGGTACGGATCAATCGATCCTGGGCTTGAGTTTTCGCCCTTGGTCGACCTGAGCGTGGTCTGTCCTGTACAGATTGTGTATCACGGTATCTGGACCATAGCCTGCTTATGACAGACTGAGAAACATTCATCGTCCGCGCCACAACCGCCTGTGTTGTGCCGATCTGTAGCATGCCAAGGGCACGTAACCTTTCATTTTGGGTAAGCCGACGCATATCAAAATTTGTTTTCTGGTCACTAAAACAATTAAACTGATGTTTCCAGCCTGGAATTCAATGCCACAATGACTGTAACATTCAAAGTCAGAGTCGTGCAAATCTTGGGTTGGACCCCCATGATGATCCCAAGCATCACCTGCATTCCATGCGGTAGCTATTGGTGCGTTTGGGCGTCACATGTAACTGGAAATGTTTCTTCTGTTAGGTTCTATAGTGACTTTTTTCGTAGTCATTTGCATATTTTAGTATTATGCCCCCAAAATCAAATATCCCCTACTTTTTTTGAATAGTATATTATCCATTATCCTATAAAAATAGTATTCCACCATTGACAAATACGTCAAAAATTGGTAAATCTTGTCCAGGGTAATTATACACAGGTAATTATTATACACAGGTAAATCACACAGGTAATGCATCTTCATTAAATCACAAATGAATTAACAAGTACATGTGGCCAGAAGTCAACCCCACAATGGCAGTGCGATAGACCCGCGACAGAGTTAGACATGTGCTGGCGCCAAAAGAAGTCACCCAGGAAATATGCTTCAATGATTAATGCCTTGATGTTACGTAATCGCGGGATTTGGGTCCATGAAATGTTGACTTTAGTACAACGGTTTTTGTTACACCTAAATCAAACCATATTGCATGTTGTTGTTGTTGTTCTTGGTGTTTAACGTCCGCTTCCACTCCACCGAAGGTGATATCGCAGACAAGTCTTATTTTTCATTTTCATTATCTTAGCGCACGCGCAGGGGTCTTTGCTGTGGGAGGTTGAGAAGGAGCCCCTATCTCCATGCCACATACGCTCACACCACGGCTCGAAACCACAGCCGCAAGCCAGAGGTGACCGGCCAGCTAGAGGTCGAAGCGCGGCACTCTAGACCACTAGGCCATCCCAACCCCCCACCATATTGCATTATATCAGAGATACATTTATCGCAAATAATGCAGGTAGAAGTTATAAAACAAAAGCGATCCAGCAATTAAACTATATACTGTAATAACGGCGTGGGTATTCAAAAACATGGTTTCATATGGCACCCAGACATGAGATCACAGGTGGGAATTAATAAAACAATAGTATTCGTCCAATCAAATCTATATTGTAATAACTGACTTTTTGTGACTTCTCTTTGTATTTAAAATAACACCAATGACAGAAATTAAATAAATTTAAAACGGCACACTGAATGAATTTGTGATTTTAACGGATTTAGTAATTTGAACACTGATACATAAGGTGATCAACAATGCTACTCGTATAGTGTAATTGATCTATGTATGTACTTTAGTGTATTCTGGCTGTGCTAAACTGTACTATTATTCTATAATATGTATATTATGATAGAAGATGGCTGAATTAAAAAAGCCCTAAACAAGTAAAATATATTTATTCAATACAATTGGTGTATGTACGAGTCAAGTATTTAGCACGATTACTTTATTATATTGGGCATGTGTGAAATGATTTATTTTACACCCGCTTCCAAGCCATTTTATATCGGCACATGCACCATTCCTTAAATAGCACCATGCCCCTTTAACAAAGAATTGCATGCTTTTTTGTGAGGCAAAAAGGTTATGTATATATCTATCTATATTTCAGTTTACAATGGTGGGAGGGGGATTATATATTGTTATCTGTAGGCATATTTATATTACAATGCATAATATTTATATCTGAATATAATATTGGGCAATAGCAAACTTTTTGCTTCGCCTGTAATAAAAGTTCAATTAGAACAAGCGCAATAGAAACTGACATAAAGTATTTTTGCGCTATACAAATTGAGACTTATTATTATTATTATTATTATTAATTGTTATGGATTGGCAATAAAACCATGATTAACTGAGTGGGTTGTATGAAACAATTCTTTAAAAACCAAAGGTTTTCTCAAATTAGCTTAAAGTTCATATAGACACAAATCATTAAATGGTTGAACATCTGTGATACCTGACAAAAAGTTACTACACTAAAACAATGACTTCGGATTACAATTCATGTAAATTTAGTGAAATTCCATGTGACGCTCTTTCTATTATTCTTAATATTTTAACAGATTGTGTTATATTTTAAATGATTCATATTCATGTAATTATCAATGTATACAATTCGCTTTTTGTTATTACATCATCGTAGCCAATTCAATTTCGGGGAACTAATTAAACAATGCGATATACTTTATTACTAAAACATCGGTGAACTGACCTAAAATTTAAATTAAAACGCCAATTCAAAAATACTAATATACAGCCGTGAATTAATCTCGTTCGTGATCGATAATCAACAAAAATCAAAGTGTAAAACTTATTTATTCCATACATTATTGTTTATTTAACAATAAGTAAGCGTTTAACAGTTTATTTAACAATAAGTGCAACTTGGTTAATACGCCCAAGTCTTGTCAGTCTCATTTTAAAAATCCACATTGAATTTCGTATCTGAAATGACACTTGCGCCTTTTCTCTGCAGGATAGAAATCTTAGCTTACCATCACTGCTTATTATAAAAAGAGTAAGTGGTTTCGCATTATGTGTAACGTGGCGTAAGATCAATTACACTATATACGAGTAGCTTTGTTGATCTCCTTGTATCAGTGTTCAAATATGCTGTTTATACTTTGATGTTTTAAATTTATTTAATTTCTGTCATTGGTGTTATTGTCCCCCGCCTTTCGAAGAAAGTTGGGGGACTATTAAAATGGGTTCGTCTGTCTGTAAATTTAGTGAAATTCCATGTGACGCTCTGGTAAATTTCACTAAATTTACAGACAGACGAACCCATTTTAATAGTCCCCCAACTTTCTTCGAAAGGCGGGGGACAATAACACCAATGTCTGTCCGTCACACTTTTTGGGACACAATAACTCTCTTCCTAATTGAGCTAGAATGTTCAAACTTGGTGTATATGCTTATTAGGTCAATGCCTTGATGGAGTTCGAAGATGAGCATTTTACGCTTAGGGTAAGCAGAGATAAGCAATTTGATTGGTTGATGCTTTGGGACACGATAACTTTAGTTCTAATTAAGTGAGATTGATGAAACTTGGTGTATAGTTTCATTATAGTAATACCTTGACTAAGTTCGATAATGAGCATTTTCTGCTCAGGGTAAGCAGAGCTATAAGCAATTTGATTGGTCGAGAATTTGGAACACAATAACTCTCCTTCTAATTGAGTTAAAATGTTCAAACTTGGTGTATATGCTTATTAGGTCAATGCCTTGATGGAGTTCGAAGATGAGCATTTTCCGCTTAGGGTAAGCAGAGATAAGCAATTTGATTGGTTGATGCTTTGGGACACGATAACTTTAGTTCTAATTAAGTGAGAGTGATGACACTTGGTGTATAGTTTCATTATAGTAATACCTTGACTAAGTTCGATAATGAGCATTTTCTGCTTAGGGTAAGCAGAGCGATACGCAATTTGATTGGTCGAGACTTTGGAACACAATAACTCTCCTTCTAAGGCCACCCATTTTTGATTATTAGGTACACGGATTTTTAGGACATAGAATTAATGATTTCGGTCGAAATAAAAAAAACTAGACCTGCATGCAGGAATGACGGGTTTCACTGGTGCCATGTTACCCTTAAACATGTCACTTCCGGTGCCAAGTTACCTTGAACATATGTCACTTCCGGTACCAGCGAAACCACTAAACAGGTTTCCAAATTAACATTGCACACAAATAAAATGGACGCAGAATCAACAAAATCCAACAATATCAATTCATTTTATACATTTGTTACTTGTAAATGATCTTGACAAAATTAAATTACATCCTGTGTTAATGAAAATGTTCAATTAGTCTTATGAAATCAGAAATGGCATACGATATCATATAGTGAAAATTTTATGTAAAATTTTAAGACCAAAAAACTTGACTTGTAGAAAATCTGCTATTTCTCTGCAACCATACAAGTTACAAACCATTTTGTGGTATCTGTGTGATCGTATGGGTTCATTCTATTTGTTGATTAGCATCAAATACCATAATTTGAAAAAGATTTCAAAACAGACTCATTTGAATAAAATATCTGTTTTGAAGGCTAAAAATACAGTTTTTGCCAAAATGACGTTACTTCCGGTGATAATGAAAATCTTAAATTACTTGAATGAAATCCCAAATGGCAGTAGGTATAACACGGTGTAACGTTTATGAAAATCGAATAATAATTGACACTTTTATGGCCCCGAAACCTTCAAAAGTGACCTGTAGAAAACCGCCTATTTCTCGGCAACCGAACAAGTTAGAAACAATTTTATGATATCTATATGACCATATGAGTTTTGTTTATATGTGAATTTAAACCAAAAGTTAAAATTATTAATACATATTAAGTTATTCTTGGTTGAATAAAACATTGATTTAAAAAGTTTAAAATGCAGTTTTTGACCAAATGATGTCACTTCCGGTGTCAATTTTAAATTGTAATCAACTTGATATGACGCTACATGCTTTTTGAATCAAATGATGTCACTTTTATAAAAATCCAATAATAATTGACTATTTTACAGGCAAAATAACGAAAACAGTGACTTGTACAGAACTGCCCATTTCTTGGTAACTGCTTATATTACAAACGAATTTTAACATACATTTTCTTCGTATGGATTATAGCTACAAGTTTATAAAAGTTATGAAGAAATATTTTAAAATCTGAAAAGCCTGAATAGGTTGTAAATGGGTAAATTTTACACCATTTTTAGCCTCTTAATCGAATTTGCTCGAAAGTGAAATCGAAATTAAAAAAAACTGCTTCCTACATTTTTTGCGCCTTGTAAGGGCACACTCTTTGAGTCAAATAATTTTTCCAAAAAATAATATTTGTTTTCGAAGTAGGAAAATAACTGTCAAAATTGTAGTTTTTGGTAAAATTATGCCACTTCCGGTGCCGACAGATAACACTTTTGGTAATAAAAAAAATGACAATTGATACAACGAAGCATATGAATTTTGTTTTATACCAATCGGACAATAAAAAATTAATCTAGGACTGAAAAACTGAATTAGCCAATGGCGGCCAAGGAAAATTACTGAGACAAATTTTTTTAACATTTTTGCACTAGTCAGATGACTCTTTAATTCTGTGCACAATACGACTAAAAAATATTCATAAATAAAAAAATTTTTTGTAAAATTTTAAATTTTCGAAATTTGGCGCCTAATATCTTCCAAGATTTGCCGAAAATCAAAAATCGAAAGTAGCGTAGCTATGTGCCCTGTCTCAGGCTATGCCAAAATGTATCGAAAGTTAAAATCCAATGATTATTGTTAAAATTACTGCAATATTTTCAAAAACGATAACTTCGGTGATTTCGGACATTTCGCATTGTCGCAGAACGTTCAAAATAGCTTTATCCTCTAAGTCACACCCACTTTCCCAGTAAAACCGAAGAGATCGTAACGATGCGACACGTAGTTGCTGAGATCTATTCAAATTGGAATCTGAATAATAATAATAATAAGAACTAGACCTGCATGCAGGAATGACGGGTTTCACTGGTGCCATATTACCCTTAAACATGTCACTTCCGGTGTCAAGTTACCCTTGAACATATGTCACTTCCGGTACCAGCGAAACCACTAAAAAGGTTTCCAAATTAACACTGCACACAAATAAAATGGACGCAGAATCAACAAAATCCAGCAATATCAATTCATTTTATACATTTGTTACTTGTAAATGATCTTGACAAAATTAAATTACTCCCGGTGTTAATGCAAATGTTCAATTAGTCTTGTGAAATCAGAAATGGCATACGATATCATATAGTGAAAATTTTATGTAAATCGAATAATAATTGCCACTTTTAAAGACCAAAAAACTTGAAAAGTGACTTGTAGAAAATCAGCTATTTCTCTGCAACCGTACAAGTTAAAAACCATTTTGTGGTATCTGTATGATCGTATGGGTTCATTCTATTTGTTGATTGGTATCAAATACCATAATTTGAAAAAGATTTCAAAAGAGACCCATTTGAATAAAATATTTGTTTTGGAGGCTAAAAATACAGTTTTTGCCAAAATGACGTTACTTCCGGTGATAATGAAAATCTTAAATTACTTGTATGAAATCCCAAATGGCATTAGGTATAACACGGTGTGACGTTTATGAAAATCGAATTATAATTGACCCTTTTATGGCCCCGAAACCTTCAAAAGTGACCTGTAGAAAACCGCCTATTTCTCGGCAACCGAACAAGTTAGAAACAATTTTATGATATCTATATGACCATATGAGTTTTGTTTATATGTGAATTTAAACCAAGTTAGAAACCATTTTATGATATCTATATGACCATATGAGTTTTGTTTATATGTGAATTTAGACCAAAAGTTAAAATTATTAATACATATTAAGTTATTCTTGGTTGAATAAAACATTGATTTAAAAAGTTTAAAATGCATTTTTTGACCAAATGATGTCACTTCCGGTGTCAATTTTAAATTGTAATCAACTTGATACGACGCTACATGCTTTTTGAATCAAATGATGTCACTTTTATAAAAATCCAATCATAATTGACTATTTTACAGGCAAAATAACGAAAACAGTGACTTGTACAGAACTGCCCATTTCTTGGTAACTGCTTATATTACAAACGAATTTTAACATACATTTTCTTCGTATGGATTATAGCTACAAGTTTATAAAAGTTACGAAGAAACATTTTAAAATCTGAAAGGCCTGAATAGGTTGTAAATAGGCCAATTTTACACCATTTTTAGCCTCTTAATCGAATTTGCTCGAAAATGAAATTGAAATTAAAAAAACTGCTTCCTACATTTTTTGCGCCTTGAAAGGACACACTCTTTGAGTCATATAATTTTTCAAAAAAATAATATTTGTTTTCGAAATAAGAAAATAACTGTCAAAATTGTAGTTTTTGGTAAAATTATGCCACTTCCGGTGCCGACAGATAACATTATTGGTAACAAAAAAAATGACAATTGAGACAACGAAGCATATGAACTTTGTTTTATACAAATCGAACAATAAAAAATTAATCTAGGACTGAAAAACTGAATTAGCCAATGGCGGCCAAGGAAAATTACTGAGACAAAAAATTTTAACATTTTTGCACTAGTCAGATGACTCTTTAATTCTGTGCACAATACGACTAAAAAATATTCATAAATAAAAAAAATTTTAGTAAAATTTTAAATTTTCGAAATTTGGCGCCTAATATCTTCGAAGATTTGCCGAAAATCAAAAATCGAAAGTAGCGTAGCTATGTGCCCTGTCTCAGGCTATGCCAAAATGTATCGAAAGTTAAAATCCAATGATTATTGTTAAAATTACTGCAATATTTTCAAAAACGATAACTTCGGTGATTTCGGACATTTCGCATTGGCGCAGAACGTTCAAAATAGCTTTATCCTCTAAGTCACACCCACTTTCCCAGTAAAACCGAAGAAATCGTAACGATGCGACACGTAGTTGCTGAGATCTATTCAAATTGGAATCTGAATAATAATAATAATAATAATAATAATAAGAATAATAATTTTAACAAAAACAATAGTGTTTCACACAAGCTACGCAGTGTGAAACCCTAATAACTAGACCTGCATGCAGGAATGACGGGTTTCACTGGTGCCACGTCACTTTCGGTGCCACGTTACCCTTAAACATATGTCACTTCCGATACCAATGAAACCATCAAACAGGTTTCCACATAAGCATTGTAAACATCAAATAAAATGGACGAAGAATCAACCAAATCCAGCAATATCAATTCATTTTATATATATGTTACTTGTAAGTGATCCTGGCAAAATTTCATTACTTCCGGTGATAATGAAAATGTTCAATTAGTTTTATGAAATCAGAAATGGCATAAGGCAGCATAATGGCGAAAATTGTATGTAAATCGAATGAGAATTGCCACTTTTATAGACCAAAAACCTTGAAAAGTGACTTGTAGAAAATCGTCTATTTCTCGGCAACCGTACACGATAAAAACTATCTTTTGGTATCTATATGATCGTATGGGTTCAATCCATTTGTTGATTGGAATCAAATATCATAATTTGAAATATATTACAAATCAGACTCATTTGAAAAAAATGTCTGTTTTGAAGGCTAAAAATACAGTTTTTGCCAAAATGACATTACTTCCGGTGATACTGAAAATGTTAAATTAGTTCTATGAAATCATAAATGAAACAAGATATCATATGGTGAAAATTTTATGAAAATCGAATAATAACTGACACTTTTATAGACCAAAAACCTTGAAAAGTGACTTAAGAAAAATCGCCCATTTCTCTGCAACCGTACAAGTTAGAAACCATTTTGTGGTATCTGTATGATTGTATGGGTTCAATCTATTTGATCAATAGAATCAAATATCACAATTTGAAAAAAATAACAAATACGACTCATTTGAATAAAATATTGTTTTTTGAAGGCTAAAATTTAAGTTTTGAGCAAATGACGTCATTTCCGGTGGCAGCGCAAGGGGTAAAATGGTTTGACATAGTCCACTATGGCATTAGGCATCCAATGGCGAAAGAAAATTGAAAATCGAATAATAATTGATTCTTTTACAGCCAGAATTACGTGAAAAGTGACTCATGCAAAATTGCCTATTTCTCGGCAACTGCTTATATTACAAACTAATTTTCACATACATTCTCTTCGTATGGATTATAGCTACAAGTTTATAAAAGTTACGTAAAAATATTTTAAAATCTGAAAAGCCTGAATGAGTTGTAAATAGGTCAATTTTACGCCTTTTTTCACCTCTTAATCCAATTTGCTAGAAAATGAAAAAGAAATTAAAAAAACTGCTTCCGACATTTTTTGCGCCTTTAAAGGACACACTCTTTGAGTCATATAATTTTTCAAAAAAATAATATTTGTTTTCGAAAAATTGTACCTAACTGTCAAAATTGTAGTTTTTGGTAAAATTATGCCACTTCCGGTGCCGACAGATAACACTTTTGGTAATAAAAAAAATGACAATTGAGACAACGAAGCATATGAACTTTGTTTTATACAAATCGAACAATAAAAAATTAATCTAGGACTGAAAAACTGAATTAGCCAATGGAGGCCGAGGAAAATTACGGAGACAAAATTTTTTAACATTTTTGCGCAAGTCAGATGACTCTTTAATTCTGTGCACAACACGACTAAAAAATATTCATAAATAAAAAAGTTTTTTGTAAAATTTTAAATTTCCGAAATTTGGCGCCTAATATCTTCGAAGATTTGCCGAAAATCAAAAATCGAAAGTAGCGCAGCTATGTGCCCTGTCTCCAGCTATGCCAAAATGTATCGAAAGTTAAAATCCCATGATTATTGTTAAAATTACCGCAATATTTGTAAAAACGATAACTTCGGTGATTTTGGACGTTTCGCATTGTCGCAGAACGTTCAAAATAGCTTTATCCTCTAAGTCACACCCACTTTCCCAGTAAAACCGAAGAAATCGTAACGATGCGACACGTAGTTGCTGAGATCTACTCAAAACAAAAGAAGAATAATAATAATAATAATAATAATAATAAGAATAATAATTTTAACAAAAACAATAGTGTTTCACACAAGCTTCGCAGTGTGAAACCCTAATAATTTTAACAAAAACAATAGTGTTTCACACAAGCTACGCAGTGTGAAACCCTAAAAAGATGTCAGTGTCTTATTTTTTTTATTTTTTACAGAGCAAAATTTTGATGTCGGGCTATAATAAAAAAATAATTTTTCGACTAATGATTAATTTTACCAGATCATATATATATACTTAGTTTAATAAAGACTTGTTCTTTTCATTATACTATTAATCTTAATATATGATTTTTTACACTTTAACTTTGATACTATTTAAGGGGATTTTAAAATCCTGTATATCTTTTTTTCTCTATAATCGGTTTATTAGAGAATAAGGCAGATATCAATGAGTTTAAAGTCAAATTACACAATTGATCTTTTTGCTTCTGTATGGTTCTATTGTCTAATTATACCAGGAAGACTTTGTAAATTTATGAACGGTTAAGTTTTGTTATAGCCAGATAACCTAATTGGTCTATGAACGTCTTTCATCTCATTATTCTTGATTTGACCATTGTCAAGCGGTATCACGTCATTTGGGACTCACGTCATTTGGGACTCAACACAAACGACATTTTGGGACCCAGTTGACGACGTTTGGGACTTCATTGGCGTCATTTGGGACTTCATTGGCATCATTTGGGACTCAATATAAAACGACATTAGGGACCCAATATAAACGATATTTGGGACCAGTGTACGACACAAACGTCGGTCCGTTGGCCCGATTTATCGGAGGGCCGCTGCTTGCCTATTTGTGCATTTCGCTCGGGAATCGCGCTTCTTTGACGCTCCGTATGAATTCCAGATACCGGTAGATATTAAGTTAATAATTAGATCATACATTTAATGGTTTTGCTGACCAGTTGTTTGTGAAATTTAAATCTTAGTTGAATATAATCCTCTGATAGAACACCAAAATACGCCGAGAAACAGTCATTAATAATAATATATTTTTTCCGCCTTTGCCAAATCCGCCGATGACACGTGACATTGATTGGAATTTCTAGGTCAATAAGCCGGCGATGCTACGTTTAATTTTAAGTATCATCTAGTTCTACCATTATAATTTTTTATATACACGTGCTGACAGAGGCTTAGTTTTAAACATATTGTCGTTATTATTATTGAAAGGTAGGACTATCTGGTATAGTCGTACTCGTACGGAATTTTATTTTAAAGCAATTTCAATTATGGTTGTCACATGACCACTGTGCCGTACGTGTGTCTATCATGGACGAATGAATAAAAACATGCCCGTAAGTCGCAAATTGGTTAATTCCCGCCTGAGCCATGCTCGACCTGCCGTGCTCGTATACTGTCGTAAAATATTACCAGAAAGTGACTGCCGTGATTATAATCTGCCAAAACTCCGGTATGGCGGTATTTTAAAACAAAAAGAAGCTTCGATGTAATTGTAAGCAATTTTTTTCAGAATCACATTTCGTTATATGCTTCGGTGGTTTAAATAAAAATAAAAAAACACACGCATTTTTTATTTTCCCAGCGGCAGTTTTGAACTGTCGTCGGTGGATCCGTGAACCGAATAATCAAAAAAGGGTGGCCTAATTGAGTTAAAATGTTCAAATTGGTGTATATGCTTATTAGGTCAATGCCTTGATGGAGTTCGAAGATGAGCATTTTCCGCTTAGGGTAGGCAGAGATAAGCAATTTGATTGGTTGATGCTTTGAGACACGATAAAAGACAATGCAAAATCAATAGAAACTTTCGACTTTTCTACTTTATATACTATGCTACAACATGCAGACCTTAAAAAGAATTTGGATTGGTTCGTGGATAAGGCCTTTAATGGTGCTTTTGGAAAAGGCAGAAATCTGATGGCCATCTACTCACAAGATGCAAGATGGATCATAAAACGGCGCAATGCCAATACTGTAGTTTTCGATAAAGAAAAATTTCAAAATATTATACATTTTCTCATTGACAATGCCATATTTGAGGTTGGGGATCAGATAATACAACAAACTATTGGTTTACCAATGGGAACTGACCCCGCCCCATTTATGGCAAATGCACATTTATATAAATACGAATTCGACTTTCAAGACCATAAAAGAAAAACAGATTACAAGGTAGCAAAAAGTCTAAATTATACCTTCCGTTACATTGATGACATAACACCTATCAATGATAATGGTAATTTCAATAAATACAAAGATGAAATATATCCTCCTGAACTTATATTAAATAAAGAAAATTCTGGCACTATTAATGCATCTGTCCTTGACTTGGACATCAATATAATTAATAACAAATTTAATGTCGGTATATTCGATAAAACGGACAAATTTGGTTTTGAAGTAGTAAAATACCCGTCAGCTCATAGTAACATACCAGATACGACACTATACAATGTTTTCTATTCACAGGCATTACGATTTTTAAAAATATTCAACAATAAAGAACTATTTCTTTCCCGAATAAAAACTCTTAATTTTAAGTGCACGGCCAAAGGTGGTACACAATTACGCATTTTGAAAGAAATTTCAAAACTTCCATTTCTTCAACATAAGGGTCATTCCAGGTCAGATCAACACAGAAATCTGAAATTTTTAACCCGACCCCCTTCGATTTTGATGAAATTTTGTACACATGCTGTCTATGACGAGAAAAGCCCAAATCTGAAATTTTAGCCAAATCGACCCATTGGAGGCCGAGATATGACCTTTTGAACTTTTGACCTTTTTGACATTTTTCGCGTTCCCCTGAATTTTGAAATCCTCATATCTCAGCAACCAGTATGCCTATCAGGGTGTAATTGGTGTCGTTGGAAAGCTAGAAAGACAAGGAATTCATTTCCGGTCTCAGAATCTAACTTGAAGCAAGTTTAGTGGTTTTGATTTTGTCACCCAAGTTTTGACCTTGATTTTGACCCAAAGGCCCTGGTGACCTTGACCTGAACTTTTGTCCCAATGAAAGCTAAGACGGTCTACTATCATATGTTAAAAGATCACAATGGTAAAATTGTTCTTTTCCGAGATACCATGTCTTTAATTTCACCATGGTTACATCAATAACACAGTATTTCACTGGGTGGGAGCTATATCTGGACTATGTGGTACATAAAAAATTCAAAATAAAAAAATCTTCAGTTCAAACTCAATTCAGCTTTATTGAGAGCCATTTTCATTTAAAACTGATCATCAGATTTTATCGATTTCATTTATCATTTTTATGGTACACAAGCAGCACTACGATTGCAGCCAGGGAATATTTTAACCGGGTTTGTATCGCAATTTGAGACTCAAACGTCTGATTTTGCGAATCAAATTCATATTTGATTAGCATTATTAGCTTAAAACCCTGCTTCAGCGCGAATCAAAGTTTTGAAAATTAATTTTAACTTTAAAACCATTCAGTATCGTAAAACACATCAAAACAAATCTCAAATCTCGCAATTTTATTGTCTATATCATCAAGACTCTGCAACGGTCCAGTGGAACGAGAGCAGTACATGTTGATGTCTGCTATTTATAGACGTAAAAAGTTTTGATGACAGAGATGACAACACTACATACTTTCTTTCTATATCTGTTGTAGTCACATTCGTCAAGACAGACATTCAAAACACTACAAGATAAAATTACCGGATGATCGAGGGTACGTCGCGAAATTCAAACACATGATATTATGTTCTGTCTTCAAATTCGACATTAAAATTAGCAACAGTTCAAGATTGGGTGAGGAAATATGACGCAGAAAAGATCTGACTAGAGTATGAAGTAAATAAAGAATGTCCAGGTTTCGTACAAAGAATAACATGTGGTCACATACTTTTATTTTTATTTTATATATAAATACAAACAACCGTTTGGTAATACAAATAATGTGGGTATTGTTATTGTCACATATAGGCCTAATTATGTGAAATAAGAATTCTCTTACATACTAAAAAACTGCTAATCAATTGGTAAATTTTGCTACTCAATTATACAATTGATTAGCATTCTTACACAATTTTTCTGGAAACTGCTAATCAAATGTAAAAAAGTAAAATATTCCCTGATTGCAGCATAAGTATTTCAGTAAACATAAACTAAGTAAGATATGGACATCGATTAGGAGGTCCGAACCAGAAGCAGTTAGTGATGTGCACAGATTTTAGAGATAGACTCCATGTCCAATTTAGTCCGCAGAGATAATACCTCTCTCTCTTGTCTATCCGTCACCCGTCGTATGGACGGCGTTCGAATGTGGGTAGTCTGATGACACTGATCCAATGAAGAAAAGCTACAATCCTCCAACTCCATGTTTGCATTGAAAAACAATATCCGCAAAATGAAGACACTAACTATTGATTGAAACGAATATCAAATGAATTTGAAACTGCTACATATTTGTCTATGTACAGAAGACGCTCTAGACACTGACCAACCATTGAAATTGGCTGTGACTTGTGAGGAGTTATCTTGTGAATCTGCTCGATGTTCAAGTTCCTTATCAGAGTAACATAAACAAACGCCAAAATGCAGCTAAATAAATGGGGTTCACAATAATCACTACCAGAGAACTTTACCAAGCTAATTACAGTAATCTGATCTGCTGCCATGCTGAATTTATGGAAGCATGGTACAATTGAATTGATGATATCTTGGGAAAGAACAATTTTACCATTGGGATCTTTTGATATATGACGGTAGACTGTCTTAGCTTTCATTGGGACAAAAGTTCAGGTCAAGGTCACCAGGGCCTTTGGGTCAAGGTCACGGTCAAAACGTGGGTAAAGATATCGAAACCCCCAAAAGTGTTCCTGATGAGTTCTGATGCCATAAATGGATTCCTTGTCTTTCTAGCTTTCCAACGACACCAATTACACCATGATAGGCCTACTGGTTGCTGAGATGTGAGGATTTGAAATTTCAGGGGAACGCGAAATATGTGGAAAAGGTCAAAAGTTGAAAAGGTCATATCTCAGTAACCAATAGGTCGATTTGGCTAAAATTTCAGATTTAGGCTTTTCTAGTCTTAGACATCACTTATGCAAAATTTCATCAAAATCGGAGGGGGTCGGGTTAACACCGTGTGTTGATCTGAGCTGGAATGACCCATAACAAGTTTTACATTTCTTATAATGATATTACTGACTACATATTGGATAATGATTCTATATAAATTGCTTCTAGATGTCTAGTCCTATCTGGATTATCGCCCTTATTTTTAGGCCTTCATGAATACACTAATAACTTACGATTTCTTTAGCATTCCTGTTTTGCATTTCTTACGTGGGACATTATATAATAATTATACTATGGTTTGTACAATTACATGGTCTTTAAAACTAATAGTTTTTATATTTTAACGTAATTTTATCTAGATTATCGCCCTTTTATCGGGAAATTGCACCTTCTAAACCACGACGTCATAACAACTATTACGACAGATTCACGTCACACCACTCAGTCAGCAGACGGCTGTCTCCCTAGCTAGTCTTTTCCTTTGCTTCTTTGTATTCAGTTGTGTTTTTGTTTCTGTGACGGTTGCAATGTTTGTCCTAAATGCATTTATATACTTCAATCCTTTTATTGATTTGTTTTTGAACTAGGCCTACTTCTGATACATTTAACTATGTGGTTACTTGTGTAGCGGAATTTATACAACAATATGCTTGCATTCGTAATTCTTGCAACATATAATAGATCATGACTCATGCTGACACTATATAATTATTTCTTTGGGTTGCATTCCCAATTGTTTTCAAATGTGAGTGAAGTCTGTGTCACCACAGGCCCGGGACTGTACAGCGCAGTGGACGCTTACGGCTAGCCCCCGGATCCATTCACTCTCTTTGATTTGTTTATGTTTGTGGTCTTTGAGTATGATGTCTTGTCCATATATTTGTTTTTGTGTAAAATTGTGTGTGGTGCAACCCTCCTGCACTTACTATTTAGTTCTAATTAAGTGAGAGTGATGAAACTTGGTGTATAGTTTCATTACAGTAATACCTTGACTGTGATGATAATGAGCATTTTCTGCTCAGGGTAAGCAGAGCGATAAGCAATTTGATTTGCCGAGACTTTGGAACACAATAACTCTCCTTCGAATTGAGTTAAAATGTTCAAAATTGGTGTGTATGCTTATTAGGTCAGTTCCTTGATGGAGTTCGAAGATGAGCATTTTCTTCTTACGGCAGGCAGAGATAAGCAATTTTTGGATGACTCTTCGTGTTCAGTTTGATTGGTCGATACGTTTGAAAAAAATAAATGTGCGATTAATTAATATGTGTCATCTATTTATTTTGGGATTTCGGCGGGGGACATCAGCCTCACTGTTAGCTTGTTTTAAATATAAAGAGTTATTACAATATAGATATAGATTTGATTGGACGAATACTATTGTTTTATTGATTCCCACCTGTGGTCACATGTCTGGGTGCCATATGAAACTATGTTTTTGAATACGCACGCGCCACATGCCTTTATTACAGTATGGATTAATTGTTTGATTTCTGGAATGCTTTTGTTTATTATTTCTACCTGCATTATTTGTGATAAAATGTACCTCTGATATAATGATATATGGTTTGATTTAGGTGTAACAAAAACCGTTGTACTAAAGTCAACATTTCATTGACCCAATTCCCGCGATTATGTAACATCAAGGCACTAATCATTGAAGCGTATTTCATGGGTGACTTTTTTTTGGCGCCAGTACATGTCTAACTCTGTCGCAGGTCTATCGCACTGCCATTGTGGGGTTGACTTCTGGCCACATGTACACGTTAATTCATTTGTGATTTAATGAAGATGCATTACCTGTGTGATTTACCGAGTTCTGATGGTTTAATTACCCGGGACGAGATTTACCAATTTTTGACGTATTTGTCAATGGTGGAAAACTATTTTTATAGGATAATGGGTAATATATAATAGTACGGCCATGTGATTTACTGACTTTTGGTGTATTTGTCAATGGTGGAATACTATTTTTATAGGATAATGGATAATATATAGTACGGTAAGGTGAATATCTATGTGTGCGCATTTTTTTACACTCAAATTTTTATTCGTACTTCGTATGTAAATAATCGTAATCAAAATGAATTGATCGGATAAACGGCACGCAGGAAATTACAAGTTTTATCTTATAATAAAACACCATAGATAAATTATTCGTCTGTTGATTTATATATGTATCTCGGGAAATTCGACGTATCTCGGGAAATTCGACGCCTCGTCTAATAACTGAACACCATAGATAAGTGGATATGAAACTCAACGGCTCGCCCAATAAATGATCGCCATAGATAAGTTCACAGATCGTCAATTTTTAAACGCATCTTGGAGAAACTAAACCCGTTGCTATTAATCTAAACCATGGTACTAATTAAACCATTTTTATACGCCCACATAGAAATGTGGACGTATATTGCCGTCGCCCCCGTCCGTCCGTCTGTCGGTCCGTCCGTCCGTCCGTCCGTCCGTCGGTCCGTCCGTCCGTCCATCGTCCACAATTTCTTGTGAACGCACTAGAGGCCAGGGTTAATATCCGATTGACTTTAAATTTATGCACAGTGTTTAAGGTCATGAGACGAAGAAGCCTATTGATTTTCAGCAATATCCGATAATTACTGCCAGAGTTATGACCCTTGATCACTTTGAAATATCTTGTGAACGCTCTAGAGGCTAAAGATAATATCCGATCGACCTTAAATTTATACACAGTGTTTAAGGTCATGAGACGAAGAAGCCTATTGATTTTCAGCGATATCCGATAATTACTGCCAGAGTTATGACCCTTGATCACTTTGAAAAATCTTGTGAACGCTCTAGAGGCTAAAGTTAATATTGGATTGACTTTAAATTTTAACACAGTGTTCAAGGTCATAATACGAAGAAGCCTATTGATTTTCAGCAATATCCGATAATTACTGCCAGAGTTATGACTCTTGATCACTTTGAAAAATCTTGTGAATGCTCGAGAGGCTAAAGTTAATATCTGATTGACTTTAAATTTATACACAGTGTTTAAGGTCATAAGACGAAGAAGCCTATTGATTTTCACGGATTTCCGATAATTAATGCCAGAGTTATGGCCCTTGATCACTTCAAAAAATCTTGTGGATGCTCTAGAGGACAAAGATGATGTCCGATTGACATCAAATTTATACACAGTGTTTAAGGTCATGAGACGAAGAAGCCTATTGATTTTCAGCGATTTCTGATAATTAGTGCCAGAGTTGTGTCCCTTGATCACTTCAAAAATTCTTGAGGATGCTCTAGAGGCCAAAGTTAATATCTGATTGACTTTAAATTTACACACACTGTTTAAGGTCATGAGACAAAGAAGCCTACTGATTTTCAGCGATTTCAAATAATTACTTCCAGAGTTATCTCCCTTGATCACTTCAAAAAACCTTGTGACGCTATAGATGCCAAACTTATCATCCGATTGACTTCAGATTGATACACAGAGTTTAAGGTGTTGAAACGAATAAGTATTTTGATTTTCAATGAATTTTGATAACTGAACAGCTAAATCCATGATGTTAAATGTTTCCTATACTAATTGTTAGCGTGGGGCAAAACTTTATAAAAAGCAAACAAATTCTAATGATTTTCAGATAATTACAAAATGAGTTGTTACTCTTAATCAGATTTTAGTGTATAACAAATGTTTCATTCCCCAAAAAAGTAAAAATATGCGACAACCCTTGTTGACTGCCCGGACGATTTAGCTGCTGTGGGCGTATGTTTCGTTGCCTGGCAACCTATCTTTGTTATTTTCAACGAGTTTTATCATTTATTGAACGATGTTTTGAAATTACACGTTATGAATAGAAACTATCGGTAAAACTACCATTTTAGACGATACCATATTTGTAGTGTAGGTGACCAGGACTCCCGAGAACTTTCAATTTCTTCGCCAAAATGAATATGGTAATTATTATGTAAAAACGTTTTATATTGTCATCGCCTCCGTCTGTCCGGCATCCACAAACAAAGTTGAAATCGAATTGACTTTAAATTTATACACAGTGTTAAAGGTCATGAGACGAAGAAGCCAATTGGTTTTCAGTGATTCCCGATAATTACTGCCAGAGTTATGACCCCTGATCACTTTGTAAAATTTTGTGAATTCACTAGCGGCTAAAGTTAGTATCCGATTGACTTGAAATTTATGCATAGTGTTTAAGGGAATGAGACGAAGAATCTTAATATTTTCAGTGATATCTGACAATTTCTTCCAGAGTTATGGCCCTTGATATCCCTTTGAAATATTTTGTGGATAAAGTCTATTTCCGATTGACTTTGAATTTATGCAGAGTTTTTAAGGTCATAAGGATCCTAGTCATTTTCAATTATTACTGCCAGAGTTATGGCACTTGATCACTTTGAAATACATTGTGGACCAAGGCCATGAGACAAATAATCGAAATAATTGTAACCATTTCCGATGATTACTCAGGCTGTTACTCTTAACCCCTTGTGGACGGATGACGTGTTGACAAGCAAATATTTTCCATGCCCAGAGATGGTTGACGTGTTGGCACGTCACACGTGACGCCCTGAATCAGTCCACATTTAAATATGCTAAATTTAGAACGGGGAATCCCCCTTTGCCTTGCGATCATAAACTAGTTATCTCCCGTTGTTCTAGATGGCATCACTTGTATTTTATCATGTAATTTTCTCGAATTTTCTGTATATTTACGACATGTAAACAATGGCGGTTGCCAAGAAGCGCCAGCTGTCTTTCGACGAAGTAAAATAGACAATAAGGCAAGAAAAATTCATTTTGTGAACTCAAAATATCATAAAATTACAACAGGAATTCTTTTTTAAGAATTTAAGCCAAGCAGATTGAAGATAAATTCACATATTAAAAAAATGATTTTTTCCCCTAAATAATCCTGTCCAGGGTTACGAAATTTCGTCGAAAATCCCGTCCACAAGGGGTTAATAAGATTTTCATGTGTTGTAAACCTTCTCCTCACTGACAAAAGAAAACATATGCGACAACCCTTGTTGACTGCCCCGACAACTAAGCAGATGAAGCCTGTTGATTTTGAGCGATACCTGATAATTACTGTCTGAGTTATGGCCCTTGATCAATTTGAAATAGTTACTCTATTGGTTATTACTCGTATTAAGATATTCATGTGTTGTAAACATTATCCTTACTGACTAAAGTAAAAATATGTGACAACCCTTCTTGACTGCCTGAACGACTTATCTGTAATGGGCTTATGTTTTGTTGCCTGCAACCTGTCTTTTAGCTTGTGCTCCCTCTGGAGGTCACAAATATTATCTGTTTCAAAAAAAAAATCTGATTATATATCACTGTTAAACCACAAGGAAGGCTGAGTTTGAATTTCATGAAAATCATAAGAAAATTGCCCAACAAAATCGCCACTGGTTGTACGCAAATATTGTAAAAATATGGTATATTAAGGCAATCTCGTTCCCAGAGGCAGCCGCGGAGCCGAAGGCCTCTGGCACATTAGACCATCCATTTTTTCCAATTTTTTTCGAACCTAAGCCCCGCCCATTCTGACCTCAGATTGGTCAATCTTTCTGGGTTGATTTCTCGAAAACTAGAGGTCGGATCGTCGTTTTGTTTGTTGTAAAATGATTCTTTAGGCAAAGTCAACCCGCTTACATAAAAATTGGATCCTAAACGAACAAATTCAAGTTTTTGTAAAGATCTATCTTTAAGTGATATATTTTTAAGTGATTCGGTCATCCAGGCACGTAAAACCGGGGGCGTATGACGCAAATAAACGAGAAATTTCGCGCGTAGGAATTACATGTCATTTTCCGGGAAAACGGCTACCCCGATTCACCAGAGAAATTTCTTCAAACATTTTTCTGGTTTCGAGATTGATATTAAGGTTGTTGACAATTTAAATCCGATGAAACTTGAAATGCATGTTATAACCCAAAGATCTTGGTTCCTTTCGATATGTGCGCATACAGGTCACAATTTTTATCTGATTTCAATGAAAGTTAAAATATAGTTTTATCACCCTAAGATCTCAGTTCCTTTTGATATTGATAAGTATCTGACTGTAACTTCATGGATTATGGGCCCTGATTGTATGGAAAATCACATTTTTATACGCCCACATTGAAATGTGGTCGTATATTGTCAGTCTGGCGTCCACAATTGCTTGTGGATGCTCTAGAGGCTAAAAGTTAATATCCGATTGACTTTAAATTTATACACTTAAGGTCATGAGACAAAGAAGCCTATTGATTTTCAGAGATTTCCGATAATTAGTGCCAGACTTATGGCCCTTGTTCATTAAAAAAAATCTTGTAGACGTTCTAAAGGCCAAAGTTAATATCCGATTGACTTTAAATTTATACACAGTGTTTAAGGTCATAAGACAAAGAGGCCTATTGATTTTCACCGATTTCCGATAATTAGTGCCAGAGTTATGGCCCTTGATCACTTCAAAAAATCTTGTGGATACTCAAGAGGCCAAAGTTAATATCCAATTGACTACAAATTTATACACAGTTTTTAAGGTCATGAGACGAAGAAACCTATTGATTTTCAGCGATTTCTGATAATTAGTGCCAGAGTTGCAGTCCTTGATCACTTCAAAAAATCTTGTGGATGCTCTAGAGGCCAAACTTAATATGCGATTGACTTCAGATTGATACACAGAGTTTAAGATGTTGAAACGAACAAATATTTTGATTTTCAATGAATTTTGATAACTGAACAGCTAAATCCATGTTTCCTATACTAATTGTTAGTGTGGGGCAAAACTTTATAAAAAGCAAACAAATTCTAATGATTTTCTGATAATTACATAATGAGTTGTTACTCTTAATCAGATTTTAGTGTATTAAAAATGTTTCATTACCGAAAAAAAGTAAAAATATGTGACAACTCTTATTGACTGCCCGGACAATTTAGCTGCTGTGGGCGTATTTTTCGTTGCCTGGCAACCTATCTTTAGCTTATGAATACTGTAGAGGTCACAATTTGGAATCGATTTTGATGAAACTTGAAATGCATGTTTATTACCCAAAGATGTAATTTCCTTTGATAATGGTGCATCTCTGGTCATAACTAATTCCTGATTCTACGAAAAATCGCCTTTTTATCTGCCCATATTTTTATGTGGACGTATTATGACGTCGTCCCTGTCCATCAGGACGTCCAGATGTCCGTCCGTCCACAATTGTTTGTGGACTTTCTACAGGTCACAATTCTTATCCAATTTTGACGAAACTTGAATTAAAGGTTTATCCCCATAAGTTCTTGGCTGCTTTTTATATGCCCACATGGAAAAGTGGTTGTATATTGCCGTCGCCCCTGTCCGTCCGTCCGTCTGTCGGTCCCTCCGTCCGTACATTATCCACAATTTCTTGTGAACGCTCTAGAGGCTAATGTTAATATCCGATTGACTTTAAATTTATACACAGTGTTTAGGGTCATGAGACGAAGAATCCTATTTGATTTTTAGTGATATCTGATAATTTCTGCCAGAGTTACGGCACTTGATCACTTTGAAATATCTTGTGGACGAAGGCCTTGAGACAAACCATCAAAACTATTCTAATCATTTCTGATAATTACTTAATCAGCTATTACTCGTAATAAAATTATCATGTGTTGTAAATGTTCTCCTTACTGATAAAAGAAACAATATGCGACAATCCTTGTTGACTGCCCGGGCGACTTAGCTGTTGTGGGCGTATGTTTTGTTGCCTGGCAACTTATCTTGATATTGGCATGCATCCGATGGAAACTTCATGGATTATGGCCCCTGATTGTCTGGAAAAATCATGATTTTAGTTTGTAGACCCAATGGAGGTCACAATTTTGAGCCGATTTTGATGAAACTTGACATGTATATTTATAACCCAAAGATCTTGGTTCCTTTCGATATATGTGCCAATCAAATCGTAACTTCCTGAATTATGGCCCCTGATTGTTCGAAAAATCACCTTTTTTATGCCCACATTTTCCTGTAGACATTTGATGCCATCGCCCCTGCCGTCTGGACGTCTGTCCGTCCACAATTGTTTGTGGACTCTCTACAGGTCCCAATTCTTATCCGATTGTGATGAAACTTGAAAATATATGTTTATCCCTCAAAGATCTCAGCTGCTTTCGATCTTGGCATGTATTGGATCAAAACTTCATGGATTATGTTTTTAGCTTGTGGGCCCTATAGAGGTCACAATTTTGAACCGATTTTATGAAACTTGACATCTATGTTAATAAACCAAAGATTTTGGTTCCTTTCGATATTTGCGCCCGCTCACTGGATCGTAACTTCCTGTATTATGGCCCCTGATTGTCCAAAAAATCGCCTTTTTAACTAGTCTCTGGAGGTCAAAATTATTATCCGATTTAAAAAAAAACCATTTGATGATATAAACGTTACATGCTAATGAGGGTTGACTTCAAATTTTGTGAAAATCGGACGAAAATTGACGGAAAAAATGGCGGTTGTTTGTACGGAATAATGTGAAAATATGTTAGATCAAGGTTGTGAACCCTAGAGGTCACAATTTTAATACGATTTTGATGAAACTTGAAATACATCTTTATGACCTAAAGTTCCATTTCATGATTGCGCATATCGGATTGTATCTTCCTGATTTATGGCCCATGCGCATATCGGATTGTGACTTCCTGAATTATCGCCCCTGATTGTACGAAAAATCGCCTTTTTATACACCCACATTGAAATGTGGTCGTATACTGTCGTCGCCGCCGTCCGTCGGGCCGGCTAGAGGCTAAAGTTGATATCTGATTGACTTTGAATTTATGCACAGTGTTTAAGGTCATGAGATGAAGAAGCCTATTGTTTTTCAGTGAAATCTGATAATTATTGCCAAAGTTATGGCCCTTGAACACATCAAAAAATCTTGTGATCGCTCTAGAGGCCAAAGTTAATATCCGATTGACTTTAAATTTATACATAGTGTTTAAGATCATGAGAAAAGAAAGATATTGATTCAGGGGTGCACAATTTCACTTTTGAACCACTAGCCCATGGACAGGTGTCATGACAAAATTTGCTAGCCCTACAGGAAAATATACCTGCCCAAAATATAAAAATATGGTCCTTTTGTTTTTAATTTATTTTAATGACTAAACATAAAAATAGTAACAAAGTAAAATATTTAAGCATCCAAATGTTCCAATATTGTATCAACCTTTCCATATATCATCAATAATCTATTGGACGTTATTACTAATAGACAACAAGAACCATAAACGGAGGAATACAAAGATTTGTGTTGTGTTTCGGCCATTTTTATAGCCACAGGTTCGATATAGGAAGATATTCATTTACCCTTATAAGAATACTTAATTAAACCATACAACATCAGTCCAGTGCTGTCTCAACAAAATACCTTTTCGGATCATGCAATTTACGGACCACCATGACACATTTTATTATGTCATTGATAATCAGTCTACCGATACCTCACAGTACACTTAGCATTAATTTCTGCTTTTATAATGAAATTAATTTAATCAGAAAATCAACGATTCCTTTGAAAAATCAAGAAGAAACAGGGACAACTAGACCTGCATGCAGGAATGACGGGTTTCACTGGTGCCACGTCACTTTCGGTGCCACGTTACCCTTAAACATATGTCACTTCCGATACTAATGAAACCATCAAACAGGTTTCCACATAAGCATTGTAAACATCAAATAAAATGGACGAAGAATCAACCAAATCCAGCAATATCAATTCATTTTATATATATATGTTACTTGTAAGTGATCCTGGCAAAATTTCATTACTTCCGGTGATAATGAAAATGTTCAATTAGTTTTATGAAATCAGAAATGGCATAAGGCAGCATAATGGCGAAAATTGTATGTAAATCGAATGAGAATTGCCACTTTTATAGACCAAAAACCTTGAAAAGTGACTTGTAGAAAATCGTCTATTTCTCGGCAACCGTACACGATAAAAACTATCTTTTGGTATCTATATGATCGTATGGGTTCAATCCATTTGTTGATTGGAATCAAATATCATAATTTGAAATATATTACAAATCAGACTCATTTGAAAAAAATGTCTGTTTTGAAGGCTAAAAATACAGTTTTTGCCAAAATGACATTACTTCCGGTGATACTGAAAATGTTAAATTAGTTCTATGAAATCATAAATGAAACAAGATATCATATGGTGAAAATTTTATGAAAATCGAATAATAACTGACACTTTTATAGACCAAAAACCTTGAAAAGTGACTTAAGAAAAATCGCCCATTTCTCTGCAACCGTACAAGTTAGAAACCATTTTGTGGTATCTGTATGATTGTATGGGTTCAATCTATTTGATCAATAGAATCAAATATCACAATTTGAAAAAAATAACAAATACGACTCATTTGAATAAAATATTGTTTTTTGAAGGCTAAAATTTAAGTTTTGAGCAAATGACGTCATTTCCGGTGGCAGCGCAAGGGGTAAAATGGTTTGACATAGTCCACTATGGCATTAGGCATCCAATGGCGAAAGAAAATTGAAAATCGAATAATAATTGATTCTTTTACAGCCAGAATTACGTGAAAAGTGACTCATGCAAAATTGCCTATTTCTCGGCAACTGCTTATATTACAAACTAATTTTCACATACATTCTCTTCGTATGGATTATAGCTACAAGTTTATAAAAGTTACGTAAAAATATTTTAAAATCTGAAAAGCCTGAATGAGTTGTAAATAGGTCAATTTTACGCCTTTTTTCACCTCTTAATCCAATTTGCTAGAAAATGAAAAAGAAATTAAAAAAACTGCTTCCGACATTTTTTGCGCCTTTAAAGGACACACTCTTTGAGTCATATAATTTTTCAAAAAAATAATATTTGTTTTCGAAAAATTGTACCTAACTGTCAAAATTGTAGTTTTTGGTAAAATTATGCCACTTCCGGTGCCGACAGATAACACTTTTGGTAATAAAAAAAATGACAATTGAGACAACGAAGCATATGAACTTTGTTTTATACAAATCGAACAATAAAAAATTAATCTAGGACTGAAAAACTGAATTAGCCAATGGAGGCCAAGGAAAATTACGGAGACAAAATTTTTTAACATTTTTGCGCAAGTCAGATGACTCTTTAATTCTGTGCACAACACGACTAAAAAATATTCATAAATAAAAAAGTTTTTTGTAAAATTTTAAATTTCCGAAATTTGGCGCCTAATATCTTCGAAGATTTGCCGAAAATCAAAAATCGAAAGTAGCGCAGCTATGTGCCCTGTCTCCAGCTATGCCAAAATGTATCGAAAGTTAAAATCCCATGATTATTGTTAAAATTACCGCAATATTTGTAAAAACGATAACTTCGGTGATTTTGGACATTTCGCATTGTCGCAGAACGTTCAAAATAGCTTTATCCTCTAAGTCACACCCACTTTCCCAGTAAAACCGAAGAAATCGTAACGATGCGACACGTAGTTGCTGAGATCTACTCAAAACAAAAGAAGAATAATAATAATAATAAGAACTAGACCTGCATGCAGGAATGACGGGTTTCACTGGTGCCATGTTACCTTTGAACTTGAACTTGTGTCACTTTCGGTGCCACGTTACCCTTGAACATATGTCACTTCCGGTATCAATGAAACCAATATACAGGTTTCCACATAAGCATTGCACACATCAAATAAAATGGAAACAGAAACAAACAAATCCAGCAATATCATTTCATTTTATACATTTGTTACATGTAATTGATCCTGACAAAATTACAGTACTTCCGGTGATAATGTAAATGTTCCATTAGTTTTATGAAATCAGAAATGGCATAAGGCATCTCATGGTGAAAATTTTATGTAAATCGAATAATAATTGCCACTTTTATAGACCAAAAACCTTGAAAAGTGACGTGTAGAAAATCGTCTATTTCTCGGCAACCGTACAAGTTAGAAACCATTTTTTGGTATTTATATGACCGTATGGGTTTAATCTATTTGTTGATTGGAATCAAATATCATAATTGTATAAACATTACAAATCAGACTCATTTGAATAAAATATCTGTTTTGAAGGCTTAAAATACAGTTTTTGCCAAAATGACGTTACTTCCGGTGATAATGAAAATGTTAAATTAGTTTTATAACATCGTCTATGACATTTGGCTTCAAAGGGTGAAAATTTTATGAAAATCAATAATAATTGACACTTTTATGGGCCAAAAACCTTCAAAAGTGACTTTTAGAAAATCGCCTATATCTCGGCAACCGAACAAGTTAGAAACAATCTTATGATATCTTTTTGACCGTATGAGTTTTATTAATATTTGAATTTAAACCAAAAGTTGATTTTATTATTATATGTGACATAATTCTTGGTTGAAAAAAATATCGATTTCAAAAATTAAAAATTGAGTTTTTGACTAAATGACGTCACTTCCGGTGTCAATTTTAAATAGTAATCAACATGATATAACGCACACTTGCTTTTTGAATCAAATGATGTCACTTTTGTGAATATCCATTAATAATTGACTATTTTACAGGCAAAATTGCGAAAACAGTGACTTATGCAAAACTGCCCTTTTCTCGGCAACTGCTTATATTACAAACTAATTTTTACATACATTCTCTTCGTATGGATTATAGCTACAAGTTTATAAAAGTTATGTAAAAATATTTTAAAATCTGAAAAGCCTGAATGGGTTGTAAATAGGTCAATTTTATGCCTTTTTTCACCCCTTAAAGTTCCAATTTCACTTTTTCTAAGAAAGTCAAAGTATAATTATTTCTATGTTTTTTGCTCAAAAGGTTGTCAACTCACTATTATACGATCATGGGCAAAATTTTTGGGGGGTTAGAAAGGGTGACACTGGTTGATTGAGGAAATAGTTACTCAATTACCTCCCTTGTTTTCCCATTCTTCTCCATGGACGGCCATCTTCAAACGTTTGAATTTGAAGTTGAAAATGATATTTTTGCCAATTTCTCAACTGGCAATAGTGAATTATAGGATTATTCTTTAACAAGGTAGGACTGTTTATAGGTTCAATCTATTTTGGGGCTTTATTTTAATAAATTTTAAAAATATAAATTAAAAAAATGCTATTGGAACTTTAATCCAATTTGCTAGAAAATGAAATAGAAATTAAAAAAACTGCTTCTGCCATTTTTTGCGCTGTAAGGACACACTCTTTGAGTCATATAATTTTTCAAAAAAATGATATTTGTTTTTGAAGATCGTAAAAAACTGTCAAAATTGTAGTTTTTGGTAAAATTATGCCACTTCCGGTGCCGACAGATAACACTATTGGTAACAAAAAAAATGACAATTGAGACAACGAAGCATATAAAGTTTGTTTTATACAAATCGAACAATAAAAAAATAATCTAGGACTGAAATACTGAATTAGCCAATGGCGGCCAAGGAAAATTACTGAGACAAAATTTTTTTAACATTTTTGCGCAAGCCAGATGACTCTTTAATTCTGTGTACAACACGACTAAAAAATATTCATAAATAAAAAAGTTTTTTGTAAAATTTTAAATTTTCAAAATTTGGTGCTTAATATCTTCGAAGATTTACCGAAAATCAAAAATCGAAAGTAGCGTAGCTATGTGCCCTGTCTCCGGCTATGCCAAAATGTATCGAAAGTTAAAATCCCATGATTATTGTTAAAATTACTGCAATATTTTTAAAAACGATAACTTCGGTGATTTCGGGCATTTCGCATTGTCGCAGAACGTTCAAAATAGCTTTATCCTCTAAGTCACACCCACTTTCCCAACAAAACAGAAGACATCGTAACGATGCGACAAGCAGTTGCTGAGATCTACTCAAAACAAAAGAAGAATAATAATAATAATAAGAATAATAATTTTAACAAAAACAATAGTGTTTCACACAAGCTTCGCAGTGTGAAACCCTAATTATAACAACAGTACAAGCAGTCGTGTGGAAAAGTCATGTGATGTGAAAACGCTATATCACAGCGTTTGCAATCTTCGTGAAATGAATTCTTGGAAATTTATAACAGTATCTATTGCGGTAAATGACAATAAACGGAAGACATATTTTAATTTCTTTATGGAATGCTGTCATTCGACAATACTCGTTTATTTTTTAGAAGAGTTATTTTTAGTAACGGAAGCTATTGGTACAAGCTGGTAGCACAATCGGTGCCCAGTAAGTTTAGTTGTGACTGAAGCTTTCCTATTCTGCTATTCAACTATTAAAAACTTATTATGCTGACTGGAACTAATGTGCTTAAAATTAAATTAAATACACAAAGTAAGAATTTCTGTCAGAGAAAATCGGCTTGTCCGCGGGCGGACGGAATACGTAATATCATCTGTACAACAAAATGATTTACCTGTCTCGGGCGTCGGGCGATGGTAATTGTGCACCCCTTATTGATTTTCAGCGATTTCCAATATTTACTGCCAGAGTAATGGCCCTTGATCACATCAAAAAATCTTGTGATCGCTCTAGATGCCAAAGTTAATATCCGATTGACCTTAGATTTACACACAGTGTTTAAGGTCTTGAAACAAAGAAGCCTATTGATTTTTAACGATTTCCGATTAATACTGGAAGAGTTTTGGCCCTTGATCACTTTCTGTCTCTCTCTCTCTTCTTTCTGTCTATATGTGGGGGGTTGGGATGGCCTAGTGGTCTAGAGTGCCGCGCTTTCGACCTCTAGCTGACCGGTCACCTTTGCCTTGCGGCTGTGATTTCGATCCCTATTGTGAGCATATATGGTGGCGCCTTCTCAACCTCGTTGGTTTCCTTCGGGGCACTCTGGTTTCCTCCCACTGCTAAAGACCCCTACGCGCAAGCGATTAATTATTGAAATAAAATTAAACCATATGTTAGTCCCGAAATGACCTAGGTTGAGTGGACGTTAAACCCCATTTCTCTCTCTCTCTCTCTCTCTCTCTCTCTGTCTGAATGTTTGTCCATCACACTTTTTGGGATAGAATAACCCTCTTTCTAATTGAGCTAGAATGTTCAAACTTGGTGTAGGTGTTTATTAGGTTAACTGAAGTTATTGAATTGTCCAAAGGTATCAACCAATCAAATTGCTTATTTATGCTTAGGGTACTATACTTCTACTTAAGTGACTTTGATGAAACTTGGTGTATAGTTTCATTACATCAATACCTTTACTAACTTCGATAATGAACATTTTCTGCTTGGGGTAAGCAGAGCAATAAGCAATTGGATTGACTGAGCACAAAAACTCTTCTTTAAACTGAGCTAGAATGTTCAATATTGGTGTAGGCTAGGGCTTCCACTCTAAAATTTTCACAACCGGTCATTTTTGATAATGCACGAAAACTTTGTAAACTCATATAATATCATGTTTTTATGCGCCCACATTTTCATGTTGTCGTCATCCCGTCCGTCCACAATTGTTTTGTGGACTCTCTACAGGTCACAATTCTTATCCGAATTTGACGATACTTGAAATATGGGTTTATCCCCAAAATATCTCGTCTTTTTTGGATAATGGCATGTATCAGATCGAAACTTCATGGATTATGGCCCCTGATTGTACGAAAAATCATGTTTTTAGCTTGTGGATCCTAAAGAGGTCACAATTTATCCGATTTTTATGAACCTTGAAATGTATGTTTATAACCCAAAGATCTTGGTCCTTTTGATATTTGCGCTCATCAGATTGTAACTAACTGAATTATGGCCCCTGATTGTCCGAAAAATTGCCCTTTTAGCTTGTGGTCCCTCTGTAGGTCAAAATTATTATCGGATTTAAAAATCTGTTTGATTATATCACTGTTACATGATAATGAAGGTTGAATTCAAGTTTCGTGAAAATAGGACCAAAAATGACAGACAAAATGACTATGGTTTGTACGTGAATTATTATCGGATTTAAAAATCCGTTTGATTATATCAATGTTACATGATAATGAAGGTTGAATTCAAATTTCGTGAAAATAGGACCAAAATTGACAGACATGGCTATCGTTTGTACGTGAATTATCATCGGATTTAAAAATCCGTTTGATTATATCACTGTTACATGATAATGAAGGTTGAATTTGAATTTCGTGAAAATCGGACAAAAATTGACAGACAAAATGGCCATCATTTGTACGCGAATAGTGTGAAAACATGTTATATCAAGTTTGTGGACCCTGTAGAGGTCACAATTATTATCCGATTTTGATGAAACTTAAAATGTATGATTACAAACCGAAGATCTTGGTTCAGCCACATCGGATCGTGACTTCCTGAATTCTCAAATTTTGATTTAACTCGTACGTGTCAGTTAAAGTATGTTGGTTCTACCGAGAAAACACGCCAATTAAACAATACACAACATTGACATTCACTTTTTACCGTTCGGTTAATTAACACACCTTTTGGTGCAGTTATTGCAACTAGCGAGAAAACACGCCAATTGAACAATACACAACATTGACATTGATTTTTTACCGGTCGGTTAATTAACACACCTCTACAGAAAACGCACCAAGCGTTAATTAACCCACCACTCGGACAGTTTTTAACCCTCGTTAATTAACACACCTTTTTACAGTTTTAAACCGGTAATACCGAGCAATAGTCTGTAAATTAATTATCTTCCGACATACGTACATTCTATACGGGCTGTGCACCTTTTAACTCCTTAGCAGTTCTCAGTGTATGTTACTGTAAGCTGACCGGTATTTGACTACTTCAAAACCAAATTTTTCCGTTTTATCGAATAAACCGACTTTAAATTAATTGTTAATTATATTGATAATACGCAGAACTATTTGAGACCGGAAAATAACCGAAACAAACTTTTTATTTGTAGTCTTTATTTTCCAGACACTTTTAGGTAATATGGTGTAAATTATTTTCCTAGTCATAGTATATTAACTAGACCTGCAAGCAGGAATGAGGGTTTCACTGGTGCCAAGTTACTCTTAAACATGTCACTTCCGGTGCCAAGTTACCCTTGAACATATGTCACTTCCGGTACCAACGAAACCACTAAACAGGTTTCCAAATTAACATTGCACACAAATAAAATGGACGCAGTATCAACCAATCAATCCAGCAATATCAAGTCATTTTATACATTTGTTACTTGTAAATGATCTTGACAAAATTAAATTACTTCCGGTGTTAATGAAAATGTTCAATTAGTCTTATGAAATCAGAAATGGCATACGATATCATATAGTGAAAATTTTATGTAAATCGAATAATAATTGCCACTAAAGACCAAAAAACTTGTAGAAAATCTGCTATTTCTCTGCAACCGTACAAGTTAGAAACCATTTTGTGGTATCTGTATGATCGTATGGGTTCATTTTATTTGTTGATTGGCATCAAATACCATAATTTGAAAAAGATTTCAAAACAGACTCATTTGAATAAAATATCTGTTTTGAAGGCTAAAAATACAGTTTTTGCCAAAATGACGTTACTTCCGGTGATAATGAAAATCTTAAATTACTTGTATGAAATCCCAAATGGCATTAGGTATAACATGGTGTAACGTTTATGAAAATCGAATAATAATTGACACTTTTATGGCCCCGAAACCTTCAAAAGTGACCTGTTGAAAACCGTCTATTTCTCGGCAACCGAACAAGTTAGAAACAATTTTATGATATCTATATGACCATATGAGTTTTGTTTATATGTGAATTTAAACCAAAAGTTAAAATTATTAATACATATTAAGTTATTCTTGGTTGAATAAAACATTGATTTAAAAAGTTTAAAATGCAGTTTTTGACCAAATGACGTCACTTCCGGTATCAATTTTAAATTGTAATTATTATGATTATTATTACAGCATATTTATAGTGCACCCTTTCATATAACATGTTCAGGGGCACTTTACAAAGTGACAATGTAATCATAAATAAACAACAAGATGTTAACGATTGCATACAGAGTCAGTTAAAAGCCTGATTAAATAAATGTGTTTTAAGTTGTATTTAAAAGAATATAGAGATGTATAACATCTTAAACTAAATGGTAGATTATTCCATAAAACAGGTGCTTGATAACTAAAAGAGCGATGACCATAAGAGACTAGTTGAATAGTTTTGGGCTTTAAAAGTAGTTTATCCAATGTACGTAATGTTTGGCTGGGTGTATAAAGTTCTAAAAGATCTGAGAGGTAAACAGGTGCTAGATTATTTAAGCATTTAAAAGTAAGTAACAAAATCTTAAAATCAATTCGATATTTAACAGGTAACCAGTGTAAATTGTATAAAACAGGAGTTATGTGGACACATTTTTTAGTTAAAGTAACAAGTCTAACAACAGCATTATGTACTTTTTATACGCCCACATTTTTATGTGGACGTATATTGTCGTCGCCCCTGTCCGTCCGTCCGTCCGCCCGCCCACAATTGTTTGTGAACAGTCTACAGGTCACAATTTTTATCCGATTTCAATGAAACTTAAAATATAGGTTTATCACCCTAAGATCTCGGTTCCTTTCGATATTGGCATGTGTCGGACTGTAACTTCATGGGTTATGGCCCCTGATTGTACGAAAAATCACGTTTTTATACGCCCACATTTTCATTTGGACGTATTATGTCGTCGCCCCTGTCCGTCCGGACGTCCGTCCGTCCACAATTTGTTTGTGGACTCTCTACAGGTCACAATTCTTATCCGATTTTGACGAAACTTGAAATATAGGTTTATCCCCAAAAGTTCTCGGCTGCTTTCGATATTGGCATGTATCGGATCAAAACTTCATGGATTATGGCCCCTGATTGTACGAAAAATCACGTTTTTAGCTTGTGGACCCTATAGAGGTCACAATTTTGAACCGATTTTGATGAAACTTGACATGCATGTTTGTAACCCAAAGATCTTGGTTCCTTTCGATATTTGCGGCTTACGGAATGTAATTTCCTGAATTATGGCCCCTGATTGTCCGAAAAATCACCCTTTTTAGCTTGTGGTCCCTCTGGAGGTCACAATTATTATTCGATTTAAAAAACCGTTAGATTATATCACCGTTCCATGGTTATGAAGGTTGAGTTTGAATTTCGGGAAAATCGGACGAAAATTGCCATACAAAATGGCCACCGTTTGTACGCGAATACTGTTTAAAAAATGGTATATCAAGGTTGTGGACCCTGTGGAGGTCACAATTTTGATTCGATTTTGATGAAACTTGAAATTCATGGTTATAACCCAAAGATCTTGCTTCCTTTCGATATTTGCGCATATCGGATCGTAACTTCCTGAATTATGGCCCCTGATTATACGCAAAATCGCCTTTTTTATACGCCCACATAGAAATGTGGACGTATATTGCCATCGCCCCCGTCCGTCGGTCCGTCGGTCCGTCCGTCCGTCGGTCCGTCCGTCCGTCCGTCCATCGTCCACAATTTTTTGTGAACGCACTAGAGGCCAGGGTTAATATCCGATTGACTTTAAATTTATACACAGTGTTTAAGGTCATGAGACGAAGAAGCCTATTGATTTTCAGCAATATCCGATAATTACTGCCAGAGTTATGACCCTTGATCACTTAGAAAAATCTTGTGAACGCTCTAGAGGCTAAAGTTAATATCCGATTGACCTTAAATTTACACACAGTGTTTAAGGTCATGAGACGAAGAAGCCTATTGATTTTCAGCGATGTCCGATAATTACTGACAGAGTTATGACCCTTGATCACTTTGAAAAATCTTGTGAACGCTCTAGAGGCTAAAGTTAATATTGGATTGACTTTAAATTTATACACAGTATTCAAGGTCATGATACGAAGAAGCCTATTGATTTTCAGCAATATCCGATAATTACTGCCAGAGTTATGACCCTTGATCACTTTGAAAAATCTTGTGAATGATCAAGAGGCTAAAGTTAATATCCGATTGACTTTAAATTTATACACAGTGTTGAAGGTCATATGACGAAGAAGCCTATTAATTTTTACGGATTTCCGATAATTAGTGCCAGAGTTATGGCCCTTGATCACTTCAAAAAATCTTGTGGATGCTCTAGAGGACAAAGATGATGTCCGATTGACTTCAAATTTATACATGGTGTTTAAGGTCATGAGACGAAGAAGCCTATTGATTTTCAACGATCTCTGATAATTATTGCCAGAGTTATGGCCCTTGATCATATCAAAAAATCCTGTGGACGCTCTAGAGGCCAAAGTTACTATCCGATTGACTTTAAATTTACACACACTGTTTAAGGTCATGAGACGAAGAAACCTACTGATTTTCAGCGATTTCAAATAATTACTTCCAGAGTTATCTCCCTTGATCTCTTCAAAAAACCTTGTGACACTATAGATGCCAAACTTATCATCCGATTGACTTCAGATTGATACACAGAGTTTAAGGTGTTGAAATGAACAAGTATTTTGATTTTCAATGAATTTTGATAACTGAACAGCTAAATCCATGATATTAAATATTTCCTATACTAATTGTTAGCGTGGGGCAAAACAAATTCTAATGATTTTCAGATAATTACATAATGAGTTGTTACTCTTAAATCAGATTTTAGTGTATTACAAATGTTTCATCCCCCCAAAAAGTAAAAATATGCGACAACCCTTGTTGACTGCCCGGACGATTTAGCTGCTGTGGGCGTATGTTTCGTTGCCTGGCAACCTATCTTTTTAGCTTGGAGGTCACAATTATTATTCGATTTAAAAAAACGTTTGATTATATTACCGTCACACCCTAAAGAAGGTTGAGTTCGAATTTCGGGAAAATCGGACGAAAATTGCCATACAAAATGGCCGCCGTTTGTACGCGAATACTGTTAAAAAATGGTATATCAAGGTTTTGGACCCTGTGGAGGTCACAATTTTGATTCGATTTTGATGAAATTTGAAATTCATGGTTATAACCCAAAGATCTTGCTTCCTTTCGATATTTGCGCATATCGGATCGTAACTTCCTGAATTATGGCCCCTGATTATACGCAAAATCGCCTTTTTTTTAGCTTGGAGGTCACAATTATTATCCGATTTAAAAAAACGTTTGATTATATTACCGTTACACCGTAAGGAAGGTTGAGTTTGAATTTCAGGAAAATCAGACCAAAATTGTCATACAAAATGGCTGCCGTTTGTACGCGAATACTGTTAAAAAATGGTATATCAAGGTTGTGGACCCTGTAAAGGTCACAATTTTAATTCGATTTTGATGAAACTTGAAATTCATGGTTATAACCCAAAGATCTTGGTTCTTTTCAATATTTGCGCATATCGGATCGTAACTTCCTGAATTATGGCTCCTGGTTATACGCAAAATCCCCCTTTCTTTAGCTTGTGGTCCCTCTGGAGGTCACAATTATTATCCAATTTAAAAAAACGTTTGATTATATCACCGTTGCACTGTAAGGAAGGTTGAGTTTGAATTTCAGGAAAATCGGACCAAAATTGACAGACAAAATGGCCGCCGTTTGTACGCGAATACTGTTAAAAAAATGATATATCATGGTTGTGGACCCTGTATAGGTCACAATTTTAATTCGATTTTGATGAGGAAGGTTGAGTTCTAATTTCGTGAAAATCGTACCAAAATTCTTATCCGATTTTGATGAAAAGTCACATTTCTAGGTTGTGTACCGTCACACCATAATCATTGTCGGTTTCGAGTTTCATTAATATCAGACTGGAACTGACCAACTAAATGGCTGCTCCCAATACAGTATGAAATACAGGACGTAAAGATGTAGGAAAAATCACTTTCGGTATTGCTTGTTCTCTGTCCATCTCTCGAAAATGTGGGCGTATCCTGCCTGGCAGTGCCAGCCTATCTTTTAGCTTGTGAACAGTGTAGAGGTCACAATTTTGAACCGATTTGAATGAAACTTTGAAATGCATGTTTATAAACCAAAGATCTTGGTTCCTTTCTATATTTGCGCCAATTGGATCGTAACTTCCTGAATTATGGCCCCTGATTGTCCGAAAAATCGCCCTTTTTAGCTTGTGGTCCCTCTGGAGGTCAAAATTGTTATCCGATTTAAAAAAACCGTCTGATTATATCACCGTTACATGGTTATGAAGTTTGAGTTCGAATTTCGTGAAAATCAGACCAAAATTGACGGACAAAATGGCCGCCATTTGTACGCGAATAGTGTGAAAATATGTTATATTAAGGTTGTGAACATTGTAGAGGTCACAATTTTGAACCGATTTGGATGAAACTTGAAATGCATGTTTATAACCCAAAGATCTTGGTTCCTTTCGATATTTGCGCCAATCGGATCGTAACTTCCTGAATTATGGCCCCTGATTGTCAGAAAAATCGCCCTTTTTAGCTTGTGATCCCTCTGGAGATCAAAATTGTTATCCGATTTAAATAAACGTTTGATTATATCACCGTTCCATGGTTATGAAGGTTGAGTTTGAATTTCGTGAAAATCGGACCAAAATTGATGGACAAAATGGCCGCCATTTGTACGCGAATAGTGTGAAAATATGTTATATTATTATAAAGGTTGTGGACCTTATAGAGGTCACAATTTTGAACCGATTTGGATGAAACGTGACATGTATGTTTATAACCGAAAGATCTTGGTTCCTTTTGATATTTGCGCCAATCGGATCGTAACTTCCTGAATTATGGCCCCTGATTGTCCGAAAAATTGCCCTTTTTAGCTTGTGGTTCCTCTGGAGGTCAAAATTGTTATCCGATTTAAAAAAACGTTTGATTTTATCATCGTTCCATGGTTATGAAGGCTGAATTCGAATTTCGTGAAAATCGGACCAAAATTGACAGACAAAATGGCCGCCGTTTGTACGCGAATACTGTGAAAATATGTTATATCAAGGTTGTGGACCTTATAGAGGTCACAATTTTGAACCAATTTTGATGAAACTTGACATGTATGTTTATTATAAACCAAAGATCTTGGTTCCTTTCGATATTTGCGCCCATCGGATCGTAACTTCCTGAATTATGGCCCCTGATTGTCCAAAAAATCGCCCTTTTTAGCTTGTGGTCTCTCTGGAGGTCAAAATTGTTATCCGATTTAAAAAAACGTTTGATTATATCCCCGTTACATGGTTATGAAGGTTGAATTCGAATTTCGTGAAAATCATACCAAAATTGACGGACAAAATGGCTGCCGTTTGTACGCGAATAGTGTGAAAATATGTTATATCAAGGTTGTGGACCTTATAGAGGTCACAATTTTGAACCGATTTTGATGAAACTTGACATGTATGTTTATAACCCAAAGATCTTGGTTCCTTTCCATATTTGCGCCCATAGGATCGTAACTTCCTGAATTATGGCCCCTGATTGTCCAAAAAAATCGCCCTTTTTAGCTTGTGGTCCCTCTGGAGGTCAAAATTGTTATCCGATTTAAAAAAACGTTTGATTATATCACCATTTCATGGTTATGAAGGTTGAGAATGAATTTTGTGAATATCAGACCAAAAATTGACGGACAAAATGGCCGCCGTTTGTACGCGAATAGTGTGAAAATATGTTATATAAAGGTTGTGGACCTTATAGAGGTCACAATTTTGAACCGATTTTGATGAAACTTGACATGTATGTTTATAACCCAAAGATCTTGGTTCCTTTCGATATTTGCGCCCATTGGATCATAACTTCCTGAATTATGTCCCCGGATTGTCCGAAAAATCGCTTTTGTCCGCTTTTTTGTTCTGGAGGTCAAAATTATTATCCGATTTAAAAAAAACGTTTGACTATATCACCGTTACATGGTAATGAAGAGAGTGTTTGAATTACGTGAAAATCGGACTAGAATTGACAGACAAAATGGCCGCTGTATGTACACGAGTAGTGTGAAAATATGTTATATCAAGGTTGTGGACCCTATAGAGGTCACAATTTTGAATCGATTTTGATGAAACTTGACATGTATGTTTATAACCCAAAGATCTTGGTTCCTTTCGATATTTGCGCCCATCGGGTCATTACTTCCTGAATTATGTCCCCTGATTGTACGAAAAATCACCCTTTTTAGCTTGTTGTGCCTCTGGAGGTCACAATTATTATCTGATTTAAAAAAAAAAAACGTTTGATTATAAAAACCAAACAAATTCTAATGATTTTCTGATAATTCCTTAATATGCGACAACTCTTGTTGACTGCCCGGACGATTTGGCTGCTGTGTGGGGCGTATGTTTCGTTGCCTGGCAACCTATTTTTTAGCTTGTGAACAGTGTAGAGGTCACAATTTTGATCTGATTTCGATGAAACTTGAAATGCATGTTTATAACCGAAAGATCTTGGTTCCTTTCGATATTTGCGCATATCGGATTGTAACTTCCTGAATTATGGCCTCTGATTGTCCGAAAAATCACCCTTTTTAGCTTGTGTTCCCTGTGGAGGTCAAAATTGTAATCCGATTCAAAAAACCGTTTGATTATATCAGCGTTACATAGTTATTGGGGTGGAGTTCGAATTTCGTGAAAATCAGACCAAAATTAACAGACAAAATGGCCGCCGTTTGTACGCGAATAGTGTGAAAATATGTTATATCAAGGTTGTGGACCCTATAGAGGTCACTATTTTGAACCGATTTTCATGAAACTTGAAATACATGTTTATAACTGAAAGATCTTGGTTCCTGTCGATATTTGCGCATATCGGATCGTAACTTCCTGAATTATGGCCCCTGATTGTCCGAAAAATCACCCTTTTTAGCTTGTGTTCCCTGTGGAGGTCAAAATAGTTATCCGATTCAAAAAAGCGTTTGATTATATCACCGTTACATAGTTATGGGGGTTGAGTTCGAATTTCGTGAAAATCGGACCAAAATTGGCCACCGTTTGTACGCGAATAGTGTGAAAATATGTTATAGCAAGGTTGTTGACCCTATAGAGGTCACAATTTTGAACCGATTTTCATGAAACTTGAAATGCATGTTTATAACCGAAAGATCTTGGTTCCTTTTGATATTTGCGCATATCGGATCGTAACTTCCTGAATTATGGCCCCTGATTGTCCGAAAAATCACACTTTTTAGCTTGTGTTCCCTGTGGAGGTCAAAATTGTTATCTGATTCAAAAAAACGTTTGATTATATCACCGTTACATAGTTTTGGGGGTTGAGTTTGAGTTTCGTGAAAATCGGATCAAAATTGACAGAAAAAATGGCCGCCTTTTGTACGCGAATAGTGTGATAAAATGTTATATCAAGGTTGTGGACCCTCTAGAGGTCACAATTTTTAACCGATTTTCATGAAACTTGACATGTATGTTTATAACCCAAAGGTCTTGGTTCCTTTCAATATTTGCGCCCATCGGATCGTAACTTCCTGAATTATGGCCCCTCATTGTCCAAAAAATCACACTTTTTTGCTTGTTGTCCCACTGGAGGTCAAAATTATTATCCGATTCAAAAAAACGTTTGATTATATCACCGTTACATGATAATGGAGGCTGAGATCAAATTTCGTGAAAATCGGACCAAAATTGACAGACAAAATGGCCGCCGTTTGTACGCGAATAGTGTGAAAAAATGGTATATCAAGCTATAGAGGTCACAATTTTGAACCGATTTTGATGAAACTTGACATGTATGTTTATAACCCAAAGATCTTGGGTCCCTTCTATATTTGCGTCCATCTGATCGTATCTTCGTGAATTATGTTCCGTGATTGACCAAAAAATTGCCTTTTTTAGCTTGTTGCCCCTCTGTAGGTCAAAATTATTATCCGATTTAAAAAAACGTTTGATTATATCACCGTTACATTGTTATAAAAGATGATGTTGAATTTCGTGAAAATTTGACCAAAATTGACGGACAAAATGGCCGCTGTTTGTAGCCGAATAGTGTGAAAATATGTTATATCAAGGTTGTGGACCCTATAGAGGTCACAATTTTGAACTGATTTTGATGAAACTTGAAATACATGTTTATAACATAAAGATCTTGGTTCCTTTCGATTTTTGCGCATATTGGATCGTAACTTTCTGAATTATGGCCCCTGATTGTACTAAAAATCGCCTTTATCACCTTGTGGTCCCTCTGGAGGTAACAATTATTACCTGATTTAAAAAAACGTTTGATTATATCACTGTTACAGGGTAATATAGGTTGAGTTTGAATTTCATGAAAATCGGACCAAAATTGACAAACAAAATGACCGCCGTTTGTATGCGAATGGTGAAAAAATATGATATATCAAGGTTGTGAACCCTATAGGGGTCACAATTTTAATACGTTTTTGATGAAACTTGAAATCTTGGTTCCTTGCGATATTTGCGCATATCGGATTGTAATTTCCTGAATTATGGCCTCTGATTATACGGAAAATTGCCTTTATGGAGTTCAAAAACATTTGATTATATCACCATTACACTGTAATGAATTTTCAGTTTGAATTTTGTGAACATCGACTAAAATTGATGAACAAAATGGCTGCCATTTTTACACGAATAGTGTAAAAATATGGTATATCAAGGTTGTGTACCCTTTAGAGGTCACAATTTTAATTCGATTTTGGTCAATCTGAAAGATCTTGGTTCCTGTTGATATTTGGACATATCTGATCGTAACTTCCTGAATTATGGCCCATGATTGTACGAAAAGTCGCCATAATATTAAATGTTTCGTATCCAGTGGAGGTGACAGCTTATTCCATAATATTAAATGATTCGTATACTTTATATTAGCATGGAGCAGAACTTTATAAAAACCAAACAAATTCTAATGATTTTCTGATAATTACTTAATATGCGACAACTCTTGTTGACTGCCCGGACCATTTAGCTGCTGTGTGGGCGTATGTTTCGTTGCCTGGCAACCTATTTTTGTAATTTATCTATAAGCTTTAACGGTAAACCAACTAAAAGTGAATTAAAGTTATCTAATCGAGAAGTGACAAGAGAAATAACAAGTGTCTTAGTGGCCTCTTTAGTTACAAATTTACGTATTTTACCTATATTTCTAATATTAAAATAGCACAATTTACAAATATTATTTACTTGAGCTCCCATAAGCATAAAACTATCAAAGATTGCGCCAATATTACGAGCAGAATCAGATTAAACTATATCACAATTACCTATTACAACAGGGGGATTATCATGTGCAAATTTCTTTAAGTGATGCCTTGAGCCTAATAACAAATATTCAGTTTTATCATCATTTAATTTTAGAAAGTTCTTTGACATCCATTTTCTAATTTCACTAATACAGTTCTCAAGTTGCAGTTTTGATAAATTGAAAGAGGATGGACAATTAGGTTTAAATGAAATATATAATTGGGTATCATCGGCATACAAGTGAAAGCTGAGACCATATTTTCTAACAATATCACCTAATGGTGACGTATAGAGGGTAAATAAAATCGGTCAAAGAACTGAACCTTGGGGAACCCCACACTGAGAACTGCGAAGGAGTTACAAGGTGCACAGCCCGTGTAGAATTCTTAATCCTCGTCGTTATTTGTACGTATGTCGGAAGATAATTAATTTTCGGGCTATTACTCGGTATTACCGGTTTAAAACTGTAAAAAGGTGCGTTAATTAACGAGGGTGAAAAACTGTCCGAGAGGTGGGTTAATTAACGCTAGGTGCGTTTTCTGTAGAGGTGTTAATTAACCGACCTGTAAAAAATGAATGTCAATGTTGTGTATTGTTTAATTGGTGTGTTTTCTCGCTAGTTGCGATAACTCAAACTGCGCCAAAAGGAGTATAATCAAGGACCAACATGCTTTATCTGACACGTACGAGTAAAATCAAAATTTGAGAAGTAAAACTGTTTAACCGTGCGATTAATCATTTGACCGTGTGTTTTACGCAGGTCTTAGTAAAATAATGAGGTCTTTAGATAGGCATGTGTGCTCGCTATGATCTACGTTTCTCTTATGTCTATTGTAGGCCTATTACGTATCATATATATAAAGTTGCATTTTATGAAATAAAAATATGGATTAATCTATCGTATATGGAAAGGCGAATGTAATGTCGTCATTTATAAATACCAAGCAGTCAGCGCCCAAATTGAATATCAACGTGAAATAGAAAGTAAATCCAGCAAAAACGGGCCACAATGCGTAAATTGTGCATCTTAACTTCAATAGCAATATCCATCAAACAGAAATGTCCTTGTTGATGAATATTACGAAACAACAACCAACCGAACAGTGGTAATTGCCACGCAAATGGTATTTAAAAAACTAAAATTATTTTAGCTTTTCACTAAATTTACATTGCATCAATCCAACTATCCTAACTCATGAACTAAACTTGTAACTTTACTGTATGTAAATATACTTATTCTCGTAAATATACTTAATCTCGTCTTCCAACAAGTTATCATTTGTGTTCATGATCAAAAAAAAAATATAATTCAAATCAATGTTAACCCATTCATTGGCGTTTCAGACTTCACGTCTCACCGGTTCATGCATTGTCCGTGCAGATTCGACAATCTCAATTACGTCTCCTTGATCAAAGCAACACTTCTGTTTATATATAGAGGCGTGCACGAGCTTATTCGCACGTATTGGAAAACTGTTCGGTTGCTTTATTTGAGAAGAAATTAATAATAAACTATAACATTTGGCAATTTTTCTTTGAAAATTCTGATAAATTGGTAGCTCTTCGGGAAGCTCTGATCATAAGTTTACCCTGTTTGTGTGTGTGTTGTAAGTTTTTATAATAGCTAGCAGATAATTTAGGATATCTGAATACTTTCTGAATGAACATATATCTCGTTATTAGTTTTTAAAAGACCTTTTTTTTTATGATAGTCGGATATAATCACAGATATCAAATACAAATCACAATAGACCATGAATAGTCCAATGCAGATTTGAAACAAACAGCATTGTAATTTTATGCAAAAATACATTTACCTGTTTCCTAAAACGATTTAATATTTGATTTAAACTTCACAGTCCAATTAGACCTTAGACAATTATGTTTCCTGGCACGGAAAAATAATTCAAATCAAATTTATTATCAACATCGGAAACAAATTAATAATAACTAGACCTGCATGCAGGAATGACGGGTTTCACTGGTGCCATGTCACTTTCGGTGCCACGTTAACCTTGAACATATGTCACTTCCGATACCAATGAAACCATCGAACAGGTTTCCACATAAGCATTGTAAACATCAAATAAAATTGACGAAGAATCAACCAAATCCAGCAATATCAATTCATTTTATATATATATATACATGTTACTTGTAAGTGATCCTGGAAAAATTTCATTACTTCCGGTGATAATGAAAATGTTCAATTAGTTTTACGAAATCAGAAATGGCATAAGGCATCATAATTATGGCGAAAATAGTATGTAGATCGAATAAGAATTGCCACTTTTATAGACCAAAAACCTTGAAAAGTGACTTGTAGAAAATCGTCTATTTCTCGGCAACCGTACATGATAAAAACTATTTTTTGGTATCTATATGATCGTATGGGTTCAATCGATTTGTTGATTGGGATCAAATATCATAATTTGAAATATATTACAAATCAGACTCATTTGAAAAAAAATATCTGTTTTGAAGGCTAAAAATACAGTTTTTGCCAAAATGACATTACTTCTGGTGATACTGAAAATGTTAAATTAGTTCTATGAAATCATCAATGACATAAGATATCATATAGTGAAAATTTTATGAAAATCGAATAATAACTGACACTTTTATAGACCAAAAACCTTGAAAAGTGACTTAAGGAAAATTGTCCATTTCTCTGCAACCGTACAAGTTAGAAACCATTTTGTGGTATCTGTATGATCGTATGGGTTCAATCTATTTGATCAATAGAATCAAATATCATAATTTGAAAAAAATAACAAGTACGACTCATTTGAATAAAATATTGTTTTTAAAGGCTAAAATTTAAGTTTTGAGCAAATGACGTCATTTCCGGTGGTGGCGTAAGAGGTAAAATGGTTTGAAATAGTCCACTATGGCATTAGGCATCCAATGGCGAAAGAAAATTGAAAATCGAATAATAATTGATTCTTTTACAGCCAAAATTACGTGAAAAGTGACTCATGCAAAATTGCCTATTTCTCGGCAACTGCTTATATTACAAACTAATTTTCACGCATATTCTCTTCGTATCGATGATAGCTACAAGTTTATAAAAGTTACAAAGAAATATTTTAAAAATTTGAAAAGCCTGAATAGGTTGTAAATAGGTCAATTTTACACCATTTTAGCCTCTTAATCGAATTTGCTCGAAAATGAAATCGAAATTAAAAAAACTGCTTCCGACATTTTTTGCGCCTTGAAAGGGCACACTCTTTGAGTCAAATAATTTTTCCAAAAAATAATATTTGTTTTCGAAAAATTGTACCTAACTGTCAAAATTGTAGTTTTTGGTAAAATTATGCCACTTCCGGTGCCGACAGATAACACTTCCGGTAATAAAAAAAATGACAATTGAGACAACGAAGCATATGAACTTTGTTTTATACAAATTGAACAATAAAAAATTAATCTGGGACTGAAAAACTGAATTAGCCAATGGCGGCCAAGGAAAATTACTGAGACAAATTTTTTTACTATTTTTGCGCTAGTCAGATGACTCTTTAATTCTGAGCACAACACGACTAAAAAATATTCATAGATAAAAAAGTTTTTTGTAAAATTTTAAATTTTCGAAATTTGGCACCTAATATCTTCGAAGATATGCCGAAAATCAAAAATCGAAAGTAGCGTAGCTATGTGCCCTGTCTCCGACTATGCCAAAATGTATCGAAAGTTAAAATCCAATGATTATTGTTAAAATTACTGCAATATTTTCAAAAACGATAACTTTGGTGGTGATTTCGGACATTTTGCATTGTCGCAGAACGTTCAAAATAGCTTTATCCTCTAAGTCACACCCACTTTCCCAGTAAAACCGAAGAAATCGTAAGGATGCGACACGTAGTTGCTGAGATCTATTCAAATTGGAATCTGAATAATAATAATAATAAGAATAATAATTTTAACAAAAACAATAGTGTTTCACACAAGCTACGCAGTGTGAAACCCTAATTACATATTGTAAAGTTACAAGTTTAGTTCTGGAATTAGGATAATTTTAGTTTAAAAACCATTTGCGTGGGAATTACCACTGTCTGGTTGGTTGTTGTGTCGTAATATTTATCAACAGGGAGATTTCTATTTTATGGATATTGCTTTTGAAAGTAAGATGCACAATTTACACATTGTGGCCCGTTTTTATACACCCACATGGAAATGTGGTCGTATATTGCCGTTGCCCCCGTCCGTCTGTCTGTCGGTCCGTCCGTCCGTCCATCGTCCACAATTTCTTGTGAACGCTCTAGAGGCTAAAGTTAATTTCCGATTGACTTGAAATTTATACATGGTGTTTAAGGTCAGCGATATCCGATAATTACTACCAGAGTTATGACCCTTGATCACTTTGAAAAATCTTGTGAATGCTCTAGAGGCTATAGTTAATATCCGATTGACTTTAAATTTATACACAGTGTTTAAGGTCATGAGATGAAGAAGCCTATTGATTTTCAGTGATATCTGATAATTACTACCAGAGTTATGACCCTTGATCACTTTGAAAAATCTTGTGTACGCTCTAGAGGCTATAGTTAATATCCGATTGACTTTAAATTTATACACAGTGTTTAAGGTCATGAGACGAAGAAGCCTATTGTTTTTCAGCGTTTTCCATTAATAACTACCAGAGTTATGGCCCTTGATCACTTCAAAATATCTTGTGGACGCTCTAGAGGCCAAAGTTAATATCCGATTGACTTTAAATTTATACACGGTGTTTAAAGTCATGATACAAATGGCGGCAAAAAATTCCCGATGGATGTTTAAGGTCATAAGACGAAGAAGCCTATTGATTTTCGGTGATATCTGATAATTATTGCCAGATTTATGACCCTTGATCACTTTGAAAAATCTTGTGAACGCTTTAGAGGCTAAAGTTAATATCCGATTGACTTTAAGTTTATACACATTGTTTAAGGGCATGAGACGAAGAAGCCTATTGATTTTCGGTGATATCCGATAATTATTATCAGAGTTATGACCCTTGATCACTTTGAAAAATCTTGTGAACGCTCTAGAGGCTAAAGTTAATATCCGATTGACTTTAAATTTATACACAGTGTGTAAGGTCATGATAGGAAGAAGCCTGTTGATTTTCAGCAATATCCGATAATTCCTGCCAGAGTTATGACCCTTGATCACTTTGAAAAATCTTGTGAACGCTCTAGAGGCTAAAGTTAATATCTGATTGAATTTAAATTTATACACTGTGTTTAAAATCATGATACAAATGGCGGCAAAAAATTCCCGATGCATCGATGCGAGTATGGATGTTTGCGTCCTATGCATCGATGCATAAAATTTTACTTGATGCTTTGGGACACGATAACTTTAGTTCTAATTAAGTGAGAGTGATGAAACTTGGTGTATAGTTTCATTACAGTGAGAGTGATGAAACTTGGTGTATAGTTTCATTACAGTAATACCTTGACTAAGTTCGATACTGAGCATTTTCTGCTCAGGGTAAGCAGAGCGATATGCAATTTGATTGGTCGAGACTTTGGAACACAATAACTCTCCTTCTAATTGAGTTAAAATGTTCAAACTTGGTGTATATTATGCTTATTAGGTCAATTCGAAGATGAACATTTTCTTCTTAGGGTAGGCAGAGATAAGCAATTTGATTGGTTGATACTTCCCTTGGCCAGACGTGCCCTTTTGTCAAGCGTGGGGGCCGTTTTGTCTGCCTTTAGGGTTTCCCCTAACTAGGGTACATTTTCATTTTTCTCGTCGGTTTTAGCATTATCTTTATAAAACACTTGGATGACACTTCGTGTACAGTTTGATTGCTCGATACGTTTGAAAAAAATAATTGTGCGATTAATTAATTAATGTGTCATCTATTTATTTTGGGACATCAGCCTCACTGTTGGCTTGTTACTGCCCGAGTTATGGCCCTTGACCACGTCAAAAAATCCTGTGTAGGCTCTAAAGACCAAAGTTAATATCTGATTGACTTTAAATTTACACACAATGTTTAAGGTCATGAGGCGAAGAAGCCTATTAATTTTCAGCGATTTCAAATAATAACTTCCAGAGTTATCTCCCTTGATCACTTCAAAAAACCTTGTGGCACTATAGAGGCCAAATTTATCATCCGATTGACTTCAGATTGATACACAGAGTTTAAGGTGTTGAAGCGAATAAGTATTTTGATTTTCAATGAATTTTGATAACTGAACAGCTAAATCCATGATATTAAATGTTTCGTATACTAATTGGTTTTCTGATAATTACATAATGAGTTGTTACTCTTAATCAAATTTTAGTGTATTACAAATGTTTCATTACTGAAAAAAGTAAAAATATGCGACAACCCTTGTTGACTGCCCGGACGATTTAGCTGCTGTGGGCGTTTGTTTTGTTGCCTGGCAACCTATCTTTTACCGGTCGGTTAATTAGCACACAGTGCTTGCCACAAAGAAATACCGCGTGAGTACCTGATTACTCACGCAAGAAAGACACTGCGCGAGTTTGGCGAGTAACTGATTTACTCGCGCAAAATTTTCCTAGGAGAGTAAAATAACACGAGACCAAGCACTCTTGACAAATGGCAGCCTAGGCCTAGATGACGTAAGAATATAAGAAAGATTTTGATTAATAAATTTCCAATGCTAATGACTTACGGTAGATCAATTCCTGAACCAGAAATCATTCTAATAAATTTTCAATGCTAATGACTTACGGTAGATCAATTCCTGAACCAGAAATCATTCTAATAAATTTCCAATGCTAATGACTTACGGTAGATCAATTCCTGAACCAGAAATCATTCTAATTCAAAAAAGAAAAACTATTTATGTGTGTGATTACTAGTTAAGTTTAATAACAATTAATAAATAAACAAAATGTTTTGTCCAATATGTTTTGGCTGAATGCGAAAAATTACATTGAATTCCTGTAAAATAAATTAAAACCTCTACTCGAGGTAAGTACACACAAGTCAATGATAATTGATGATCGGATCAAACTTAAATCCTTCTTATCACAGAGACATAAAATTTATTAAAATATAATAATTTTGTATCATTAAGAATATAAATACCGTTACACAAGCAATTAAATTTCAGTACAAAGTGCATTATTGTTAAAAACTCTTTCACTAAACAGTCTACAAAATAGTTACATGTACTTTCACTAATCAGACATAGATCCATCTAGAGCTGGGCGATATTTCGATAAAAAACCGTCACGGAAATAAAAACCGTGAAAAATACCGTCTTCAGAAAAATATCGAAAAACCGAACATACCGCGATATATCGCGGTTTTGATTTTTTTGGATGATATTTTACCTACATATTGAACAAAATGTTTTCTTTTTTATGTTATTTACGATATTTTATTGCTTAATGATGAAAAAATACTGCTATAAACTCCCGAGTAGTCATTCCACAAAGTGTGCAAATGCCGATGCGAAGCTTTATTTACGTCATGTGACTTATCGTCCACCTTTCCACTGGTTATAATTATCCCTGTTTCGGTTCAATTTCTACACATCTTGACGAATGGTGAACACTGATACTTTGATTTTCGAAAGAAATCATTGATTTTAAGATTGAATTAAATCTTAATAAAGCAGAAATATAAATAATGCCTATCACATTGGGAGTTCCGGTAGACTGATTATCATTCAGCGTCGAAGGTGTCATGGCCGTCGTGATTGGGGAAAAATATTTGACGAAAACAATGGGCACTTTTTATACGCCCACATTGAAATGTGGTCGTATATTGTCGTCGCCCCCGTCCGTCCGTCGGTCCGGCGTCCACAAGCAATTGAGGCTAAAGTTAATTTCCGATTGACTTGAAATTTATACATGGTGTTTAAGGTCAGCGATATCCGATAATTACTACCAGAGTTATGACCCTTGATCACTTTGAAAAATCTTGTGAATGCTCTAGAGGCTAAAGTTAATATCCGATTGACTTTAAATTTATACACAGTGTTTAAGGTCATGAGACGAAGAAGCCTATTGTTTTTCAGCGATTTCCGATAATAACTACCAGAGTTATGGCCCTTGACGACTTCAAAAAATCTTGTGGACGCTCTAGAGGCCAAAGTTAATATCCGATTGGCTTTAAATTTATACACAGTGTTTAAGGTCATAAGACGAAGAAGCCTATTGATTTTCAGCGATTTCCGATAATTAGTGCCAGAGTTATGGCCCTTGATCACTTCAGAAAATCTTGTGGACGCTCTAAAAGCCAAAGTTAATATCCGATTGACTTTAAATTTATACACAGTGTTTAAGGTCATAAGACGAAGAAGCCTATTGATTTTCAGCGATTTCCAATAATTAGTGCCAGAGTTATGGCCCTTGATCACTTCAAAAAATCTTGTGAACGCCCTAAAAGCCAAAGTTAATATCCGATTGACTTTAAATTTATACACAGTGTTTAAGGTCAATAGACGAAGAAGCTTATTGATTTTCAGCAATTTCCGATAATTAGTGCCAGAGTTATGGCCCTTGATAGCTTCAAAAAATCTTGTGGACGCTCTAAAAGCCAAAGTTAATATCCGATTGACTTTAAATTTATACACAGTGTTTAAGGTCATAAGACGAAGAAGCCTATTGATTTTCAGCGATTTTCGATAATTAGTGCCAGAGTTATCTCCCTTGATCACTTAAAAAAATCTTGTGGACGCTCTAAAAGCCAAAGTTAATATCCGATTGACTTTAAATTTATACACAGTGTTTAAGGTCATAAGATGAAGAAGAAGCCTATTGATTTGCATCAATTTCCGATAATTAGTGCCAGAGTTATGGCCCTTGATCACATCAAACAATCCTGTGGACACTCTAGAGGCCGAAGTTAATATCCGATTGACTTTAAATTTACACACACTGTTTAAGGTCCTGAGAGGAAGAAGCCTACTGATTTTCAGCGATTTCTGATAATTAGTGCCAGAGTTATCTCCCTTGATAACTTCAAAAAATCTTGTTACGCTATAGAGGCTAAACTTATCATCCGATTGACTTTAGATTGATACACAGAGTTTAAGGTGATGAAACGAACAAGTATTTTGATTTTCAATGAATTTTGATAACTGAACAGCTAAATCCATGATATTAAATGTTTCCTATACTAATTGTTAGCGTGGGGCAAAACTTTATAAAAAGCAAACAAATTATCATGATTTTCTGATAATTACATAATGAGTTGTTACTCTGATTTTAGTGTATTACAAATGTTTCATTACCAAAAAAAAGTAAAAATATGCGACAACCCTTGTTGACTGCCCGGACGATTTAGCTGCTGTGGGCGTATGTTTCGTTGCCTGGCAACCTATCTTTGACATTGCACTTATGTTTTATAGTTTAATTTAGTATCCCTGTATTGAATAATGCATTTTCAAGAAGGCATAAGCTTACTCTTGAATGGGAAAGAACGAGTTTGCAAGGGTAAACAAAGTCCAATCTTACACGTAGCTATAAGTTACTATAAGAATATGCACGACCGAAAGAACATAAACTTTTTTTATGTTGTTTTGGCTTCCTTCATTCGAAATACATGTATTTTTAATTTGAATAAAATATTATAATTAATATTTTGAATATTAAAATTGTAATAAAAAAACAACTTTAGCAAGTTTTCATGGCGATAGATCTGTGTTTGAACCAGCTTGAATTAATGTTTTGTTAATTTTGTACTGTGTATTTTAAAAATAATATTGACTAGAAATAATAATATTGAGGGGTATTTCCAACTTTTTATGCATTTTTATTTACATTTAAAAAGTGATAAACTGAAAGTATTTACCTTTTATAAAATATCGCTATATAGTGATTATATCGCGATATTTTTTGAAAATATCGCGATATCTGTTTCTAGGTATATCGCCCAGCCGTAGAACCATCAGCAGCTGATATATGGTCATCTTCATCAGAAAATGAATCATTACTACTAGAGCTACTGTCGCTTTGTAAGTCAGAATCTGTAACAATACACAGTCTCTTAGATTTGGGGAAGAAACTTTTTCTGTACTAGCATTATCCATGGTTGTTACCCGTCGTTTACATGACAAATAATTATGTACTGAGTGTTGCAATATTTCAGTCTTTTCTGTTTCAGACCATATTGCATGATTGTTTCTAACAACAATATATGCCTCTAATTTTTTGTGATTTAAGGCCAACCTTCTATCAGTGAGAGTGTGTGTCAGGTAGCTAAAACCCCTCTCATCATTGTAATTACTGACTGATAAACATAAAATTATCTCTACAAGTTTACATAAATTGACATACTTTGATCTTTTATGCAAAAATATCAATTGCCATAAATCAATACATGACTTGCCTAAGAATTTAGATTTAACTTCAAGTTTAAATTCTCTCCATTCAACCTGACAAGCTGCATGTTTATAATCTTGTAATGCAGGAGTTTTGAAAAGTGAGCACTGATAATATCAATTTCATGACAACCATATTTTCTGAGGCTAGCTGTATCACTCAAATCCCAATTTTCCAGATCAAAAATTGTCATGGCTTTATATAAATGATTATTAAAAGATTCAAATCTTTTTTCATATGATTCATTTAATTTTGGAATGACCTGAGTAGTGATTTTTTGGCTAACAATTACAGACTTAACTACATTTTTTATATTTAACAATTCTAAATATTTATTTTCTCGGTTAGTTTCATTTTTATATGCCCACATTTTTATGTGGACGTATATTGTCGTCGCCCCTGTCCGTCCGTCCACAATTGTTTGTGAACAGTCTGTCTACAGGTCACAATTTTTATCTGATTTCAATGAAACTTAAAATATAGGTTTATCACCCTAAGATCTTGGTTCCTTTCGATATTGGCATCTATCGGACTGTAACTTCATGGGTTATGGCCCCTGATTGTACGAAAAATCATGTTTTTAGCTTGTGAACAGTGTAGAGGTCACAATTTTGATCCGATTTCGATGAAACTTGAAATGCATGTTTATAACCCAAAGATCTTGGTTCCTTTCGATATTTGGGCATATCGGATCATAACTTCCTGAATTATGGCCCCTGATTGTCCAAAAAATCACCCTTTTCAGCTTGTGTTCCTTCTGGAGGTCAAAATTGTTATCCGATTTAAAAAACCATTTGATTATATCACCGTTACATTATTATGGGGGTTGAGTTCGAATTTCGTGAAAATCAGACCAAAATTGACAGACAAAATGGCCGCCATTTGTACGCGAATAGTGTGAAAATATGTTATATCAAGGTTGTGGACCCTATAGAGGTCACAATTTTGAACCGATTTTCATGAAACTTGACATGTATGTTTATAACCCAAAGGTCTTGGTTCCTTTCAATATTTGCGCCTATCGGATCGTAACTTCCTGAATTATGGCCCCTGATTGTCCAAAAAATCACCCTTTTTAGCTTGTGGTCCCTCTGGAGGTCAAAATTGTTATCCGATTTAAAAAAGGTTTGATTATACCACCATTACATGGTTATGGAGGTTGAGTTCGAATTTCGTGAAAATCAGACCAAAATTGGCAGACAAAATGGCCGCTGTTTGTACGCGAATAGTGTGAAAAAATGTTATATCAATTTTGATGAAACTTGACATGTATGTTTATAACCCCAAGATCTTGGGTCCTTGCTATATTTGCGCCCATCAGATCGTAACTTCCTGAATTATGGCCCCTGATTGTCAAAAAAATTGCCCTTTTTAGCTTGTGGTCCCTCTGGAGGTTAAAATTGTTATCCAATTTAAAAAACCGTTTGATTATATCACCGTTACATGGTAATGAAGAGAGAGTTTGAATTACGTGAAATTCGGACCAAAATTGATGAACAAAATGTCCGCCACTTTTACACGAATAGTGTAAAAATATGGTGTATCAAGGTTTTGTACCCTGTAGAGGTCACAGTTTTAATTCGATTTTGGTCAAACTTGAAATGCATGTTCATAACTGAAAGATCTTGGTTCCTGTCGATATTTGGACATATCTGATCGTAACTTCATGAATTATGGCCCCTGATTGTACGAAAAATCGCCATAATATTAAATGTTTCGTATCCAGTGGAGGTGACAGCTAATTCCATAATATTAAATGATTGCTATACTTAACATTAGCATGGGGCAGTACTTTATAAAAACCAAACAAATTCTAATGATTTTCTAATAATTACTTAATATGCGACAACTCTTGTTGACTGCCCGGACGATTTAGCTGCTGTGTGGGCGTATGTTTCATTGCCTGGCAACCTATTTTTATACGCCCACATTTTCATGTGGACGTATTATGTCGTCGCCCCTGTCCGTCCGTCCGTCCACAATTTGTTTGTGGACTCTCTACAGGTCACAATTCTTATCCGATTTTGACGAAACTTGAAATATAGGTTTATCCCCAAAAGATCTCGGTTCCTTTCGATATTGGCATGTATCGGATCAAAACTTCATGGATTATGGCCCCTGATTGTACGAAAAATCACGTTTTTAGCTTCTGGACCCTATAGAGGTCACAATTTTGAACCGATTTTGATGAAACTTGACATGCATGTTTGTAACCCAAAGATCTTGGTTCCTTTCGATATTTGCGGCTATCGGAATGTAATTTCCTGAATTATGGCCCCTGATTGTCCGAAAAATCACCCTTTTTAGCTTGTGGTCCCTCTGGAGGTCACAATTATTATTCGATTTAAAAAAACGTTTGATTATATCACCATTACACCCTAAGGAAGGTTGAGTTCGAATTTCGGGAAAATCGGACGAAAATTGCCATACAAAATGGCCGCCGTTAGTACGCGAATACTGTTAAAAAATGGTATATCAAGGTTGTGGACCCTGTGGAGGTCACAATTTTGATTGGATTTTGATGAAACTTGAAATTCATGGTTATAACCCAAAGATCTTGCTTCCTTTCGATATTTGCGCATATCGGATCGTAACTTCCTGAATTATGGCCCCTGATTATACGCAAAATCGCCTTTTTTATACGCCCACATGGAAATGTGGTCGTATATTGCCGTCGCCCCCGTCCGTCCATCTGTCCGTCCGTCCGTCCATCGTCCACAATTTCTTGTGAACGCTTTAGAGGCTAAAGTTAATATCCGATTGACTTTAAATTTATACACGGTGTTTAAGGTCGTGAGACGAAGAATCCTATTGATTTTCAGCGATATCCAATAATTACTACCAGAGTTATGACCCTTGATCACTTTGAAAAATCTTGTGAACGCTCTAGAGGCTATAGTTAATATCCGATTGACTTTAAATTTATACACAGTGTTTAAGGTCATGAGACGAAGAAGCCTATTGATTTTCGGTGATATCTGATAATTACTACCAGAGTTATGACCCTTGATCACTTTGAAAAATCTTGTGAACGCTTTAGAGGCTAAAGTTAATATCCAGTTGACTTTAAATTTATACACAGTGTTTAAGGGCATGAGACGAAGAAGCCTATTGATTTTCGGTGATATCTGATAATTACTACCAGAGTTATGACCCTTGATCACTTTGAAAAATCTTGTGAACGCTCTAGAGGCTAAAGTTAATATCTGGTTGAATTTAAATTTATACACAGTGTTTAAAGTCATGATACAAAGAAGCCTATTGATTTTCAGCAATATCCGATAATTACTGCCAGAGTTATGACCCTTGATCACTTTGAAAAATCTAAAGTTAATATTCGATTGACTTTAAATTTATACACACTATTTACGGTCATGATACAAAATAGCCTATTTATTTTCAGCGATATCCGATAATTACTGCCAGAGTTATGACCCTTGATCACTTTGAAAAACCCTGTGAACGCTCTAGAGGCTAAAGTTAATATCCGGTTGAATTTTAATTTATACACAGTGTTTAGGGTCATGAGACGAAGAATCCTATTTGATTTTCAGTGATATCTGATAATTTCTGGCACTTGATCACTTTGAAATATCTTGTTGACAAAGGCCTTGAGACAAACCATCAAAACTATTCTAATCATTTCTGATAATTATTTAATGGGCTATTACTCGTAATAAGATTATCATGTGTTGTAAATGTTCTCCTTACTGATAAAAGAAATAATATGCGACAACCCTTGTTGACTGCCCGGACGACTTAGCTGTTGTGGGCGTATGTTTCTTTGCCTGGCAACCTATCTTTTTAGCTTGGAGGTCACAATTATTATTCGATTTAAAGAAACGTTTGATTATATCTTTGTTACACCCTAAGGAAGGTTGAGTTTGAATTTCGGGAAAATCGGACGAAAATTGCCATACAAAATGGCCGCCGTTTGTACGCGAATACTGTTAAAAAATGGTATATCAAGGTTGTGTACCCTGTGGAGGTCACAATTTTGATTCGATTGTGATGAAACTTGAAATTCAAGGTTATAACCCAAAGATCTTGCTTCTTTTCGATATTTGCGCATATCGGATCGTAACTTCCTGAATTATGGCCCCTGATTATACGCAAAATCGCCTTTTTTTTTAGCTTGGAGGTCACAATTATTATCCGATTTAAAAAAATGTTTGATTATATTACCGTTACACCGTAAGGAAGGTTGAGTTCGAATTTCGGGAAAATCAGACCAAAATTGCCATACAAAATGGCCACCGTTTGTACGTGAATACTGTTAAAAAATGGTATATCAAGGTTGTGGACCCTGTAAAGGTCACAATTTTAATTCGATTTTGATGAAACTTGAAATGCATGGTTATAACCCAAAGATCTTGGTTCCTTTCGGTATTTGCGCATATCGGATCGTAACTTCCTGAATTATTCGAATTTCGTGAAAATGGTACCAAAATTGCCGGACGAAATGGTCGCCGTTTGTACGCGAATAGTGTAAAGATATGGTATATCATGGTTGTTGACTCTGTACAGGTCACAATTCTTATCCGTCACATTTCTAGGTTGTGTACCGTCACACCATAATCATTGTCGACTTCGAATTTCATGAATATCAGACTGGAACTGACCAACAAAATGGCTGCTCCCAATACAGTATGAAATACAGGACTTAATGATGTAGGAAAAATCACTTTCCATATTGTTTGTTCTCTATCCATCTCTCGAAAATGTGGGCGTATCCTGCCTGGCAGTGCCAGCCTATCTTTTCTCATGTCACCAAATCTACAATACAATTTCCTTAATTTATAGCTTTCTCCATTCTGAACTATTTCAAAATATTTACTATTTAATTGTTCAACATTGTGTCAGTTGTTTGATATACATGTAGTAATTCATTAAGAGTTTCTTTGGTCAAGGGGGTTGGGATGGCCTAGAGTGCTGCGCTTCGACCTCTAGCTGGCCGGTCACCTTTGGCTTGCGGCTGTGGTTTCGAGCCCTAGTGTGAGCGTATGTGGCACGGAGATAGGGGCGCCTTCTCAAACTCGTGGGTTCCTCCGGGTACTCCAGTTTCCTCCCACTGCTAAAGACCCCTACGCGCAAGCGAATTATTGAAATAAAATTAAACCCTATGTTAGTCCCGAAGTGACCTAGTTTGTGTTGAGTGGAAGTTAAACCCCATTTCTCTCTCTCTTTCTTTGGTGAATGAAACATTTGAGGTCACATCAAATGACAAAATATGTTCTTTTTCAAACAGTTTTGTCAAATATCCCAAGGATTCTAATATGTCTGACACAATGCTGTAATTAAATCATATCTCTCTAGTTTTTTAAGAAATCCTTTAATTTTGGCTCTAGTTTCGGGGGTGTAACCCTTGATTTGCATGGATGCATTTTCATAGCAAATGTGAAGTGGAATCCACATGTGGATGAGCCCCTTAAATCCTTCCCTCCTATGATGCTGGAATCGTGTGCCGTGTATTTTTGGTAGTTTGTAATAAGTTATATCATTGGCAACACAAGCAGCCTTTAGCTCACTATTCAATTTACCGGAGTTTCTTAAAAGGGAATAGTTCACATAATAAAATTCTTCAATCTCCTTGAATTCCACTGAAGAATTGAATGCATCTTTCGCACCGAGTTCAGCTCTGTGCGCTACACAATGAATTGAGAGAATCCAAGGTCTGTCATAGCTGAAGTGACTAAACACACCATTGTACTTTCCTGTGTTCACAGAGGCACCATCTGCGGTAATACAAACACATTTGTCTTTATTCTGGGTCTAAAGATAACTTATTCAAAAATGCATCGTTAATGCAATGTTTAATTGACTCAGCGTTCCCATCCCCATTTGCAACCAATTCCTGGAGGGACACACAAAAATAACACGGCAAGCCTGTTCTTTCATTTAGAATTCGTATATAAATTAATTCCATACCTGTTTTTATATGCCCACATGGAAATGTGGTTGTATATTGCCGTCGCCCCCGTCGGTCCGTCCGTCGTCCACAATTTCTTGTGAACGCTCTAGAGGCTAAAGTTAATATCCGATTGACTTGAAATTTATACACAGTGTTTAAGGTCGTGAGACGAAGAAGCCTATTGATTTTCAGCGATATCCGATAATTACTACCAGAGTTATGACCCTTGATCACTTTGAAAAATCTTGTGAACGCTCTAGAGGCTATAGTTAATATCCGATTGCCTTGAAATTTATACACGGTGTTTAAGGTCGTAAGACGAAGAAGCCTATTGATTTTCAGCGATATCCAATAATTACTACCAGAGTTATGACCCTTGATCACTTTGAAAAATCTTGTGAACGCTCTAGAGGCTATAGTTAATATCCGATTGACTTTAAATTTATACACAGTGTTTAAGGTCATGAGATGAAGAAGCCTATTGATTTTCGGTGATATCTGATAATTACTGCCAGAGTTATGACCCTTGATCACTTTGAAAAATCTTGTGAACGCTCTAGAGGCTATAGTTAATATCCGATTGACTTTAAATTTATACACAGTGTTTAAGGTCATGAGAGGAAGAATCCTATTGATTTTCGTTGATATCTGATAATTACTGCCAGAGTTATGACCCTTGATCACTTTGAAAAATCTTGTGAACGCTTTAGAGGCTAAAGTTATTATCCAATTGACTTTAAATTTATATACAGTGTTTAAGGGCATGAGACGAAGAAGCCTATTTGATTTGAGATAATTACTACCAGAGTTATGACCCTTGATCACTTTGAAAAATCTTGTGAACGCCCTAAAGGCTAAAGTTAATATCCGATTGACTTTAAATTTGTACACAGTGTTTAGGGTCATGAGACGAAGAATCCTATTTGATTTTCAGTGATAATTTCTGGCAGTTGATCACTTTGACAAAGGCCTTGAGACAAACCATCAAAACTATTCTAATCATTTCTGATAATTATTTAATGGGCTATTACTCGTAATAAGATTATCATGTGTTGTAAATGTTCTCCTTACTGATAAAAGAAACAATATGCGACAACCCTTGTTGACTGCCCGAACGACTTAGCTGTTGTGGGCGTATGTTTCGTTGCCTGGCAACCTATCTTTTTAGGCTGAATACCATCGTTTAATATACTGAAGGCTGTGGCTGTTAACTTAATTGTATTCCCTATTCTATTTAAGATCGATGTGGCTATAAATTGGGTTATCGATGCACATAGTTTATCGTTTTGTTTGCCTTTCAATAGTCTCACACCATTTTCCTTTTGGATATTGATTATGTACTGAAAATCTACAAATGGTTTTCCATTGACTACGATGTTATATGCGGTGTTAAATAATTTAAAATAGGCCTCTTTTGAGGAAGTATTAAGGGCCATGTCAATTCTGGGAAGCCCGACATGTGTCACACTGTTTTTACTGTTTGAGTTATCCACACTGTCACTGCTGCTAATTGAACTTGAACATTCCCCGGTTTGAGTCAATGGTCTAGTCATTCATGTGTTGCAGCACAAATTTTGTGGGCATTACCATCAACGTGTCTTCTTAGATTAAATTTCATAATGAAATTTTGTTCCGGTGACGTACTTCATTACATCAGTCGAAGCCTGTAAACATCTGAGTATATATCTGTTTTCTGCACAAACCTTGCAGTATACATGTGTAATGAAAGAATCTTGTCTCCTTGGGTCATATTTTTCCTTATATCCAAAGTTTTCAGTAATCGTGGGGAGCCAAAATAAGAATGTTTTGAGGGACACGTCTCTGCCTTTTTGAAATTTTGACATGTCTCAAAATCTTAGAATTTGGGTAAAAAATCTGACGACTATTCTGTCTGCTATTGACCTAGCAACCGTGGCGTTGATCAAACTTCCGGTTCGGCTGTTATTCCGGGGTATCAAGACACTCGCACAATTTCATTAGACGTTTTTTTTTTTTTTTAAATTTTTTTTAACAATCCCAATCAGAAACACCTCAGAAAGCACAAAAGGTCGACAGAATTATCAATATTAGATTTACATCGAACGTATAATTAGGTCGTTGTCGAACAGAGCATGTAAAAGATTTGAGACCTGACAACCGAATACTAAACGATGTCAACAGAACAACAGGTACTTTTATCAATAGAGACATCGCATTGAACACAAAATTTCAGTCCATCCATTAGTCATGGCTTCTGTTAGAAACATTATGTCGAAAACTAAGTCCCGATTAATCATAAAATTACAAATCAAGAAGAAGGGATTCATTCAAGTCAACTAGGTGTCTCGAGTCTGAGAGGATTAAGAAGCTAGCTGGCTTTGCTTGTGGACTGCGATGTCAATCATGTGTGTGACTAACACCGCATAGCTTGGGCGGAGTTTATAAGACAGGGTAGGCATGGTTTAACCTCGTCTGCGATTTAGGTTTCAAACCAGCCAACGTATTGTTTATTTACGGACTATAAAGTTTCAATATCACCGAATTCGGAGGATTAATAATACTAATAATTCTCCGAATCCGGTGATATTAAAACTTTATAGTCAGTAGAATTCTAGAAATTTTCGCGCGAGTAATGACTTACTCTTGTGAATTACATTTCAGGCGAGTATAGCGTGCGCGTGGGTGATGACTCGCGCCTCCTGACGAGGTCTGAACACCAGTCCTTCATGTTTACGAAATGGTGCGGGAGCCATAAAACACCCCCGCAAATTTAGAAATTGAGGAAAAACCTCCCGTAAAAACAACTCTTCTTATTTACATTGCAAGAGTAATTATACATTGTATTTATGCCTTACTAGTTTTGTCTCAAATTCTTTTTATGTCATTTCATTTATATTTTCCTTAACTGCTCAGTTTGATCACTTTTTCTGCCTGATTATTAGCGCATAATCAAGTTATTGCAAACCTATTTTTGTCCCCCAACAGATTAGTCAAATCAGTGGCTATTTGTCCTCCAGTTATTCCAATTTAAAATTGTCGCATACTTGACAGTTCTAACCATCTCCAGATATATTGATAGCGATGCCAATGGGACAAGCGGTAGCATGTACATGAAAACATTTTAAACAACGTAATATTATTACTAGACGAGTCATTCTATCATTCCCGCGGATATTCTACATCAACATCCGGTGACATATTAGGCTGTCAAGTAACAACGTATCCTATTGGCTGATTTTAGACTTCTACCCAATCGAAATGAACCTTACATTAGCATTCAATATGTTTGGTAAATAACAATGGCAGCTCTAGTTTTACCATGGACTGTATATAGGGAATGCTCATTGCTTGGAGGAGGTCAAACACATGCAGTTTTAGAAATAAATAAAAACTGAAAATACGATAGTTTATTAATCTCAATAAGGAGAGCGATTTAGCTAATTAGCGGGCGTATTTAATGACTCCCCCGAAGTTAAGTGGAGGTGCGTCGGGAGGCGCAAGAGCGAAAGCGTGCCTTAAACGTGAAGGACTGGAACACACCTCTACATAAAACGCACCTAGCGTAAATTAACTCACCTCTCAGACAGTTTTTCACCCTCGTTAATTAAGAAACCTTTTTACAGTTTTAAACCAGTAATACCGAGTAATAGTCCAAAAATTAATTATCTTCAGACACAAGTAGAAATAACAAGGATGATGAAGAAAACTATGGGTCTGTGCACAAAGTTACTCCTTAGCAGTTCTCAGTGATGCTGGTTTGATATACTTTCTTCTGATATACTTTTTAAGATAAACAAACTAACAGAGCATGAAAGTCATCTTCAATATCATGACAGTTACTTCGCTAAATGTTGCTATACCTTCCTTTCTCTCATTGTGAATTGTAAGCAAAAATTATGTATTCTGTATATCAATGATTTAGCAGTAAAATATGATATCAAGTCTGACTGCATTGAGAAGGGTTAGGGCTAAACTCTGTTTGTCTTTTTCCACTTGTAATTCACGAAATAATGACTATATGAAAATATGATGTAAATTTTCTAAGAACATACTAGTACTGTTAGTGTTAGTTTCGGTTAACGAAATGAGACATGTATTATAAGGTTATAAGCACAGTACAGTTCGTTCATCACAGCCAATAAAACACTGGCCTAGATATTAGTACAGTCTTGATTGGGCAATAAAACTGAAAACATGCGACATGTAATTGTTCAAGCAGAAAATGACCCTAGGTTGTTTTACAATCAACAATAATGTTGAATGTTTGTCGGTCATTTTCTAACATTTCTTCCAAGTTGAAACCATATGCTTCATGAACTTTGCATGACACATAAACCATTCTATATCCTTTAATATCGCCAAAATTATTGTCACAGGTAAATGCCAAAATTTATAATGAAGACATTATTAATTCCAAAGAGCAGTCTGGCAGCACAAACTCTGTAAAATTTAATGATTTTTGTCTAAAGTTATCTTCCGATCTGTATAAGATTTATATGCATCAATTAAATTAATAAAAAGAAAAATCCTTTCGAATTTAAGCAATTTCAGTTTTATGTCTAGAGTTATGGCCCTTGTTTCACTTTGTTGCCCTTTGTTGCCCATTGTGAACGCCATAAGTTACCTGATCTGTATGAAATTGATATGTGTCATTTAGACAAGTGAAATCAGTTTGTAAAACCTTAGGTACCTTCAGACAACAAAAATTATGATCTGATCTGTATGAAACTGTCTTGCAGATGCACCCAATTATATACAAAAGAAAACAACCATTATCAACTGTTTGGACAATTTAGCTGCTGTTGGTGTATGTTTCATTTCCTGGCAGCCTATCTTTTATGTCTATTGTCTAGAGTTATGGCCTTTCTTTCACTGTTGAACCTTGTGAATGCTCTGTTATCATCTGATCTTTGTGAAATTTATATGCATTATTTGAATTGAAACAAAGAAGTCTATTATGGCCCTTGTTTTGCTCTGTTGAACCTTGAATCAGTGATAAAAGTCTTCCTAGTTTTCCCGGATTTTGAGATTTTGGTGAAAATTCCACCAGATTTAAAAAAAAAAAAAAATCAGTCTTCAAAATTACCCCCCCCCCCCCAACATATTCTAAAGAGAAAAGTTATGCCCGAACACACAGTTTTTGCTTTTGCGGGCGCAACCATATTAGTCATAACATGGCCTTGACGTGTCTCGGAAATGTCGAGATGAAACGAGAACGAAAAGAAACTCAGCTCAACCTTTGTTCACTTGAGCACGTGTACACAAAGGAGTGATTATTATCCATTGATATTATCATTCACCTTTCAGAAATGTCAACATCAGGGTATTTGGTTCTGTCCAAATGACAAAGCGCAAGATAGCATTAGCAGATGGAACCCCTGACATTCTGAAAGGTGAATTGAATAGATTTATAAATAGCGCTTTGAGTAAATTCCGGGTAATGTTCAAGCAGGTAGATAGACAAGCTGACATACATGCGATATACGCAACTGTACATTTATACTATTCAAAAAAAGTAGGGGATATTTGATTTTGGGCGCATAATACTTAAATATGCAAATGACTACGAAAAAAGTCACTATAGAACCTAACAGAAGAAACATTTCCAATTACATGTGACGCCCAAACGCACCAATAGCTACCGCATGGAATGCAGGTGATGCTTGGGATCATCATGGGGGTCCAACCCAAGATTTGCACGACTCTGACTTTGAATGTCATTGTGGCATTGAATTCCAGGGTGGAAACATCAGTTTAATTGTTTTAGTGACCAGAAAAAAAAATTTGATATGCGTCGGCTTACCCAAAATGAAAGGTTACGTGCCCTTGGCATGCTACAGATCGGGACAACACATTCGGTTGTGGCGCAGACGATGAATGTTTCTCAGTCTGTCATAAGCAGGCTATGGTCCAGATACCGTGATACACAATCTTTACAGGACAGACCACGCTCAGGTAGACCAAGGGCGATAACTCAAGCCCAGGATCGATTTATCCGTACCTTGGCCTTGAGAAATGGGGTCATCACAGCAAATCTGATCAGCGCTCGTCTTCAGACACTGGTGTGATAGTGAGTGGCCAGACGATTCGGCATCGACTGCATAGGGGTCACCTTCGCGCCCGACGTCCTCGCGTGATCCCTTGTTTGAGAGATCATCACATTCAGGCAAGACTTTGTTGGTGTAGGGATCGTCAACACTGGGATCATCGACGCTGGAGCAATGTGATGTTTTCAGATGAGTCAAGGTTCACTGTTTATTTTTTGGACAGACATAGGCGGGTGTGGCGTCATCAAAACGAGCGCTTCCAAGACGTTAAAGTCATCAGACATGATCAATTTGGGGTGGTTCTGTTATCGTGTGGGGAGGCATCACTGTTGCTGGAAGAACGGCTTTACATGTTGTTGCAAGGCGTGTTACAGGCCAGTACTACCGGGACAACATCTTGGCAGTCCATGTTGTTCCGTTCGCACGACGTCATGGCAGCTGTTTCATCTTCCAGGATGACAACGCAAGATGTCACAGGGCCAGGATCGTTACAGGTTACCTCCAACAACAGAACATCACCACATTACCTTGGCCAGCACTGAGTCCCGACATCTCCCCCATCGAGCATGTCTGGGACATGCTTGGACAAAGGTTACGTCAACGTCAACAACGTCCTGCCAATGTCCAAGAACTTGCTGCTGCGTTGCAACAGGAATGGGACAATCTGGACCAAAATGACCTTAGACCTCTCATTAGGAGTATGCCACATCGGATCAATGCTTGTTTGGCAAACAGTGGAGGATTTACCCGTTACTGACTTTGTTGTGATGCTGTGGTAACTTTGCTGTTTGACCCCGGGTATCATTTTACCCTTATAATGGTCAGTCTGTGCCTTACTTAGTCTAACGATCATTTGGAATAAATCGATGAATGTGAACTTCATTTCATTTTGTCATTTGTTTCTTCGTCAGTTTCATTAGGTGACTTTAATAACACTTAAAAATCAAATATCCCCTACTTTTTTTGAATAGTATATTTTATCTTAATCTTTGCCTCAGATATTTCCAGAAAGTACTTCAGCATTCAATTTATTTCAAAATCCAGTGCTGACACAAGTTTTAGTGTTTACTGTAATAAAAAGTGGAAATTCTACTCCTTTTTTATGTCTTAATTTTAGTTTTAGATATCACCAGAATGCACCACAGCCTTCCATTTTTCCAAAAATTTTCCTTGGGGGGCATGCCCCCAGAACCCCTAGCTTGGCTTATGCCCACGGCGTTCTGACTTCAGACCTGCGGCACTTGTAAGTCGCACCTGTGGCGCTCAAAAATGTTACAAAAATATTTTCAGGAATTAATGCCATCAGCCACTTTCATCTCTGCCTTGTGAACACTCTAAAACCAAAAGTTAACATTCGATCTTTGTGAAATTTATATACATTATTTGAATTAGTGAAACGAAGATTTCCATTTATAATGTCTAGAGATATTGGATTTCAGCCATTTTCATTTATAACATCTAGAGATATGGCACTTGTTTAACTTTGTTGAACTTTGTGAATGCTCAACGCCAAAAGTTATCATCTGATCTTTGTGAAATTCAAATGCGTTATTTAAATTAGTGAAACGAAAAAACCCCATTAGATTTCAGTAATTTTCGTTTATTATTTCTAGAGTTAGGTACCATGGTTCACCTTGTGACAACGTATTGAATCGGATTTGTATGAAATTTATATGAATCATTCAAAGTACTATTGAGTTTCAGCAATTTTCATTTATTACTTCTAGAGTTATTGCCCTCGCTTCACTTTGTTGCACCCCCTGAATTCTCTAACATCTAAAGTTATCGATCTGTATGAAATTTATATGCATCATTTGGATTTGTGAAATGGAGGTCTATTGAATTGCAGCAATTTCCGTCAATTATTTCTAGAGTTATGGCCCTTGTTTTACTTTGTGAACCTTAAGACAAAAATCATCCGATCTGTATGAAATTTAGAAGCATTATTTGAATTACTAAAATGAAAAAAAACCATGTCAAATTTCAATATTTTCTTTAAATTACCTCAAGAGTTCAGGCCTTTGTTTCATTGTGTAGAACCTTGAGAACCTTCAAACAACAACAATTATAATGTGATCTGTATGAAACTGTCTTGTAAATGCACCCAATTACTTGTAAAAGAATAAATTTGTGCCAACCCTATTCAACCGCTCAGATGTTTTAGCGGCTGTGGGCGTATGTTTCGTTGCTTGGCAACCTATCTTTTGTTGAGAAAACCATGTTCTATGAGTAAAATGAAAATATGATTTTTCTTGCAGGTTTGTCAAAAGGAGTTGGTTTTATTCGCTTTGACACAAGGATAGAAGCTGAGCGTGCTATTCAAAAACTAAATGGTTACATACCAGAAGGTGCCACAGAACCTGTAACTGTTAAATTTGCAAACTCCCCTAGTTCAAATAAGAACATGGCAGCCATGGCTCCTTTAGCTTTGGCAACATATTTATCACCAACAAGACGATTTTACGGGCCCATTCACCATCCAACAGCAACCAGTCGATTCAGGTAAGAAATTTGGTTACCGGTAGCTTTTCATGTTACCCAATAAGTTTTTATACTCACACATTTCCATATGAGGCACAATGAAGAATTAATGACATCATAGCAATGTATGATTATTGTAGTACAAATCAGAAATTTGCTTGATTCTGATTGTGTGGTAGTTTCATTTTGTTGGTATTGTTATACGCCCACATTTTCATGTGGACGTATTATGTCGTCGCCCCTGTCCGTCCGTCCACAATTTGTTTGTGGACTCTCTACAGGTCACAATTCTTATCCGATTTTGACGAAACTTGAAATATAGGTTTATCCCCAAAAGATCTCGGCTGCTTTCGATATTGGCATTATGGGATCAAAACTTCATGGATTATGGCCCCTGATTGTACGAAAAAACACGTTTTTAGATTGTGGGCCCTATAGGGGTCACAATTTTGAACCGATTTTGATGAAACTTGACATGCATGTTTGTAACCCAAAGATCCTGGTTCCTTTCGATATTTGCGCCTATCGGAATGTAATTTCCTGAATTATGGCCCCTGATTGTCCGAAAAATGACCCTTTTTAGCTTGTGGTCCCTCTGGAGGTCACAATTATTATCTGATTTAAAAATAAACGTTTGATTATATCACCGTTACACCCTAAGGAAGGTTGAGTTCAAATTTCGGGAAAATCGGACGAAAATTGCCATACAAAATGGCCGCCGTTTGTACGCAAATACTGTTAAAAAATGGTATATCAAGGTTGTGGACCCTGTAGAAGTCACATTTTTAATTCGATTTTGATGAAACTTGAAATTCATGGTTATAACCCGAAGATCTTGGTTCCTTTCGATATTTGCGCATATCGGAACGTAACTTCCTGAATTATGGCCCCTGATTATACGCAAAATCGCCTTATTTTAGCTTGTGGTCCCTCTGGTGGTAACAATTATTATCCGATTTAATAAAACGGTTGACAATATTACCGTTACACCGTAAGGGAGGTTGAGTTCGAATTTCGGGAAAATCGTACCAAAATTACCATACAAAATAGCCGTTTGTATGCGAATACTATTAAAAAATTGTATATCATGGTTGTGGACCCTGTAGAGGTCACAATTTTAATTCGATTTTGATGAAACTTGAAATGCATGGTTATAACCCAAAGATCTTGGTTCCTTTCGTTATTTGCGCATATCGGATCATAACTACCTGAATTATGGCCCCTGATTGTCCGAAAAATCGCCTATGGTCCCTCTGGTGGTCACAATTATTATCCGATTTAAAAAAATGTTTGACTCTATCAGTGTTACACCCTACGGAAGGTTGAGTTCGAATTTCTAGAAAATCGGACCATAATTGCCAGAAAAAATGGCCGCCGTTTGTATGCGAACAGTGTAAAAATATGGTATATCAAAGTTGTGGACCCTGTAGAGGTCACAATTTTAATTTGATTTTGACGAAACCTGAAATGCTTGTTTATAACCTAAAGATCTTTATTCTTTTCGATAAATATTTGCGAATATCAAATTGTAACTTAATGAATTATGGCCTTTGATTGTAGGAAAAATCACTTTCGGTATTGCTTGTTCTCTGTCTATCTCACAAACAATTATCAGATTTTAAAAAAAACTCTGATTATATTACTGTTGCACCGTAAGGAAGGTTGAGTTCGAATTTCGTGAAAATGATACCAAAATTGCCGGACGAAATGGTCACCGTTTGTACGCGAATAGTGTAAAACTAGATGGTAAGGAAGGTTGAGTTCCAATTTTGTGAAAATCGTACCAAAATTGCCCGGACGAAACGTTTGTACGCGAATAGTGTAAAAATATGGTATATCATGGTTGTGGACTCTCTACAGGTCACAATTCTTATCCGATTTTGACGAAAAGTAACATTTCTAGGTTGTGTACCGTTACACCATAATCATTGTCAGCTTCGAATTTCATGAATACAGACTGGAACTGACCAACTAAATGGCTGCTCCCAATACAGTATGAAATACAGGACTTAATAATGTAGGAAAAATCACTTTTGGTATTGCTTGTTCTCTATCCATCTCTCAAAAATGTGGGCGTATCCTGCCTGGCAGTGCCTGCCTATCTTTCTTTATAAAACACTTCTGGATGACACTTCGTGTACAGTTTGATTGCTTGATACGTTTGAAAAAATTAAATGTGCGATTAATTATTATGTGTCATCTATTTTTTTTTTGGATTTCGGCGAGGGACATCAGCCTCACTGTTGCCTTGTTATTTATTAGTGATAGTATTACATTAGTAATAAACGTTTGATCGTTTTTAAATTAAATGTTCGGCGTTAGTTTTGTAAGGGTTTTTGATCGTGAAATTTGAATAAATATAACGTTATGAGTTTCTGTCGTGGTCGTATAGAAAGCGTCTTGATAATCGAGGACTCGAGGTATATATGTTACAGTCAATCTGTGTAATCAGTCATTTTGCGTAATGACTAAATGAATCAGTCATTTCACGAAGAGCCTGTGAGCACCAGGCAATACGTGTAATGACTGAAGATTCCAGACATTACACGAAATGACTAAAATTCCTACCCTTTTTTTACACATAATGCCTGATTGCAGATTTTGCAAATCAGGCAATATGTGTAGACCTAAACACATAACATAAACTTTTAAAATAAAACATTTAATATTAGTTTTTAGTTTTATTTTGCTTTTCTGGGCATTAGGTATGTAGAATGGTTGTTTTTATTGAAATGAACTTTTAAGTTTAAATCCTGCCCTTCCTATAACCTGTTTTTAGTTTCATGGAAGACCAATTGCCGTTTTAATAGATGAATGATGTCATTTCAATTTGAAGGAATCGCTATAACTAAAACTACTCACTGATTTAATTATCCGGCCTTTAGGGGACCACTGAAGCTTTGTAGGGTCTTTGTTCTAATGGTGTTTGTATTTAAGTGAAATCATGTTAAATCTTTATGCATTTATCAACATTTTTCACTGACAATATTAATTAAATTTCTATTTTCGTTAAGAGTTTTATGTATCTAAAAAACCTGATAAAATCGTTGTCAACATTTCAAAATAAGTTATCCATTAATCATTGTGTTTTATTTTCAGGTAGAGTGTCATGCTGAATGTTGTTATTAGCATTACCCTTATCACCCTTAATCACTTTCAATAATTACATTAAATTAAATAAGTTAAGTTTCCTTCAAGGTAATTAGAAGGGTGTCTCTGGTTGGTCAGCATTAACCACGTAATGCTGTTTACAGGTTTATATTGTCTTGTTATATTTTATATATTTTGTCATTGCTTGATAATGATTAGAGAAGCCTAGTCGAAACATCATTCAGTAATAAGCAATAATTGTATTCCATAGAATTGTGACCAGTGTTTTCCAGTTCAATTACTAAATTCCATTGAAAAAATTTACTTATATTATCATCATGGCAGAATCTTACGAAAATCAGTTTAAAGCAGAGATTTACAAGAAATATGAAGTTTGCGAGAAAATTTTAATTCCTTCGCAAACTACCAGCCAGGATCTGACGCCAACTTCCAGTCAGGTAGGCTACTGTCACCAACTACCAGTCCGAAACCGACACTAACTACCAGTCAGGAAATGTCACAAACTACCAGTCAGGAACTGACACAAAATACCAGTCTGGATTTTGACTTTGAATCTCCAGCTGGCCAAATTGAACACGTTTGCAAAACATCCTACGGGAAAGAAATGGTGCCAGGTGGGAGACAACGTAGCTGTACCTATCCCTCTAGTGGATAGAGGTTGTGATCCACGAAATATTCTGGGAATTATCTTCGACCGTGATAAGAATAACATGTACACCATTTGTGTCAAAGCAGTGATTCGGAAAGCGAAGTTTTCACGCAATCAGTTTGACTTGTGTCCCCAACAGTTACTTACTGAATCTGATGTAGACCATACAAAGATGGTAACACTTTGTCAGGCTGTACATAAAGTATCTAGCTGCAGTGGACAGGGACATGTTCGGTGTAATTGTGCTGGTTCTAAGAGATATTGGACAAATAGATGCAAATGCTTCAAAATCAAACTCAAATTGCCCCAGTCGTCATAGCAGCCTGTTATGCATAAATAAGTGACTTGAGTGATGGACCAGTCGGGATTTCCTTTGAAAAAAAAAAGTGATTTGACAGAAAGATTTTAGTACTGAAATTAATATTTCGTTTAGAGGGAATTTATTTCATTTATTATGTATGATTTAACGTTGGATGTTAAGTCAATAAATGTTTTACAGTGATTTTTTGTGGTTTGACAGTACTTCAGTCATTTCGCGTAATGTCTGCCCATGATTTTTAGTCATTTCGTGTAATGTCTGGAATTTTCAGTCATTACACGTATTGCCTGGTGCTCACAGGCTCTTCGTGAAATGACTGATTCATTTAGTCATTAGGCGAAATGACTGATTACACAAATTGACTGTAACATATATATACATTACTTTCCCGCCTTTGGCATTAAGCCAAAGATTTACTCGAACGTCCAAGGTAGTGTTTTCTGCAACCTGAACATCTGAGACACGCTACCTACCATTTAATTTTTGTACGTTAGTTATGTACGTGTTTTCCAACTGGCCGCTACGATCACTGATAAGCATGACATCGACGAGACTTAATGAATTCGGCATATTAACTTTTTTACTCCGCTCTGACAAATTAAATTCTCAAACATTTTTTTGAAGTATAAGAAAAATAAATAAAGATGTTTGAAGTAGGCCTATTGTAAATGGGTATTAAAATGAGTAAAATGCATCATTTTGCCCGAAGCAGTATAGGTCACAGGTGTTATGTAAACATACGCCCACATTGAAATGTGGTCGTATACTGTCGTCGCATCCGTCCGTCCGTCCGTCTGTCTGTCGGTCCGTCCGTCGGTCCGGCGTCCACAATTGCCAGGCTATAGTTAATATCCGATTGACTTTAAATTTATACACAGTGTTTAAGGTCATGAGACGAAGAACCCTATTGTTTTTCAGCGATTTCCGATAAAAACTACCAAAGTTATGGCCCTTGATCACTTCAAAAAATCTTGTGGACGCTCTAGAGGCCAAAGTTAATATCCGATTGACTTTAAATTTATACACAGCGTTTAAGGTCATAAGACAAAGACGCCTATTGATTTTCGGCGATTTCCGATAATTAGTGCCAGAGTTATGGCCCTTGATCTCTTTAAAAAATCTTGTGGACGCTCTAAAGGTCAAAGTTAATATCTGATTGACTTTAAATTTATACACAGTGTTTAAGGTCATAAGACGAAGAAGCCTATTGATTTTCAGCGATTTCCGATAATTAGTACCAGAGTTATGGCCCTTGATCACTTCAAAAAATCTTGTGGACGTTCTAAAGGCCAAAGTTAATATCCGATTGACTTTAAATTTATACACAGTGTTTAAGGTCATAAGACGAAGAAGCCTATTGATTTTCAGCGATTTCCGATAATTAGTACCAGAGTTATGGCCCTTGATCACCCCAAAAAATCGTGTGGACGCTATAGAGGCCAAAGTTACCATCCGATTGACTTCAGATTGATACATAGAGTTTAAGGTTTTGAAACGAACAAGTATTTTGATTTTCAATGAATTTAGATAACTGAACAGCTAAAACCATGATATTAAATGTTTCATGTATATACTAATTGTTAGAGTGGGGTAAAACTTTATAAAAAGCAATCAAATTCTAATGATTTTCTGATAATTACATAATGAGTTGTTACTCTTAATCAGTTTTTAGTGTATTACAAATGTTTCATTACCGAAAAAAGTAAAAATATGTGACAACCCTTGTTGACTGCCCGGACGATTTAGCTGCTGTGGGCGTATGTTTCGTTGCCTGGCAACCTATCTTTAGTGTATTACAAATGTTTCATTACCGAAAAAAGTAAAAATATGCGACAACCATTGTTGACTGCCCGGACGATTTAGCTGCTGTGGCCGTATGTTTCATTGCCTGGCAACCTATCTTTTACGAAACATGGAACAAGAAATTGAATTTAGAAGCACCAACATCAGGCAACTCAACAATATTTTTAAGAACCTTGTAAAAGTAAAATGAAACTACTGCTAGTATCATATTCTTGCTTTACGGATGTTGAGTCAGAGATATTATTTGTACTTAACCAAAATATGCAGCTTCTAATGGTACAGTTAATTATAAGGCAATTTAAAAAATAAAACGAGCGTAATTTCTAAAGATGCCGTAATAACCAAAAAGTTAAATATTATTGCTATTCAGAATCGTCAACAATAGATTTTTTACGACTGTAGTAGTGTTTGGTGTTTTGAACATTTCCGCATGCTGTTGCTATTTATAGCCCCAATGAGTGTGCGAGACTGTCAGAAATCAGTAGTAAGTCATTCAACTAAAACGTGCAGGATCAACATGTCAAGAACAACTTTTCAGTTGGCACGTGGGGCACCCTACAATTATTACCCGATTTAAAAAAAGCCTTTGATAATATCACCGTTACATTGTAATGAATGTTTGGTTTGAATTTCATGAACATCGGGCCAAAATTGCTGAACAAAATGGCCGACACTTTTACGCGAATGGTGCAAAAATATGGTATATCAAGGTTGTGGATCCTTGTGGTGTCACAATTTTAATCCGATTTTGATGAAATTTGAAATGTAAGTTTATAACCCAAAGATTACGGCTCCTTTCGATATTTGGGCACATTGGACCATAACTTCCTGAATTATTGCCCCTGATTGTACAAAAAATCATGTTTGTTTTACCTTGTGGACCCTATGGAGTCACAATTTTATTCCAAATTTTAAAAAAAAACGTTTGACTATATCCCCATTACACATTAATGAAGGTTGAGTTTGAATTTCTTGAAAATCGTTAATTGAACAGCTAAATCCATAATATTAAATGTTTCGTATACTAAGCGTTAGTTATGATTTTCTGATAATTACTTAAAATAGCATTATGCAAGAGCAAAATCTGATTATTACAGGTCTTTTTTAAGCCTTGAAAGGCTATCTAAATAATCAATTAGACATTAATTATTACTAACATCATAAATACGAGTTTGCAGTCTGGAATAGTACCGGTATGTTTTAAAACTGCAGTAGTCAAACCACTTATAAAAAAGTTGACACTTGACCCACAACTACTGAAAAATCATAGGCCAGTATCAAATCTGACCTTTCTGTCTAAAATTCTGGAGAAGGTTGTCAAGCAGTAACTTCTTAGTCATTTAGAAAAATTTCAACTTCTTGAGGAATTCCAGTCCGCTTATTGCTCTGGCCACAGCACTGAGACAGCACTACTATGTGTTCTGGGTCCATAAAATCATCTGTTGATGAAGGAAAGATAGGAGTGCTGGTCCTGTTGGATTTATCAGCAGCTTTGGATACTATTGACCACGGCTACCTACTGAATCGACTTTCATCAGATTATGGACTAACTGGATCCATAAAATGGTTTTCATCCTATCTGACTGGACTACTTCAGTATGTTGAAGTTAAAAACTCCTCATCAAGTCGTCAACAACTCTTATGTGGTGTTCCCCAAGGATCTGTCTTGGGCCCAATAATCTTCACAATGTATACTAAGCCGTTAGGCAAACTTATTCATGATGACAATCTGCTGTATCATTTTTATGCTGATGATTCTCAGCTCCTTGACAGCTGGCTTCAAGACACTTCCGATCAATCAAAATGTCGTCATTAAGAATCTGGAAGGGTGTCTTGAAAATGTCAAAAAATGGATGTCATCCAATATGCTTAAACTCAACGATGAAAAGACTGAGTTTCTTGTGGTGAGTCCTGCCAGCAGACTTAAGAAATGTGACATTCGAACACCGAAATTCCTATGTCTAAATCTGTGAGAAATCTTGGATTTCTTGTCGATTCTCGTCTCAGCTTTGAAAACCATGTGAACAACATTTGTAAAATATGTCATTTCCATTTCCGAAGGATAGGGTCCATTCGTCATCTAATAACTGAAGATGCTGCTGCAACCTTAGGCCAAAGTTAATATCCAATTGAGTTTAAATTTATACACAGTGTTTAAGGCCATGAGACGAAGAAGCCTTTTGATTTTCTGGTAATAACTGCCAGAGGCTCTTGATCATTTTGAAAAATCTTGTGGACGCTTTAGAGGCTAAAGTTAATATCCGATTGACTTTAGATTTATACACAGTGTTTAAGGTCATGTGGTCGTATATTGTCGTTGTCCCTTTCCGTCTGTCCACATTAAAAATCGGATTAAAATTGTGACCTCTACAGGCTAAATTTAATATCCGACTTTTCAGCGATTTCCGATAATTACTGCCTGAGTTGAGGCCCTTGATCAATTCAGAAAGTTTGTAGATGGTCTAGAGGCCAAAGTTAATATCAGATTGACTTTTAATTTATACACAGTGTTTAAGGTCATGTGACAAAGATGCCTAGAGGCCAAAGTTAATATCCGATTGACGTAAAATTTAGACACAGTGTTTAAGGTCATGAAACGGGGAAGCCTATTGTTTTTCAGCAAAGTCCGATAATTACTGTCAGAGCTATTTCCCTTGATCACTTTGAAAAATCTTGTGATGCTCTAGAGACCAAACTTATCATAGGATTGACTTCAGATTGATACAGAGTTTTAGGTCTTGAGACGAACAAGTATATTGATTTTCATTGAATTTTGATAACTGAACAGCTAAATCCATGATATTAAATGTTTCGTATACTAAAATGTTATCATGGGGCATAACTTTATAAAAACCAAACAAATTCTAATGTTTAAGCATGACTGAGAATTTTATGAGGGCTGTGCACAAAGTCACTCCTTAGCAGTTCTCAGTGTGTGGGTGTATGTTTCTTTGTCTGGCAACCTATATTTTTGCCTGCCAACCTCACTTTATATTTTTTTAACTTATTTAATTATAAATATTTGCAGATATTCACCACTAGACCCTGGTCTTCTACCTAATACATTACTACCAAGCACTACCCCAGCTGCTACAACCTCATCTTCATCTTCATCACTTAATACTAATGGCACTGGTTGGTGTATATTTGTGTACAATCTTGCACCAGATACAGAAGATAGTGTTCTGTGGCAGTTATTTGGACCATTTGGAGCTGTCCAAAGTGTGAAAGTGATTCGTGATTTCCAAACACAAAAATGTAAAGGCTTTGGTTTTGTTACCATGACTAACTATGATGAGACACTGATGGCTATTCAAAGTTTGCATGGATTTACATTAGGCAATCGTGTTTTGCAGGTATCATTTAAAACCAACAATCGCAAGGTTTAAAACCTTGTAGTCCAGAATACAGTAAGCTATTTATATTAGATGGTTTAAAAAGAGACCTGGACATTTTCAATATTAAGACAAACTAGGTAATTAACAGTCTAAATACCACATACACAGCATACTCTTTAATCTTGTGGGAAAATCTCTTTAACCAATAATTTTTGTTATCTTTTATATTTTCCGCATAATTTATTTACTTTAATTGTTGATTTCTGGTGTTTAAGTTCGTCATTATTTAATTAGAATTTTCTCTCTTCATGTTGAGTACCTAGATTGCTTTTGTGTTTATATGGTAGCATAAAAAGAAAACCATAGACTGTCAGTAATTATTATTATGTATAAGCTTATGCATGAAATTCTGCCAAGTTCCGACAAAAAGTCAATATTTATACGCCCCCTTTGAAATGTGGTCATAAGCAGTCGTCAGTTGTCCACAGTTGCTCATGAAACAGTCTTTAATATCTTGTAGACGTTCTAGATGTTGAAGTTATAGACAAGGAAGTCTGTAGATAGGATTTTCAAGGATTTCCAAAAACTAGGAACACCAGAAATTGTCATTTGGGCTGTTGATTAGTGTTTAATGTTTTGTAAATGCTGCCATTACCTACAAAAGAATGAATAGGTGACCAACATTTGTACACGACTCAGGCGTCTAAGGTAGTTTGTGCGAATATTTTGTTGTCTGGCAACCTGTCTAAAGCTTAGTGTACACTTTTATTGTGTACATTCTTTTAGATCGCTCAAGTCTTTTACTCAATTCAGTATTGTGACCATATTAATCAGTTATATTCTACATTTTTGCATATATTGAATCCACATTGGTATTTTTTTTTGTGGTTGGTTATTATTAAATTTTTTGTTCAATTTATTTTGTTGTGTTATCTTTTATGTTTTATTATTATTTTATTTTTTTTGTGCATGAGCCTTGTCCATGAAGAAACCTTGAGCCTATTACATGTATGTATTATTCTACATTGATTAATCGGTTTGGGAGTTGTCCAGAACATGGTTAATAGGGTATCAATACTAAGAAAACACCCACATTTTTCATGGAAATATGGTTGTATTGTCGTCACCCTCATCCATCCGGCATCCACAATTTCTTGTGAACACCGGCAATAATATATACTGGAAAACACTGAAAATAAAATCTACTGGAAAACACCATGTTATACTGAATACCAGAAAAACACTAAATACCGGAAAACATACTCAGGGGCGGATTTGGGCCGGGAAACAGCCCGGGCCCCCATGTCGGAGGGGCCCCTTTCACTGACTGTGAAACCCAGACTGGGGGGGGGGGTCTCCCCCTGGAAATTTTTGAACTATGAATCCCAAATATGCGATTTGGTGGCATATCTGATTATTATCTCTGTCAAATAATATATTTCATAAATCGATTAACTAAAGCCAAAACCCTGACCTGCAAGTAATTTACAACCATCAACTTGTGAAATTATCATATCGTCAAGGTTCAAGAGAATTTAACTGGTTATAAAATGGGACTAGTTGAGAAAATTTTGACCATTTGATTAAGCAGTTAGGAGTATTGATTAAGTAGGAATATTTTCATTGAAAAATGTCACATTTGTGTTGCCGGTAGCGCTAGTTGATAACTCCTGTGATGGAAGGCCACAAGACACATTGGTCCAGAGTAACGAAAGTGAAATTCATAACAGCTGCTTTTTGAATTTTGGATTCTGGCGTATTCCCACAAACAGGCTGCAGGTGAATTAATAATTAGTAAATTTGCGGGCGACAGTGTCAGGTAAAACCGATGAATTTTTCGGATGAAATTTCGTAATCCCCATTGCAGGGGAATTCTGGCCCACACCCAGCACACCAGACCCAGAAAGTCTATTGTACCAGCCCATTCCAGACTCCTGTGATGTCGTAGCAGTCTGTTAAAGCCACCGGCCACATACAAAATGATCATCATCGCTCCATGGCTGGTCCAATACCCCCTCCCCCATATAATGTTCGTCAGAAATTATTTTCCTTTATTTTTTGTCCGACCGGCCCTGAACACACTTGATACCGGAAAACACCCTATGTAGGTAACACGCAGCTAGGTTTTTCCGTTGTGGATTAGAGTTAGGTTTAGTTTTTTTGTGTGTTTTCCAGAGGACCAGACATCGAGTTGCCTATTTAGAGTGTTTTCCGGTATTTAGTGTGTTTTCCTGTATTTAGTGTTTTTCTGGTAGTTTTGCCTTTGTTTTCCAGTGTTGTCCTGCATTTTTTGGTGTTTTCCAGTATGTAGTATAGCCCATCTATACAATCTGATTGTATTGATATTTATATTGATTGTTTTGATAGTTATGTTTTGTTTACATTAATGAGATGAACAAAACTATTTAATGTAAGAATTTCTGAATAACCATGGTTCTTAATCAATTTTAAATCAAACCAGCCAGACATCAACAAAAATAGTTCTTGGTAATTTATTGTGTAGAATGTCTTAAATCTGAATAGTTTAATATATGATTACCACAAAATATGACTACAAAAAAGGTACACCTGCTCAAAATATTCCGGGGGGTTGGTATAGCCTAGTGGTCTAGAGTGCCGCTTTGACCTCTAGCTGGCCGGTCACCTCTGGCTTTTGCGGCTGTGGTTTCGAGCCCTGGTGTGAGCGTATGTGACATGGAGATGGGGGCGCCTTCTCAACCTCGTGAGTTTCCTCCGGGCACTCCGGGTTCCTCCCACTGCTAAAGACCCCTACGCGCAAGCAAATTATTGAAATATAATGAAACCATATGTTAGTCCCAAAATGACCTAGTTTGTGTCAAGTTTACGTTAAACCCCATTTCTCTCACTCGCTCAAAATATTCCATGTTTGGTTCATGTCATGTACCAACTTCATACCAATGATATTCCGAAATAAAAGACTGTCTTCCTGTATTTGACATTTGTGAAAAAAGTACTTTATCTTCATTAGTCCATGAAATTGGGATTTTTCTTCTACAGCACCAGAAATTGTAGCTACAAGAACGTAACTAAAAACGTTGAGATGTACTTGTGTGCTGGTTTTAGCTACGATTGGATGCCTTTAGTTTCAAGTGGCAAACTCAATTTCTTTATTAATGCATGTACTATCTTTAAAATAAGTTAATTTTATGCTATGTGTACTTATGTCTTATGCGCAGCCAAGTCTACTGAAACAACATTCATTTATCAGCAAATATTGACAATAAAGTAAATCAAGCATTGTTTTTAGGTGTTAACGACGTTTAATTTAAATTGTCGAAAAAAGCAATCTTCTATCGCTATGATTTAAAAAGAGGAGATTTGTACTGTGTCTGCTTAATTGTAGTTGGATGTGGCAAAAATGTTATAAATAACAATAATCAATCGTTGTTTTGAAAATTTTTTTATCAATTTTGCTTACTTTTTCTGAGTGTGATTCGCGTTCGGCTTTGCTACATGGAACTAAATAGGACCATCTCTTATCTCAAAACACGGAGGGTGGAGAGATGAAGTTTGTTATCTACAGAAATTGTAGCAGTAGCCAAAATCTGCTGAAACCACTCAACGGCATTCTTTCATATTTAACACAAATTGTTTTTTATACGCCCATATGTTTGTGGACATTCTACATTTTTATCTGATTTAAATGTAACTTGTAACCTTTATTATAGGTTTATCTCCAAAAGATCTTGGTTACTTTCGATATTGGCATGTATCGAGTCTAAACTTCTTTATTACTGGCTCTAATTGTTTCACTTTGTTGTCCCCCGCCTTTCGAAGAAAGTTGGGGGACTATTAAAATGGGTTCGTCCGTCCGTCTGTCTCACTTTTTGGGACACAATATCTCTCTTCCTGATTGAGTTGGAATGTTCAAACTTGGTGTATGTGTTTATTAGGTCAATGCCTTGATGGAGTTCGAAGATGAGCATTTTCCGCTTAGGGTAAGCAGAGATAAGCAATTTGATTGGTTGATGGCTTGGGAAACAATAACTTTAGTTCTATTTAAGTGAGAGTGATGAAACTTGGTGTATAGTTTCATTACAGTAATACCTTGATTAAGTTTGATAATGAGCATTTTCTGCTCAGGATAAACAGAGCGATAAGCAATTTGATTGGCCGAGACCTTGGGACACAATAATTCTCCTTCTTATTGAGTTAAAATGTTCAAACTTGGTTTATGTGCTTATTAGGTCAATGCCTTGATGGAGTTCAAAGATGAGCATTTTCTGCTAGGGGGTAGGCAGAGATAAGCAATTTGATTGGTTGATACTTTGGGACAATATAACTGAAGTTTTAATTAAGTGAAGGTACCTCGACTAAGTTTGGTAATGAACATTGTTTGCCTAGGGATAGCAGAGCGATAAGCAATTTGATTGGCTGAGACTTTAGAACACAATGACAGTTTCTTAGGAATTCCAAAAGAGAGGAACAGAGAAAGATATATTTTGTTGAATGATCATGTAACACCTTGAAAGTCAGCAGTAATATTTTGAACTTTATTTGTTGTTGAACATGGAGACAATGTAGATTTAGCAGAATCGGGTGATGTGGTCTGCTTTTTATGCGCCCATATTTACATGTGGACGTATTATGTCGTCGCCCCTGTCCGTCTGGACGTCCACAATTTGTTTGTGGACTCTCTATAGCTACAGGTCACAATTCTTATCCGATTTTGACGAAACTTGAAATATAGGTTTATCCCCATAAGATCTCGGTTCCTTTCGATATTGGCATTTATCGGGTCAGAACTTCATGGATTATGGCCCCTGATTGTTTGAAATATGTTTATACGCCCACATTTTTATGTGGACGTATATTGTCGTCGCCACTGTCCGTCCGTCCGTCTACAATTTGTTTGTGGACTCTCTACAGGTCACAATTCTTATCCGATTTTGACAAAACTTGAAATATAGGTTTATCCCCAAAAGATCTTGGCTGCTTTCGATATTGGCATGTATCGGATGAAAACTTCATGGATTATGGCCCCCGATTGTACGAAAAATCACGTTTTTAGCTTGTGGACCCTTTAGAGGTCACAATTTTGAACCGATTTTGATGAAACTTGACATGCATGTTTATAACCCAAAGACCTTGGTTCCTTTCAATATTTACGCCTATCGGAATGTAATTTCCTGAATTATGGCCCCTGATTGTCCGAAAAATCACCCTTTTTAGCTTGTGGTCCCTCTGGAGGTCACAATTATTTTCCGATTTAAAAAAACGTTCGATTATATCACCGTTACACAATGGGGAAGGTTGAGTTCAAATTTCGGGAAAATCGGACGAAAATTGCCATACAAAATGGCCGCCGTTTGTACGCGAATACTGTTAAAAAATGGTATATCAAGGTTGTGGACCCTGTAGAAGTCACATTTTTTATTCGATTTTGATGAAACTTGAAATTCATGGTTATAACCCAAAGATCTTGGTTCCTTTCGACATTTACGCATATCGGAATTATGGCCCCTGATCATACACAAAATCGCCTTATTTTAGCTTGTGGTCCCTCTGGTGGTCACAATTATTATCCGATTTAATAAAACGGTTGATTATATTACCGTTACACCGTAAGGAAGGTTGAGTTCAAATTTCGAGAAAATCGGACCAAAATTGCCATACAAAATGGCCGCCGTTTGTACGCGAATACTGTTAAAAAATTGTGTATCATGGTTGTGGACCCTGTAGAGGTCACAATTTTAATTCGATTTTGATGAAACTTGAAATGCATGGTTATAACCCAAAGATCTTGGTTCCTTTCGTTATTTGCGCATATCGGATCGTAACTTCCTGAATTATGGTCCCTGATTGTCCGAAAAATCGCCTATGGTCCCTCTGGAGGTCACAATTATTATCCTATTTGAAAAAACGTTTGACTCTATCACCGTTACACCCTACGGAAGGTTGAGTTCGAATTTCGAGAAAATTGGACCATAATTGACAGAAAAAATGGCCGCTGTTTGTACGCGAACAGTGTAAAAATATCGTATGTCAAAGTTGTGGACCCTGTAGAGGTGACAATTTTAATTCGATTTTGATGAAACCTGAATTGCTTGTTTATAACCTAAAGATATTTGCGCATATCAAATTGAAACTTAATGATTTATGGCCTTTGATTGTAGGAAAAATCACTTTAGGTATTGCTTGTTCTCTGTCTATCTCTCGAACAATTATTATCTGATTTTAAAAAAAACTCTGATTATATTACTGTTGCACCGTAAGAAAGGTTGAGTTCAATTTCGTGAAAATCGTACCAAAATTGTCGGACGAAATGGTCACCGTCTGTACGCGAATAGTGTAAAAATATGGTATATCATGGTTGTGGACTCTCTACAGGTCACAATTCTTATCCGATTTTGACAAAAAGTAACATTTCTAGGTTGTGTACCGTCACACCAAAATCATTGTCGGCTTCGAATTTCATGAATATCAGAGTGGAACTTACCAACAAAATGGCTGCTCCCAATACAGTATGAAATACAGGACTTAATGATGTAGGAAAAATCACTTTCGGTATTGCTTGTTCTCTATCCATCTCTCAAAAATGTGGGCGTATCCTGCCTGGCAGTGCCAGCCTATCTTTTTAGCTTGTGGACCCTATAGAGGTCACAATTTTGAACCGTTTTTGATGAAACTTGACATGCATGTTTATAACCTGAAGATCTTGGTTCGTTTCGATATTTGCGCTCATTGATTCGTAACTTCCTGAATTATGGCCCCTGATTGTACGAAAAATCACCCTTTTTAGCTTGGGGTCTCACTGGAGGTCAAAATTAATATCCGATTTAAAAAAACGTTTGATTATATCACCGTTACATGGTAATGAAGATTGAGTTCAAATTTCGTGAAAATCGGACCAAAATTGACAAACAAAATGGCAGCATTTTGTACGCGAATAGTTTGAAAATATGTTATATCAAGGTTGTGGACCCTATAGAGGTCACAATTGTGAACCGATTTTGATGAAACTTGACATGTATTTTTATAACCCAAAGATCTTGGTTCCTTTCGATATTTGCGCCCATCGGATCGTAACTTCCTGAATTATGGCCCCTGATTGTCCAAAAAATCGCCCTTTTTAGCTTGTGGTCCCTCTGGAGGTCAATATTGTAATCCGATTTAAAAAAACGTTTGATTATAACACCGTTACATGGTTATGGAGGTTGAGTTCAAATTTCGTGAAAATTGGACCATAATTGACGGATAAAATGGCCGCCCTTTGTATGCTAATAGTGTGAAAATATGTTATATCAAGGTTGTGGACCCTATAGAGGTCACAATTTTGAAATGATTTTTATACGCCCACATGGAAATGTGGTCGTATATTGCCGTCGCCCCCGTCCGTCCGTCTGTCGGTCCGTCTGTCGGTCCGTCCGTCCGTCCATCCATCGTCCACAAATTCTTGTGAACGCTCTAGAGGCTAAAGTTAATATCCGATTGACTTGAAATTTATACACGGTGTTTAAGGTCGTGAGACGAAGAAGCCTATTGATTTTCAGCGATATCCGATAATTACTACCAGAGTTATGACCCTTGATCACTTGGAAAAATCTTGTGAACGCTCTAGAGGCTATAGTTAATATCCGATTGACTTTATATTTATACACAGTGTTTAAGGTCAGGAGACGAAGAAGCCTATTGATTTTCGGTGATATCTGATAATTACTGCCAGAGTTATGACCTTTGATCACTTTGAAAAATCTTGTGAACGCTTTAGAGGCTAAAGTTAATATCCGATTGACTTTAAATTTATACACAGTGTGTAAGGCCATGATAAGAAGAAGCCTGTTGATTTTCAGCAATATCCGATAATTCCTGCCTGAGTTATGACCCTTGATCACTTTGAAAAATCTTGTGAATGCTCTAAAGGCCAAAGTTAATATCCGATTGAATTTAAATTTATACACGGTGTTTAAAGTCATGATACAAAGAAGCCTATTGATTTTCAGCAATATCCGATAATTACTGCCAGAGTTATGACCCTTGATCACTTTGAAAAATCTAAAGTTAATATCCGATTGACTTTAAATTTATACACACTATTTACGGTCATGATACGAATAATCCTATTTGATTTTCAGTGATAATTTCTGATAATTTCTGGCAGTTGATCACTTTGACAAAGGCCTTGAGACAAACCATCAAAACTATTCTAATCCTTTCTGATAATTATTTAATGGGCTATTACTCGTAATAAGATTATCATGTGTTGTAAATGTTCTCCTTACTGATAAAAGAAACAATATGCGACAACCCTTGTTGACTGATCGGACGACTTAGCTGTTGTGGGCGTATGTTTCGTTGCCTGGCAACCTTTCTTGATGAAACTTGAAATACATGTTTATAACCTAAAGATTTGGTTCCATTGCATGTTTGTGCATATCGGATCGTAACTTCCTGAATTATGGCCCCTGATCATACGAAAAATCACCCTTTTTAGCTTGTGGTCCCTCTGGAGGTCACAATTATTATCTGATTTAAAAAACCTTTGATTATATCACAGTTACGCTGTAGTTATAGGTGAGTTTGAATTATGTTTTTCTGATGATTACTTAAAATGCAACAACTCTGGTTGACTGGGCGTATGTTTTGTTGCCTGGTAACCTATTTTTAATCTCTTGAAAACCAAAATGTATTTATTAATCACAAAAAACAATATCAATGTAACAAATATGGCTCAATTCCATTCAGTGCCCAGGCACTTAAAGGGATTGAAACAAATTTTCTTACTACTGTTTGACTATATATTACAGAATCATTCCATGTCAAGTAGGTCAGTTTTTATACGCCCACATTGAAATGTGGTCGTATATTGTCGTCGCCCCCGTCCGTCCGTCCGTCCGTCGGTCCGGCGTCCACAATTGCTTGTGGACGCTCTACAGGCTAAAGTTAATATCCGATTGACTTTAAATTTATACACAGTGTTTAAGGTCATGAGACGAAGAAGCCTATTGTTTTTCAGCGATTTCCGATAATTAGTGCCAGAGTTATGGCCCTTGATCACTTCAAAAAATCTTGTGGACGCTCTAGAGGCCAAAGTTAATATCCGATTGACTTCAAATTTATACACAGTGTTTAAGGTCATAAGACGAAGAAGCCTATTGTTTTTCAGCGATTTCTGATAATTAGTGCCAGAGTTATGGCCCTTGATCACTTCAAAAAATCTTGTGGACGCTCTAGAGGCCAAAGTTAATATCCGATTGACTTTAAATTTATACACAGTGTTTAAGGTCATAAGACGAAGAAGCCTATTGATTTTCAGCGATTGCCGATAATTAGTGCCAGAGTTATGGCCCTTGATCACTTCAAAAAATCTTGTGGACGCTCTAGAGGCCAAAGTTAATATCCGATTGACTTTAAATTTATACACAGTGTTTAAGGTCATAAGACGAAGACGCCTATTGATTTTCAGCGATTTCCGAAAATTAGTGCCAGAGTTATGGCCCTTGATCACCTCAAAAAATCTTGTGGACGCTCTAAAGGTCAAAGTTAATATCCGATTGACTTTAAATTTATACACAGTGTTTAAGTTCATAAGACGAAGAAGCCTATTGATTTTCAGCGATTTTCCGATAATTAGTGCCAGAGTTACGGCCCTTGATCACTTCAAAAAATCTTGTGGACGCTCTAGAGGCCAAAGTTAATATCCGATTGACTTCAAATTTTTACACAGTGTTTAAGGTCATAAGACGAAGAAGCCTATTGATTTTCAGCGATTTCCGATAATTAGTGCCAGAGTTATGGCCCTTGATCACTTCAAAAAATCTTGTGGACGCTCTAGAGGCCAAAGTTAATATCCGATTGACTTTAAATTTATACACAGTGTTTAAGGTCATAAGACAAAGACGCCTATTAATATTCAGCGATTTCCGATAGTTAGTGCCAGAGTTATGGCCCTTGATCACCTCAAAAAATCTTGTGGACGCTCTGGAGGCCAAAGTTAATATCCGATTGACTTTAGATTTATACACAGTGTTTAAGGTCATGAGACGAAGAAGTCTATTGATTTTCAGCGACTTCAAATAATTACAGCCAGAGTTTCCTCCCTTGATAACTTCAAAAATTCTTGTGACGCTATAGAGGCCAAAGTTACTATCCGATTGACTTCAGATTGATACATAGAGTTTAAGGTGTTGAAACGAACAAGTATTTTGATTTTCAATGAATTTAGATAACTGAACAGCTAAATCCATGATATTAAATGTTTCATGTATATACTAATTGTTAGCGTGGGGTAAAACTTTATAAAAAGCAATCAAATTCTAATGATTTTCTGATAATTACATAATGAGTTGTTACTCTTAATCAGTTTTTAGTGTATTACAAATGTTTCTTTTCCGAAATTAGTAAAAATATGCGACAACCCTTGTTGACTGCCCGGACGATTTAGCTGCTGTGGGCGTATGTTTCGTTGCCTGGCAACCTATCTTTGGAAATTTGGGCAATTGCCCCCCTCGAAAAAATCTACATGTAAAAACTAGAAACTGTACATATAATTGTAGCTTGAATATTATCTGAAATACTACAGACATTTGAGTTTTGTGAGTTATCCTTAAGTTTTCGAAACAAAATATGTGTCAATAATTTACTTGACTTTCAGATATTTTGATTTTGCTTTTTATATGCCCACATTGAAATGTGGTTGTATATTGTCGTCTGTCCAGAGTCCACAATTGCTTGTGGACGCTCTAGTGGCTGAGGTTAATATTTATACACCGTGTTTAAGGGCATGAGACGAAGAAGCCTATTGTTTTTCAGCGATTTCTGATAGTAAATACCAGAGTTATGGCCCTTGATCACTTTGAAAAATCTTGTGGACGCTCTAGAGGCCAAAGTTAATATCCGATTGACTTTAAATTTATACACAATGTCTAAGGTCATAAGTTGAAGAATCCTATTGATTTTCAGCGATTTCTGATAATTGTTGCTAGAGTTATGGCCCTTGATCACTTCAAAAAAATCTTGTGGGCGCTCTGGAGGCCAAAGTTAATATCCGATTGACTTTAAATTTATACAAAGTGGTTAAGGTCATGAGACCAAGAATCCTATCGACTTTTGGCAATTTCGGGTAATTGCTGACAGAGTTATGGCCCTTGATCACTTCAAAAAATCTTGTGGACGCTCTAGAGGCCAAAGTTAATATCCGATTTACTTTAAATTTATACACAGTGTTTAAGGTCACGAGACAAAGACACCTATTGATTTTTAGCGATTTCCGATAATTACTGCCAGGGTTATGACCCTTTATTGCTTCAATAAATCTTGTGGACGCTCTAGAGGCCAAAGTTAATATCCGATTGACTTTAAATTTATACAAAGTGTTAACGGTCATGAGACGAAGAAGCCAATTGAGTTTCAGTGATTTCCGATAATTACAGTCAGAGTTATGGCCCTTGATCACTTTGTATATGCTCTAGAGGGCAAAGTTAATATCTGATTGACCTTAGATTTACACACAGTGTTTAAGGTCATTAGACGAAGAAGCCTATTGATGTCACCGATTTCTGATAATAATTGCCAGAGTTATGACCCTTGATCACTTCAAAAAATCTTGTGGATGCTCTAAGAGGCCAAAGTTAATATCCGATTGACTTTAAATTTATACACAGTGTTTAAGGTCACGAGGCGAAGAAGCATATTGATTTTCAGCGATTTCCGGTAATTACTACCAGAATTATGGCCCTTAATCACTTCAAAAAATCTTGTGGACGCTCTAGAGGCCTAAGTTAATATCCCATTGACTTTAAATTGATACACAGTGTTTAAGGTCATGAGACGAAAGAGCCTATTGATTTTCAACGATTTCCAATAATTAGTGCCAGAGTTATGGCCCTTGATCACTTAAAAAAATCTTGTGGACGCTCTAAAGGCCAAAGTTAATATCCGATTGACTTTAAATTGATACACAGAATTTAAAGGGGAAGACCATCGATTTTCAACATGGCTTCCATAAATCTTAAATATATATTGTTAAATAATCCCCTCTGTAACAAAAGCAAAAAAGTTTTTGTAAGCGAGAAATTGATTTTTATTAAAACCGGAAGTGACATAGTTGGTTCAACATGCTCATTGGGCTCTATAGTAAGCATACAGATTTGGCATAAGTTTCCTGCTGTCTTGTGTGCACTCATCGTCCTTTGACCAAAGATCTGATAAAATGGATTGTCTATATATTAGGATATAATAAACACAAATTTATGTTTTGTTAACGTTTAGTACACAAAGCCGCTACGTAAATTCACTCATACTGAACAGTTCACATTATCTCAATTCACGTCACATGGCTATTTGTTTACATCACGTAAATTACTTTATGAGTTGTTAATCATAATCAGATTTCAGAGTATTATAAATGTTTCTTTACCGAAAAAAGTAAGAATATTTGACAACTCTTTGATTGCCCGGACGAATTAGCTGCTGTGGGCGTATGTTTCGTTGCCTGGCAACTTATCTTTTGTAAATTGATAAAAGACAACCTGACATTAACTATGCCAATTTTGGAGGTTGTGTATGTAATAATGACTTTGCTGTCGAAATCATGAAAAAACAGTTAATTGTTCATTTGTTCCATATATTGCTACCTGGTAGCACGAACTGTGTGAATCGCACATTGCTTGTGATGCTAAATTCATAATCAACACCAAAAGTTCTACACCTATTAGAAATGAAATTTTAAAGCACCCGAAAACCTGAAAAAAAATTACTTAATTTATGATCCGTTTCAGTACCCTAATTTCAAATGACCATATCTCGGCGCATTTTCGGCCTAAAGAGGTATAATTTTGGATTTGTTGTCCCCAGCCTTTCGAAGAAAGTTTGGGGACTATTAAAATGGGTTGGTCCGTCCCTCTGTCTGTCACACTCTTTGGGACACAATAACTCCACCCCTAATTGAGCTAAAATGTTCAAATTTGGTGTAAGTGTTTATTAGGGCATTACCTTGATGGAGTTCGAAGATGAGCATTTTCTGCTTAGGATAAGCGGAGATAAGCAATTTGATTGGTTGATGCTTTGGGACACTATAACTTTAGTTCTAATTAAGGGAGAGTGATGAAACATGGTGTATAGTTTCATTTAGGGGTGTAACGATACATCGAACAATCGATGCATCGCGATAGTTTGACTGTCGATAGTATGTATCGATAGTAAAAAGAAACTATCGATAAAAATTGCGATAGTCAAGCAAACTATCGATAGTTTCGATAGTTTGTAATAGCAAAAGTAACATGGCTCAAATTCACTCGTATTTGACGAATAATTGCTCTGTATTTTTAACAAAAAGCTCGGTTATCACTAAAATAGCGTTACACGATCTCAATGTCACATATTAGACATGGCTTTCTAAGAAATGTGTAAAATGGTTGATTTTGGCGCGAAAAAGCTGAAAATGGTCACGTACGCCAATGCCGCATATGACAGGAAAGTTGGCTATGCCTTTTTTCCAAGTTACTAAACTAGTACTAATGTAATATTATTAATATACAATTTTATATAATTTAAAAAAACAATTTACTTTATTATTTAATTCACAATCAGAATGCGACGTTACCGTGTACCTGAGATACCAGCTAGGAGGCTCTTCTATTCGCCCCCCCTCCCATTTTGTCACACCTTTAGAAGACACATGTTGTTTTTATCTGCATCGTCTTGTGTCGCTTAATTCTGTCAGGTTTTTATTTGTCGATATGACTACCGATATCCATGTTAAAATATTACGTACTGATTTATGGGTGGGAGATGTTGATCAACTAGTGAATTGTAATCTATTGCAAGTACTGGATTTTTAATTAGCAGTTAAAGCATTAGGGGTAAGTCAGAATGCGGGAATGTCTTACACAGCCCAACCGATACGATTTTTGGCGAGGCGATTACCGATTCAAGAATTTTGTAATTGTAACAACACTAAAAATCAGTATAGTTATTTTCTGGGAAAAGTATTCCGGTCACCGATAATATAATCAGTAACATCATTATTTTGTTCTGCTTATTCGAGAGTCCGTAATAAAAATTGACTCTTACATCGTATGTCCGTTATAAAAAGACTTTGAAAACAAGAAATTTTTATTACAAAAATCGAGACCAAACTTTTGTGTCCTTATAAGCGATTGTCCGCTGTATGCACATCCGTTATATTATTGGAAGTCTACTTATATTATATTATCTAACAACATTACCTGGAACTTTCTAGTGTTTCAAAATTTTTTGTTTGATTAAAGTTACATTATGTGAGATAAGATAAAGAGATGACAGTTCTCACTATAATCGTTAAAAACTAGATAGTGTAAAGGTAATTTGCTGAAAATTTCAGTCAAATTGATCCACTATTAGCTGAGAAAAAAGCGTTTGAAATATTCACATAGCCTCGGTCATCATTACTCAAATCATTAATAGAAACAGCATAGTCTCGATTATCCACTTGATTGATTTAATTATCAACAGCCATTAAGCGGCATATAGGATTTTAATCCACCAACATCGAAGGCCAGCCTTGACATCAAGAGATTAGTATGGTCTGGATATGTTAATTAATGTCTAATTGATTATTTGGATAACATTTCAGGCCTAAAGAAAGACCTGTAATAAGCAGATTTTGCTCTTGCATAATGCTATTTTAAATGTTATAATAAATGTATACCTGACAGTGTGTTTAAAACCTAAACTAATAAACAGATCAAACTATCGCAATAGTACAATAGTATCGCAATATTTAATCCCCAATAGTAATAGTATTGCAATAGCTGTTTACCCAATAGCAATACTATCGCAATAGTGAAAATTACCAACAATAGTCACCCCTAGTTTCATTACATCAATACCTTGACTAAGTTCGATAATGAGCATTCTCTTCAGGGTAAGCAGAGCGATAAGCAATTTGATTGGCTGAAATTTGGGAACACAATAACTCGCCTTCTAATTGAGTTAAAATGTTCCAACTTGGTTTATGTGTCTATTAAATCATTGCCTTGCTGGAGTTCGAAGATGATCATTTTCTGCTTAGGGTAAGTGGTAATAAGCAATTTGATTGGTTGATGCTTTGGGACACGATAACTTTAGTTCTAATTAAGTGAGGGTGAAACTTGGTGTATAGTTCCATTACATCAATACCTTGACTAAGTTTGATAAGGAACATTTTCTGCTCAGGATAAGCAATAACTCTCTTAACTGAGCTAGGATGTTCAAACTTGGTGTTGGCGTTCATTAGGTGAATGCCTTGATGGAGTGTGATGGTGAAAATGTTCTGTTTACAGTAAGCAGAAATAAGCATCTAATTGAAATTGGTTGATGCTTTTGGGAACTTTGGTCATAATGAAGTGAGAATGATGAAACTCAGAATATAGATTCATTATATCATTACTATGTTTCATAGTGAGAATTTTCTGCTTAGGCTATAAGGAGCGATAAGCAATTTGATTGGTCAAGACTTCGGAACATAACAACTCTGCTTTTAATTGAGGTAGAATGTTTTAACTTGATGAAGGTGTATGTCTTGACAGAGTTCAATGATCAACATTTCAAGCTGAAGCTAAGCAGAGCTAATCAATTTCATTGGTCGATACTTTGAAAAAAAATAAATGTGCGATTAATTAATGTGTCATCTATTTATTCGTGGATTTTGGCGGGGGGACATCAGCCTCGTTGTTGGCTTGTTAGCTTAAGTGTACTATAACTTATATTTTTGTCCCCCGCCTTTCGAAGAAAGTTGGGGGACTATTAAAATGGGTTCGTCCGTCTGTCTGTCTGTCTGTCCGTCCGTCTGTCCATCACACTTTTTGGGACACAATAACGCTCTTCCTAATTGAGCTAGAATGTTCAAACTTGGTGTATGTGTTTATTAGGTCAATGCCTTGATGGAGTTCGAAGATGAGCATTTTCCGCGTAGGATAAGCAGAGATAAGGAATTTGATTGGTTGATGCTTTGGGACACGATAACTTTAGTTCTCATTAAGTGAGATTGTTTAAACTTGGTGTATAGTTTCATTACAGTAATACCTTGACGAATTTCGATAATGAGCATTTTCTGCTCAGGGTAAGCAGAGCGATACGCAATTTGATTGGCCGAGACTTTGGAACACAATAACTCTCCTTCTAGTAAATGGATGTATAACCTTTGCTGCTGTCCATCGGTCTGTCATCCACAATTTATTGTGCCCAAAGTTATCATCTGATTGAAGGATCCTATTTAATTTCAATAATTTCTGTTAATTACGTCTAGAGTTACAGTACACGCATCGCGCAGGTTCTATCAAACACGATTATCGTGTCGTTTTTTGTTTAAAAATTTCCACGATATTGCCACGATAAATAACTCGGTGTAGCAGTCGCAATCGTGTGCCACGATAGTCGCGTGACACGATAGGCCTCACAAAAAGGGAAGTTATATTGAATCATTGAGAAATCTGTTAGTTTTCTTTTTATGAAATCAAACTTCCAGTGAGGTCGTTTCGGCTTTTAAGTAAACACCATATTTAATTTGACTTATGATGAAGTGTGCCATGTGCAACTATAAATAGCTTAGTGGTCAGAAGAAGGCAGGTTAAGTTAAGAAGACATAAGTCGTACCAAGAAAGTAAATTTGATGTTTTTGGGAGCGATTTATGAAAATGACATCTGAGCAATTATTAGGGTTTCACACTGCGTAGCTCGTGTGAAACACTATTGTTTTTGTTAAAATTATTCTTATTATTATTCTTCTTATTATTATTATTTTTTTTTTTCCAATTTGCTTATATCTCAGCAACTTCTTGTTGGATCGATACAATGTCTTCAGTTTTACTGGAAAAGTGGGTGTGACTTAGAGATTAAAGCTATTCCCGGCATTCTGCGACATTGCGAAATGTCCGAAATCACCGAAAATGTTGTTTTTTTAAATATTGCCGTAATATTAACAATAATCATTGGATTTTAGCATATGATGCATTTTGACATAGACAGAAACAGGGGACATAGCTATGTTACTTTTGATTTTCGACGAATCTTGGAAGATATTAGGCGCCAAATTTTGAAAATTTAAATTTTTACAAAAAACTTTTTTATTTATTAATATTTTTATATGCCATTTTAACCAAGGTTAAAGAGTCATCTGATTTGAACAAAAATGTCAACATTTTTTGTTTCCGTAATTTTCCTTGGCCGCCATTGGCTAATTCAGTTTTTCAGTCCTACATTAATTATTTATTGTTCGATTTGTATAAAACCATGTTCATATGTTCCGTGGTTCAAAATGCCATTTTTTTTGTTACCGGTGGAGTTTCCTGTAGGCACCGGAAGTGGCGTTAATTCAGCAAAAACTACAATATTGACAGTTCGGTACAACATTTTGAAAGCAAATACTATTTTCTACTAATTTGATCTTACTCAAAAGATGCGCCCTGTAAAGGTGCACAAAATCTCGGACTCAGTTTTTTTAATTTCGATTTTGTTTTCGGGCCATTTCGGTTAAAAGGTAAAAAAAGGGGTAAAAATAAGCTATTTACAACCCATCCAGTGTCTTCATATATTAAAATATTTCTTTGATACTTTCATAAACTTGTAGCAATAATCCATACAAAGAGAATGTATGTGAAATTTAGTTTGTTATATAAGCAGTTGCCGAGAAATGGGCAATTTTGCATGAGTCACTTTTCACGTTATTTTGGCTGTAAAAGAATCAATTATTATTCGATTTTCAATTTTCTTTCACTGTCTGTTGCCTATTGCCACAGTCGACTATTCCAAACCATTTTAACACTTTCACTGTTACCGGAAGTGACGTCATTTAGGCAATAACTGAATTTTTAGCCTTAAAAATACATTTTTTATTCAAATGAGTATTATTTGTAATATTTTTAGAATTATGAAATTTGGTTCCCATCAACAAATAGAATGAACCGATACGATCATATAGATACCACAAAATGGTTTCTAACTTGTACGGTTTCAGAGAAATGGATGATTTTCCACAAGCCACTTTTTACTTTATTTTGGCTCTAAAAGAATTAGTTATTATTCGATTTTCACAAAATTTTCACCATATGATGTCTTATGCCATTTACAATTTCATAGAACTAATTTAACTTTTTTAGTATAACCGGAAGTGATGTCATTTTGTCAAAAACTGAATTTTTAGCCTGCAAAACAGATATTTTAATCAAATGAGTTTGATTTGTAATGTTTTCAAAATTATGATATTTGATTCCATTCAACAAATGGATTGAACCCATACGATCATACAGACACCAAAAAATGGTTTCTAACTTGTGCGGTTGCAGAGAAATAGTCGATTGTCTACAAGTCACTTTTCAAGGTTTTTGGTCTATAAAAGTGGCAATTATTATTCTATTTACATAAAATTTTCACTATATGATGTCATATGCCATTTCGGATTTCATAAAACTAATTGAACATTTGCATTATCACCAGAAGTAATGTAATTTTGTCAGGATCACTTACAAGTAACAGATGTATAAAATGAATTGATATTTGCTGGATTTGGTTGATTCTGCGTCCAATTTATTTGATGTGTGCAATGCTTATGGGGAAACCTGTTTAATGGTTTCATTGGTACCGGAAGTGACATATGTTCAAGGGTAACGTGGCACCGGAAGTGACTTGTTAAAGGGTAACGTGGCACCAGTGAAACCCGTCATTCCTGCATGCAGGTCTAGTTGTATTTTATGATCACTTTTACATATTATATTGCAAAAGATAGGCTGGCACTGCCAGGCAGGATACGCCCACATTTTCGAGAGATGGATAGAGAACAAACAATACGGAAAGTGATTTTTCCTACATCATTAAGTCCTGTATTTCATACTGTATTGGGAGCAGCCATTTTGTTGGTCAGTTCCAGTCTGATATTCATGAAATTCGAAGTCGACAATGATTATGGTGTGACGGTACACAACCTAGAAATGTGACTTTTCGTCAAAATCGGATAAGAATTGTGACCTGTACAGAGTCAACAACCATGATATACCACATCTTTACACTATTCGCGTACAAACGGCGACCATTTCGTCCGGCAATTTTGGTACCATTTTCACGAAATTCGAATAATTCAGGAAGTTACGATCCGATATGCGCAAATACCGAAAGGAACCAAGATCTTTGGGTTATAACCATGCATTTCAAGTTTCATCAAAATCGAATTAAAATTGTGACCTTTACAGGGTCCACAACCTTGATATACCATTTTTTAACAGTATTCACGTACAAACGGTGGCCATTTTGTATGGCAATTTTGGTCTGATTTTCCCGAAATTCAAACTCAACCTTCCTTACGGTGTAACGGTAATATAATCAAACGTTTTTTTAAATCGGATAATAATTGTGACCTCCAAGCTAAAAAAAAAGGCGATTTTGCGTATAATCAGGGGCCATAATTCAGGAAGTTACGATCCGATATGCGCAAATATTGAAGAGAAGCAAGATCTTTGGGTCATAACCTTGAATTTCAAGTTTCATCACAATCGAATCAAAATGTGACCTCCACAGGGTCCACAACCTTGATATACCATTTTTTAACAGTATTCGCGTACAAACGGCGGCCATTTTGTATGGCAATTTTCGTCCGATTTTCCCGAAATTCGAACTCAACCTTCCTTAGGGTGTAACGGTGATATAATCAAACGTTTTTTTAAATCGAATAATAATTGTGACCTCCAAGCTAAAAAAAAGGCGATTTTGCGTATAATCAGGGGCCATAATTCAGGAAGTTACGATCCGATATGCGCAAATATCGAAAGGAAGCAAGATCTTTGGGTTATAACCATGAATTTCAAGTTTCATCAAAATCGAATCAAAATTGTGACCTCCACAGGGTCCACAACCTTGATATACCATTTTTTAACAGTATTCGCGTACTTACGGCGGCCATTTTGTATGGCAATTTTCGTCCGATTTTCCCGAAATTCGAACTCAACCTTCCTTAGGGTAAAACGGTGATATAATCAAACGGTTTTTTAAATCGAATAATAATTGTGACCTCCAGAGGGACCACAAGCTAAAAAGGGTGATTTTTCGGACAATCAGGGGCCATAATTCAGGAAATTACATTCCGATAGCCGCAAATATCGAAAGGAACCAAGATCTTTGGGTTACAAACATGCATGTCAAGTTTCATCAAAATCGGTTCAAAATTGTGACCTCTATAGGGTCCACAAGCTAAAAACGTGATTTTTTGTACAATCAGGGGCCATAATCCATGAAGTTTTGATCCGATACATGCCAATATCGAAAGGAACCGAGATCTTTTGGGGATAAACCTATATTTCAAGTTTCGTCAAAATCGGATAAGAATTGTGACCTGTAGAGAGTCCACAAACAAATTGTGGACGGACGTCCGGACGGACAGGGGCGACGACATAATACGTCCACATGAAAATGTGGGCGTATAAAAATGGCTTTTCCCTTTGAAATTGTAAATTTGGTTTCAAATGTCAGATTGTACATTTACTACATATTTTCATCATCCCTAATATAAATGTAAGGACATTTTATAACAATTTATCTGGATAGAGGCACCCACACACGACCCCAATAAACCTCAAAAGAACCACTTTGCGAGGAGAGAGCTTAGTTGCCATCAATTTGTATAAACTTTTTTTTAAACATTTACAAAATAGTAATATATCTTTGGAGACTTTATAACTCCATTTTATATAAGGAGCATCTTGTTTTTTTGGCTAATCTTTTTGGGATTTGTTTTTCCAACACATGTCTGTTCTATTTTATGAACATATAAAACAAAATATTCTTATATGAAGACTTCCAATTGACTTAAGAGTCTCAAATGTAGAGACTCTAGCCCAAATATATGCAAAACTTTTACAATACTATTTAAACGAGATTTGTTGTAGTACAGTCACTTGTTGTCTATTTTACCATGCTTTCATGTGTTTTTTTTTTTAGTTAGTGGTGCTTTAAAGATATTTATACCGAGATGATTATGTGCCAATTGTTCTTTTAAAAAAGTTGCTATTGTTTTTTTTGACTGCAAATTTATTTTAGCACCAACTACAAAGAAATTGTGTGTATATATATATTTATTTATGCATTTATCTACCGTAAACAAAGAAGTACTTGTACTTTATATATATATATGAAATTAAAGATGGCAAAATAAAACTACATAGCAGCTCTTCAGGCATTTACTAAACAATAATTAAATTAACATTGTAGTTTTAGTTTGCCGTCTTTAACATCAATTATATATTACCAAAGCTAATTTAATTTGTTCTTTCATATAAGTTGTATATTGTCATCATCCATCCTGTCTGTCTAAGAAGGCTAGTCCAGTATAATTATGAAATTAGCTATGATTGAATTAATATACTGTATACTATTTGAACTCGAGATAGTTCTCAACTGAGATTCAATAATTTTAACGCAGAATGTTTTAGGTTTATCACATTGGAGAATTAAATTTTGGCTGTTGCCATTATGTTAAGACCTAACATAATGTCATTTAGTGCACAAATTGCCACCTAAGTTGAGATAGTATTTCGCATTTATAAAGTATGAGAATGTAGTTCCTTTTTAATTTGAAACTTCTAGGATGGGTTGGATTTAGGTGCACATTGAAACTTCTGTACAGCAGTTATGCCTGTGAAATATGTACCAAGTTTGTGGACCCTCCAGAGATGAGAATGTTTGTTCAATTTAAATGAAATTTTTATACACACACATGGAATGTCGTCGTAATTTGCTGTCGCCTCTTTCCATATATAGATAATTTCTTGTGAACAGACTTCATGCATTATCTCATAATTTTAAAATTTGTATATGTTGTTTATGTGAGTGAAACAAGGAAGCCTATTTATTTCAACAATTTCTAGAGAATGCTATGTCGACAAAGTTATCATCCCGTATGTATTAAATTTATATGCTTTATTTAGATCAGTCAAGTGAAAAAGCAAATTGCATTTCAGCAATTTCTATGAATTACTTCTAGAGTTATGGCCCTTGTTTTGCTTTGTTGAAGCCATTGCCAATGCTCCAACAACAAAAAAGTTATCGTCTGAATTTTGCATTTTTTAGATTAGTAAAACGGAGAATCCTATTGCATTTCAGCAATTTCGGTTAACCACTTCTACAGTTATGGCCCTTGTTTCACTTCGTTGAACATTGTGAACCCTCTAAAGACAAAACTTATCATTCGATCTGTATGAAATTGATATCGGTGTCTTGTAAATTCTCCTATTTCATACAAAAAAATAAGTATGTGACAACCCTTTAGCTGCTGTGGTTGTTTTGTTGCCTGGCAACCTATCTTTTCAAACTTGGTTGGAAACATTGAGGTCATGAGAGGATGAACCCTATTTATGATTAGCATTCAGAATTATGCTCTTTTAACGGAAAACTTTGTAAATGGGGTATCCCAGTTTTTACCAGATCTTTTTCAGATTTGGCGTGAAGCATTAAGTTTATGAGAGATCTAATTGAGTTTACAGAGATATTGCCCTTTCATGACAACTTGAATGTGAGAGATGATACTGTTTTTATTGGAATTATTTCTCATTTGGCGTGTAGCATTCAACGATCTGTGACATTCTGATCTAAAGTCACTCTGTAAATGCAATGGGGGATACAGTTTTTAAAAGATTTATTTTCTGTGTGCATATCTTGTATGGTAACCGCTTGTTACAAAAGATATGGTAATCTAGAAGTTTATGAATAGTATTTAAGAGAAATATGTAAGTTTGTGAATAGTATCCAAGGGCAATTTAAAAAATATTATATAGAAAAACAAAAATTTACTGCTGTGGGCGTATACTTGTAACTCCAGTTTGAAATGATTTTGGTATTATGTTCAGTGAAAAAGAAATGGTTAAATAATAATAATGTTCCCCTTAATATGCCACTTGAATTCATACTTGTTAATTATTTCTTTATTCAGATTTGATTTTCTTCCATATTTCATGTGTATATTATTATTATTATTATACTTGTGTCATTCCAGTTTACAAAATCCATTGTTTCGATAGATGAGTTATTACATTTCATCCAAAAAAAGACTTTTGACATTAGAAACAATTATTTCTTACTTCACAGCAACCCTGCCTGATTAATTAATTGTCAGATATGGACCCTACCATGGTATAATGTGAACAAAACCCTCATGTTGGATAACAGTACTGGAATTGTCCCATATTTTAGTCAGGAATATGTGATATTCAACAAAACATATCTTATTTTCTTGATAATGCAAAAAGGGAGTTGATAAGCACATGTGCATGTAAAATCCCTTTGATCTCACCTTTTCAAAAAAACTATATCACCCCTTATCATATGTTTGTCACAGAAACTACAGTGATTCTAGAGAAAGGCAAGTAAAATATTTTGGCCAAATTTGAATACCAATGTCACTGTGTCAAAAAAAAAAAATACAATAGTTTTTTGGGACATCACACCTCTCCATTTTGCATTATAGACAGTACTGGAATCTATGATGAACCTCATTTGCATATGGAAAAAGTCGGTACAAGGACTTAGATTAATGAATTACGCCATCAATCCTATTTACAGACCTTGAAATGAAATGGAATTTAACATCCTACTGTTCTGGTGCGGCTGTGCTAATGAAAAATGGGCATAAGCCATGCAGTCTGCCATGGGGAAAATTTACCCAGACATCGGCACTATAGCCTACTCTTGTATCAAATTCCAACTGCCAATGGATCTTTTACATGCAGCCCAATGTCATACTTTTGGTTTTGACAGATCAAACATCCATAAGTGTACAAATGTGTTGTTATTGATGTGTTCCCATTTGAAAATAAATAAGATATGTTTACAAGATCATTTTGAAAAACTGAGTGATGCAGGTTCTATGGCGCTCAGTATATTTGAATTGATGACATGATCAGTTTGCTCCATGAACTTTGAAATAATATTATCAACATTATTCTTTCGTAAATATTGAATGAATGAAAATGGTTTTGGACCAACTTTTTTCCCCTGAATTCGGTAGTCTGGCTTATGATTACTTATGAATATAAATATGAATATTAACAGGCTTTAGGCCCAATAATGAGGCTCAACTTACTGTTGTTTAAAAGTGATTTTACATGTGCTTGTGATGTCTAGATTCTTGTTCTTAACCTAGATTCTTGTTCTTAATGCCAATAAACAAAAATTTCCTTGAACAGAGGTTTTTTTTTCTAAGTTATTGTTTTCTTTGTTTCAATAGGGAGCCAAACATCTGCAAACCGATTACCTTTTGATAAATGTGTAAATTGCCAGGTAGAACTAGTAAAACAATTATATGCCTCATATTGATTGTCACAATAATATGCATAATTTCTCCAAATATGTTTTTGTCAAGAGTTTTTTTAGTATTTCTTTTTTATATTAGAATTGAATAAACTTTATGGTTTAAATAGGTGTTGCTATATTTATATCAATGAAATCAGTTAGCATTGTGCATATATTATGATTTCAATTTAAAATGAAAGACACTGCTATAAATTTGATATTTTTGTCAACCAAGTGTATTAATTTCAAAGCTGGTAATAAATTGGGCGATTGCATTGATTTTAAAAAGAAACGTATATTATGATTCTAAAATTTTCTCCAACACAAAATCCTGTACAAGAATGTGTAGACTATCTAAAAGTATTTATTCCAGGGTGCGTTTCCAGGAACACAGGGTAAAAGTCTTACTAAATAAATATGTCTTGAGTTTATTTTTTATACGCCAACGTTTTTATGTACTATATTGTCATCAACCCATACGACACACCTGTGCTTGCCTACTCCATGATCAAACACGATAGCAGATGGCTTCCATCTTGTTTACTGACGGTACTACTTATTTTAAGACAGACTCGGCTTTCCAATTTATAATATCTACGTCATTGGGGATTTCCAATTTATACTCACTGGTTGCTATGACCCGCTATGGCGTTGTCTAGAAACGCACGTGCTTGCGTTAGTTTAAAATTTTTGCTATACGTTTAACATGGACTATTTGATGTAATTTGCCTGATTTGATTTGGCCCCATTTCCATAAATTTAGGTTGTTTTTTAGAAATTTTTAGCAAATGTTAATCTTAGGTGTTTTTTAATTCTAGCCGAAGTAAATTTTTTTACAATTTATAGCGAGTTAAGTTATCGTCTCTAAGAGGCGGGCGTAGTATTTTAAATGGCGGCCATTTGCCATCATGTGTATTCTTGAAGTAGGTACACATGATGTAATCGTATGTCATCAACCCTGTCCGTCTGTCTACAATTTGTGGAGTGTGGACTCTCTACAGATCATAGTTCTTATTTGATTTGGAGGAGACTTGAAATATAAGTTATCTATAAAAGATATTGCTTCCTTTCATGCATGTATTGATTGAAAATTTATGGATTATGGCCTGTGATTGTACAGAAATTCACACTTATAGCTTGTGGACACACTAGAGGTCACAATTTTCATCTGATTTTGATGAAAATTGAAATGCATGGTTATTGTTTATAACCAAGAGATCATGGTTCCTCATTTATGGCAACTGATACGAATGGGATGGTAGCTTCCTGTATCATGGCCCTTGATTATTATCACGGCTACAAATTGCAGCTAGATGTTAGCCAATAGCTACTGTAAATTTCCATGCGTTCACCAAGCTTTAACCCCAGCCAATGAAATGGAGTTTAACATCTTACTGTTCTGCTCCTAATCTGGGCTAATGAAGACAGGCATCCACCATGCAGAGTGTTATGAGGCATTTTTTGCCCAAGCAGCGGCACTATGGCCTACTGTTACATCAAATTCCAACTGCCAAGGAATCTTTTACATGCAACCAATGTTAACATGGGTTCCGGATTTTCATCCCATACGAAAGACTAGACAGCTGTCCTTGTCAGGCCATCAGTCCTGCATCACTGACAAGGGGAAACTACGCCAAAAAACCTGGATGGACTTTATCTATCAATGAATATATAGTTGTTTAATGCATACTGTACATGTATAGTATTCTTTTCTAGGTATTGTTAATGCTGTTAAATAAATTCTGCTCTTCATATAAATAGCTTATTTTACTTCACAAGAACCCAGTCAGCGTTTATGGGGATAAACAGTAGAAATCTGTCATCACCAGAAGCGATATGGTATCAAATATCCACCTTATATGACTGCTTCCAGTAAGTATTAACGACTGTTGATGACAGTTAGCTATACACAGTATCACGTTGAAAGAGGTCACAGTGCCACACGCCATGATGGATGAAACACATAAAATGATCATTGCTACTGGACAGTAAACTTAATAAGTTTATTGAAATGTAAGATATGTTTATCTATGATTTGTAAGACCTTAAACGGACTGATGGAGACCAATGGACGGAGAAGGAAGGACGGACGGAAGGGCCGGCCGGAGGGAGACAGTCGTACCGGAAGGAGACGGACGTACGGAGACGGACGGATGGAGATAGAGACTGACCGATAGAGACGTACAGGCGAACGGAGTCGGAGACGGACGGTCAGACGAACGGAGGCTGAAAGACGGAAGGACGGACGAGGACAGACAGTCGTAGTCGTGCGGACTGACGAACAGAGTCGGAGACAGAATCGGACAGACAGGCGAATTGAGACAGAGTCGGACAGAGGGACTGACGGAAACGGACTGACGGAGACAGACGGACGGAGACGAAAACTGACTTATGGTGCCGGACAGACGAACGAACAGATGGAGACAGCATCGGACAGACAAATGGAGTTAGACAGACCATGGACCTTATAATACATGGACTGGCAACGGCTTAATAACCCAACCAGCGATATGTGCCACGCTGTAATTTGAGACGTGTCAATCATGACCAAACGGAAGTTGTTGACGGGTTATGTCCCGGACAGACGAACGAACAGATGGAGACAGCATCGGACAGACAAATGGAGTTAGACAGACCATGGACCTTATAATACATGGACTGGCAACGGCTTAATAACCCAACCAGCGATATGTGCCACGCTGTAATTTGAGACGTGTCAATCATGACCAAACGGAAGTTGTTGACGGGTTATGTCCCTTAGCGGCGTCTGTAGTTACCGGGCATGCATACTGCTTCGTTATGAGTATAACGGCGTCTGCCAGCCCTCGGATGTTTATATTTACTGTAAATATACAACTCAATGCAAAATGAACGCCGATTATATCCGCTGGGATGATTCCGATATGGACTTAGACTTAGAGGATCTGTTGGGCGAATTCACTGAGCATGACGATGAAAGGGTGGGGGACAGACATTCAGATGAATATACATACATGTTAATCCTATCCTGGGATTAGAAATATTTTATGAAGATACACATCAAATTATGCGACCCCAAAAACTTTATTTCATCAAAATATTCAAATTAGATCCAAAGTTATTGAATTTTGAAATCCGAGATTGGGGTCAATTAAATTATGTACGGTAATCAGTATGCTCTGTACAGTTCAATTAGCAGAATGGCACTAAAAGTAAATGATAAATGGAGTGCTTTTTATACGCCCACATGGAAATGTGGTCGTATATTGCCGTCGCCCCCGTCCGTCCGTCCGTCTGTCGGTCCGTCCGTCCATCGTCCACAATTTCTTGTGAACGCTCTAGAGGCTAAAGTTAATATCCGATTGACTTGAAATTTATACACGGTGTTTAAGGTCGTGAGACGAAGAAGCCTATAATTACTACCACAGTTATGACCCTTGATCACTTTGAAAAATCTTGTGAACGCTCTAGAGGCTATAGATAATATCCGATTGACTTTAAATTTATACACAGTGTTTAAGGTCATGAGACGAAGAAGCCTTTTGATTTTCGGTGATATCTGATAATTACTGCCAGAGTTATGACCCTTAATCACTTTGAAAAATCTTGTGAACGCTTTAGAGGCTAAAGTTAATATCCGATTGACTTTAAATTTATACACAGTGTTTAAGGTCATGAGACGAAGAAACCTATTGATTTTCGGTGATATCCGATAATTACTACCAGAGTTATGCCCCTTGATCACTTTAAAAAAATCTTGTGAACACTCTAGAGGCTATAGTTAATATCCGATTGACTTTAAATTTATACACAGTGTTTAAGGTCATGAGACGAAGAAACCTATTGATTTTCGGTGATATCCGATAATTACTACCAGAGTTATGACCCTTGATCACTTTGAAAAATCTTGTGAACGCTCTAGAGGCTAAAGTTAATATCCGATTGACTTTAAATTTATACACAGTGTGTAAGGTCATGATAAGAAGAAGCCTGTTTATTTTAAGCAATATCCGATAATTCCTGCCCGAGTTATGACCCTTGATCACTTTGAAAAATCTTGTGAACGTGCTAGAGGCTAAAGTTAATATCCGATTGAATTTAAATTTATACACGGTGTTTAAAGCCATGATACAAAGAAGCCTATTGATTTTCAGCAATATCCGATAATTACTGCCAGAGTTATGACCCTTGATTACTTTGAAAAATCTAAAGTTAATATCCGATTGACTTTAAATTTATACACACTATTTACGGTCATGATACAAAATAGCCTATTTATTTTCAGCGATATCCGATAATTACTGCCAGAGTTATGACCCTTGATCACTTTGAAAAACCCTGTGAATGCTCTAAAGGCTAAAGTTAATATCCGATTGACTTTAAATTTGTACACAGTGTTTAGGATCATGATACGGAGAATCCTATTTGATTTTCAGTGATAATTTCTGGCAGTTGATCACTTTGACAAAGGCCTTGAGACAAACCATCAAAACTATTCTAATCATTTCTGATAATTATTTAATGGGCTATTACTCGTAATAAGATTATCATGTGTTGTAAATGTTCTCCTTACTGATAAAAGAAACAATATGCGACAACCCTTGTTGACTGCCCGGACGACTTAGCTGTTGTGGGCGTATGTTTCGTTGCCTAGCAACCTATCTTTTGTAATGTGTATGGACTAAAAAAAAAAAAACAGGGTTTTTAGGTTTATCATGTATTTATTAGGATTTTTGAAATTGAACCAAAAAATACAACAATTTAAATAGCAAATATTGACAATAAAATTTCAATTGGAGATGGATGTGAAATAACAATGCTGTATGATAAAATTATTAAATAGTATTTCGAAAATTAAACCACTTAGCAGAGAAATAAATGAATTAATAATGATATTTTTGGTTTTCAATTTCTTACTACATGTATTGTCTGGGGTAGGTGAAGTCAGTGGCGTTAGCTACATATCATTTGTATTACAATGCGTCAATAAATTAGTGGTTAGGAATTCAAGAAGAACCATAAAGACCATAATCACAAAAGCGACAGTAGTGGCCTTCATGTGCTTTTCTGGGGGAACCATTTAATGTTTTGTCAACAACCAATTTTTATACGCCCACATTTTCATGTGGACGTATATTGTCGTCGCCCCTGTTCGTCCGTCCACAATTGTTTGTGAAGTCTACAGGTCACAGTTTTTATCCGATTTCAATGAAACTTAAAATATAGGTTTATCACCCCAAGATTTCGGTTCCTTTCGATATTGGCATGTATCGGACGGTAACTTCATGAGTTATGGCCCCTGATTGTACGAAAAATCACATTTTTTAGCTTGTGAACAGTGTAGAGGTCACAATGTTGAACCGATTTGGATGAAACTTAAAATGCATGTTTATAAACCAAAGATCTTGGTTCCTTTCGATATTTGCGCCAATTGGATCGTAACTTCCTGAATTATGGCCCCTGATTGTCCGAAAAATCGCCCTTTTTAGCTTGTGGTCCCTCTGGAGGTCAAAATTGTTATCCTATTTAAAAAAAACGTTTGATTATATCACCGTTCCATGGTTATGAAGGTTGAGTTCGAATTTCGTGAAAATCAGACCAAAATTGACGGACAAAATGGCCGCCATTTGTACGCGAATAGTGTGAAAATATGTTATATCAAGGTTGTGGACCTTATAGAGGTCACAATTTTGAACCGATTTGGATGAAACGTGACATGTATGTTTATAACCTAAAGATCTTGGTTCCTTTCGATATTTGCGCCCATCGGATCGTAACTTCCTGAATTATGGCCCCTGATCGTCCGAAAAATTGCCCTTTTTAGCTTGTGGTCCCTCTGGAGGTCAAAATTGTCATCCGATTTAAAAAAACGTTTGATAATATCACCGTTACATGGTTAAGAAGGTTGAATTCGAATTTCGTGAAAATCGGACCAAAATTGACGGACAAAATGGCCGCCGTTTGTACGCGAATAGTGTGAAAATATGTTATATCAAGGTTGTGGACCTTATAGAGGTCACAGTTTTGAACCAATTTTGATGAAACTTGACATGTATGTTTATAACCCAAAGATCTTGGTTCCTTTCGATATTTGCGCCCATCGGATCGTAACTTCCTGAATTATGGCCCCTGATTGACCAAAAAAATTGCCCTTTTTAGCTTGTGGTCCCTCTGGAGGTCAAAATTGTTATCCGATTTAAAAAACCGTATGATTATATCACCATTTCATGGTTATGAAGGTTGAGCATAAATTTTGTGAAAATCGGACCAAAATTGACGGACAAAATGGCCGCCGTTTGTACACGAATTGTGTGAAAATATGTTACATCAAGGTTGTGTACCCTATAAAGGTCACAATTTTGAATCGATTTTGATGAAACTTGACATATATGTTTATAATACAAAGATCTTGGTTCCTTTCGATATTTGCGCCCATCGGGTCATTACTCCTGAATTATGTCCCCTGATTGTACGAAAAATCACCCTTTTTAGCTAGTTGTGCCTCTGGAGGTCACAATTATTATCTGATTATAAAAACCAAACAAATTCTAATGATTTTCTGATAATTCCTTAATATGCGACAACTCTTGTTGACTGCCCGGACGATTTGGCTGCTGTGTGGGCGTATGTTTCGTTGCCTGGCAACCTATTTTTTTATACTCTGTTTTGCAGAGAGTTGATCTGTATATCGAACATTTTTTGCATCTTAATCCACTTGACACAAAAAAACTCACATTGGACTGACCGAACAGTTGATGTATATTTCATATCACCTTCAAAGGCTCCCATGTCGCACTCCCGATATGCTGACGTAGATGATATTAAAATATTTTTCACAAAAGCATCTAAATCTTCATGAGGGCTATAATCATAAACTCGATCTAAGATGACATAGAATGAATTTGCACTAACTCCATTCCCGAGAGTTCTGTCTCCACATCAAATGTGGAACAAAAACCTTTCATAGCTTCAGTCCATCTTTCAATAAATCTAAAAAAATTAAAATAACCATTCATGTAAAAACAAACCCATTCATGTACAAACAAGCACATATCTGTATGTTTATTTTAAACTAATATTCCATAATCTTACTACAACCTGTACAGAATGATCGATGCATGTTGCAGTAATCGTGTACATGTTTTTCAATTATATGTCAAAATGTGATAATTTTTCCATCTACCCTACATGTACATCTGCATACACATATGTATTTCATGAATGATATTTTATGTAAAATGATATAAAAAATGAAACTTACTCTGTATTATTTTGAGTTGGTTTGTCATATGGGTGTTCTTCATTATTATGACTTGAAAGGTTTACCTCTTGCATGTAATGATATTGTATTTTAGGAGTTAAGGAAGACTTTTTCCTTCTAGGCATGATCTACAGTAGGGCCTATATTAAAAAAAATTAATGAATAATATGTCAATAAAATTAAAGTTGTTTTAAACAAAATTTCTCACTTTTACTATGTAAAGAAACTGGTCAAAACTGTGGGGCAATTTGGTTCAAATCAAATACATGTTTATTCATGATTGTTGTACAGTACATGCATCGGTACTTGAAAATATCACAAAACAAAATAATTTTTTAAAAATGTTAATATTTCTTTTAAAAATAAGAAATTTGCTCATAACAGTAGATAAGATATCCAAGTTGATGGAAAAAGGGATCATTTATTCCAAAAATAAATGCTTCACTGAGAAAAAGCAAAAATAAAATCACGTATTTTTCCCAAAAATTATGTTACATTTGTTAATGTTTGTCACAATCGAAAACACGCGTCGGGATTTTTGCTTGCAATCAAAATGTATTTATTATTTCCTGTTTTTCTGAGATAATTCGAATACACAGAAATCTAAAGCATTGATTGGAAAAAAAATCATCGATTTTTAAAAAAGTGAAATATAATTATTTACTTCCTAAAGACAACGAAAGTAAATCTTTAAATAACAAACAATGGCGGCGTCTTTGTTTCGGAGATGCAGTCCACGTATACTTATCGTAATTACAAAGTTGTTTACAAATAAAATGTTTACATATGCAACGGAATTATAGTTAATGACTTACCTTGTCAAACAAAAGTTTATTTTAGCATCTTTTGTTAAATTCAGGACACACAACGGATCGATGAAAACGGGTGATTGTTGCTAATTAGCGAAGACATCAGGACTCAGACTAGTAATTATTTGCCCATTGACTTCAATGTTAAATGCCTGTAACATCACAGGCTGTAGTTTTTTTCTCAACATTCCGTTGCTTCCAATCTTTTTAGGCACAATGGGGACCACATTTGGCAATCTCCTCATCATAAGTTTGTAGGGGGTTGACCATTTAGATTTTTTGCTACAGGGATTTTAAGTTGATTGGGGTGAAAATCTCACTTCTGACACAATGATTGCTCCGCAGAAAGACATTTTACACCCCCTATCCCTCCGCTGTAATATCCTCAGTATTACCCAAAACTGCTATGAAATTGAAAATTTGATGCCTTTTCTCCAATTCTAGACCAAAAAGTCAACCCAAAAATGCAGGAAGAGGGGAGAAAAAAAATAAGGGAAAAATTGTCTATTTATAAATCGCACTACATTCGTCCATCATGAAATGAGGGGAAATAATTACTAGTCTTAGTCCTATATACCTCACATGTTGCTGCTATTTGAACAAATCTTTTGTAATCTAATAAACAAACATATATGCAATTCCCTGGCCAAAGATTATGAAAATCCATGCATTTTCAGATGAGCAGTGCTGCATTCTGCAAACACTATAATACATCAGAAAACTGCGGAATTTCAGAGAGAAATTTCAAAGGACATGAATTTTGAATTCCACACAACATTTTTATTGTTGAACATAAATGCATTCTGTAATAAGATGAGATAAATTCAATGTAAATCAAACATGAAAATACTTTAAAACAGCAATCATGATGCAATATTAGACTTTTTAACACTTTCATCAAAAACCACACAGTTTTTCGCAGTTAACGTAGTTTCAAGTGCCAAATTATGGTTAAATCTAAGATGTTGAAACCTGCAGTGCCTATCAATTTTAAACTGTCTCCTATATAGCTGTATTTCCATAGGATAAGTAAGTTGAAATAATCTGATTGTGTAACACTACAACAGCTTTTTCAACCCCACCCCCCCAGTATGAAATCGTATAATTTGAAAGCACATGAATTTTGAATTCCACAGAACATTTTTATTATTGAACATAAATGCATCCTGTAAAAAGATGAGATAAATTCAATATAAATGAAACATGAAAATACTTTAAAACAGTAAATATGATGCAATATTAGACTTTTTGACACTTTCATCAAAAATCACACAGTTTTCTCTGTTAACACAGCTTCAAGTGCCAAATTGTGGCCAAATCTAAGATGTTGAAACATGAAGTGCCTATGAATATCAAAATATCACCTATATAGCTGTATTTCCACAGGATAAGTTAGTGGAAAAAATCTGATTATGTAACACTACAGCAGTTTTTTTCATCCCCACCCCCCAGTATTGAATCAGATACACTGCTGACCAATCATAGGTCACCCTGTTCACTCTGGTCTGTCAAATGATTTACAATGGTGATGGTGCCTACAACTTTCCTGGCAAAGAGATATGAACAACCGTCAACACACAGACCATTTATTGGCATTTATATTTATCATCTTCCAATATGAGAGGTCATGATAAACACAAGGGTGTCCTGTTCAAGCTCGGAAATGAAATCATCATCAAAAAGCAAAGTTTACAGGGGACCTCGGCTGGAACCCAAACTGATTACGATTTGCCTTCCACTTTCACCACCGGTGTCATAGAGATCAGGGATGAAATTGATATGCATCATCATTCTACTAAAGCCAATCCAGGAAGTCATCGGGTTTTGAGATGTAGACCTGAAATGTTAAATTTGGACGATAGTGAGCATTCTGGGGTGAATACTATCCAGGTAAATGGATCATTGACATCCAGAAAATGGTCAAAATGTGCAATTCTGTCATTCAGTTACATGCCAAGGGGAGAGGAAAACCCCATGCAGTACCAAATTTCCAGCCCTTTAGTCAGCAGAAGTGGGGATCAGGTTGGATGTACTTCGTAAAGTGTATGAAATGCACATTTATCTCACCTGTTTTGCTTCTTTTTTTCTTTTTAAAGCTTGTGTTGAGGTCAATCAATCCACTCTATGAATGAAATATTAGCCTTGGCACCTGAAATGATAGAAAGCTGGGGATAAATATGCAATAAAAAACTGTGGGATAATAAGAAAGGAAAAAAAAATGGTCTCAATTGGAAATAGAAATAAACCTCTTTGTTTCTAGCAAACATCTCGTCACTGGACCTACAACTAGTAACCAGTTCACAATCAGTAGTCAGTAAAAAAAGTAAACTCTGAGTGTCACATAAGTCTAAGGCAATCTCAAAGGTGGATAACATCTTTTGAAGTTTGGTCTAAATGTCAAGGTCAACTGCAGATTTGGTCAAAAGTCACACAGGTGTGAATTTTGGAGTGTACCTGTTAACGTGTCATTATGTGTAGGCAAAACATTTTAGGTCTAAATATTAAGGCCAACTGCAGACTTGGTTCAAGGTCACCTGTAAATTGGGTTGTGGGCGCATGATTTTTGGACAAAATTGTGGGTTAGGGCTAGGGTCAGGACTGGGTTTTGGCTTGGGCCTAGGGCACATGCTTGTTGACGAGATTGTAGGTCAGGGTTAGGGTAAGGGCTGGGTTAGGGTTAGGGTCAGCTCTGTTTACATCTCTGGACCTTTTGGCCAAATCTGCAGTTGAATAGGCCTTAATGTTGAGACTTAAAACCACGTTTTGACACCATAGCGAACGAAATTTTAACATCTACACCTCAAATTCACCCTCGGCCAACAGATACCCCCAATAATGGCTATTTTGATATGCAATAGACACAAAACTTACTGCTGAGCAATAAAAAAACAGTATTCTTACCATTTCTGACACTTTCCGTTCAAAACTTCAGGAAATAAGTGGCTGAGAAAATATCTGTCTTCATTGCATATTGTGATATCAGGACTCAGACTAGTAATTATTTGCCCATTGACTTCAATGTTAAATGCCTGTAACATCACAGGCTGTAGTTTTTTTCTCAACATTCCGTTGCTTCCAATCTTTTTAGGCACAATGGGGACCACATTTGGCAATCTCCTCATCATAAGTTTGTAGGGGGTTGACCATTTAGATTTTTTGCTATGGGGATTTTAAGTTGATTGGGGTGAAAATCTCACTTCTGACACAATGATTGCTCCGCAGAAAGACATTTTACACCCCCTATCCCTCCGCTGTAATATCCTCAGTATTACCCAAAACTGCTATGAAATTGAAAATTTGATGCCTTTTCTCCAATTCTAGACCAAAAAGTCAACCCAAAAATGCAGGAAGAGGGGAGAAAAAAAATAAGGGAAAAATTGTCTATTTATAAATCGCACTACATTCGTCCATCATGAAATGAGGGGAAATAATTACTAGTCTTAGTCCTATATACCTCACATGTTGCTGCTATTTGAACAAATCTTTTGTAATCTAATAAACAAACATATATGCAATTCCCTGGCCAAAGATTATGAAAATCCATGCATTTTCAGATGAGCAGTGCTGCATTCTGCAAACACTATAATACATCAGAAAACTGCGGAATTTCAGAGAGAAATTTCAAAGGACATGAATTTTGAATTCCACACAACATTTTTATTGTTGAACATAAATGCATTCTGTAATAAGATGAGATAAATTCAATGTAAATCAAACATGAAAATACTTTAAAACAGCAATCATGATGCAATATTAGACTTTTTAACACTTTCATCAAAAACCACACAGTTTTTCGCAATTAACGTAGTTTCAAGTGCCAAATTATGGTTAAATCTAAGATGTTGAAACCTGCAGTGCCTATCAATTTTAAACTGTCTCCTATATAGCTGTATTTCCATAGGATAAGTAAGTTGAAATAATCTGATTGTGTAACACTACAACAGCTTTTTCAACCCCACCCCCCCAGTATGAAATCGTATAATTTGAAAGCACATGAATTTTGAATTCCACAGAACATTTTTATTATTGAACATAAATGCATCCTGTAAAAAGATGAGATAAATTCAATATAAATGAAACATGAAAATACTTTAAAACAGTAAATATGATGCAATATTAGACTTTTTGACACTTTCATCAAAAATCACACAGTTTTCTCTGTTAACACAGCTTCAAGTGCCAAATTGTGGCCAAATCTAAGATGTTGAAACATGAAGTGCCTATGAATATCAAAATATCACCTATATAGCTGTATTTCCACAGGATAAGTTAGTGGAAAAAATCTGATTATGTAACACTACAGCAGTTTTTTTCATCCCCACCCCCCAGTATTGAATCAGATACACTGCTGACCAATCATAGGTCACCCTGTTCACTCTGGTCTGTCAAATGATTTACAATGGTGATGGTGCCTACAACTTTCCTGGCAAAGAGATATGAACAACCGTCAACACACAGACCATTTATTGGCATTTATATTTATCATCTTCCAATATGAGAGGTCATGATAAACACAAGGGTGTCCTGTTCAAGCTCGGAAATGAAATCATCATCAAAAAGCAAAGTTTACAGGGGACCTCGGCTGGAACCCAAACTGATTACGATTTGCCTTCCACTTTCACCACCGGTGTCATAGAGATCAGGGATGAAATTGATATGCATCATCATTCTACTAAAGCCAATCCAGGAAGTCATCGGGTTTTGAGATGTAGACCTGAAATGTTAAATTTGGACGATAGTGAGCATTCTGGGGTGAATACTATCCAGGTAAATGGATCATTGACATCCAGAAAATGGTCAAAATGTGCAATTCTGTCATTCAGTTACATGCCAAGGGGAGAGGAAAACCCCATGCAGTACCAAATTTCCAGCCCTTTAGTCAGCAGAAGTGGGGATCAGGTTGGATGTACTTCGTAAAGTGTATGAAATGCACATTTATCTCACCTGTTTTGCTTCTTTTTTTCTTTTTAAAGCTTGTGTTGAGGTCAATCAATCCACTCTATGAATGAAATATTAGCCTTGGCACCTGAAATGATAGAAAGCTGGGGATAAATATGCAATAAAAAACTGTGGGATAATAAGAAAGGAAAAAAAAATGGTCTCAATTGGAAATAGAAATAAACCTCTTTGTTTCTAGCAAACATCTCGTCACTGGACCTACAACTAGTAACCAGTTCACAATCAGTAGTCAGTAAAAAAAGTAAACTCTGAGTGTCACATAAGTCTAAGGCAATCTCAAAGGTGGATAACATCTTTTGAAGTTTGGTCTAAATGTCAAGGTCAACTGCAGATTTGGTCAAAAGTCACACAGGTGTGAATTTTGGAGTGTACCTGTTAACGTGTCATTATGTGTAGGCAAAACATTTTAGGTCTAAATATTAAGGCCAACTGCAGACTTGGTTCAAGGTCACCTGTAAATTGGGTTGTGGGCGCATGATTTTTGGACAAAATTGTGGGTTAGGGCTAGGGTCAGGACTGGGTTTTGGCTTGGGCCTAGGGCACATGCTTGTTGACGAGATTGTAGGTCAGGGTTAGGGTAAGGGCTGGGTTAGGGTTAGGGTCAGCTCTGTTTACATCTCTGGACCTTTTGGCCAAATCTGCAGTTGAATAGGCCTTAATGTTGAGACTTAAAACCACGTTTTGACACCATAGCGAACGAAATTTTAACATCTACACCTCAAATTCACCCTCGGCCAACAGATACCCCCAATAATGGCTATTTTGATATGCAATAGACACAAAACTTACTGCTGAGCAATAAAAAAACAGTATTCTTACCATTTCTGACACTTTCCGTTCAAAACTTCAGGAAATAAGTGGCTGAGAAAATATCTGTCTTCATTGCATATTGTGATATCAGGACTCAGACTAGTAATTATTTGCCCATTGACTTCAATGTTAAATGCCTGTAACATCACAGGCTGTAGTTTTTTTCTCAACATTCCGTTGCTTCCAATCTTTTTAGGCACAATGGGGACCACATTTGGCAATCTCCTCATCATAAGTTTGTAGGGGGTTGACCATTTAGATTTTTTGCTATGGGGATTTTAAGTTGATTGGGGTGAAAATCTCACTTCTGACACAATGATTGCTCCGCAGAAAGACATTTTACACCCCCTATCCCTCCGCTGTAATATCCTCAGTATTACCCAAAACTGCTATGAAATTGAAAATTTGATGCCTTTTCTCCAATTCTAGACCAAAAAGTCAACCCAAAAATGCAGGAAGAGGGGAGAAAAAAAATAAGGGAAAAATTGTCTATTTATAAATCGCACTACATTCGTCCATCATGAAATGAGGGGAAATAATTACTAGTCTTAGTCCTATATACCTCACATGTTGCTGCTATTTGAACAAATCTTTTGTAATCTAATAAACAAACATATATGCAATTCCCTGGCCAAAGATTATGAAAATCCATGCATTTTCAGATGAGCAGTGCTGCATTCTGCAAACACTATAATACATCAGAAAACTGCGGAATTTCAGAGAGAAATTTCAAAGGACATGAATTTTGAATTCCACACAACATTTTTATTGTTGAACATAAATGCATTCTGTAATAAGATGAGATAAATTCAATGTAAATCAAACATGAAAATACTTTAAAACAGCAATCATGATGCAATATTAGACTTTTTAACACTTTCATCAAAAACCACACAGTTTTTCGCAATTAACGTAGTTTCAAGTGCCAAATTATGGTTAAATCTAAGATGTTGAAACCTGCAGTGCCTATCAATTTTAAACTGTCTCCTATATAGCTGTATTTCCATAGGATAAGTAAGTTGAAATAATCTGATTGTGTAACACTACAACAGCTTTTTCAACCCCACCCCCCCAGTATGAAATCGTATAATTTGAAAGCACATGAATTTTGAATTCCACAGAACATTTTTATTATTGAACATAAATGCATCCTGTAAAAAGATGAGATAAATTCAATATAAATGAAACATGAAAATACTTTAAAACAGTAAATATGATGCAATATTAGACTTTTTGACACTTTCATCAAAAATCACACAGTTTTCTCTGTTAACACAGCTTCAAGTGCCAAATTGTGGCCAAATCTAAGATGTTGAAACATGAAGTGCCTATGAATATCAAAATATCACCTATATAGCTGTATTTCCACAGGATAAGTTAGTGGAAAAAATCTGATTATGTAACACTACAGCAGTTTTTTTCATCCCCACCCCCCAGTATTGAATCAGATACACTGCTGACCAATCATAGGTCACCCTGTTCACTCTGGTCTGTCAAATGATTTACAATGGTGATGGTGCCTACAACTTTCCTGGCAAAGAGATATGAACAACCGTCAACACACAGACCATTTATTGGCATTTATATTTATCATCTTCCAATATGAGAGGTCATGATAAACACAAGGGTGTCCTGTTCAAGCTCGGAAATGAAATCATCATCAAAAAGCAAAGTTTACAGGGGACCTCGGCTGGAACCCAAACTGATTACGATTTGCCTTCCACTTTCACCACCGGTGTCATAGAGATCAGGGATGAAATTGATATGCATCATCATTCTACTAAAGCCAATCCAGGAAGTCATCGGGTTTTGAGATGTAGACCTGAAATGTTAAATTTGGACGATAGTGAGCATTCTGGGGTGAATACTATCCAGGTAAATGGATCATTGACATCCAGAAAATGGTCAAAATGTGCAATTCTGTCATTCAGTTACATGCCAAGGGGAGAGGAAAACCCCATGCAGTACCAAATTTCCAGCCCTTTAGTCAGCAGAAGTGGGGATCAGGTTGGATGTACTTCGTAAAGTGTATGAAATGCACATTTATCTCACCTGTTTTGCTTCTTTTTTTCTTTTTAAAGCTTGTGTTGAGGTCAATCAATCCACTCTATGAATGAAATATTAGCCTTGGCACCTGAAATGATAGAAAGCTGGGGATAAATATGCAATAAAAAACTGTGGGATAATAAGAAAGGAAAAAAAAATGGTCTCAATTGGAAATAGAAATAAACCTCTTTGTTTCTAGCAAACATCTCGTCACTGGACCTACAACTAGTAACCAGTTCACAATCAGTAGTCAGTAAAAAAAGTAAACTCTGAGTGTCACATAAGTCTAAGGCAATCTCAAAGGTGGATAACATCTTTTGAAGTTTGGTCTAAATGTCAAGGTCAACTGCAGATTTGGTCAAAAGTCACACAGGTGTGAATTTTGGAGTGTACCTGTTAACGTGTCATTATGTGTAGGCAAAACATTTTAGGTCTAAATATTAAGGCCAACTGCAGACTTGGTTCAAGGTCACCTGTAAATTGGGTTGTGGGCGCATGATTTTTGGACAAAATTGTGGGTTAGGGCTAGGGTCAGGACTGGGTTTTGGCTTGGGCCTAGGGCACATGCTTGTTGACGAGATTGTAGGTCAGGGTTAGGGTAAGGGCTGGGTTAGGGTTAGGGTCAGCTCTGTTTACATCTCTGGACCTTTTGGCCAAATCTGCAGTTGAATAGGCCTTAATGTTGAGACTTAAAACCACGTTTTGACACCATAGCGAACGAAATTTTAACATCTACACCTCAAATTCACCCTCGGCCAACAGATACCCCCAATAATGGCTATTTTGATATGCAATAGACACAAAACTTACTGCTGAGCAATAAAAAAACAGTATTCTTACCATTTCTGACACTTTCCGTTCAAAACTTCAGGAAATAAGTGGCTGAGAAAATATCTGTCTTCATTGCATATTGTGATATCAGGACTCAGACTAGTAATTATTTGCCCATTGACTTCAATGTTAAATACCTGTAACATCACAGGCTGTAGTTTTTTTCTCAACATTCCGTTGCTTCCAATCTTTTTAGGCACAATGGGGACCACATTTGGCAATCTCCTCATCATAAGTTTGTAGGGGGTTGACCATTTAGATTTTTTGCTACGGGGATTTTAAGTTGATTGGGGTGAAAATCTCACTTCTGACACAATGATTGCTCCGCAGAAAGACATTTTACACCCCCTATCCCTCCGCTGTAATATCCTCAGTATTACCCAAAACTGCTATGAAATTGAAAATTTGATGCCTTTTCTCCAATTCTAGACCAAAAAGTCAACCCAAAAATGCAGGAAGAGGGGAGAAAAAAAATAAGGGAAAAATTGTCTATTTATAAATCGCACTACATTCGTCCATCATGAAATGAGGGGAAATAATTACTAGTCTTAGTCCATCTCCCAAACAGAGTTGTCTTCCCATGCAGTCTCGCGTGTCAGACATTTAGCCATAGATCATATGGCCACAGAACACTAATTATTGTCCCATTGACTTTAATGTTAATTCTCGTCTCTTAGACCGGCTGTAACTTTTTCCCAAATATTCGTTGGGAAAAACGCTTTCTGCCACAGATGGAGCAACATGTGGCAGACTCTTGCCCAAAAGCATGTATGAGGTTCTTCATGAAAAACTTGAGATAGACAAGCTGGAAGTAGAGACAGCTAACCTTGTAATTTTCGGCCCTCCCTTTCAACGTAACCAACCTCACAACTCTTGTATCCTTCCGCCTCAAAATCATGAATATTCACCAAAACCTGGCAGAAAATGTATTTTCAAACCCTTTTCTTCGATTCTACACCCAAAATTCAACAAAAATCACCATGCAAAAGGGGGGAAAAGGGAAAGGGAGAGAAGGACTAAAAATAACTTTCGCCCTTGTTTCGTGGGTGACTGCCCATGAATATTTGGTGATCTGTGTCCTATATAGGGGTGAAACTTCGGATATCACCAAAAGGCCTTTTGTATTTGCTTCCCATATGTTCTGGCAACATGCTGGTGAAAGGAAATCAAAATCAAAGAATAACTGCAAAAATGATGGCCCTTTAAGTATACATGCTGCTTTAAGTACAGTGGTGCATCTCAGGTCCCTGGGCCTTTTGTGCTAAAATTTAAAAAATCTTTTTTAATTGAGGCAGTATTTGAGCTCTGTGAAAAAATTAGACAAGTTACAAACAAACTACATAGAAAACACTCATAATTTGGAATTTTTATCAAAAATATATTTTTTTACTGCCATGTCATGAAAAATGTATAAAATTTACATGTAGCATCTGTCAAAAAACCAATAATTTTCCACTTTTTTAGATAGCCAGACTGGCAAGTAATATATTTTTGGAAACCCTGGACAATATGCAAACAGAAAAATCACAAATCAATTGCATTGATTGTAATTATAGAGGTCTGTACTGAAACATGTAACCCCACCCCCTAAAAATGTCAATGACTGAATCAATCTTATCTTTGGTTGCACAACCAACATAACCAAATCTGTCTAACAGATATGTTTTACCATCCCTGGCTAATATATGTACATAGAAGCTAAAATAGGTGCAATTAATATGAATTATGGTTAAAATAGGCCTTGCTGGAAGAATAAAAAAGGTATATTCGGCCTATGTCCACCCCTCTCTAACAAAAGGGTCACAGAATACACAATTTTCACAAATTTGGAAATAGTTTAATGTTTTCAACATCTCAAACCCCAGAGGCATCATACAAATCTTTATTGCAATTATTGTACTGAAGCAAGATGTCTGGACCTTTACATCAATTGCCTTAAAAAATGAAGTCAAAAAGGTAGTTATGACATAGTTGACAACATAAAAGAGGCCTGAAAAGGAGCAAAATTAACATTTTACTGTTCTATAAGTGACATAAATGCAACAAACATCACAAATCCTAAATTTTGATAAGAAAATATTGACTATTAAGCTGACATTTACACATCTACACCAGTTCTGTATCAGGATGTGGTCTTACTGGCCTGACATGTCTCAAGGTTCTAAGGTTGACTATGAACAAAAAAGGTCAGAAACCCTTGAAATGTACAAAATGACCATTTATTGGCAAAAAATAACATTCCCATCTGTAATTCAACAACAAATTCCAATTATTATCATTTAATTGTCAACACAGGTGCGATTAAATATCTCAAAACACATTAATAAAAACGGGTGGGGTGGGGCATTTATAGTCCCTCTAAACAGAAAGATGGGGTGAAAAATGTCTACAAAGACTGGGATATTCCTTCCTACATGAAGAAAATGCAAGAATTTAATGCTTTAAAGAAGAAAAAAAATGCTTGTTCTGGGTAAAATAGTGACCAAATTGAGCCTACCCCTGTTTTGACCATTTTGTACAAACCCATCTGCTGAATATCATTAACTCAGTGTTGCCAATTTTCCATTTTCTGTAGGAAAGCTGGAGCTATTTCTAAACTTGACAAACTTATAGATCCCATCTAAGTTACATTAGCAATAAAAATAAGGGCATTTTTAGAAATTTTGAGTCATTTGAGTAGGTATGAAAGCATTAATTTTTACATCGAAATGGGAGAATCTGGAGATTTTCTGTTAATATTCCTGATTTTTAGACAAAATTAGGTGAAATTACAATGTTGTTCACTTTATCTGTGCTTTCTGAGGCTGAATACACCAAAATTGGACATTAAAATATTTTTCTTACTGTTGGAAATTAAATAAAAACTGAAAATTGGAAAATTTGCAGTAAAATCACAATTTTTCCCAAAACTTTGATAAATTTTTTTCTAAATTTATTTTTTTTTAGTTTTTCTGTAGTCAAGTCATTTTATACATATTTTCTGACAAATTAGTCATCATATTTTCAAAACTAAGGCATATCAGTCACAGCCCTGTCATACACAGACAGGCCACAGAACACTAATTATTGTCCCATTGACTTTAATGTTAATTCTCGTCTCTTAGACCGGCTGTAACTTTTTCCCAAATATTCGTTGGGAAAAACGCTTTCTGCCACAGATGGAGCAACATGTGGCAGACTCTTGCCCAAAAGCATGTATGAGGTTCTTCATGAAAAACTTGAGATAGACAAGCTGGAAGTAGAGACAGCTAACCTTGTAATTTTCGGCCCTCCCTTTCAACGTAACCAACCTCACAACTCTTGTATCCTTCCGCCTCAAAATCATGAATATTCACCAAAACCTGGCAGAAAATGTATTTTCAAACCCTTTTCTTCGATTCTACACCAAAAATTCAACAAAAATCACCATGCAAAAGGGGGGAAAAGGGAAAGGGAGAGAAGGACTAAAAATAACTTTCGCCCTTGTTTCGTGGGTGACTGCCCATGAATATTTGGTGATCTGTGTCCGTATATAATCTAGTACAGTTCTATGATTTAGCGGTATTGTTTCTCGTAACCAGTCCATGTGTTATAAGGTCCATGGACAGACAGACATACAGACAGACTATTTCAATAGTCCCCCACTAGGGGGCCTATCAGCGCCTGCCTGTTCTTCAATACAGACCCATTACAATATAGTTCCCCACTAGGTCTATGGTGTCTGCCTGTTCTCCAATCCAGTTTCTGTGAATAAATATATTGTTTAAAAAAAATAAAACTATACATTACATGTACACATGTACAATCTAAATATCGAGCAATGTTATATGATACTTAATATTCACTATAAACCATACCATCTGTATCAGATAATTAGGCTAAAAGTTTAGTCTTTGACAAGTTGATGACAAGATTTCAATTACCACAGGTCTACATAGTGTATTCTGTTTAATTACATGACCGTAAATGTAGATTTTTCAATATATTCAGTTCAAAATGGTGACGACCAGTTGCTCTAAATAAACATTCTGCTCTGAACGGTTTTTTATACAGTCTTTCAAGGATACAGATAAAGGCCCCCGCACACGAGCGCATTTGACGCAGAAATACGGCGTCCGCACACGAGCCGAAAACGACGCTGCACGAAAGCTACTGCGGCAAGTGTGTCGTTCACGTGATCACCACTCATCCGAAAATGGCAGCGTTCTCGAAATTCTACGCATTTTGTAACATATAGGCAAGGATATTCTTACCATAAATCGACGATTTTATATCCTCTAAAATTGCGTCACTGACGAAATGGGTGCCGGCATTTTGCAGTAGTGATGACGCATGCGCATTGACGACGAAATAAACGCAAATAGCGCTGAGTCACCCGCAAACGAGAGCGCAGTTGGCGCTGCATCAAAAAATATCAAACATGACAGATATTTAGCGAACGTCAAAATGCGCTCGAAAATACCCCCGCACACGAGCCGAAAATGACGCTGCGCCATTTGCGTACGCAGTTTTTATACGCCCACATTTTCATGTGGACGTATATTGTCGTCGCCCCTGTTCGTCCGTCCGTCCGTCCACAATTGTTTGTGAACAGTCTACAGGTCATAATTTTTATCCGATTTCAATGAAACTTAAAATATAGGTTAATTACCATAAGATCTCGGTTCCTTTCGATATTGGCATGTATCGGACTGTAACTTCTTGGGTTATGCACCCTGATTGTACGAAAAATCACGTTTTTAGCTTGTGAACAGTGTAGAGGTTACAATTTTGAACCGTTTGGATGAAACTTGAAATGCATGTTTATAACCCAAAGATCTTGGTCCCTTTCGATATATGCGCCAATCGGATTGTAACTTCCTGAATTATGGCCCCTGATTGTCCGAAAATCGTCCTTTTTGGCGTGTGGTCCCTCTGGATGTCAAAATAGTTAGACGATTTAAAAAACCGTTTGATTATATCACCGTTACATGGTTATGGAGGCTGAGTTCCAATTTCGTGAAAATCGGACCAAAATTGACAGACAAAATGGCCGCCGTTTGTGCGCGAATAGTGTGAAAATATGTTATATCAAGGTTGTGGACCGTATAGAGGTCACAATTTTGAACTGATTTTGATGAAACTTAACACGTATGTTTATAACCCAAAGATCTTGGTTCCTTTCGATATTTGCGCCCATCGGATTGTAACTTCCTGAATTATGGCCCCTGATTGTCCGAAAAATCGTCCTTTTTAGCTTGTGGACCCTCTGGAGGTCAAAATAGTTATCCGATTTAAAAAACGTTTGATTATATAACCGTTACATGGTTATGGAGGCCGAGTTCGAATTTCGTGAAAATCGGACCAAAATTAACAGACAAAATGGCCGCCGTTTGTACGCGAATAGTGTGAAAATATGTTGTATCAAGGTTGTGGACCCTATAGAGGTCACAATTTTGAACTGATTTTGATGAAACTTAACACGTATGTTTATAACCCAAAGATCTTGGTTCCTTTCGATATTTGCGCCAATCGGATCGTAACTTCCTGAATTATGTCCCCTGACTGCCCGAAAAATCGTTTTTGTTAGCTTGTGGTCCCTCTGGAGGTCAAAATTATTATCTGATTTAAAAAAACGTTTGATTATATCACCGTTACATGGTAATGAAGAAAGAATATGAATTTCGTGTAAATCGGACCAGAATTGACGGATAAAATGGCCGCCATTTGTACGCGAATAGTGTGAAAATATGTTATATCAAGGTTGTGGACCCTATAGAGGTCAGAATTTTGAACCGATTTTGATGAAACTTGAAATACATGTTTATAACCCAAAGATCTTGTTCCATTGCATATTTGCGCATATAGGATCGTAACTTCCTGAATTATGGCCCCTGATTGTACGAAAAATCTACTTTTTTTTTTTTAGCTTGTGTCCTCTGAGAGGTCACAATAATTATCCGATTTTAAAATAAACCGTTTGGACCAAAACTTTCGGACAAAATGGCTGCCGCTACTACGCGAATAGTGTAAAGGTATGATATATCAAGGTTGTGGACTTGTAGACATCACAATTTTAATCCGATTTTGATGGAACTTGAAATGCATGCTCGTAATCCAAAGATCATGATTCCTTTCCATTTTTGCGCATATCATGTCGTAATTTCCTAAAATTATGGCCCCTCTTTGTAAGGAAAATAGTGTTTTCAGCTAGTGGATCCTATACAGGTCAAAATTTTTATCCGATTTAAAAAAAAAAAACGTTATAAGATATTACTGTTAGGCCTACATCCTAAGGATGGTTGAGTTCGAATTGCGTGAAAATCGGACTGAAACTGCTTGGCAAAATGGCTGTGGCTCGTTCGCAAATAGTGCCTTTTATTGCATGCTTCTTCTGGAAGGCATGTCGAAGTTCACTTTACATTTGATCATTTAAAGTGGTTGTGACTTTGAATATGTGAATGTGACGTGTGTTGTGTAATATTATCAAACTTTATCACTATAGACCTAGCCTATAATACTACTGCAATATTTCATTTTTATTATATTATATAATGATGGTATGTTGAGCAAATGTGAGCTCACGAAAGTGAACCTGAATAATGACAATAATGAATAATTCATATCAATCACGTGACATAAGTAATCAAACATATCAATACACTATACAACACTACACGACTTTTGAACCAAAGTTGCCAACACAAAAATAACTTTAGAGACAAAAAAGCGTCGGACATTTTAGATTACTATATAAAGAATATTCTTGAGAGAATGCTAGTGTTTAAACAATACATATAATAACATCATGCAATACTTCATAATTGTTTTCTAACCTCCAAACCTTGGTCCGGGTCCGAGTATGCCTAGTTGTCTTTCATCTTAGTCCGAGTCGTTCGTTTAGATTATCAGGGTTGAAAGGTCAGAATAAGTGTTTTGATTGGTCACCTATTCCACACTTCATTCATAAATAACTGACATTTGGCGCTCGGCTTTCAAGCTATCCAGTCGTGACTCGACGAAAGATGGACCAGTGCCAGTAAGCTAACATGCCTTTGTATTTTATACTAAAACAGTGGATGGGTTTCCAATCGTATTCGTGGGTTTTGTTTTAGATCATAAAGTATGTGATAGAGTTAAGAGGTGTGGCTTCAATCTTAATCTTGTATTGTACGCAGGCCCCTTATTATAGTTACACTTATAATATTAATTAAATTAATTATTTGGACCGTATTGAATTGATTCCTTGTTTCTCATTTTCCACGCGCTGAGGTCTATAGGCCCATGAATTAATGATCGCACAAAAAACAAACGTGCATAGTTTACACTATCGTACTGTGACCCCGAGTGGTCAATTTTTTCATTGGCTGAGATTGTCATCCAATCCAATTTATTTATTGTCCAACGGCTTACAAAATGGCTAGCGATATGTGGGTATAATTTCATTAAATTAACCTGTCAATAATAAATATCATAATAATCAATGACATGCGCCGTTTTTTAGATACATTCTTTTCAATGGTATCCCCCTCCCCCGCGCTCGCCTTTCGTTAATACTTACGCATTTCTAAATCCAATCGAATCCACACGATTTACATATACGTCTTTCAATTTCATTAATTAAGGATTTCAGGTCAAAGTTTCGAATTACAGAAAAACTATTTTGTGAAAATATGCATATAGTTTAATTAGATCCAAAGTTAATGGAATTTTAAAATCCGAGATCGACGTCAATATATACTCAATAATTTTGTAATCAAAATGCACTGATCTGTGCGACGTCATTAATAAGCGGTATTTCCCATAGAAATATATAAATAGACTAGAATGGCCGTCACGTGACCCGCGACATGTAAATAGGTCCGCCATGATTGTGCATTGATTATTGACGTCGCGTGCGGTGAACTCAATGAATCCAGCTTCGTTTCACGTTACGCTTGAAAGAAAGAAAGGTCGAAAAACAACCCATTGCCATACATATTCACGGGTTTTGCAGTACCAGTTTGTAAAATTTAATATCTTCATTCTCTAATATAATAATGGGATGACTCGCGGGGCAGTCTTTAATATAATATAGCCACGGTGAAACAGTAGGCTACATAACATACTAGCATAGGCTAGGCCTACATAGATTATAGATGCCATGTCAAAATGTCAATGAACCTATTTTCATCTACAAATTAAAGACAATGGTCGAATGGATGGATGGATGGATGGGCTATGAATTGTGGTATTTTTTTTGTTTGAAATTATGGATATGGCGACGATTTCTTTGGTAATCTACTCTAGTCTAGAGGTGACATGCATCCAGCAATTGAGCAATGGCGAAAAATACTATGCCTTGCAATTAAATGTGAATCAATGACGAGTTCGCGGTACCAATTACTTTTGTTTTACAAAAGAAAAATAACAGATATTTTAGTTTGTTTATCAAGGTATGTAAATCAATTATTTAAACATATCCTAATAAAATATTTCACATTATTCTCGAAATAGTATAGGCTGTAACTAAGCCTTGGTTTCACAGTAGTTTTTTTGCGATAGGTACCGGTAGCGGTCTAAATTAGATTTGTTTACAAACAAACCCCATTACCAGTACATTATTCTTCCGCCTGTACATTTAGTGCTTCGAGAAATTTAAATGTTAATGTCTTGATTGTCATATAAAGCTAATTAAAACAATTCTTCCCACGGGTTATAATTCTAAGTAGCCTACCGGTAAAATGTAAACTTGGAAAATAAATTATAGTGAGTCTACTTGTGTTTTAAAATAAAAGAAGAAAAAATTCTAAAAAAATAGAGTACGTACGCTCACATATCGCGATCTCCCTTGAATTTTTCGACAAGTTACTACATGTATGCGGTTTATTTCAGCAGATTGATGAATTATAATATAATATGATGGTGAGGACTGAGGACTTTCAAGTTTTTAGCGCAGAGAGGATGGGCTAAAAATGGCCGTAACGTGGAAGGTGTTCTGATTCAAGTAGTACTACTAGTACTAGTGTAGGTAATTTATCAAATAACGAATAATATGGTATTGGTATGGGCGAATATTAAAATATTTTATTTTACTTAGGCCTATATATAGTTTAATTTAGTACCTGTTTGCATTTTATGTTTTACTTGACAGACCTATCTCACGGAATTTTCCGAAGATTTACAAAAATAAAATAATACTAGGCCCCAGCATTAGGGCTGGGTATCGATAGTGATTTTTACTATCGATAATCGGCAATGAAATGTCGGTCGATAATCGATAGTATCGAAAACAAACATATTTTCACGTTCGTCATCAAGACTGGATACAGTGTAAGTTCAAAGTTCAAAACCATACGATAACGAAGTGACGAAAGATCGTTTGCTCCTTTCTATTAAGGAGATTTACTTGGAAAACATTAATAAAACTTGTTATATCACGTATATATACGTCAATCCATGTTGTTTATTATTAAAATAATGCATCCGTGGTTCCGAATGAAGAAATATCGTAAATAATTATGTTAAGGGACCAAAATGAACTTGTTCCGATTCAAAATATTGCGTACGTGCGCGCGAAAATATCAATATGGCGGACAATTCTGTGTCGTTTCGTGTGCCAATAGAGAACCATTATTCGTATAATATATAAGTAAATCAACAAAAGTTTTGTCGTCCATTTGTGCTATTTATTGTACCGGGTACTCATTACTGAGGCACACGTAGAGAAATAGTGAACTGTACAGACGAATTCTGAAGCTTGCAAAGGGAAATAACTCTAACTTTATTTACACATCCGGATATCTCCGGTTTAGCGATATTCAACAATAATTTATTTATACCTTTTATACCTTTTCTTCGGTCTACCATTAAGCCTGTGTCGCTTGTTGACCACCTTGAATAAATCTAACATTCAAAACTAAAGTAACGTTTCAATGAGAGTGAATTGATGAAAACGGCTGTTCAATAGGCAGACACAATTTTGTTATGTGTTACATTGATACTAGATACAGTAGATAGTAATTAAAGTGCGCGGTGTATTATAATTAACTGAAAGAAAACACTGACATTTCAGACGCAAGAAAAAAAGACGAAGAGCGATAATCGATAGTAACCCACCGCTATCGATAGTGCTTTTCTGGGCCGCCCAATCGATACTATCGATTTATATCGATATTTTACCCAGCCCTACCCAGCATGAAGATTTTGCATTTTCTAAAGTTTAAATATTTGGCGAATAATTTATATAGGCCTACCATAAATATTTTTAAAAAATGACCAGTTCTCTTAAGTCAAAAGTCTCGATAAGCAGACTAAATATCCCCCTGCATTTTGTGAGGATTTGTAAAGTTAAAATAATATAGGCCTACTAGGCCTCATGAAATAGGCCTACCTATTTCTGAAAACCGTGAGCAGCTGTCAAAAACAAAAAAGCCACAATATGCAGGCAGAATACTTACAGTATGTTATGAAGATTTGAAAACTAAATTTAAAAAAATACTAGGCCTTGTGATATAAAGGAAAAGGTGAGCATTTCACGACGTGCAGGCAGGATATCTCACAGCAAGAGAGAGAGAGAAATGGGGTTTAACGTCCACTCAACACAAACTAGGTCATTTCGGGACTAACATATGGTTTAATTTTATTTCAATAGTTCGCTTGCGCGTAGGGGTCTTTAGCAGTGGGAGGAAACCGGAGAACCCCGAGAAAACCCATGAGGTTGAGAAGGCGCCTCTATCTCCATGCCACATACGCTCACACCAGGGCTCGAAACCACAGCCGCAAGCCAGAGGTGACCGGCCAGCTAGATTAAATAAGGACAAAAGATATGTGGAGTATTTAAATTGTTTGGCAGCACATTAGTCTGATATTTATTACATTTTCTTCCTGGGGTGAATGAAAAGGGAAAAACCATTGTGACAGGTTATACCATAATGTTAATTAAATAGAACTTGGTTCTCTGTTAAAGGTTGATAGGTTCTATTTGTGTCAGAATTCTAACACAAGTTAGCCATACTCAGCAAAACCCACTTGACCACTTACCTTAGCAGTAATTACATTATGACACTGTTATATACCTCTAACATGATTCCTTTCCCTGTATTTATTTTACAGTGCTATCATGTAATTATCTAACATGATTGGGGAACCACTGTGGCTAAGTGAGTAAGAAGCTGGCTTGCTAGCCGATAGGTCACAGGTTAGATCTTGTTGGCCAAGAAAGTTTGCCATTTTCTGTTGTGGTTTCCCCTTGTCAGTGGTGCAGAACGGAGGGCCTGAGTGACAAGGATAGCTGTCTCTGTCTAGTCGTTTGGATGGGACGGAAAACCGACGTCCAGTGTAAGTATTGGCGTTTACGTAAAAGATTGATTTGGCAGTTAGAATTTTATATTAGAGGAGGCTGTAGCAAAATTTCCCTCATAGCACAATGTTTGGTGTAAGCTGGTAGTCTTCACTAACAGGGGTCACACGGTGGCTAAGTGGGTAAGACGCTGGGTCGCTAGCCTGGAGGTTGGGTGTTCGATCCCTGCATTGGCCGAGAATGTTGATTCAGATTTTCCGGCATGTTTCCCCTTGTCAGTGATGCTTGACGGAGGGTCTGACAAGGACAGCTGTCTAGTTGCCAGAATGGGACGATAAACCGAGGTCCTGTATACACATTGGCGTGCACGTAAAAGATCCCTTGACAGATGGAATTTGATATAAGAGTAGGCCGTAGTGCTGCTGCCCGGGCAAAATGTCCCTCATAGCACACTTCATTAGCCAAATTTGGATGTAAAACTATTTCATTTCGCTTACTAACAAGGAAATTTTGAGTTTGAATCCGATGTTCATCGAGAAAATTTCCTGGCTTCATCTTTTGTCAGTGGTTCAGGACTACGCATCCAGAATGGAACAATGTCTAGTCATTCTGATGGGATGAAATATCAAGGGTCTGTTGGCATGCACGTAAATGAACCAATGACATTTGGCATTCGAAATAAGGGTAGGCTGTGGAGCTGTTGTTCAGTTAAATATTCTTAATTTTATTTCATTTCAATTTTTCTACATTTCAGATAGCATTGTAAATATTATGCAAGCTGCAAGCATACCGATGTTTGACAAAAAGCATATTTTAAAATAGAGAGTGAATTAGATATTAAGACAAAGTTTGGTTTGGCATTAAGGTCATCTCTCATAGACTACCAAGAACATTTGTTGGTCTGCGAATCAGAACGAAATAATTAATTTTGTTTTTTAATGGAAATAATAAATCTGAAATATGAATAGTTGTGGATTATAAAGCTTATATGTGTATTTACATTGCAATATAATAGAGGCCCACAAAATCTAAAGACTGTACTATGCTGATTTATCCCTATACATTATAGGCAAGGAGTAGGGTCGCCTGTCCAACCTCGTATGATGTTTCGCCAGGTACTCTGGTTTCCCCCCACTGCTTAAGACCCCTACAAGAGAGCAATTAATTGAAATAAAATTAAAAAATATGTTAGTCCCAAAATGAACTAGTTTGTGTCAAGTGGACATTAAACCCCATTTCTCTCTCTCCCCTATACATTATAGTTGAAACTGAAGTTTTTGTGACCTTGAAAATTTGCTCGAGAAATATACCATAGTTGCATTCACACATTGCAAGAAATGTTTAACACTTTTGGTAATTTACATGAGAAACTTTACCAGATACATGGCAAAAGTAAAGTATGACATTTTGATTGCCAATGGTTGGATAAATTTAACTTATCAATGCATTTATGTAGCCCAGTATGATAGTAATATCATACATTTGTTAGTGTATGTTTAAAATTAAAAGGCACATAAAGCTACATACATGTACATATAAATTCAATAGAGTTTCATTGTAAAATGTTCGATTTACATGTACGCACATGCAAGTTTTACACACATTTAAAGGCAAACAGAAATGTTATTTCAATTAAAGGAAAATTCTGATAGACAAATTAAAGAAATACCCCACATAACTTGTCGGAGAATTTCAGCTCAATATATTTTGCCATTTGAAAGGGGCTATGTAACCTATTTATGAAATTCAAATTTAATATTTCATGGTAAATGTGGCCAAATGTGAAAATACCTTATATGAATAAAACTCTAGTGTCCCAAAAACATTTTGAAGACTGTGATCTGTGTATAAAAGTTAAAATAAATGGTTTTATGCCATCATAAAGGGGGGTGCAAGTCAAATTCAATTCAAACGTGAAAATTTTTGCAATTTACTGAATACATGTACACATGAGAGCTATATGTGTAGTAGAAATTGACTTTTACACAAATATTAGGTTCATTTCATTGAGTGTGGAAAATTTATAATTTCATGAGTAGATAAATAGTCTCTATACCAAGTACATTCTCCCAATATTCAGTCAGAAAGAAATATTTCACAATAATCCAATGATTTCATTTAATATATTTATTGATTTTTTTTTCAAAACAAAGAAATATGTAATTAATTTACAGTTGAAATTTAAATGTATTCAAATTCTTTACAAGAAATATGCATTTCAAAGTCATTCAGGCACTCACATAAAAAGCCTGCTTATCGTTCAATGAAAACTGTTTTAAAATTAGGATTTATGAATGAATTAATTGAGCAGTGACGATGGTTATTTAAGCATTATTCACATTGTCCTTCCATCATGTTAGAAATTTATCGGTTTAAAAATTCATGTGGTCATCAAATGAAAATTCTTCATAGAAGTAGAAGTCAATACAGTGGCTGCTATATTGGTGGGCTGAAAAAAAAATACATATTAATTTATTATTAGTATGTTTGAACATTTAAAATTTAAGGAAGTCTGGAATAAATTTACAAAGTAGGTTCGTTGACAACAGTCAATCAATCAGTCATCACTCCCTCAGTCTCAGTGAAATTACAAACAAAGGAAGCTTCGTCGTCAGTCCAGGAAAGCCTATCTTATCGTGAATTTGAACTAGGCCTAGTAGATCTACGGGTGCCAGTGGACTTTAGTACATACTACAAGTACGGTCCATGGTAGTGTATTTTACTAGTATTACTACGGTACTACTAAAGGCTAGGCCTAGTGAGTAGTTAGTGTAGGCCTATCTAATAAATAAATACTTTTATAAAAGTATAACTCTCAGGTTGTTTAACGTCTAAAAATAGTAATAGGCTACGAATAGTAAGCGGTGGGCTAGGTCAACATGAATCAGTGCTAGTCATGCAGTTTGAGTGTTATATAATAATAGGCCGGCAACTAAAGATAAACACAGTGTACAACACTGCTTGTCGTCTGTCACGGGACTGCAAAAAGTGCAAGTCCACGCTGTCGCTGAACGCTTGAATGAACATTTTGTCTTTTAAAAATATAATCACTATTGAATTTCTTACCTGTGGAAGGTTATTAGGGTTTCACACTGCGTAGCTTGTGTGAAACACTATTGTTTTTGTTAAAATTATTATTCTTATTAGGCTTTCAGACTTTCGTCTGAAAGCCTATTGAGATTACTAAAATTATTAAGCTTTCATATTTCATATGAAAGCTTATTGTTTCTGTTAAGATTATTATTAAGCTTTCATATTACATATGAAAGCTTATTGTTATTATTTTTTTTTTGTGTGTGTTTTCTGCAAATCGGATTTCTCCGAAAGATTATTATTATTATTTTTTTTTTGTGTGTGTTTTCTGCAAATCGGATTTCTCAGAATCTATCCGTAGGATCTTTCTGAAATTTTGACCTACCCCCCCAAAAATGGGGTGCGAACCTTGATTAAATATATTTTCAAAACGTTTTACGAATCCGAAATCACCGAAATTTACGAACGACGAAATGGACAAAGCATAGTCGTAACTTTGTTATTTTTTGACCGATTTTACTAATTCTTTTTTCTTTGAATACCTTGAAAAAAATCATTTTCATCTGCAGTTTCACATTTTCGAATTTCGAAAATTCGTCGCTGTGATTTCGAACCGGAAGTTTAGACCAATTTGACAACTTCTTTAATAGTTGTACGATTGTCATGAAATTTAGTATATATGTAGACCTTACCGATGTGACTTCAAAAATATAATTAGAAATTTTCTAAATTATCTCCCCTTGACGAAATTAAAGATCAAAATTTTCAAAAAAATCATCGAAATATAGGTCAGAATGACCTGATTTTTTTTTGGATACTAGACAAGTAATTACTGATTTGTACACAAAATATAAAGTTTGTTGATCGAACCGGAAGTGCCACCATCTTGAAACGTGAAAAATCCCTAAGGCTTTTTTGCTATTTTACTTACAGACACGGGAGTTATGTTTTCTGAATCCTTGAAAGATGGTCTAAAAATTGTTCAGAGAAGAATTTTGATTTAGGTCAATTGATGGTTGCCATTTTGAAGTGAATATGAAAAGTAGTAGCAATTTGAAGGGCCGAAACTTTGAAACACAATAACTCTCCTTCTAATTGAGCTAGAATATTCAATCTTGGTGTAGACGTTCACTATGTCAATGTCATGATTGAGTTCAAAGATGAGCATTTTCTGCCTAGGGTAAGCAGAAATAAGCATGCTGATTTGTTGATTCTTTAGGGCAAGATAACTTCGGTTATAATGAAGGGAGGGCGGTGAAACTCTTGTTAATCGAGAGTGTAATAGCTGGCCTGTTGTGTGAAATCGTTGTATCTTTTTTTAAATATCAGGGATAGCTGAAAAAAAGAGATCGAAAATCCAAAAAGTCGTATGTTTACGATTTGGAGCATCTTTAAAGGTTCTTTTCTCTTAAAGTCAACATAATACTTTTTGGGAACTTCTTCTACAAAGAGTCTTATCGGTAGTCTTTTATATGAAAACTTCGATCAACAGTCCAAAATATCTGGAGTAGAAGAATAAAAGGAACGAACATTGAAAACGGCACCCTTTCATTGTTAAGCGAAACATGCAGTGTGTGTGACTACAATCTGCACATTTAGTCATTGTATAGAGCTTATTCAACAGTATCGAATTCCAACTGCTTAGGGATATTTTACGTGCACTCCAATGTGTACACGCGACCTTGGTTTTTCGTCCCACCCGAACGACTAGACAGCTGTCCTTGTCAGGCCCTCCGTTCTGCCTCACTGACAAGGGGGGACCACGCCGGAAAATCGAGATGATCTTCCTCGTTGTAGAACTTTCAATTCAGGCCAAACGTTTATTGCATACGATTAAGCTGGTCAGTTGGAGCTTATTTTCAAAAGTTTTGTAATAATCGGTTGGTAATTAAAATACCGTGCGAATTAAACTGTGAACATAAAATTTCGCCCGGTTATAATGTTTCTCACTTTAAAGTCAGCAATTTGCCGATTTTAGAGGGTAAATGTTTATTGCGAACAATTAAGCTGGTCAGGGGGAGCTTATTTTTAAGGGAGGCTGAATGGTTAGCATGTGCACGCTGTATCGTAACGTCTGTCATTGAGTCAACGGGCGTCGTTTCGATTTCGAGATTGCACGTGACATGGAGTATGGTGTCCAACCTCGTGGGTTTTCTCCGTGCCATTCGGTTTCCTCCCAACAGCTAAAGACCAGTACGCGCAAGGGGAGTTTTTAAATAAAATTAAAAAACATATGTTAGTCCCGAAATGACCTAGTTTGTGTCGAATGGACGTTAAGCCGCATTTCTCTCTTTTTTTTTATTTTTAAAGTTTTGTAATAATCGGTTGGTAATCAAAGATACTGTAAAAGTGATAAAACAGAAAAATTCACCCGGTTGTAATGTTTCTCACTTTAAAGTCAGCAATTTGCCGATTTTAAGGGGAAAACGTTTATTGCGAACGATTTAGCTGGTCAGGGGGAGCTTATTTTTAAAAGTTTTGTAATATTCGGTTGATAACTAAAGGTACCGTGCAAATTAAACTAATAAAATAGAAGATTTCGCCCGGTTGAAATGTTTCTATCTGTAGGTCAGCAATTTGCAGATTTTAGGGAGGTTGCGTGACTGAATGGTTAGCACGTGCGCTCTGTATCATAACGTCTGTCATTGAGTCAACTGGCGTTGTTTCGATTTCTTGGTTGTACTTGACAAGGAGTATGCCCGTCTTCATTAGCCCATTTTAGGAGCAAAACAGTAGGACGTTAAACAACCATTCAATTTGATTTCATTTTCTCTATGTTGCTTATTTATTATAGTGGATACATGTTTTTCTGGTTCTATTAATTATTTCATTTCTGCATAGAAATCTTGCTTTGAACAGTTTTTTTTTTATTGCAAAGTGCCATTCTTGTATATTGCAGTCTATGACCCTTTGTTTAAAACATGCTTAAGAAGTTGTCACGATTTCCTACTTATAACCAAACATATTGGAAACCATAATTATATAACATATCTCTAATTTAATTTTGGAAGCCCGATTACAGCTATACAAGTTTGGGTTATTTCCCTTTAGTTTAAAGATTATTTTTTGCCGAGGGTGCAATGTTTCTCACTACATTTAAATTTGTAACTTTGTGAGTTTTGACCGATTTTGATAATTATGTCTTTATAATTTTCCAAATTTACATATTTAACGTAAATATTCAAACAATTGGAATCAACCTGATTCAAAAGTTTTTAGTTTTGTTCAAAGTTTTCTCATTTAATTTTTCGATGTTTTCTTACCATTTTCATTTCATTTTTCTGAAAGTTTTGAAGTGGGAAGTCATCCCGATTACAGCAACACAAGTATCAGTTATTTCCCTTTAGTTTTCAGATTATGCAATGTTTCATACTATATTTAGACTTGTAACTTCGCGAGTTTTTGACCAATTTTGATAGTTTGTTATTTTTATCCTTTTATTTGAGATACTTGATATAATCTATGACACGTGACGATGAATATGAAAGCTTTCATATCTGCATGGGACAGTAGCAGATCTAGTTATTTTTTTTTTGTGTTTTTCCTGCAAATCGGATTTCACAGAATCTATCCATAGGATGTTTCTGAAACTTTGACCTACCCCCCCAAAAATGGGTAGTGGCTGTTGATTAAATATATTTTCAAAACGTTTTGCGAATTCGAAATCACCGAATTTTACGAACGAAAAAACTGACAATGCATAGTCGTAACTTTGATATTTTTTGACCGATTTTACTAATTCTTTTTTCTTTGAATACCTTGAAAAAAATCATTTTCATCTGCAGTTTCACATTTTCGAATTTCGAAAATTCGTTGCTGTGATTTCGAACCGGAAGTTTAGACCAATTTGACAACTTCTTTAATAGTTGTACAATTTTCATGAAATTTAGTATATAAGTAGATCTTACCAATGTGACTTCAAAAATATAATGAGAAATTTTCTAAATTATCCCCCCTTGGTGAAATTAAGGATAAAAGTTTTTAAAAAATCGTCGAAATATAGGTCAGAATGACCTGAAATTTTTTTTCGATACTCGACAAGTAATTACTGATTCCTACACAAAATATAGAGTTTGTCGATCGAACCGGAAATGCCACCATCTTGAAACATGAAAAATCCCTAAGGCTTTTTTGCTATCTTACTTACAGACACGGGAGTTATATTTTCTGAATCCTTGAAGGATGGCCCAAAAATCGTAGGGAGCAGAATTTTGATTTAGGTCAACTGATGGTTGCCATTTTGAAGTGAATATGAAAAGTAGTAACAATTTGAAGGGCCGAGATTTTGAAACACAATAACTCTCCTTCTAATTGAGCTAGAATGTTCAATCTTGGTGTAGACGTTCACTAGGCCAATGTCATGATTGAGTGCAAAGATGAGCTTTTTCTGCCTAGGGTAAGCAGAGATAAGCATGCTGATTTGTTGATTCTTTAGGGCACAATAACTTCGGTTATAATGAAGGGAGGGTGATGAAACTCTTGTCAATCGAGAGTCTAATAGGTAGCCTGTTGTGTGAAATCATTGTGTCATTTTTTTTAAATATCAGGGGTAGCAGAAAAAAGAGATCAAAAATCCAAAAAGTCGTATTTTTACGATTTGGAGCATTTTAAAAGGTCCCTTTCTCTAAAGTCAACATAATATTTTTGGGGAACTTCTTCTACAAATAGTCTTATCGGTAGTCTTTTATATGAAACCATCGATCAACAGTCCAAAATATCAGGAGTAGTAGAATAAAAGGATCGAAAATTGAAAACCGCACCCTTTCATTGTTAAGCAAAACATGCAGTGTCGGTGGCTACAATCTGCACATTTAGTCATCATATAGAGCTTATTCAACAATATCGAATTCCAACTGCGAAGGGATTTTTTACGTGCACTCCAATGTGTACACGGCGGATGGAGGGACGCGCCAGAATATCGAGATGAACTTTCTCGGCCAATGCAGGGATCGAACACCCGACCTCCTGTCTAGCAGGCCAACGCCTTAGCCACATAGTGTGGACACCCATCGTACATTTCATCCGTCAAATCAAAGCATTTCATTGCATTAGACCTATAATTAATTATTCTTAATTTAAAACTTTATTTAATATTAGTCTGGCATTATTAAATCCTAATTTTATTGGTCTTATTTAAAATTAAACTTTCATTTAACTATGAACAACCCTTAACGTGTCTCTTTAAAACAATTAAATACTCTAAAACAAAAAACAAAAAAAAAATCAATAAGCGGGTCAATTCAGGTAAGTATAACTACGGGTTCTGTCCACCTGTTCTCGTCTATGGCCATACCACGTTGAAAACACCAGTTCTCGTCCGATCACTGAAGTTAAGCAACGTCGGGTCCGGTTAGTACTTGGATGGGTGACCGCCTGGGAACACCGGGTTCTGTAGACGCCTTTTTGCCCTGATTCTTCGTGAAAAAAATCAATTTTCCGCCAATCAGACCACAGCGCGCACTCTTTTGCACCACTCCAGCTCTCCGCTCGGCCCGTCTCCCCAGGGAAAAAGACACAAAAAGAATTTGAGTAAGCACAAGTATGGGTCCTGTCCACCTTCTCTCGTCTACGACCACACCACGTTAAAAAAAACCAGTTCTCGTCCGATCACTGAAGTTAAGCAACGTCGGGCCCGGTCAGTACTTGGATGGGTGACCGCCTGGGAACACCGGGTGCTGTAGACGCCTTTTTAAAACCGACCCCCCCCCCCAAAAAAAAAAATATCAATAAGCGGATCAATTCAGGTAAGTATAACTACGGGTTCTGTCCACCTTCTCTCGTCTACGGCCACACCACGTTGAAAACACCAGTTCTCGTCCGATCACAGAAGTGATCTCTTTTGCAGCTCTCCGCTCGGCCCGTCTCCCCAGGGAAAAAGACACAAAAAGAATTTGAGTAAGCACAAGTATGGGTTCTGTCCACCTTCTCTCGTCTACGGCCACACCACGTTGAAAACACCAGTTCTCGTCCGATCACTGAAGTTAAGCAACGTCGGGCCCGGTCAGTACTTGGATGGGTGACCGTCTGGGAACACCGGGTGCTGTAGACGCCTTTTTAAAACCGACAAAAACCCCCCAAAAAATCAATAAGCGGATCAATTCAGTTAAGTATAACTACGAGTTCTGTCCATCTTCTCTCGTCTACGGCCACACCACGTTGAAAACACCAGTTCTCGTCAGATCACTGAAGTTAAGCAACGTCGGGCCCGGTCTGTACTTGGATGGTTGACCGCCTGGGAACACCGGGTGCTGTAGAAGCCTTTTTAAAACCGACCCCCCCCCAAAAAAAAAAAAAATCAATAAGCGGGTCAATTCAGGTAAGTATAACTACGGGTTTTGTCCACCTTCTCTCGTCTACGGCCACACCACGTTGAAAACACCAGTTCTCGTCCGATCACTGAAGTTAAGCAACGTTGGGCCCAGTTAGTACTTGGATGGGTGACCGCCTGGGAACACCGGGTGCTGTAGACGCCTTTTTAAAACAGACAAAAACCGCCCCAAAAATCAATAAGCGGGTCAATTCAGGTAAGTATAACTACGGGTTCTGTCCACCCTCTCTCGTCTAGGGCCATACCACGTTGGAAACACCAGTTCTTGTCCGATCACTGAAGTTAAGCAACGTCGGGCCCGGTCAGTACTTGGATGGGTGACCGCCTGGGAACATCGGGTGCTGTAGACGCCTTTTTAAAACCGACAAAAAATCAAAAGAAATCAATGAGCGAGTCAATTCAGGTAAGTATAACTACGGGTTCTGTTCACCTTCTCTCGTCTACGGCCACACCACGTTGAAAACACCAGTTCTCGTCCGATCACTGAAGTTAAACAACGTCGGGCCCGGTCAGTACTTGGATGGGTGACCGCCTGGGAACACCGGGTGCTGTAGACACCTTTTTAAAACCGACAAAAAATTAAAAAAAAATCAATGAGCGAGTCAATTCAGGTAAGTATAACTACGGGTTCTGTCCACCTTCTCTCGTCTACGGCCACACCACGTTGAAAACACCAGTTCTCGTCCGATCACTGAAGTTAAACAACGTCGGGCCCGGTCAGTACTTGGATGGGTGACCGCCTGGGAACACTGGGTGCTGTAGACGCCTTTTTGCCCTAAACTCATTAATTTACCATTTTGTTGTGAGCGGCTTGTTATTCTTCCTATATGACATATTGCACGTGTCTGATTTCAAAGGGGGGTTGGGCGGCTGAATGGTTAGCACGCGCGCCTGTCATTGAGTTAACTAGCGTGTTTTCGAATGCCCGGTTGTGTATGGCAAGGAGTAAGGTCGCCTGTCCAACCTGCCATTTTTAATTTTTTTCCGGCAATTTTCATTTCATTTTCTCATCCGTCTCATTACAGTAATACAAGTTTCGGTTATTTCCCTTTAGTTTTCAGATTATGGTTATGCCTGGGTGCAATGTTTCATACTATATTTAGACTTGTAATTTTGCGAGTTTTTGACCAATTTTGATAATTTTTTCTTCATATCCTTTTATTTAGGATACTTGATACAATCAATGACACGTGACGATGAATATGAAAGCTTTCATATCTGCATGGGACAGTAGCAGATCTAGTTAGGCTTTCAGACTTTCGTCTGAAAGCCTATTGAGATTACTAAAATTATTAGGCTTTCAGACTTTCGTCTGAAAGCCTATTGAGATTACTAAAATTATTAGGCTTTCAGACTTTCGTCTGAAAGCCTATTGAGATTACTAAAATTATTAGGGTTTCACACTGCGAAGCTTGTGTGAAACACTATTGTTTTTGTTAAAATTATTATTCTTATTATTATTAGGGTTTCACACTGCGAAGCTTGTGTGAAACACTATTGTTTTTGTTAAAATTATTATTCTTATTATTATTATTATTATTATTATTCTTCTTTTGTTTTGAGTAGATCTCAGCAACTACGTGTCGCATCGTTACGATTTCTTCGGTTTTACTGGGAAAGTGGGTGTGACTTAGAGGATAAAGCTATTTTGAACGTTCTGCGACAATGCGAAATGTCCGAAATCACCGAAGTTATCGTTTTTACAAATATTGCGGTAATTTTAACAATAATCATGGGATTTTAACTTTCGATACATTTTGGCATAGCTGGAGACAGGGCACATAGCTGCGCTACTTTCGATTTTTGATTTTCGGCAAATCTTCGAAGATATTAGGCGCCAAATTTCGGAAATTTAAAATTTTACAAAAAACTTTTTTATTTATGAATATTTTTTAGTCGTCTTGTGCACAGAATTAAAGAGTCATCTGACTTGCGCAAAAATGTTAAAAAATTTTGTCTCAGTAATTTTCCTTGGCCTCCATTGGCTAATTCAGTTTTTCAGTCCTAGATTAATTTTTTATTGTTCGATTTGTATAAAACAAAGTTCATATGCTTCGTTGTCTCAATTGTCATTTTTTTTATTACCAAAAGTGTTATCTGTCGGCACCGGAAGTGGCATAATTTTACCAAAAACTACAATTTTGACAGTTAGGTACATTTTTTGAAAACAAATATTATTTTTTTGAAAAATTATATGACTCAAAGAGTGTGTCCTTTAAAGGCGCAAAAAATGTCGGAAGCAGTTTTTTTAATTTCTTTTTCATTTTCTAGCAAATTGGATTAAGAGGTGAAAAAAGGCGTAAAATTGACCTATTTACAACTCATTCAGGCTTTTCAGATTTTAAAATATTTTTACGTAACTTTTATAAACTTGTAGCTATAATCCATACGAAGAGAATGTATGTGAAAATTAGTTTGTAATATAAGCAGTTGCCGAGAAATAGGCAATTTTGCATGAGTCACTTTTCACGTAATTTTGGCTGTAAAAGAATCAATTATTATTCGATTTTCAATTTTCTTTCGCCATTGGATGCCTAATGCCATAGTGGACTATGTCAAACCATTTTAACCCTTGCGCTGCCACCGGAAATGACGTCATTTGCTCAAAACTTAAATTTTAGCCTTCAAAAAACAATATTTTATTCAAATGAGTCGTTTTTGTTATTTTTTTCAAATTGTGATATTTGATTCTATTGATCAAATAGATTGAACCCATACGATCATACAGATACCACAAAATGGTTTCTAACTTGTACGGTTGCAGAGAAATGGGCGATTTTCATTAAGTCACTTTTCAAGGTTTTTGGTCTATAAAAATGTCAGTTATTATTCGATTTTCATAAAATTTTCACCATATGATATCTTGTGTCATTTATGATTTCATAGAACTAATTTAACATTTTCAGTATCACCGGAAGTAATGTCATTTTGGCAAAAACTGTATTTTTAGCCTTCAAAACAGACATTTTTTTCAAATGAGTCTGATTTGTAATATATTTCAAATTATGATATTTGATTCCAATCAACAAATGGATTGAACCCATACGATCATATAGATACCAAAAGATAGTTTTTATCGTGTACGGTTGCCGAGAAATAGACGATTTTCTACAAGTCACTTTTCAAGGTTTTTGGTCTATAAAAGTGGCAATTCTCATTCGATTTACATACAATTTTCGCCATTATGCTGCCTTATGCCATTTCTGATTTCATAAAACTAATTGAACATTTTCATTATCACCGGAAGTAATGAAATTTTGCCAGGATCACTTACAAGTAACATATATATATAAAATGAATTGATATTGCTGGATTTGGTTGATTCTTCGTCCATTTTATTTGATGTTTACAATGCTTATGTGGAAACCTGTTTGATGGTTTCATTGGTATCGGAAGTGACATATGTTTAAGGGTAACGTGGCACCGAAAGTGACGTGGCACCAGTGAAACCCGTCATTCCTGCATGCAGGTCTAGTTATTATTATTATTATTATTTACCGCGAGGGCCTAGATCTCCATGATCGAAAACAGATATCGATCTGGAATTAGCTTTTCTATTGGGAAACCATGTGGTGGCTACTTGATAAAATATTTTTGAAATTTCTGCGCATACCGGAAGTGACCGAACTTTGTACTTTCTCTAAAAATTGAAAATCGGCTATAGTTTCGTCAATTCTTTATCCATTTTCAAACAAATTACATTTTTGGAATCCCTGGATCTTTTCTAAGAAAATGGCTATCTCACATTTTTCAATTTCGAACATTCGTCTATGACTTTTATAGTTCGAAAATTGAACACATGTTGTTTACGAGACAATTTTTGTTATTTTTCAAAATTTTCAAATTTGACCTACATTTTTGGATACCTGAAGTCCATCCGATTCCAGTAATATAAGTTTCATTCAGAGTTATCGCCCTTTATTTTTCGATTTTTTTCGAATTTTCTTCCCATTTTGTGAGCTCGGGTTTCGTTTTATGGCAGAATTGACGTTTCCGAAACTTCTGGAACATGAAGTTAAAGTCCAATATCAACAGGTAAAGCAATTTCGACAAGACTCCTTAAACCGGAAGTGGTCGAAATAATGTGCAAAATTTGCAAAAAAACGAAAAAAATGGGTGGTTTTGGGAAAAACGTGATTTCTTCGCCCGATATCAACGGATTAAAGGGATTAAGGTATCGTTGGGTTGCATGAAGAATGGACTATCGTATGATACCCAAATCATACAGATACTATGAAAAGGTAGCAAAATATGGCACGCTGAAAATCAAGTATTTTCTGATTTGGAGCGTTTTTGGATGCCTGTATCTCGAAAACTTAACCTACAATTTTTTTTTTTTTTTTTCTATCGAGAGTCCTTTTGGAGGTATTTGGCATGAAGCCATCCAATAGGACTTTGAAATGTCTGGAATAGGATAAAAAAGGGACTGAAAATCGAAAAAAGTCGAAAAATCGTGAAATTTTGGAAAATGCTCTACTATTTTTTTATTTTAAGAGATGTTTAAAAAAAGGTTGTATATTCAGATAGCTGACCTAATTACGATTCTAACGATGTATAATATGTATGTAATTATTAAAATTTAATTTTCGATATTTTAAATTTTTTGCATTTTTGGCACTTTTGAACATAGGATTTCTCAGGGGCATTTTATCTGATCAGATAATGTAATATATCATTACAGAGCCCTGTGGCTATTTTAGTGCCCAAACCGGCTATTAGAATTATTCCGACAATAATAACCATACCGGAAGTATTCAAAAAATGAAAAAAAAGAGTAAAAACATTGTCGCACTTGCGAAAAACTTGATTTCTCCCTTAGGTAATAGCGGACCAAAAGAACTAAAGTGTCGCTGGATAGCCCTATTAATGGACCATCATATGGTATCTAAATAATACGATTTCGATGGTAAGGAAATAAATTATTGTATGCCAAAAATCTAGTATTTTCCAATTTTTTAACATTCTGAGACGCCCTTTTCTCGAAAACGACGCCTACGATTTTTCTTAAACTTTTCTTACTCAAAGTCCTGTTAGTTGTCTATATAGGGAATCCAAAATGAAAAGCATTGAAATAATATAAGTGGTCGAAAAATGGCCTCAAACTTTGAAAAAAATTGAAAAATCGTTAAATTTTTTGAAACGCTCTTTAATTTATCTTTTTTTCTAAAACTACTCAATGGATGTTTCTGACACTTTTGGTACAGAAAGTTAAGTATCCAAAGGACTTCGTAAAGCTATCACAACAACGATCGTAAAACCGGAAGTAGTCGAAAAAATGTCCGATATTTCGAAAAAAAAAATTTCTTTTACGAAAACCTTTTTTATTTATGAATATTTTTTGACGGTATTTTACACTGGGTTAAAATATCATCCTACTTGAGCAGAAATGAGAAAAAAAATTGTCTCGGTAATTTGCGTTAGCCGCCATCGGCTAATTTAGTTTTTCGTACCCAGAAAAATTATTTATTGTTCGATTTGTATAAAACAAAGTTCATATGCACCATGGTCCCAATTGTAATTTTTTTTGTTACGGTGAAATTTTTCTGTCGGCAACGGAAGTGACGTAATATTAACAAAAACTACAATTTTGACAGTTCGGTACCACTTTTTGAAAGCAAATATTATTTTTTTTCAAAACTGATATAACTAAAAGGATGCACCCTGCAAAGGTGCACAAAAACCTTAGCTCATATTTTTTAATTTCAACTTCATTTTCGGGCAATTTCGAATAAAATGTAAAATAAAGTGTAAAATTCAGTTATTTACAATTCATTCAGCGTCTTCATATTTTGAAATATTTATTTGTAATTTTCATAAACTCGTAGCAATAATCCAGACGAAGAGAATGTATGCGAAAATTAGTTTGTAATATGAGCAGTTGCCGAGAAATATGCAATTTTGCATGCGTGACTTTTCACGTTATTTTGTGAATTATTATTCGATTTGTAATATTTTTTTCCATTTGATGCCTAATGCCAATTTGGACTAGGTCAAGTCAATTTTACATTTTCACTGTGACCGGAAATGACGTCTTTTGGGCAAAAACTGTATTTCTAACCTAAAAAACTAATATTTTATTGAAATGAGTCTGCCTTATAATATTTTTAGAATTATGATATTTGATTCCCATCAACGAATAGAATCAAGCCATACGACCATACAGATGCCACAAAATGGTTTCTAACTTGTACGGTTACAGAGAAATAGGCGATCTTCTATAAGTCACTTTTCAAGGTTTTTGGTCTATAAAAGTGTCAATTATTATTCGATTTTTATAATATTTTTACCATTTGATGCCTTATGCCATTTATGACTTCAATGAAATAAGTTAACATTTTCAATATCACCGGAAGTAATGTAATTTTTGCAAAAAACGTATTTTAAGCCTTCAAAACAAAACATTTTTTTGAAGTGATTTATATTCTTTATTCGTTTAACTTTATAACGTCTGACTCTAATGGGCAGTAAGATTGAATCAATACCATCATATTGATATCAAGAAAAGGCTTCTAGCATGTTCCCTTGTCGAATAATAACCAATTTTCCCAGGGTCACTTTTAAGTTTTTTACCTTCTTAATTTCAGTTTATGGGTTATAGGTTAATTATTTATTGCCCGATATGTATAAAACAAAGTTTGTATTTTGTATGTTGCGAATTTTCGACTTATTTTTCACCTATAAAAATTTCTTTCGGCACCGGAAGTGACGTAATTTTGCCATAATTTACAATTTTGACCGGTCTTTTCGCCAGCAAATATTACTTATACATATGATAGAGGGTGTCACTGAAGCAGAACAACTAAAGTATAGTTCGGTAGCTCAATGGATCGGCTATGGTATAATAAACTTCCTGTATGATTCCTGAAAGCCGGTTCAGTGCTGCTTGCAGGTCTAGTTCTTATTATTATTATTCAGATTCCAATTTGAATAGATCTCAGCAACTACGTGTCGCATCGTTATGATTTCTTCGGTTTTACTGGGAAAGTGGGTGTGACTTAGAGGATAAAGCTATTTTGAACGTTCTGCGACAATGCGAAGTGTCCGAAATCACCAAATTATCGTTTTTTAAAATATTGCAGTAATTTTAACAATAATCATTGAATTTTAACTTTCGATACATTTTGGCATAGCCGGAGACAGGGCACATAGCTACGCTACTTTCGATTTTTGATTTTCGGCAAATCTTCGAAGATATTAGGCGCCAAATTTCGAAAATTTAAAATTTTACAAAAAACTTTTTTATTTATGAATATTTTTTAGTCGTATTGTGCACAGAATTAAAGAGTCATCTGACTAGTGCAAAAATGTTAAAAAATTTTGTCTCAGTAATTTTCCTTGGCCGCCATTGTCTAATTCAGTTTTTCAGTCCTAGATTAATTTTTTATTGTTCGATTTGTATAAAACAAAGTTCATATGCTTCGTTGTCTCAATTGTCATTTTTTTTATTACCGGAAGTGTTATCTGTCGGCACCGGAAGTGGCATAATTTTACCAAAAACTACAATTTTGACAGTTAGGTACCATTTTTCGAAAACAAATATTATTTTTAGGAAAAATTATTTGACTCAAAGAGTGTGCCCTTTCAAGGCGCAAAAAATGTCGGAAGCAGTTTTTTTAATTTCGATTTCATTTTCGAGCAAATTCGATTAAATGGCTAAAAATGGTGTAAAATTGACCTATTTACAACCTATTCAGGCTTTTCAGATTTTAAAATATTTCTTCGTAACTTTTATAAACTTGTAGCTATAACCCATACGAAGAAAATGTATGTTAAAATTAGTTTGTAATATAAGCAGTTCCCAAGAAATGGGCAGTTCTGTACAAGTCACTGTTTTCGTTATTTTACCTGTAAAATAGTCAATTATTATTGGATTTTTATAAAAGTGACATCATTTGATTCAAAAAGCATGTAGCGTCATATCAAGTTGATTACAATTTAAAATTGACACCGGAAGTGACGTCATTTGGTCAAAAACTGCATTTTAAACTTTTTAAATCAATGTTTTATTCAACCATGAATAACTTAATATGTATTAATAATTTTAACTTTTGGTTTAAATTCACATATAAACACAACTCATATGTTCATATAGATATCATAAAATTGTTTCTAACTTGTTCGGTTGCCGAGAAATAGACGGTTTTCTACAGGTCACTTTTGAAGGTTTTGGGGCCATAAAAGTGTCAATTATTATTCTATTTTCATAAACTTTACACCATGTTATACCTAATGCCATTTAGGATTTCATACAAGTAATTTAAAATTTTCATTATCACCGGAAGTAACGTCATTTTGGCAAAAACTGTATTTTTAGCCTTCAAAACAGATATTTTATTCAAATGAGTCTGTTTTGAAATCTTTTTCAAATTATGATATTTGATGCCAATCAACAAATAGAATGAACCAATACGATCATACAGATACCACAAAATGGTTCCTAACTTGTACGGTTGCAGAGAAATAGCCGATTTTCTACAAGTCACTTTTCAAGTTTTTTGGTCTTTAAAAGTGGCAATTATTATTCAATTTACAAAAAAATGTTCACTATATGATATCTATGCCATTTCTGATTTCATAAAACTAATTGAACATTTTCATTAACACCGGAAGTAATGTAATTTTGTCAAGATCATTTACAAGTAACAAATGTATAAAATGAATTGATATTGCTGGATTTGGTTGATTCTGCGTCCATTTTATTTGATGTGAGCAAAGTATTTGGAAACCTGTTTAGTGGTTTCGTTGGTACCATAGTGACATATGTTCAAGGGTAACTTGGCACCGGAAGTGATATGTTTAAGGGTAACGTGGCACCAGTGAAACCCGTCATTCCTGCATGCAGGTCTAGTTATTATTATTATTCTTCTTTTGTTTTGAGTAGATCTCAGCAACTGCTTGTCGCATCGTTACGATTTCTTCGGTTTTACTGGGAAAGTGGGTGTGACTTAGAGGATAAAGCTATTTTGAACGTTCTGCGACAATGCAAAATGTCCGAAATCACCGAAGTTATCGTTTTTGAAAATATTGCAGTAATTTTAACAATAATCATTGGATTTTAACTTTCGATACATTTTGGCATAGCCTGAGACAGGGCACATAGCTACGCTACTTTCGATTTTTGATTTTCGGCAAATCTTCGAAGATATTAGGCGCCAAATTTCGAAAATTTAAAATTTTACAAAAAACTTTTTTATTTATGAATATTTTTTAGTCGTATTGTGCACAGAATTAAAGAGTCATCTGCCTAGTGCAAAAATGTTAAAAAAATTTGTCTCAGTAATTTTCCTTGGCCGCTATTGGCTAATTCAGTTTTTCAGTCCTAGATTAATTTTTTATTGTTCGATTTATATAAAACAAAGTTCATATGCTTCGTTGTCTCAATTGTCATTTTTTTTATTACCGGAAGTGTTATCTGTCGGCACCGAAAGTGGCATAATTTTACCAAAAACTACAATTTTGACAGTTAGGTACCATTTTTCGAAAACAAATATTATTTTTTGGAAAAATTATTTGACTCAAAGAGAGTGCCCTTTCAAAGCGCAAAAAATGGCGGAAGCAGTTTTTTTAATTTCGATTTCATTTTCGAGCAAATTCGATTAAATGGCTAAAAATGGTGTAAAATTGACCCATTTACAACCTGTTCAGGCTTTTTAGATTTTAAAATATTTCTTCGTAACTTTTATAAACTTGTAGCTATAATCCATACGAAGAAAATGTATGTTAAAATTCGTTTGTAATATAAGCAGTTACCAAGAAATGGACAGTTCTGTACAAGTCACTGTTTTCGTTATTTTGCCTGTAAAATAGTCAATTATGATTGGATTTTTATAAAAGTGACATCATTTGATTCAAAAAGCATGTAGCGTCATATCAAGTCGATTACAATTTAAAATTGACGCCGGAAGTGACGTCATTTGGTCAAAAACTGCATTTTAAACTTTTTAAATCAATGTTTTATTCAACCATGAATAACTTAATATGTATTAATAATTTTAACTTTTGGTTTAAATTCACATATAAATACAACTCATATGGTCATATAGATATCATAAAATTGTTTCTAACTTGTTCGGTTGCCGAGAAATAGACGGTTTTCTACAGGTCACTTTTGAAGGTTTCGGGGCCATAAAAGGGTCAATTATTATTCGATTTTCATAAACGTCACACCATGTTATACCTAATGCCATTTGTGATTTCATACAAGTAATTTAAGATTTTCATTATCACCGGAAGTAACGTCATTTTGGCAAAAACTGTATTTTTAGCCTCTGAAACAGATATTTTATTCAAATGAGTCTGTTTTGAAATCTTTTTCAAATTATGGTATTTGATGCCAATCAACAAATAGAATGAACCCATACGATCATACAGATACCACAAAATGGTTTCTAACTTGTACGGTTGCAGAGAAATAGCCGATTTTCTACAAGTCACTTTTCAAGTTTTTTGGTCTTTAAAAGTGGCAATTATTATTCGATTTACATAAAATTTTCACTATATGATATCGTATGCCATTTCTGATTTCATAAGACTAATTAGGGTTTCACACTGCGAAGCTTGTGTGAAACACTATTGTTTTTGTTAAAATTATTATTCTTATTATTATTATTATTATTATTCTTCTTTTGTTTTGAGTAGATCTCAGCAACTACGTGTCGCATCGTTACGATTTCTTCGGTTTTACTGGGAAAGTGGGTGTTACTTAGAGGATAAAGCTATTTTGAACGTTCTGCGACAATGCGAAATGTCCGAAATCACCGAAGTTATCGTTTTTACAAATATTGCGGTAATTTTAACAATAATCATGGGATTTTAACTTTCGATACATTTTGGCATAGCTGGAGACAGGGCACATAGCTGCGCTACTTTCGATTTTTGATTTTCGGCAAATCTTCGAAGATATTAGGCGCCGAATTTCGGAAATTTAAAATTTTACAAAAAACTTTTTTATTTATGAATATTTTTTAGTCGTGTTGTGCACAGAATTAAAGAGTCATCTGACTTGCGCAAAAATGTTAAAAAAAATTGTCTCAGTAGTTTTCCTTGGCCTCCATTGGCTAATTCAGTTTTTCAGTCCTAGATTAATTTTTTGTTGTTCGATTTGTATAAAACAAAGTTCACATGCTTCGTTGTCTCAATTGTCATTTTTTTTATTACCAAAAGTATTATCTGTCGGCACCGGAAGTGGCATAATTTTACCAAAAACTACAATTTTGACAGTTAGGTACATTTTTTGAAAACAAATATTATTTTTTTGAAAAATTATATGACTCAAAGAGTGTGTCCTTTAAAGGCGCAAAAAATGTCGGAAGCAGTTTTTTTAATTTCTTTTTCATTTTCTAGCAAATTGGATTAAGAGGTGAAAAAAGGCGTAAAATTGACCTATTTACAACTCATTCAGGCTTTTCAGATTTTAAAATATTTTTACGTAACTTTTATAAACTTGTAGCTATAATCCATACGAAGAGAATGTATGTGAAAATTAGTTTGTAATATAAGCAGTTGCCGAGAAATAGGCAATTTTGCATGAGTCACTTTTCACGTAATTTTGGCTGTAAAAGAATCAATTATTATTCGATTTTCAATTTTCTTTCGCCATTGGATGCCTAATGCCATAGTGGACTATGTCAAACCATTTTACCCCTTGCGCTGCCACCGGAAATGACGTCATTTGCTCAAAACTTAAATTTTAGCCTTCAAAAAACAATATTTTATTCAAATGAGTCGTATTTGTTATTTTTTTCAAATTGTGATATTTGATTCTATTGATCAAATAGATGGAACCCATACGATCATACAGATACCACAAAATGGTTTCTAACTTGTACGGTTGCAGAGAAATGGGCGATTTTCCTTAAGTCACTTTTCAAGGTTTTTGGTCTATAAAAGTGTCAGTTATTATTCGATTTTCATAAAATTTTCACCATATGATATCTTGTGTCATTTATGATTTCATAGAACTAATTTAACATTTTCAGTATCACCGGAAGTAATGTCATTTTGGCAAAAACTGTATTTTTAGCCTTCAAAACAGACATTTTTTTCAAATGAGTCTGATTTGTAATATATTTCAAATTATGATATTTGATTCCAATCAACAAATGGATTGAACCCATACGATCATATAGATACCAAAAGATAGTTTTTATCGTGTACGGTTGCCGAGAAATAGACGATTTTCTACAAGTCACTTTTCAAGGTTTTTGGTCTATAAAAGTGGCAATTCTCATTCGATTTACATACAATTTTCGCCATTATGATGCCTTATGCCATTTCTGATTTCATAAAACTAATTGAACATTTTCATTATCACCGGAAGTAATGAAATTTTGCCAGGATCACTTACAAGTAACATATATATATAAAATGAATTGATATTGCTGGATTTGGTTGATTCTTCGTCCATTTAATTTGATGTTTACAATGCTTATGTGGAAACCTGTTTGATGGTTTCATTGGTATCGGAAGTGACATATGTTTAAGGGTAACGTGGCACCGAAAGTGACGTGGCACCAGTGAAACCCGTCATTCCTGCATGCAGGTCTAGTTGAACATTTGCATTTACACCGGGAGTAATTTAATTTTGTCAAGATCATTTACAAGTAACAAATGTATAAAATGAATTGATATTGCTGGATTTTGTTGATTGTGCGTCCATTTTATTTGTGTGCAATGTTAATTTGGAAACCTGTTTAGTGGTTTCGCTGGTACCGGAAGTGACATATGTTCAAGGGTAACTTGGCACCGGAAGTGACATGTTTAAGGGTAACGTGGCACCAGTGAAACCCGTCATTCCTGCATGCAGGTCTAGTTATTATTATTATTATTATTCTTTTGTTTTGAGTAGATCTCAGCAACTGCTTGTCGCATCGTTACGATTTCTTCGGTTTTACTGGGAAAGTGGGTGTGACTTAGAGGATAAAGCTATTTTGAACGTTCTGCGACAATGCGAAATGTCCGAAATCACCGAAGTTAGCGTTTTTAATAATATTGCAGTAATTTTAACAATAATCATTGGATTTTAACTGTCGATACATTTTGGCATAGCCGGAGACAGGGCACATAGCTACGCTACTTTCGATTTTTGATTTTCGACAAATCTTCGAAGATATTAGGCGCCAAATTTCGAAAATTTAAAATTTTACAAAAAACTTTTTTATTTATGAATATTTTTTAGTCGTGTTGTGCACAGAAATAAAGAGTCATCTGACTAGCGCAAAAATGTTAAATGTTTTTGTCTCAGTAATTTTCCTTGGCCGCCATTGGCTAATTCAGTTTTTCAGTCCTAGATTAATTTCTTATTGTTCGATTTGTATAAAACAAAGTTCATATGCTTCGTTGTCTCAATTGTCATTTTTTTTATTACCGGAAGTGTTATCTGTCGGCACCGGAAGTGGCATAATTTTACCAAAAACTACAATTTTGACAGTTAGGTACATTTTTCGAAAACAAATATTACTTTTTTGAAAAATTATATGACTCAAAGAGTGTGTCCTTTGTAGGCGCAAAAAATGTCGGAAGCAGTTTTTTTAATTTCGATTTCATTTTCGAGCAAATTGGATTAAGAGGCTAAAAATGGTGTAAAATTGACCTATTTACAACCCATTCAGGCTTTTCAGATTTTAAAATATTTCTTCGTAACTTTTAAAAACATGTAGCTATAATCCATATGAAGAAAATGTATGTTAAAATTAGTTTGTAATATAAGCAGTTGCCAAGAAATGGGCAGTTCTGCATAAGTCACTGTTTTCGTTAGTTTGCCAGTAAAATAGTCAATTATTATTGGATTTTTATAAAAGTGACATCATTTGATTCAAAAAGCATGTAGCGTCATATCAAGTTGATTACAATTTAAAATTGACACCGGAAGTGACGTCATTTTGTCAAAAAATTGCATTTTAAACTTTTTAAATCAATGTTTTATTCAACCAAGAATTACTTAATATGTATTAATAATTTTAACTTTTGGTTTAAATTCACATATAAACACAACTCATATGGTCATATAGATATCATAAAATTGTTTCTAACTTGTTCGGTTGCCGAGAAATAGACGGTTTTCTACAGGTCACTTTTGAAGGTTTTGGGGCCATAAAAGTGTCAATTATTATTCGATTTTCATAAACGTTATACCATGTTATACCTAATGCCATTTGGGATTTCATACAAGTAATTTAAGATTTTTATTATCACCGGAAGTAACGTCATTTTGGCAAAAACTGTATTTTTAGCCTTCGAAACGGATATTTTATTCAAATGAGTCTGTTTTGAAATCATTTTCAAATTATGGAATTTGATGCCAATCAACAAATAGAATGAACCCATACGATCATACAGATACCACAAAATGGTTTCTAACTTGTACGGTTGCAGAGAAATAGCCGATTTTCTACAAGTCACTTTTCAAGTTTTTTGGTCTTTAAAAGTGGCAATTATTATTCGATTTACATAAAATTTTCACTATATGATATCGTATGCCATTTCTGATTTCATAAAACTAATTGAACATTTTCATTAACACCGGAAGTAATGTAATTTTGTCAAGATATTGCTGGATTTGGTTGATTCTGCGTCCATTTTATTTGATGTGAGCAATGTTTATTTGGAAATCTGTTTAGTGGTTTTGTTGGTGCCGGAGGTGACATATGTTCAAGGGCAACTTGGCACCGGAAGTGATATGTTCAAGGGTAACGTGGCACCAGTGAAACCCGTCATTCCTGCATGCAGGTCTAGTTATTATTATTATTATTTACCGCGGGGGCCTAGATCTCCATGATCGAAAACAGATATCGATCTGGAATTAGATTTTCTATCGGGAAACCATGTGGTGGCTACTGCATAAAATATTTTTGAAATTTCTGCGCATACCGGAAGTGACCGAACTTTGTACGTTGTCAAAAAATTGAAAATCGGCCATAGTTTCGTCAATTCTTTATCCATAATCAAACAAATTACATTTTTGGAATCCCTGAATCTTTTCTGAGACCATGGCTATCTCACATTTTTCAATTTCGAACATTCGTCTATGACTTTTATCGTTCGAAAATTGAAAACATGTTGTTTACAAGACAATTTTTGTTATTTTTCAAAATTTTCAAATTTGACCTACATTTTTGGATACCTGAAGTCCATCTGATTCCAGTAATATAAGTTTCATTCAGAGTTATCACCCTTAATTTTTCGATTTTTTTCGAATTTTCTTCCCATTTTGTGAGCTCAGGTTTCGTTTTATGGCAGAATTGACGTTTCTGAAACTTCTGGAACATGAAGTTATAGTCCAATACCAACTTATAAAGCAATTTCGACAAGAATCCTTAAACCGGAAGTGGTCGAAATAATGTGCAATATTTTCGAAAAAATGCAAAAAATGGATATTTTTGGGGAAAACGCTATTTCTCCGTCCGATATCAATGGATTAAACGAATGAAGGTACCGTTTGATGGCACGATTGTTGGACTATCATATGATACCCCATTCATACGGATACTATGAACAGAGAGCAAAATATGGCACGCTGAAAATCAAGTATTTTCTGATTTGGAGCGTTTTTGGACGCCTGTATCTCGAAAACTTAACCTACAATTTTCTTTTAATTTTTTCTACCGAGAGTCCTTTTGGAGGTATTTTGCATGAAGCCATCCAATAAGACTTTGAAATGTCTGGAATAGGATAAAAAAGGGACTGAAAATCGAAAAAAGTTGAAAAATCGTGAAATTTTGGAAAATGCTCTACTATTTTTTTATTTTAAGAGATTTTTAAAAAAAGGTTGTATATTCAGATAGCTGACCTAATTACGCTTCTAACGATGTATAATATGTATGTAATTATTGAAATTTAATTTTCGATATTTTAAATTTTTTGCATTTTTGGCACTTTTGAACATAGGATTTCTCAGGGGCATTTTATCTGATCAGATAATGTAATATATCATTACAGAGCCCCGTGGCTATTTTAGTGCGCAAACCGGCTATTAAAACTATTCCGACAATAATAACCATACCGGAATTATTCAAAAAATGAAAAAAAAAGAGTAAAAACATTGTCGCACTTGCGAAAAACTTGATTTCTCCCTTACGTAATAGCGGACCAAAAGAACTAAAGTGTCGCTGGTTAGCCCTCTCAATGGACCATCATATGGTATCTAAATAATACGATTTCGATGGTAAGGAAATAAATTATTGTATGTCAAAAATCTAGTATTTTCCGATTTTTTAACATTTTGAGACGCCCTTTTCTCGAAAACGACGCCTACGATTTTTCTTAAACTTTTCTTACTCAAAGTCCTATCGGTTGTCTATATAGTGAATCCAAAATGAAAAGCATTGAAATAATATAGGTGGTCCGAAAATGGCCTCAAACTTTGAAAAAAAATGAAAAATCGTTAAATTTTTGGAAACGCTCTTTAATTTATCTTTTTTTCCAAAACCACTCAATGGATGTTTCTGACACTTCTGGTACAGAAAGTTAAGTATCCAAAGAACTTCGTAAAGCTATCACAATAACGATCGTAAAACCGGAAGTAGTCGAAAAAATGTCCGATATTTTGAAAAAAAATAATTTTTTTACGAAAACCTTTTTTATTTATGAATATTTTTTGATGATATCTTACACAGGGTTAAGATATCATCGTACTTGAGCAGAAATGAGAAAAAAAATTGTTTCGGTAATTTGCGTTAGCCGCCATCGCCTAATTTAGTGTTTCGTACCCAGAAAAATTAATTATTGTTCGATTTGTATAAAACAAAGTTCATATGCTCCGTGGTCCCAATTGTAATTTTTTTTGTTACGATGAAATTTTTCTGTCGGCAACGGAAGTGACGTAATATTAACAAAAACTACAATTTTGACAGTTCTGTACCATTTTTTGAAAGCAAATATTATTTTTTTTCAAAACTGATATAACTAAAAGGATGCACCCTGCAAAGGTGCACAAAATTCTTAGCTCATATTTTTAAATTTCAATTTCATTTTCGGGTAATTTCGAATAAAATGTAAAATAAAGTGTAAAATTCAGTTATTTACAATTCATTCAGCGTCTTCATATTTTGAAATATTTATTTGTAATTTTCATAAACTCGTAGCAATAATCCAGACGAAGAGAATGTATGCGAAAATTAGTTTGTAATATGAGCAGTTGCCGAGAAATATGCAATTTTGCATGCATCACTTTTCACGTTATTTTGCCTATAAAAGAGTGAATTATTATTCGATTTGCAATATTTTTTTCCCATTTGATGCCTAATGCCAATTTGGACTAGGTCAAGCCAATTTTACATTTTCACTGTGACCGGAAATGACGTCATTTGGGCAAAAACTGTATTTTTAACCTAAAAAACTAATATTTTATTCAAATGAGTCTGCCTTATAATATTTTTAAAATTATGATATTTGATTCCCATCAATGAATAGAATGAAGCCATACGACCATACAGATACCACAAAATGGTTTGTAACTTGTACGGTTACAGAGAAATAGGCGATCTTCTATAAGTCACTTTTCAAGGTTTTTGGTCTATAAAAGTGTCAATTATTATTCGATTTTTATCATTTTTTTACCATTTGATGCCTTATGCCATTTATTTTTTGGAAGGGATTTATATTTATTATTCGTTTAACTTTATAACGTCTGACTCTAATGGGCAGTAAGATTGAATCAATACCATCATATTGATATCAAGAAAAGGCTTCTAGCATGTTCCCTTGTCGAATAATAACCAATTGTCCCAGGGTCACTTTTAAGTTTTTTACCTTCTTAATTTCAGTTTATGGGTTATAGGTTAATTATTTATTGCCCGATATGTATAAAACAAAGTTTGTATTTTGTATGTTGCGAATTTTCGACTTCTTTTTCACCTTTAAAAATTTCTTTCGGCACCGGAAGTGACGTAATTTTGCCATAATTTACAATTTTGACCGGTCTTTTCGCCAGCAAATATTACTTTTACATATGACAGAGGGTGTCACTGAAGCAAAACAACTAAAGTATAGTTTGGTAGCTCAATGGATCGGCTATGGTATAATAAACTTCCTGTATGATTCCTGAAAGCCGGTTCAGTGCTGCTTGCAGGTCTAGTTATTATTATTAGGCTTTCAGACTTTCGTCTGAAAGCCTATTGAGATTACTAAAATTATTATTATTATTATTATTATTATTATTTACCGCGGGGGCCTAGATCTCCATGATCGAAAACAGATATCGATCTGAAATTAGATTTTCTATTGGGAAACCACGTGGTGGCTACTTGATAAAATATTTTTGAAATTTCTGCGCATACCGGAAGTGACCGAACTTTGCACGTTGTCTAAAAATTGAAAATCGGCCATAGTTTCGTCAATTCTTTATCCATTTTCAAACAAATTACATTTTTGGAATCCCTGAATCTTTTCTGAGAAAATGGCTATCTCACATTTTTCAATTTCGAACATTCGTCTATGACTTTTATCGTTCGAAAATTGAAAACATGTTGTTTACGAGACAATTTTTGTCATTTTTCAAAATTTTCAAATTTGACCTACATTTTTGGATACCTGAAGTCCATCCGATTCCAGTAATATAAGTTTCATTCAGAGTTATCGCCCTTTATTTTTCGATTTTTATCGAATTTTCTTCCCATTTTGCAAGCTCGGGTTTCGTTTTATGGTAGAATTGACGTTTCTGAAACTTCTGGAACATGAAGTTATAGTCCAATACCAACTGATAAAGCAATTTCGACACGGATCTTTAAACCGGAAGTGGTCGAAATAATGTTCAATATTTTGAAAAAAATGCAAAAAATGGATATTTTGGGGAAAAACGCGATTTCTCCGCCCGATATCAACGGATTAAAGAAATTAGGGTACCATTGAACTGCACTAGGATTTTACTATCGTATGATACCCAATTCATACGGATACGATGAGCAGGAAGCAAAATATGGCACGCTGAAAATCAAGTATTTTCTGATTTGGAGCGTTTTTGGACGCCTGTATCTCGAAAACTTAACCGCAACTTTTTTTTTAACTTTCTCTATCGAGAGTCCATTCGATAGTCTTGTGAATTATGACACCCAATAAGACTTTGAAATGTCTGGAATAGGTGAAATAACGGACTGAAAATCGAAAAAAGTCGAAAAATCGTGAAATTTTGGAAAATGCTCTACTATTTTTTTATTTTGAGAGATTTTCAAAAAAAGATTGTATATTCAGATAGCTGACCTAATTACGATTCTAACGATGTATAATATGTATGTAGTTATTGAAATTTAATTTTCGATATTTTAAATTTTTGGAATTTTTGGCACTTTTCAACATAGGATTTCTCAGGGGCATTTTATCTGATCAGATAATGCAATATATCATTACAGAGCCCTGTGGCTATTTTAGTGCCCAAACCGGCTATTAAAACTATTCCGAAAATAATAACCATACCGGAAGTATTCAAAAAATGAAAAAAAAGGTTAAAAACATTGTCGCACTTGCGAAAAACTTGATTTCTCCCTTAGGTAATAGCGGACCAAAAGAACTAAAGGGTCGTTGGAAAGCCCTATTAATGGACCATCATATGGTATCTAAATAATACGATTTCGATGGTAGGGAAATAAATTATTGTATGCCAAAAATCTGGTATTTTCCGATTTTTTAACATTCTGAGACGCCCTTTTCTCGAAAACGACGCCGCAGATTTTTCTTAAACTTTTCTTACTCAAAGTCCTATCGGTTGTCTATATAGTGAATCCAAAATGAAAAGCATTGAAATAATATAGGTGGTCCAAAAATGGCATCAAACTTTGAAAAAAATTGAAAAATCATTAAATTTTTGTAAACGCTCTTTAATTTATCTTTTTTTCCAAAACTACTCAATGGATGTTTCTGACACTTCTGGTACAGAAAGTTAAGTATCCAAAGAACTTCGTAAAGCTATCGCGACAATGATCTTAAAACCGGAAGTAGTCGAACAAATGTCCGATATTTTGAAAAAAAATAATTTTTTTACGAAAACCTTTTTTATTTATGAATATATTTTGATGGTATTTTACACAGGGTTAAAATATCATCGTACTTGAGCAGAAATGAGTAAAAAAATTGTCAGGGTAATTTGCGTTAGCCGCCATCGGCTAATTTAGTTTTTCGTACCCAGAAAAATTATTTATTGTTCGATTTGTATAAAACAAAGTTCATATGCTCCGTGGTCCCAGTTGTAATTTTTTTTGTTACGGTAAAATTTTTCTGTCGGCAACGAAAGTGACGTAATATTAACAAAAACTACAATTTTGACAGTTCGGTACCACTTTTTGAAAGCAAATATTTTTTTTTTTCAAAACTGATATAACTAAAAGGATGCACCCTGCAAAGATGCACAAAACCCTTAGCTCAGATTTTTTAATTTCAATTTCATTTTCGGGCAATTTCGAATAAAATGTAAAATAAAGTGTAAAATTCAGTTATTTACAATTCATTCAGCGTCTTCATATTTTGAAATATTTATTTGTAATTTTCATAAACTCGTAGCAATAATCCAGACGAAGAGAATGTATGCGAAAATTAGTTTGTAATATGAGCAGTTGCCGAGAAATATGCAATTTTGCATGCATCACTTTTCACGTTATTTTGCCTATAAAAGAGTGAATTATCATTCGATTTGCAATATTTTTTTTCCATTTGATGCCTAATGCCAATTTGGACTAGGTCAAGTCAATTTTACATTTTCACTGTGACCGGAAATGACGTCATTTGGGCAAAAACTGTATTTTTTTTACCCCCAAAAAATATTTTATTCAAATGAGTCTGCCTTATAATATTTTTAAAATTATGATATTTGATCCCCATCAACGAATAGAATGAAGCCATACGACCATACAGATACCACAAAATGGTTTCTAACTTGTATGGTTACAGAGAAATAGGCGATCTTCTATAAGTCACTTTTCAAGGTTTTTGGTCTATAAAAGTCTCAATTATTATTTGATTTTTATAATTTTTTTTACCATTTGATGCCTTATGCCATTTATGGCTTCTATGAACTAAGTTAACATTTTCAATATCACCGGAAGTAATGTAATTTTTGCAAAAAACGTATTTTTAGCCTTCAAAACAAACATTTTTTTGAAGGGATTTATATTTATTATTCGTTTAACTTGATAACGTCTGACTCTAATGGGCAGTAAGATTGAATCAATACCATCATATTGATATCAAAAAAAGCCTTCTAGCATGTTCCCTTGTCGAATAATAGCCAATTTTCCCAGGGTCACTTTTAAGTTTTTTACCTTCTTAATTTCAGTTTATGGGTTATAGGGTAATTATTTATTGCCCAATAGGTATAAAACAAAGTTTGTATTTTGTGTGTTGCCAATTTTCGACTTATTTTTCACCTATAAAAATATCTTTCGGTACCGGAAGTGACGTAATTTTGCCATAATTTACAATTTTGACCGGTCTTTTCGCCAGCAAATATTACTTTTACATATGATAGAGGGTGTCACTGAAGCAAAACAACTAAAGTATAGTTTGGTAGCTCAATGGATCGGCTATGGTATAAGAAACTTCCTGTATGATTCCTGAAAGCCGGTTCAGTGCTGCTTGCAGGTCTAGTTATTATTATTATTATTATTTACCGCGAGGGCCTAGATCTCCATGATCGAAAACAGATATCGATCTGGAATTAGCTTTTCTATCGGGAAACCATGTGGTGGCTACTTGATAAAATATTTTTGAAATTTCTGCGCATACCGGAAGTGACCGAACTTTGTACTTTCTCTAAAAATTGAAAATCGGCCATAGTTTCGTCAATTCTTTATCCATTTTCAAACAAATTACATTTTTGGAATCCCTGAATCTTTTCTGAGACAATGGCTATCTCACATTTTTCAATTTCGAACATTCGTTTATGACTTTTATTGTTCGAAAATTGAAAACATGTTGTTTACGAGACAATTTTTGTTATTTTTCAAAATTTTCAAATTTGACCTACATTTTTGGATACCTGAAGTCCATCCGATTCCAGTAATATAAGTTTCATTCAGAGTTATCGCCCTTTATTTTCCGATTTTTTTCGAATTTTCTTCCCATTTTGCGAGCTCGGGTTTCGTTTTATGGTTGAATTGACGTTTATGAAACTTCTGGAACATGAAGTTATAGTCCAATACCAACTGATAAAGCAATTTCGACACGGATCTTCAAACCGGAAGTGGTCGAAATAATGTTCAATATTTTGAAAAAAATGCAAAAAATGGATATTTTGGGGGAAAACGCTATTTCTCTGTCCGATATCAATGGATTAAACGAATGAAGGTACCGTTTGATGGCACGATTGTTGGACTATCATATGATACCCCATTCATACGGATACTATGAACAGACAGCAAAATATGGCACGCTGAAAATCAAGTATTTTCTGATTTGGAGCGTTTTTGGACGCCTGTATCTCGAAAACTTAACCTGCAATATTTTTTAAATTTTTTCTATCGAGAGTCCTTTGGGAGGTATTTGACATGAAGCCATCCAATAGGACTTTGAAATGTCTGGAATAGGATAAAAAAAGGGACTGAAAATCGAAAAAAGTCGAAAAATCGTGAAATTTTGGAAAATGCTCTACTATTTTTTTATTTTAAGAGATTTTTAAAAAAAGGTTGTATATTCAGATAGCTGACCTAATTACGATTCTAACGATGTATAATATGTATGTAATTATTAAAATTTAATTTTCTATATTTTAAATTTTTTGCATTTTTGGCACTTTTGAACATAGGATTTCTCAGGGGCATTTTATCTGATCAGATAATGTAATATATCATTACAGAGCCCTGTGGCTATTTTAGTGCCCAAACCGGCTATTAGAACTATTCCGGCAATAATAACCATACCGGAAGTATTCAAAAAATGAAAAAAAAGAGTAAAAACATTGTCGCACTTGCGAAAAACTTGATTTCTCCCTTAGGTAATAGCGGACCAAAAGAACTAAAGTGTCGCTGGATAGCCCTATTAATGGACCATCATATGGTATCTAAATAATACGATTTCGATGGTAAGGAAATAAATTATTGTATGCCAAAAATCTAGTATTTTCCAATTTTTTAACATTCTGAGACGCCCTTTTCTCGAAAACGACGCCTACGATTTTTCTTAAACGTTTCTTACTCAAAGTCCTGTCAGTTGTCTATATAGGGAATCCAAAATGAAAAGCATTGAAATAATATAAGTGGTCGAAAAATGGCCTCAAACTTTGAAAAAAATTGAAAAATCGTTAAATTTTTTGAAACGCTCTTTAATTTATCTTTTTTTCCAAAACTACTCAATGGATGTTTCTGACACTTCTGGTACGTACAGTTAAGTATCCAAAGGACTTCGTAAAGCTATCACAACAATGATCGTAAAACCGGAAGTAGTCGAAAAAATGTCCGATATTTCGAAAAAAAATAATTTTTTTACGAAAACCTTTTTTATTTATGAATATTTTTTGATGATATTTTACACAGGGTTAAAATATCATCGTACTTGAGCAGAAGAGAAAAAAAATTGTCTCGGTAATTTGCGTTAGCCACCATCGGCTAATTTAGTTTTTCGTACCCAGAAAAATTATTTATTGTTCGATTTGTATAAAACAAAGTTCATATGCACCATGGTCCCAATTGTAATTCTTTTTGTTACGGTGAAATTTTTCTGTCGGCAAGGGAAGTGACGTAATATTAACAAAAACTACAATTTTGACAGTTCGGTACCACTTTTTGAAAGCAAATATTACTTTTTTTCAAAACTGATATGACTAAAAGGATGCACCCTGCAAAGGTGCACAAAAACCTTAGCTCATATTTTTTAATTTCAACTTCATTTTCGGGCAATTTCGAATAAAATGTAAAATAAAGTGTAAAATTCAGTTATTTACAATTCATTCAGCGTCTTCATATTTTGAAATATTTATTTGTAATTTTCATAAACTCGTAGCAATAATCCAGACGAAGAGAATGTATGCGAAAATTAGTTTGTAATATGAGCAGTTGCCGAGAAATATGCAATTTTGCATGCATCACTTTTCACGTTATTTTGCCTATAAAAGAGTTAATTATTATTCGATTTGCAATATTTTTTTTCCATTTGATGCCTAATGCCAATTTGGACTAGGTCAAGCCAATTTTACATTTTCACTGTGACCGGAAATGACGTCATTTGGGCAAAAACTGTATTTTTATTCTAAAAAATAAATATTTTATTCAAATGAGTCTGCCTTATAATATTTTTAAAATTATGATATTTGATTCCCATCAACGAATAAAATGAAGCCATACGACCATACAGATACCACAAAATGGTTTCTAACTTGTACGGTTACAGAGAAATAGGCGATCTTCTATAAGTCACTTTTCAAGGTTTTTGGTCTGTAAAACTGTCAATTATTATTCGATTTTTACAATTTATTTACCATTTCATGCCTTATGCTATTTATGACTTCTATGAACCAAGTTAAAATTTTCAATATCACCGGAAGTAATGTAATTTTTGCAAAAAACGTATTTTTAGCCTTTAAAACAAACATTTTTTTGAAGGGATTTATATTTATTATTCGTTTAACTTTATAACGTCTGACTCTAATGGGCAGTAAGACTGAATCAATACCATCATATTGATATCAAGAAAAATCTTCTAGCATGTTCCCTTGTCGAATAATAACCAATTTTCCGAGGGTCACTTTTCAGTTTTTTACCTTCTTAATTTCAGTTTATGGGTTATAGGTTAATTATTTATTGTCCGATATTTATAAAAAAAAGTTTGTATTTTGTATGTTGCGAATTTTCGACTTATTTTTCACCTATAAAAATTTCTTTCGGCACCGGAAGTGACGTAATTTTGCCATAATTTACAATTTTGACCGGTCTTTTCGCCAGCAAATATTACTTTTACATCTGATAGAAGGTGTCACTGAAGCAAAACAATTAAAGTATAGTTTGGTAGCTCAATGGATCGGCTATGGTATAATGAACTTCCTGTATGATTCCTGAAAGCCGGTTCAGTGCTGCTTGCAGGTCTAGTTAGGCTTTCAGACTTTCGTCTGAAAGCCTATTGAGATTACTAAAATTATTATTATTATTATTATTATTAGGGTTTCACACTGCGTAGCTTGTGTGAAACACTATTGTTTTTGTTAAAATTATTATTCTTATTATTATTATTATTATTATTCAGATTCCAATTTGAATAGATCTCAGCAACTACGTGTCGCATCGTTACGATCTCTTCGGTTTTACTGGGAAAGTGGGTGTGACTTAGAGGATAAAGCTATTTTGAACGTTCTGCGACAATGCGAAATGTCCGAAATCACCGAAGTTATCGTTTTTGAAAATATTGCAGTAATTTTAACAATAATCATTGGATTTTAACTTTCGATACATTTTGGCATAGCCTGAGACAGGGCACATAGCTACGCTACTTTCGATTTTTGATTTTCGGCAAATCTTCGAAGATATTAGGCGCCAAATTTCGAAAATTTAAAATTTTACAAAAAATTTTTTTATTTATGAATATTTTTTAGTCGTATTGTGCACAGAATTAAAGAGTCATCTGACTAGTGCAAAAATGTTAAAAAAAATTGTCTCAGTAATTTTCCTTGGCTGCCATTGGCTAATTCAGTTTTTCAGTCCTAGATTAATTTTTTATTGTCCGATTTGTATAAAACAAAATTCATATGCTTCGTTGTATCAATTGTCATTTTTTTTATTACCAAAAGTGTTATCTGTCGGCACCGGAAGTGGCATAATTTTACCAAAAACTACAATTTTGACAGTTATTTTCCTACTTCGAAAACAAATATTATTTTTTGGAAAAATTATTTGACTCAAAGAGTGTGCCCTTTCAAGGCGCAAAAAATGTAGGAAGCAGTTTTTTTAATTTCGATTTCACTTTCGAGCAAATTCGATTAAGAGGCTAAAAATGGTGTAAAATTTACCTATTTACAACCTATTCAGGCTTTTCAGATTTTAAAATATTTCTTCGTAACTTTTATAAACTTGTAGCTATAATCCATACGAAGAAAATGTATGTTAAAATTCGTTTGTAATATAAGCAGTTACCAAGAAATGGGCAGTTCTGTACAAGTCACTGTTTTCGTTATTTTGCCTGTAAAATAGTCAATTATTATTGGATTTTTATAAAAGTGACATCATTTGATTCAAAAAGCATGTAGCGTCATATCAAGTTGATTACAATTTAAAATTGACACCGGAAGTGACATCATTTGGTCAAAAACTGCATTTTAAACTTTTTAAATCCATGTTTTATTCAACTAAGAATAACTTAATATGTATTAATAATTTTAACTTTTGGTTTAAATTCACATATAAACAAAACTCATATGGTCATATAGATATCATAAAATTGTTTCTAACTTGTTCGGTTGCCGAGAAATAGACGGTTTTCTACAGGTCACTTTTGAAGTTTTCGGGGCCATAAAAGTGTCAATTATTATTCGATTTTCATAAACGTTACACCGTGTTATACCTACTGCCATTTGGGATTTCATTCAAGTAATTTAAGATTTTCATTATCACCGGAAGTAACGTCATTTTGGCAAAAACTGTATTTTTAGCCTTCAAAACAGATATTTTATTCAAGTGAGTCTGTTTTGGAATCTTTTTCAAATTATGGTATTTGATGCTAATCAACAAATAGAATGAACCCATACGATCACACAGATACCACAAAATGGTTTGTAACTTGTACGGTTGCAGAGAAATAGCAGATTTTCTACAAGTCACTTTTCAAGTTTTTTGGTCTTAAAATTTTACATAAAATTTTCACTATATGATATCGTATGCCATTTCTGATTTCATAAGACTAATTGAACATTTTCATTAACACAGGAAGTAATTTAATTTTGTCAAGATCATTTACAAGTAACAAATGTATAAAATGAATTGATATTGTTGGATTTTGTTGATTCTGCGTCCATTTTATTTGTGTGCAATGTTAATTTGGAAACCTGTTTAGTGGTTTCGCTGGTACCGGAAGTGACATATGTTCAAGGGTAACTTGGCACCGGAAGTGACATGTTTAAGGGTAACATGGCACCAGTGAAACCCGTCATTCCTGCATGCAGGTCTAGTTATTATTATTATTATTATTATTTACCGCGGGGGCCTAGATCTCCATGATCGAAAACAGATATCGATCTGGAATTAGATTTTCTATTGGGAAACCATGTGGTGGCTACTTGATAAAATATTTTTGAAATTTCTGCGCATACCGGAAGTGACCGAACTTTGCACGTTGTCTAAAAATTGAAAATCGGCCATAGTTTCGTCAATTCGTTATCCATTTTCAAACAAATTACATTTTTGGAATCCCTGAATCTTTTCTGAGACAATGGCTATCTCACATTTTTCAATTTCGAACATTCGTCTATGACTTTTATCGTTCGAAAATTGAAAACATGTTGTTTACGAGACCATTTTTGTCATTTTTCAAAATTTTCAAATTTGACCTACATTTTTGGATACCTGAAGTCCATCCGATTCCAGTAATATAAGTTTCATTCAGAGTTATCGCCCTTTATTTTTCGATTTTTTTCGAATTTTCTTCCCATTTTGTCAGCTCGGGTTTCGTTTTATGGTAGAATTGACGTTTCTGAAACTTCTAGAACATGAAGTTATAGTCCAATACCAACGTATAAAGCAATTTCGACAAGAATCCTTAAACCGGAAGTGGTCGAAATAATGTGCAATATTTTGAAAAAAATGCATAAAATGGATATTTTGGGGAAAAACGCGAATTCTCCGCCCGATATCAATGGATTACAGAAATTAAGGTACCATTGGACTGCACTAGGATTGTGCTATCGTATGATACCCAACTCGTACGGATACGATGAGCAGGCAGCAAAATATGGCACGCTGAAAATCAAGTATTTTCTGATTTGGAGCGTTTTTGGACGCCTGTATCTCGAAAACTTAACCGCAACTTTTTTTGTAATTTTTTCTATCGAGAGTCCTTTCGGAGGTATTTTGCATGAAGCCATCCAATAAGACTTTGAAATATCTGGAATAGGTGAAATAACGGACTGAAAATCGAAAAAAGTCGAAAAATCGTGAAATTTTGGAAAATGCTCTGCTATTTTTTTATTTTCAAAGATTTCCAAAAAACGATTGTATATTCAGATAGCTGACCTAATTACGATTCTAGCGATGTATAATATGTATGTAGTTATTGAAATTTAATTTTCGATATTTTAAATTTTTTGCATTTTTGGCACTTTTGAACCTAGGATTTCTCAGGGGCATTTTATCTGATCAGATAATGTAATATATCATTACAGAGCACTGTGGCTATTTTAGTGCCCAAACCGGTTATTAAAACTATACCGACAATAATAACCATACCGGAAGTATTCAAAAAATGAAAAAAAAGGTTAAAAACATTGTCGCACTTGCGAAAAACTTGATTTCTCCCTTAGGTAATAGCGGACCAAAAGAACTAAAGTGTCGTTGGATAGCCCTATTAATGGACCATCATATGGTATCTAAATAATACGATATCGATGGTAAGGAAATAAATTATTGTATGCCAAAAATCTAGTATTTTCCGATTTTTTAACATTCTGAGACGCCCTTTTCTCGAAAACGACGCCGCAGATTTTTCTTGAACTTTTCTAACTCAAAGTCCCATCGGTTGTCTATATAGTGAATCCAAAATGAAAAGCATTGAAATAATATAGTTGGTCGAAAAATGGCCTCAAACTTTGAAAAAAATTGAAAAATCGTTAAATTTTTGTAAACGCTCTTTTATTTATCTTTTTTTCCAAAACTGCTCAATGGATGTTTCTGACACTTCTGGTACAGAAAGTTAAGTATCCAAAGAACTTCGTAAAGCTATCACAACAACGATCGTAAAACTGGAAGTAGTCGAAAAAATGTCCGATATTTTGAAAAAAATTATTTTTTTTACGAAAATCTTTTTTATTTATGAATATTTTTTGGTGATATTTTACACTGGGTTAAAATATCATCGTACTTGAGCAGAAATGAGAAAAAAAATTGTCTGGGTAATTTGCGTTAGCCGCCATCGGCGAATTTAGTTTTTCGTACCCAGAAAAATTATTTATTGTTCGATTTGTATAAAACAAAGTTCATATGCTCCGTGGTCCCAATTGTTATTTTTTATGTTACGGTGAAATTTTTCTGTCGGCAACGGAAGTGACGTAATATTAACAAAAACTACAATTTTGACAGTTCGGTACCACTTTTTGAAAGAAAATATTGTTTTTTTTCAAAACTGATATAACTAAAAGGATGCACCCTGCGAAGGTGCACAAAATCCTTAGCTCATATTTTTAAATTTCAATTTCATTTTCGGGCAATTTCGAATAAAATGTAAAATAAAGTGTAAAATTCAGCTATTTACAATTCATTCAGCGTCTTCATATTTTTAAATATTTATTTGTAATTTTCATAAACTCGTAGCAATAATCCAGACGAAGAGCATGTATGCGAAAATTAGTTTGTAATATGAGCAGTTGTCGAGAAATATGCAATTTTGCATGCATCACTTTTCACGTTATTTTGCTTATACAAGAGTGAATTATTATTCGATTTGCAATATTTTTTTTCCATTTGATGTCTAATGCCAATTTGGACTAGGTCAAGCCAATTTTACATTTTCACTGTGACCGGAAATGACGTCATTTGGGCAAAAACTGTATTTTTAACTTAAAAAACTAATATTTTATTCAAATCAGTCTCCCTTATAATATTTTTAAAATTATGATATTTTATTCCCATCAACGAATAGAATGAAGCCATACGACCATACAGATACCACAAAATGGTTTCTAACTTGTACGGTTACAGAGAAATAGGCGATCTTCTATAAGTCACTTTTCAAGGTTTTTGGTCTATAAAAGTGTCAATTATTATTCGATTTTTATAATTTTTTTACCATTTGATGCCTTATGCCATTTATGACTTCTATGAACCAAGTTAACATTTTCAATATCACCGGAAGTAATGTAATTTTTGCAAAAAACGTATTTTTAGCCTTCAAAACAAACATTTTTTTGAAGTGATTTATATTCATTATTCGTTTAACTTTATAACGTCTGGCTCTAATGGGCAGTAAGATTGAATCAATACCATCATATTGATATCAAGAAAAGGCTTCTAGCATGTTCCCTTGTCGAAAAATAACCAATTTTCCCAGGGTCACTTTTAAGTTTTTTACCTTCTTAATTTCAGTTTATGGGTTATAGGTTAATTATTTATTGCCCGATATGTATAAAACAAAGTTTGTATTTTGTGTGTTGCGAATTTTCGACTTATTTTTCACCTATAAAAATTTCTTTCGGTACCGGAAGTGACGTAATTTTGCCATAATTTACAATTTTGACCGGTCTTTTCGCCAGCAAATATTACTTTTACATATGATAGAGGGTGTCACTGAAGCAAAACAACTAAAGTATACTTTGGTAGCTCAATGGATCGGCTATGGTATAATAAACTTCCTGTATGATTTCTGAAAGCCGGTTCAGTGCTGCTTGCAGGTCTAGTTATTTATTATTATTATTTTTTTTTTCGCCGGAGCCTATTTCTCAGTGCCTGTAACAGATACCGATCTGGGACCTAATTCTCTATCGGGAAACCATGTGTTGGCTACTTGATAAACTATATTTGAAACTTCTGCGCAGACCGGAAGTGGTCGAATTTCGTGCGGTGTCAAAAAATCAAAAAACGGCCGTAGATTCGTCAATTCTGTACCTATTTTCATACAAATGACATTTTCGGAAACCCTGAGTCTTTTCTCGGACGATAGCAGTTGAAAATTTCGATATTTCGAAACTTCATCGCTGACTTCTTGCGATCGAAAAATGAAAAATGTTGTTTGTGAGACAATTTTTGTTATTTTTCAAAATTTTGAAATTTGACCTACATTTTTGGATACCTGACGTCCATCCGATTCCAGTAATATAAGTTTCATTCAGAGTTATCGCCCTTTATTTTCCGATTTTTTTCGAATTTTCTACCCATTTTGCGAGCTCGGGTTTCGTTTTATGGCCGAATTGACGTTTCTGAAATTTCTGAGGCATGAAGCCAAATGACCATTGCAAGGAATAAAGCAATTTCAACAATAATCTGTACACCGGAAGTGGTCGAAATAATGTCCGATATTTTGAAAAAAATGCAAAAAATGGGTATTTTGGGGAAAAACGCGACTTCTCCGTCCGATATCAATGGATTAAACAAATTAGGGTACCATTGGACTGCACTAGTATTGTGCTATCGTATGATAGCCAATTTGTACGGATACGACGAGCAGGAAGCAAAATATGGCACGCTGAAAATCAAGTATTTTCTGATTTGGAGCGTTTTTGGACGCCTGTATCTCGAAAACTTAACCGCAACTTTTTTTTTAACTTTCTCTATCGAGAGTCCATTCGATAGTCTTGTGAATTATGCCACCCAATAAGACTTTGAAATGTCTGGAATAGGTGAAATAACGGACTGAAAATCGAAAAAAGTCGAAAAATCGTGAAATTTTGGAAAATGCTCTACTATTTTTTTATTTTGAGAGATTTTCAAAAAAAGATTGTATATTCAGATAGCTGACCTAATTACGATTCTAACGATGTATAATATGTATGTAGTTATTGAAATTTAATTTTCGATATTTTAAATTTTTTGCATTTTTGGCACTTTTCAACATAGGATTTCTCAGGGGCATTTTATCTGATCAGATAATGCAATATATCATTACAGAGCCATGTGGCTATTTTAGTGCCCAAACCGGCTATTAAAACTATTCCGAAAATAATAACCATACCGGAAGTATTCAAAAAATGAAAAAAAAAGGTTAAAAACATTGTCGCACTTGCGAAAAACTTGATTTCTCCCTTAGGTAATAGCGGACCAAAAGAACTAAAGGGTCGTTGGAAAGCCCTATTAATGGACCATCATATGGTATCTAAATAATACGATTTCGATGGTAGGGAAATAAATTATTGTATGCCAAAAATCTAGTATTTTCCGATTTTTTAACATTCTGAGACGCCCTTTTCTCGAAAACGACGCCGCAGATTTTTCTTAAACTTTTCTTACTCAAAGTCCTATCGGTTGTCTATATAGTGAATCCAAAATGAAAAGCATTGAAATAATATAGGTGGTCCAAAAATGGCGTCAAACTTTGAAAAAAATTGAAAAATCATTAAATTTTTGTAAACGCTCTTTAATTTATCTTTTTTTCCAAAACTACTCAATGGATGTTTCTGACACTTCTGGTACAGAAAGTTAAGTATCGAAAGAACTTCGTAAAGCTATTGCGACAATGATCGTAAAACCGGAAGTAGTCGAACAAATGTCCGATATTTTGAAAAAAAATAATTTTTTTACGAATACCTTTTTTATTTATGAATATATTTTGATGGTATTTTACACAGGGTTAAAATATCATCGTTCTTGAGCAGAAATGAGAAAAAAAATTGTCAGGGTAATTTGCGTTAGCCGCCATCGGCTAATTTAGTTTTTCGTACCCAGAAAAATTATTTATTGTTCGATTTGTATAAAACAAAGTTCATATGCTCCGTGGTCCCAATTGTAATTTTTTTTGTTACGGTAAAATTTTTCTGTCGGCAACGAAAGTGACGTAATATTAACAAAAACTACAATTTTGACAGTTCGGTACCACTTTTTGAAAGCAAATATTTTTTTTTTCAAAACTGATATAACTAAAAGGATGCACCCTGCAAAGATGCACAAAATCCTTAGCTCAGATTTTTTAATTTCAATTTCATTTTCGGGCAATTTCGAATAAAATGTAAAATAAAGTGTAAAATTCAGTTATTTACAATTCATTCAGCGTCTTCATATTTTGAAATATTTATTTGTAATTTTCATAAACTCGTAGCAATAATCCAGACGAAGAGAATGTATGCGAAAATTAGTTTGTAATATGAGCAGTTGCCGAGAAATATGCAATTTTGCATGCATCACTTTTCACGTTATTTTGCCTATAAAAAAGTGAATTATCATTCGATTTGCAATATTTTTTTTCTATTTGATGCCTAATGCCAATTTGGACTAGGTCAAGTCAATTTTACATTTTCACTGTGACCGGAAATGACGTCATTTGGGCAAAAACTGTATTTTTAACCCAAAAAACAAGTATTTTATTCAAATGAGTCTGCCTTATAATATTTTTAAAATTATGATATTTGATTACCATCAACGAATAGAATTAAGCCATACGACCATACAGATACCACAAAATGGTTTCTAACTTGTATGGTTACAGAGAAATAGGCGATCTTCTATAAGTCACTTTTCAAGGTTTTTGGTCTATAAAAGTCTCAATTATTATTCGATTTTTATAATTTTTTTACCATTTGATGCCTTATGCCATTTATGGCTTCTATGAACTAAGTTAACATTTTCAATATCACCGGAAGTAATGTAATTTTTGCAAAAAACGTATTTTTAGCCTTCAAAACAAACATTTTTTTGAAGGGATTTATATTTATTATTCGTTTAACTTGATAACGCCTGACTCTAATGGGCAGTAAGATTGAATCAATACCATCATATTGATATCAAAAAAAACCTTCTAGCATGTTCCCTTGTCGAATAATAGCCAATTTTCCCAGGGTCACTTTTAAGTTTTTTACCTTCTTAATTTCAGTTTATGGGTTATAGGATAATTATTTATTGCCCAATATGTATAAAACAAAGTTTGTATTTTGTGTGTTGCGAATTTTCGACTTATTTTTCACCTATAAAAATATCTTTCGGTACCGGAAGTGACGTAATTTTGCCATAATTTACAATTTTGACCGGTCTTTTCGCCAGCAAATATTACTTTTACATATGATAGAGGGTGTCACTGAAGCAAAACAACTAAAGTATAGTTTGGTAGCTCAATGGATCGGCTATGGTATAAGAAACTTCCTGTATGATTCCTGAAAGCCGGTTCAGTGCTGCTTGCAGGTCTAGTTATTATTATTATTATTATTTACCGCGAGGGCCTAGATCTCCATGATCGAAAACAGATATCGATCTGGAATTAGCTTTTCTATCGGGAAACCATGTGGTGGCTACTTGATAAAATATTTTTGAAATTTCTGTGCATACCGGAAGTGACCGAACTTTGTACTTTCTCTAAAAATTGAAAATCGGCCATAGTTTCGTCAATTCACATTTTTCAATTTCGAACATTCGTCTATGACTTTTATCGTTCGAAAATTGAAAACATGTTGTTTACGAGACAATTTTTGTTATTTTTCAAAATTTTGAAATTTGACCTACATTTTTGGATACCTGAAGTCCATCCGATTCCAGTAATATAAGTTTCATTCAGAGTTATCGCCCTTTATTTTCCGATTTTTTTCGAATTTTCTTCCCATTTTGCGAGCTCGGGTTTCGTTTTATGGTAGAATTGACGTTTATGAAACTTCTGGAACATGAAGTTATAGTCCAATACCAACTGATAAAGCAATTTCGACACGGATCTTCAAACCGGAAGTGGTCGAAATAATGTTCAATATTTTGAAAAAAATGCAAAAAATGGATATTTTGGGGGAAAACGCTATTTCTCTGTCCGATATCAATGGATTAAACGAATGAAGGTACCGTTTGATGGCACGATTGTTGGACTATCATATGATACCCCATTCATACGGATACTATGAACAGACAGCAAAATATGGCACGCTGAAAATCAAGTATTTTCTGATTTGGAGCGTTTTTGGACGCCTGTATCTCGAAAACTTAACCTGCAATATTTTTTAAATTTTTTCTATCGAGAGTCCTTTGGGAGGTATTTGACATGAAGCCATCCAATAGGACTTTGAAATGTCTGGAATAGGATAAAAAAAGGGACTGAAAATCGAAAAAAGTCGAAAAATCGTGAAATTTTGGAAAATGCTCTACTATTTTTTTATTTTAAGAGATTTTTAAAAAAAGGTTGTATATTCAGATAGCTGACCTAATTACGATTCTAACGATGTATAATATGTATGTAATTATTAAAATTTAATTTTCTATATTTTAATTTTTTTGCATTTTTGGCACTTTTGAACATAGGATTTCTCAGGGGCATTTTATCTGATCAGATAATGTAATATATCATTACAGAGCCCTGTGGCTATTTTAGTGCCCAAACCGGCTATTAGAACTATTCCGACAATAATAACCATACCGGAAGTATTCAAAAAATGAAAAAAAAAGAGTAAAAACATTGTCGCACTTGCGAAAAACTTGATTTCTCCATTAGGTAATAGCGGACCAAAAGAACTAAAGTGTCGCTGGATAGCCCTATTAATGGACCATCATATGGTATCTAAATAATACGATTTCGATGGTAAGGAAATAAATTATTGTATGCCAAAAATCTAGTATTTTCCAATTTTTTAACATTCTGAGACGCCCTTTTCTCGAAAACGACGCCTACGATTTTTCTTAAACGTTTCTTACTCAAAGTCCTGTCAGTTGTCTATATAGGGAATCCAAAATGAAAAGCATTGAAATAATATAAGTGGTCGAAAAATGGCCTCAAACTTTGAAAAAAATTGAAAAATCGTTAAATTTTTTGAAACGCTCTTTAATTTATCTTTTTTTCCAAAACTACTCAATGGATGTTTCTGACACTTCTGGTACGTACAGTTAAGTATCCAAAGGACTTCGTAAAGCTATCACAACAACGATCGTAAAACCGGAAGTAGTCGAAAAAATGTCCGATATTTCGAAAAAAATTAATTTTTTTACGAAAACCTTTTTTATTTATGAATATTTTTTGATGATATTTTACACAGGGTTAAAATATCATCGTACTTGAGCAGAAATGAGAAAAAAAATTGTCTCGGTAATTTGCGTTAGCCACCATCGGCTAATTTAGTTTTTCGTACCCAGAAAAATTATTTATTGTTCGATTTGTATAAAACAAAGTTCATATGCACCATGGTCCCAATTGTAATTTTTTTTGTTACGGTGAAATTTTTCTGTCGGCAACGGAAGTGACGTAATATTAACAAAAACTACAATTTTGACAGTTCGGTAGCACTTTTTGAAAGTAAATATTATTTTTTTTCAAAACTGATATGACTAAAAGGATGCACCCTGCAAAGGTGCACAAAAACCTTAGCTCATATTTTTTAATTTCAACTTCATTTTCGGGCAATCTCGAATAAAATGTAAAATAAAGTGTAAAATTCAGTTATTTACAATTCATTCAGCGTCTTCATATTTTGAAATATTTATTTGTAATTTTCATAAACTCGTAGCAATAATCCAGACGAAGAGAATGTATGCGAAAATTAGTTTGTAATATGAGCAGTTGCCGAGAAATATGCAATTTTGCATGCATCACTTTTCACGTTATTTTGCCTATAAAAGAGTTAATTATTATTCGATTTGCAATATTTTTTTTCCATTTGATGCCTAATGCCAATTTGGACTAGGTCAAGCCAATTTTACATTTTCACTGTGACCGGAAATGACGTCATTTGGGCAAAAACTGTATTTTTAACCTAAAAAATAAATATTTTATTCAAATGAGTCTGCCTTATAATATTTTTAAAATTATGATATTTGATTCCCATCAACGAATAAAATGAAGCCATACGACCATACAGATACCACAAAATGGTTTCTAACTTGTACGGTTACAGAGAAATAGGCGATCTTCTATAAGTCACTTTTCAAGGTTTTTGGTCTGTAAAACTGTCAATTATTATTCGATTTTTACAATTTATTTACCATTTCATGCCTTATGCTATTTATGACTTCTATGAACCAAGTTAAAATTTTCAATATCACCGGAAGTAATGTAATTTTTGCAAAAAACGTATTTTTAGCCTTTAAAACAAACATTTTTTTGAAGGGATTTATATTTATTATTCGTTTAACTTTATAACGTCTGACTCTAATGGGCAGTAAGACTGAATCAATACCATCATATTGATATCAAGAAAAATCTTCTAGCATGTTCCCTTGTCGAATAATAACCAATTTTCCGAGGGTCACTTTTCAGTTTTTTACCTTCTTAATTTCAGTTTATGGGTTATAGGTTAATTATTTATTGTCCGATATTTAAAAAAAAAAGTTTGTATTTTGTATGTTGCGAATTTTCGACTTATTTTTCATCTATAAAAATTTCTTTCGGCACCGGAAGTGACATACTTTTGCCATAATTTACAATTTTGACCGGTCTTTTAGCCAGCAAATATTACTTTTAGATATGATAGAGGGTGTCACTGAAGCAAAACAACTAAAGTATAGTTTGGTAGCTCAATGGATCGGCTATGGTATAATAAACTTCCTGTATGATTCCTGAAAGCCGGTTCAGTGCTGCTTGCAGGTCTAGTTATTATTAGGGTTTCACACTGCGTAGCTTGTGTGAAACACTATTGTTTTTGTTAAAATTATTATTCTTATTATTATTCTTATTATTATTCCAATTCCACTTTGACTATATCTCAGCAACTACTTGTCGCATCGTTACGATTTCTTCGGTTTTACTGGGAAAGTGGGTGTGACTTAGAGGATAAAGCTATTTTGAACGTTCTGCGACAATGCGAAATGTCCGAAATCACCGAAGTTATCGTTTTTGAAAATATTGCAGTAATTTTAACAATAATCATTGGATTTTAACTTTCGATACATTTTGGCATAGTCGGAGACAGGGCACATAGCTACGCTACTTTCGATTTTTGATTTTCGGCATATCTTCGAAGATATTAGGCGCCAAATTTCGAAAATTTAAAATTTTACAAAAAACTTTTTTATTTATGAATATTTTTTAGTCGTGTTGTGCACAGAATTAAAGAGTCATCTGACTAGCGCAAAAATAGTAAAAAAAATTGTCTCAGTAATTTTCCTTGGCCGCCATTGGCTAATTCAGTTTTTCAGTCCCAGATTAATTTTTTATTGTGCGATTTGTATAAAACAAAGTTCATATGCTTCGTTGTCTCAATTGTCATTTTTTTTATTACCGAAAGTGTTATCTGTCGGCACCGGAAGTGGCATAATTTTACCAAAAACTACAATTTTGACAGTTATTTTCTTATATCGAAAACAAATATTATTTTTTGGAAAAATTATTTGACTCAAAGAGTGTGCCCTTTCAAGGCGCAAAAAATGTAGGAAGCAGTTTTTTTAATTTCGATTTCATTTTCGAGCAAATTCGATTAAGAGGCTAAAATGGTGTAAAATTGACCTATTTACAACCTAATTCAGGCTTTTCAAATTTTAAAATATTTCTTTGTAACTTTTATAAACTTGTAGCTATCATCCATACGAAGAGAATATGCGTGAAAATTAGTTTGTAATATAAGCAGTTGCCGAGAAATAGGCAATTTTGCATGAGTCACTTTTCACGTAATTTTGGCTGTAAAAGAATCAATTATTATTCGATTTTCAATTTTCTTTCGCCATTGGATGCCTAATGCCATAGTGGACTATTTCAAACCATTTTACCTCTTACGCCGCCACCGGAAATGACGTTATTGCTCAAAACTTAAATTTTAGCCTTTAAAAACAATATTTTATTCAATTGAGTGGTACTTGTTATTTTTTTCAAATTATGATATTTGATTCTATTGATAAAATAGATTGAACCCATACGATCATACAGATACCACAAAATGGTTTCTAACTTGTACGGTTGCAGAGAAATGGACAATTTTCCCTAAGTCACTTTTCAAGGTTTTTGGTCTATAAAAGTGTCAGTTATTATTCGATTTTCATAAAATTTTCACTATATGATATCTTATGTCATTGATGATTTCATAGAACTAATTTAACATTTTCAGTATCACCAGAAGTAATGTCATTTTGGCAAAAACTGTATTTTTAGCCTTCAAAACAGTTATTTTTTTTGAATGAGTCTGATTTGTAATATATTTCAAATTATGATATTTGATCCCAATCAACAAATCGATTGAACCCATACGATCATATAGATACCAAAAAATAGTTTTTATCATGTACGGTTGCCGAGAAATAGACGATTTTCTACAAGTCACTTTTCAAGGTTTTTGGTCTATAAAAGTGGCAATTCTTATTCGATCTACATACTATTTTCGCCATATGATGCCTTATGCCATTTCTGATTTCATAAAACTAATTGAACATTTTCATTATCACCGGAAGTAATGAAATTTTTCCAGGATCACTTACAAGTAACATATATATATATATATATATATAAAATGAATTGATATTGCTGGATTTGGTTGATTCTTCGTCAATTTTATTTGATGTTTACAATGCTTATGTGGAAACCTGGTCGATGGTTTCATTGGTATCGGAAGTGACATATGTTCAAGGGTAACGTGGCACCGAAAGTGACGTGGCACCAGTGAAACCCGTCATTCCTGCATGCAGGTCTAGTTAGGCTTTCAGACTTTCGTCTGAAAGCCTATTGTGATTACTAAAATTATTATTATTTATTATTATTATTTTATTTTTCGGGGGAGCCTATTTCTCAGTGTCTGTAACAGATACAGATCTGGGACGTAATTTTCTATCAGGAAACCATATAGTGGCCATCCCTTCCACTGTATTTGAAACTTCTGCGCAGACCGGAAGTGGCCGAATTTAGTGCGGTGCCAAAAAATTAAAAAACGGCCGTAGATTCGTCAATTCTGTACCTATTTTCATACAAATTACATTTTTGGAAACCCTGAGTCTTTTCTCGGACGATAGCAGTTGAAAATTTTGCAATTTAGAAAGTTCGCCGCTGACTTCTAGCATTCGAAAAATGAAAATATGTTGTTTAAGACACATTTTTTGTTATTTTTCAAAATTTTCAAATTTGACCTACATTTTTGGATACCTGAAGGCAATACGGTTCCAGTAATATAAGTTTCATTCAGAGTCATCGCCCTTTATTTTTCGATTTTTTTCGAATTTTCTTCACATTTTGTGAGCTTAAGTTTCGTTTTACGGCCGGATCGACGTTTCTGAAATTCCTGGAACATGAAGTAATATGGTCAAACCACCGTTTAAAGCAATTTCAACAACAATCCGTAAACCGGAAGTAGTCGAAATACTATGCGATATTTTGAAAAAAAACGTGAAAAATTGGTGTTTTGGGTAAAAACACGATTTTTCCGTCCGATATCAACGGATTAAACAAATTAAGGTATCATTTGGTCGGGCGGTAATTGGACCACTGAATGATACCCAATTCGTACGGACACGATCAGCAGGAAGCAAAATATGGCTCGCTGAAAATCAAGTATTTTCTGATTTGGAGCGTTTTTAGATGCCTGTATCTCGAAAACTGCTCCACAGTTTTTTATGAAACTTTCTCTATCGAGAGACCTTGCAGTAGTCTTGTGTACGAAACATTCCATTACGACTTTGAAATATCTGGAAAAGGTGAAATAACGGACTGAAAATCGAAAAAAGTCGAAAAATCGTGAAATTTTGGAAAATGCTCTGCTATTTTTTTATTTTAAGAGATTTTCAAAAAAAAATTGTATATTCAGATAGCTGACCTAATTACGATTCTATCGATGTATAATATGTATGTAGTTATTGAAGTTTAATTTTCGATATTTTAAATTTTTTGCATTTTTGGCACTTTTGAACCTAGGATTTCTCAGGGGCATTTTATCTGATCAGATAATGTAATATATCATTACAGAGCCCTGTGGCTATTTTAGTGCCTAAACCGGTTATCAAAACTATATCGACAATAATAACCATACCGGAAGTATTCAAAAAATGTAAAAAAAGGTTAAAAACTATGTCGCACTTGCAAAAAACTTGATTTCTCCCTTAGGTAATAGCGGACCAAAAGAACTAAAGTGTCGTTGGATAGCCCTATTAATGGACCATCATATGATATCTAAATAATACGATATCGATGGTAAGGAAATAAATTATTGTGTGCCAAAAATCTAGTATTTTCCGATTTTTTAACATTCTGAGACGTCCTTTTCTCGAAAACGACGCCGCAGATTTTTCTTAAACTTTTCTTACTCAAAGTCCTATCGGTTGTCTATATAGTGAATCAAAAATGAAAAGCATTGAAATAATATAGGTGGTCCAAAAATGGCATCAAACTTTGAAAAAATTGAAAAATCGTTAAATTTTTGTAAACGCTCTTTATTTTATCTTTTTTTTTCAAAACTGCTCAATGGATGTTTCTGACATTTCTGGTACACAAAGTTAAGTATCCAAAGAACTTCGTAAAGCTATCACAACAACGATCGTAAAACCGGAAGTAGTCGAAAAAATGTCCGATATTTTGAAAAAAATTATTTTTTTTACGAAAATCTTTTTTATTTATGAATATTTTTTGATGATATTTTACACGGGGTTAAACTATCATCCTACTTGAGCAGAAATGAGAAGAAAAAAAATTGTCTCGGTAATTTGTGTTAGCCGCCATCGGCTAATTTAGTTTTTCGTACCCAGAAAAATTATTTATTGTTCGATTTGTATAAAACAAAGTTCATATGCTCCGTGGTCTCAATTGTAATTTTTTTTGTTACGGTGAAATTTTTCTGTCGGCAACGGAAGTGACGTAATATTAACAAAAACTACAATTTTGACAGTTCGGTACCACTTTTTGAAAGCAAATATTATTTTTTTTCAAAACTGATATAACTAAATGGATGCACTCTGCAAAGGTGCACAAAATCCTTAGCTCATATTTTTAAATTTCAATTCCATTTTCGGGCAATTTCGAATAAAATGTAAAATAAAGTGTAAAATTCAGTTATTTACAATTCATTCAGCGTCTTCATATTTTGAAATATTTATTTGTAATTTCCATAAACTCGTAGCACTAATCCAGACGAAGAGAATGTATGCGAAAATTAGTTTGTAATATGAGCAGTTGCCGAGAAATATGCAATTTTGCATGCATCACTTTTCACGTTATTTTGCCTATGCAAGAGTGAATTATTATTCGATTTGCAATATTTTTTTCCCATTTGATGCCTAATGCCAATTTGGACTAGGTCAAGCCAATTTTACATTTTCATTGTGACCGGAAATGACGTCATTTGGGCAAAAACTGTATTTTTAACCTAAAAACTAAAATTTTATTCAAATCAGTCTCCCTTATAATATTTTTAAAATTATGATATTTGATTCTCATCAACGAATAGAATGAAGCCATAAGACCATACAGATACCACAAAATGGTTTCTAACTTGTACGTTTACAGAGAAATAGGCGATCTTCCATAAGTCACTTTTCAAGGTTTTTGGTATATAAAGGGGTCAATTATTATTCGATTTTTATAATTTTTTTACCATTTGATACCTTATGCAATTTATGACTTCTATGAACCAAGTTAACATTTTCAATATCACCGGAAGTAATGTAATTTTTGCAAAAAAACGTATTTTTAGCCTTCAAAACAAACAGGGTCACTTTTAAGTTTTTTACCTTCTTAATTTCAGTTTATGGGTTATAGGTTAATTATTTATTGCCCGAAATGTATAAAACAACGTTTGGATTTTTGTATGTTGCGAATTTTCGACTTATTTTTCACCTATAAAAATTTCTTTCGGCACCGGAAGTGACTTAATTTTGCCATAATTTACAATTTTGACTGGTCTTTTCGCCAGCAAATATTACTTTTACATATGATAGAGGGTGTCACTAAAGCAAAACAACCTAAAGTATAGTTTGGTAGCTCAATGGATCGGCTATGGTATAATAAACTTCCTGTATGATTCCTGAAAGCCGGTTCAGTGCTGCTTGCAGGTCTAGTTATTATTATTATTTACCGCGGGAGCCTAGATCTCCATGATGGAAACAGATATCGATCTGGAATTAGATTTTCTATCGGGAAACCATGTGGTGGCTACTTGATAAAATATTTTTGAAGTTTCTGCGCATACCGGAAGTGACCGAACTTTGTACGTTGTCTGAAAATTGAAAATCGGCCATAGTTTCGTCAATTCTTTATCCATTTTCAAACAAATTACATTTTCGGAATCCCTGAATCTTTTCTGGGACAATGGCTATCTCACATTTTTCAATTTCGAACATTCGTCTATAACTTTTATCGTTCGAAAATTGAAAACATGTTGTTTACGAGACAATTTTTGTTATTTTTCAAATTTGACCTACATTTTTGGATACCTGAAGTCCATCCGATTCCAGTAATATAAGTTTCATTCAGAGTTATCGCCCTTTATTTTTCGATTTTTTTCGAATTTTCTTCCCATTTTGTGAGCTCGGGTTTCGTTTTATGGCAGAATTGACGTTTCTGAAACTTCTGGAACATGAAGTTCTAGTCCAATACCAACTTATAAAGCAATTTCGACAAGAATCCTTCAACCGGAAGTGGTCGAAATAATGTGCAATATTTTGAAAAAAATGCAAAAAACGGATATTTTGGGGGAAAATGCGATTTCTCCGCCCGATATCAATGGAATAAAGAAATTATGGTACCATTCGACTGCACTAGGATTGTACTATCGTATGATACCCAATTCATACGGATACTATGATCAGGAAGCAAAATATGGCACGCTGAAAATCAAGAATTTTCTGATTTTTAGCATTTTTGGACGACTGTATCTCGAAAACTTAACCTACAATTTTTTTTTAATTTTTTCTATCGAGAGTCCTTTTGGAGGTACTTTGCATGAAGCCAACCAATAAGACTTTGAAATGTCTGGAATAGAATAAAAAAGGGACTGAAAATCGAAAAAAGTCGAAAAATCGTGAAATTTTGAAAAATGCTCTACTATTTTTTTATTTAAAGAGATTTTTAAAAAAAGGTTTTATATTCAGATAGCTGACCTAATTACGATTCTAACGATGTATAATATGTATGTAATTATTGAAATTTAATTTTCGATATTTTAAATTTTTTGCATTTTTGGCACTTTTGAACATAGGATTTCTCAGGGGCATTTTATCTGATCAGATAATGTAATATGTCATTACAGAGCCCTGTGGCTATTTTAGCGCCCAAACCGGCTATTAAAACTATTCCGACAATAATAACCATACCGGAAGTATTCAAAAAATGAAAAAAAAAGTTTAAAAATATTGTCGCACTTGCGAAAAACTTGATTGCTCACTTAGGTAATAGCGGACCAAAAGAACTAAAGTGTCGTTAGATAGCCCTATTAATGGACCATCATATGGTATCTAAATAATACGATTTCGATGGTAAGAAAATAAATTATTGTATGCCAAAAATCTAGTATTTTCCGATTTTTTAACATTCTGAGACGCCCTTTTCTCGAAAACGACGCCTACGATTTTTCTGAAACTTTTCTTACTCATAGTCCTATCGGTTGTCTATATAGTGAATCCAAAATGGAAAGCATTGAAATAATATAGGTGGTCCAAAAATGACATCAAACTTTGAAAAAAATTGAAAAATCGTTAAATTTTTGTAAACGCTCTTTAATTTATCTTTTTTTCCAAAACTACTCAATGGATGTTTCTGACACTTCTGGTACAGAAAGTTAAGTATCCAAAGAACTTCGTAAAGCTATCACAACAACGATCGTAAAACCGGAAGTAGTCGAAAAAATGTCCGATATTTTGAAAAAAAATATTTTTTTTACGAAAACCTTTTTTATTTATGAATATTTTTTGATGGTATTTTACACAGGGTTAAAATATCATCCTACTTGAGCAGAAATGGGAAAGAAAATTGTCTCGGTTATTTGCGTTAGCCGCCAACGGCTAATTTAGTTTTTCGTACCCAGAAAAATTATTTATTGTTCGATTTGTATAAAACAAAGTTCATATGCTCCGTGGTCCCAATTGTAATTTTTTTTGTTATGGTGAAATTTTTCTGTCGGCAACGGAAGTGGCGTAATATTAACAAAAACTATAATTTTGACAGTTCGGTACTACTTTTTGAAAGCAAATATTATTTTTTTTTCAAAACTGATATAACTAAAATTATGCACCCTGCAAAGGTGCACAATATCCTTAGCTCAGATTTTTTATTTCAATTTCATTTTCGGGCAATTTCGAATAAAATGTAAAATAAAGTGTAAAATTCAGTTGTTTACAATTCATTCAGCGTCTTCATATTTTGAAATATTTATTTGTAATTTTAATAAACTCGTAGCAATAATCCAGAAGAAGAGATTGTATGCAAAAATTAGTTTGTAATATGAGCAGTTGCCGAGCAATATGCAATTTTGCATGCATCACTTTTCACGTTATTTTGCCTATAAAAGAGTGAATTATTATTCGATTTGCAATATTTTTTTCCATTTGATGCTTAATGTCAATTTGGACTAGGTCAAGCCAATTTTACAATTTCACTGTGACCGGAAATGACGTCATTTGGACAAAAACTGTATTTTAAACCTAAAAAACAAATATTTTATTCAAATGAGTCTGCCTTATAATAATCTTAAAATTATGATATTTGATTCCCATCAACGAATAGAATGAAGCCATACGATCATACAGATACCACAAAATGGTTTCTAACTTGTACGGTTACAGAGAAATAGGCGATCTTCGATAAGTCACTTTTCAAGGTTTTTGGTCTATAAAAGTGTCAATTATTATTCGATTTTTATATTTTTTTTTTACCATTTGATGCCTTATGCCATTTATGACTTCTATGGACTAAATTAACACTTTCAATGTCACCGGAAGTAATGTAATTTTTTTCAAAAAACGTATTTTTGGCCTTCTAAACAAACATTTTTTTGAAGTGATTTATGTTTATTATTTGTTTATCTTTAGAATGTCCGACTCTAATGGGCAGTAAGATTGAATCAATACCATCATATTGATATCAAGAAAAGGCTTCTAGCATGTTCCCTTGTCGAAAAATAGCCAATTGTCCCAGGGTCACTTTTAAGTTTTTTACCTTCTTAATTTCAGTTTATTGGTTATAGGTTAATTATTTATTGCCCGATATGTATAAAACAAAGTTTGTATTTTGTATGTTGCGAATTTTCGACTTACTTTTCACCTATAAAAATTTCTTTCAACACCGGAAGTGACGTAATTTTGCCATAATTTACAATTTTGACCGGTCTTTTCGCCAGCAATTATTACTTTTACATATGATAGACGGTGTCACTGAAGTAAAACAATTAAAGTTTGGTAGCTCAATGGATCGGCTATGGTATAATAAACTTCCTGTATGATTCCTGAAAGCCGGTTCAGTGCTGCTTGCAGGTCTAGTTATTATTATTATTATTATACAGATTCCAATTTGAATAGATCTCAGCAACTACGTGTCGCATCGTTACGATTTCTTCGGTTTTACTGGGAAAGTGGGTGTGACTTAGAGGATAAAGCTATTTTGAACGTTCTGCGCCAATGCGAAATGTCCGAAATCACCGAAGTTATCGTTTTTGAAAATATTGCAGTAATTTTAACAATAATCATTGGATTTTAACTTTCGATACATTTTGGCATAGCCTGAGACAGGGCACATAGCTACGCTACTTTCGATTTTTGATTTTCGGCAAATCTTCGAAGATATTAGGCGCCAAATTTCGAAAATTTAAAATTTTACTAAAATTTTTTTTATTTATGAATATTTTTTAGTCGTATTGTGCACAGAATTAAAGAGTCTTCTGACTAGTGCAAAAATGTTAAAATTTTTTGTCTCAGTAATTTACCTTGGCCGCCATTGGCTAATTCAGTTTTTCAGTCCTAGATTAATTTTTTATTGTTCGATTTGTATAAAACAAAGTTCATATGCTTCGTTGTCTCAATTGTCATTTTTTTTGTTACCAATAATGTTATCTGTCGGCACCGGAAGTGGCATAATTTTACCAAAAACTACAATTTTGACAGTTATTTTCCTATTTCGAAAACAAATATTATTTTTTTGAAAAATTATATGACTCAAAGAGTGTGCCTTTTCATGGCGCAAAAAATGTAGGAAGCAGTTTTTTTAATTTCGATTTCATTTTCGAGCAAATTCGATTAAGAGGCTAAAAATGGTGTAAAATTGGCCTATTTACAACCTATTCAGGGTTTTCAGATTTTAAGATATTTCTTTGTAACTTTTATAAACTTGTAGCTATAATCCATAACAGAAAATGTATGTTAAAATTCGTTTGTAATATAAGCAGTTACCAAGAAATGGGCAGTTCTGTAAAAGTCACTGTTTTCGTTATTTTGCCTGTAAAATAGTCAATTATTATTGGATTTTTATAAAAGTGACATCATTTGATTCAAAAAGCATGTAGCGTCATATCAAGTTGATTACAATTTAAAATTGACACCGGAAGTGACATCATTTGGTCAAAAACTGCATTTTAAACTTTTTAAATCAATGTTTTATTCAACCAAGAATAACTTAATATGTATTAATAATTTTAACTTTTGGTTTAAATTCACATATAAACAAAACTCATATGGTCATATAGATATCATAAAATTGTTTCTAACTTGTTCGGTTGCCGAGAAATAGACGGTTTTCTACAGGTCACTTTTGAAGGTTTGGGGGCCATAAAAGTGTCAATTATTATTCGATTTTCATAAACGTTAGACCGTGTTATACCTAATGCCATTTGGGATTTCATACAAGTAATTTAAGATTTTCATTATCACCGGAAGTAACGTCATTTTGGCAAAAACTGTATTTTTAGCCTTCAAAACAGATATTTTATTTAAATGAGTCTGTTTTGAAATCTTTTTCAAATTATGGTATTTGATGCTAATCAACAAATAGAATGAACCCATACGATCATACAGATACCACAAAATGGTTTGTAACTTGTACGGTTGCAGAGAAATAGCCGATTTTCTACTTGTCACTTTTCAAGTTTTTTGGTCTTTAAAAGTGGCAATTATTATTCGATTTACATAAAATTTTCACTATATGATATCGTATGCCATTTCTGATTTCATAAGACTAATTGAACATTTTCATTAACACAGGAAGTAATTTAATTTTGTCAAGATCATTTACAAGTAACAAATGTATAAAATGACTTGATATTGCTGGATTGATTGGTTGATTCTGCGTCCATTTTATTTGTGTGCAATGTTAATTTGGAAACCTGTTTAGTGGTTACGCTGGTACTGGAAGTGACATATGTTCAAGGGTAACTTGGTACCGGAAGTGACATGTTTAAGAGTAACTTGGCACCAGTGAAACCCGTCATTCCTGCATGCAGGTCTAGTTCCATTTAATTTTGATGTGGGGTTTTGATAATTTGAGCAGTTTATGGCAAAACACTGCGTCCCTTTGGTTGATACGGAAAACGTGAAAGTTCTGTTATCCTTCGCACAATCCGAAGACGCCATTTTGTTGCGCAGGATAAATGTACAAAGATGGCCGACCTCTGCGCATGTCGTGAAAGCGGCTTTTGATTGGCCGTGGCCATTCTAGTCTATTTATATATTTCTATGGTATTTCCCCTTCCGAATGGCAAGTATCAATTTTTAATAATTTGAATGACAATATGTCAAATATTTATAATCTGTTCGGGTTATCCAATGGCTCAAGAGAATGTATCCCTGCGCAAGTATTCCACGAGCGATAATACCCCAAAATTTATCTATCGTTTGATTGGTTCTTCTATATTAAAATAACCTGGATTCACCCAAACTGATCCCGCAGTGAATATTCGCTTGACCGCTACAATCACTGATAAGCATGACATCGACGAGGCTTAATAAGTACGGCATATTAACTTTTTTACTCCGACAAATTAAATTCTCAAACATTTTTTTGAGGTAACAGAAAAATAAATAAAGACGTTTGAAGTAATTGAAGTTAAAAAATATTTCCAATTAAGTGTAAATGGGTATTAAAATGAGTAAAATGCGTCATTTTGCCCGAAGCAGTTAGGTGTTAAGTAAACATTGCACGAGCCGATGAGCCAATGACTGCAGTCAACGCACGTGCTATGGACACTCATCTGTTACAGAGTTAATTCCTAAGTAATTCTCTGTGAAACAGATTGGGATTCACCAATGAAGTGAATCGTAGCAGAGGAAATCTCGGGTCGCGTGACGTCAGAGCGGTATTTTCCCACGAGCGTCTCCTGTAAATAAACGGTAATTTCGCTTACATTTCGATATTTTTTAGCCTGAATCTTTGCAGATATTTTGATTGATTTTAAACTATTACAATACAATTGCTAATAATACATTAAATAGTAATTCAGAAACGTAGATTGAAGTGGGCAATATTTCAGCCGCTGACTATCTGAGTTCACGCCAGTCACGTGACCTAAAACCTCTACTTTCATCGATATTGGAGACTTAGCAAGCGTAAATTTTTGGTCCGGATCGCGTATCCGCATCAATTTTCCGTGTGACAACAACAATGCGTCCGAATAACATATGAGAAGTGTACTAAATCATTTACATGCTATCGTACATGTAAACGTCTGCAGTACAATCCTAATGATAAATTATGTATATATGACGATTGTTCTAGGTTATTTGCAATTGTACCATTCTTTCACTGATTGACTCAAAACTTTGTAACAATACAAACATCTATACATCACATAAAAATCATACACATACATACAGATTTTTTATTTTAATTTTATTTTAATTGAGCTCCAGTCATCTTTTGCAAAATATCTATGTAGTCATATCTAATTTTTAAACCATAGCTTAATGACATAAATTATCTCAATTCTTCAAGAAAATAGCAATCAGTTATAAGTTTTCAGAAATACAATAAAGGGCAATATCTATTAAACAGGGCCACAATATTTGCAAAATCTGATATATTTTTATATTGATTATCAATAGCATAAAGAAGTTATTTTTCCTTATTTCTTCCAAACTGGTGCAAGGGTGCGGGATGTTTGATCACTAATCATAATCATCTTTTTTTCGATTGTATCCGCACCACATATTATGTCTTTCTTCAATGCGTTATTCTTTTCAATTGTTCAGTCCTCAAAAATTAAACAAAAATGAATAATGCCGTGGCAGAATGGTACTGCTACGGCACCACAGCATTTTTTGTTATTTCAAAATCAATGCTTTTTTTTAAACTTTTCAAGATGGATAAAACTTATTTATTCAATCCACAAAATTTGAGGCGAATGATACCAATTGGTTTCCTGTGGTCGCGCCATGCAGCTCAAAAACATGCGACCGAATTCCTGGTTACGCAAATTGAAAGATCGGTTACCTTAACAAATTTATCCTCATTTGATCAATATCTATACAGGATGCGTGACACTGGCCTAAATTATTAATATTATACCACAAACTCAATTCATTCATTCATCATTCTTGCCATTTCATTTCTCCGTCAGTCTTACCGGTGCTTTGAGTTTGACAGATGAGTATTTTTGACATCAGGTATTGACCAGGTTGATTTAAAAATACCCCAAGCCTTAATTCTTTAAATCATTAGTAGTGCCATAAATATTTAAACATGTCAGCTATATTTACAAAGAATTTGCTGCACGTGTTCCTTTCACTTATTATATAGCCATGCTGTACGGGTAATTGGCTGATTGGAACCTGGCTGATTGGGACCAGATTTGTGGCTGATTGGGACCAGATTCTTGGCTGACTGAGACCAGATTTATGGCTGATTGGGACCATGACAAGGCTTATTCGGACCATTACTTAAATGCCGCGAGATTTAAAATATGTTTGCATTTTTTGATAATAGGACAACTATGGCAATAAATAGTGTAGTTAGACACAAAAAATAGAGTAATTAGAGATTGACAGCTTCAATACAAATGAGCTAAATCACAGAGAATATGCTTCACATTCTTGGCTGATTGGGACCATGATCAGACCAATGATAAGATTGTTTTAAATATGTTTGCATGACAATAAATACTACCCATTATTATCAAATTGTAACCCAATATCAAAAAGCCTCATATTGGTATAATTACTGCGGTGAATGCGATATTTTGTAATGAATGAAGCTGAAACAATGACAGACAATTAATATTGTTCTTTGTATAATATTTTACTAAGTAAATATCATTTTATTTCATATAGTGATTCAATTCCTTTACAAACCAATATTTTATTAAAAACATACACATATTTCAAAATATTTCATATAAAAATACACATTTCAAAATATTTCATATAAAAATACACATTTCAAAATATTTCATATAAAAGTACACATTTCAAAATATTTCATATAAAAATACAGACCTGTAAAAAATAAACACATATATTTCATAACCTTTCATATAACAAAACAAAATTATTTACAAGCTATTATGATTTAGTCGGACCATATAAATGCGCGGCTTTGTTTAGTAAACGACTTGTGGTAATCTCATTTTCACAATATTGTCTCCATTATTTTTCCTTCTGTTTTTCTGGTTTTTGTTGTTTGATATCGCCGTAGCTAATTTTAATTGGCTTGGAATTTCGTCCGCTTCCTGGTATAAAAGGGTAATTAACAAATAAAATGGTAAACATCCCTTCTTAGCTCTTTTGTTTAATTTGCTATACCACCCTTTACGTCATTATTTGTCCTAACACTTCTACCGAAGACTGACCAGGATTCAACTGTCCATATTGTTGATTCTAACCAGGTTTCCTTTACATATAAATTAAAAAAGTCTAGCAGCAGCGGTTGACCTTCTGGCAATTTTCTCTTTAGTTGATCAAACGCGGGCGGTATGTCTGTTGCAGGTAACACAGAGAGGGCAAAAACTTTTCTTAGGATCTTAAAAATGCTGACTTTCTGGTTATAGGCAGTCTGAAAACAAAATTCAATATCAATAACCAAGAATTTAGGATTATAAGGTCCATGATATGCAAAACACTAAATTGGTTGACAAATGTGTAACATTTTCATAGCAATATACACAAATACACATTAAACAAAGATAATTAAATCACACTTTATTTATAGTATAAAACTCAGGTAGTAATATACAAGACCCTAATCACACCTTTTATTGTTAATTAATGACAAGCCTAATAATCCAATAAACAAACAGATCCAATCACACAAATTACCTGTTGTGGCTGTCAGTAAGATTTGAGTAATTTTCATGTAGTAATATAGTACACTTTCCTAGATATTACCTACCTGTTTACTTGTGTTAAAACTGAGTCTATAAATATATTATGTTTATTTTCTGTACAAGGTAGGATATACATTTTGACTGCCTTTATGTACATCATATTTGAAATAACCGATTTCCGTTGCTACTGTATTGCTGGTATTAGTTTTCAAATTTGTATGGTTTAAAGATTATTTCTATAACATAATTACACACAATATATGTACATGTATAATGGTTTCAGATTTCCGTTATGCTACTGTATAGGCTATAATTGATTCCAAAACAAGCTATGAAGTTTATAAAATAAAATAAAAATTGTCTGTTTAAATTGCATAAAACGTATAATAATTTACATAAGATTAATAAGATAATCTCTGTTAATATAATATAGTGTAACTGTGACATAAAAAAAATGGAATAAAAACATAAATAACGTAGGCCTACATAAAAAAGCACATAATTTTATAGATATAAAACTCCTTTAATTTATATTAAACTTAATTCAATATCAAAACCTAAGTTTCTAGTATTTTTTAATCGTGTGGTCCGAATCAGCCTAGTGGTGTTCCCAATCAGCCTGGAATGTGGTCCCAATCAGCCAAGAATGTGGTCCCAATCAGCTTTGACTTTTGTCCCAATCAGCCATGGTCCCAATCAGCTTGGTTACGCTGTACGGTGGTACTGACCCGTATGTAGGTCGTCTACTTTGACCCCCAAAAGGCATCGCTTGACTACCAATGTAAACGATTTTACTGACTTGTCTGTATATTTTAATATGATTTCATCACATCAAATTATTCCGTTTCCTATTGAAACTTGGTTTGTACTACTACTACTACCTGATGTTTTAACGTCCGCTTCCACAGAAGTGATATCGCAGACAAGACATAGGAGAGCCGAGGCTTCTTCCTGTTTTTAGAATATGATTTTGCAATCTTTCCATTTGCGGCCTTGAACCATGGAATAGGTTTAGTGAGAAGTTCTTCCCTTTATTTAATAAAACACGTATTGTTTGGTAGTTGATCTGTAGGGACAGCATTTATGCAGACATATGTGTGTCTCGTCTCTGGATTGGTAGAAGTCATCTTTTGAGGTATAGTGTTTAGGTGCCAGGCCCGTCTTACTCCACTTATCCCACTTTGTAGGTTTGGTGTATATCCCCTATGTAGTTTAGTGTTTAGATGCCGAGCTCGTCTTATCGTAGCCCCCTCTTACTTCACTATTCTACTTAATCCAACGGTGTTCATTAAATCGTGGATTAGTTCGAAGATTTGCAGCTTCAGATCGGGTCTTGGAAAGAGTAGGTTCTTAGTGTTGTGCGGTATGTTGTTGGTCTCCATCATCTCCACTAATTCCGTTCTCTCTTCCTTGAATACCTCGCAGTCTACCAGGACATGGTTGGTGGTACATTCTTCTCCGCACTCACAGACGATGACTTGGTGTTTGTAGTCTCGCAGCCGCTCTTTCACCCTTAGTTTCGATATAAGTTTGCATATATCTCTTCTAGGGTGATTGATAGCTGTCTTCGTGTAGATCTTGTCATCCAGCCGGAATCTGTATGTGTCAAGTTCAACGAGCTTTAATTCCCAGAGTGAATTGACCTGTCTTTTTACCATACTGTAGATTTCCGTGGTGCTGTATTCTATGGTGCGGAGTGGTGCTGTGTCCCCGAGACCTTCATTTGCGAGTCGATCTGCTTCCTCGTTTCCTCTAATGTTCACATGTGATGGAATCCACACGAGCTCTAATTTGCTTCCCTTCTCTAGGACCCTCTGGTACAGCTGCCTGATTTCCAAAATAACTTCTGGTCTTGAGTCCGAGTTGTCATTTTGGATTGAAATCAGACTGCTCAGAGAGTCGCTTGGGATGACGAACTTACTAGTCTTTTGATAAGAGATCCATGATATAGCATCACGGATGGCCACAATCTCTGCAGTGTACACCGAACAGTTATTGGGCAGTTTCCTGCTTATTCCCTGTTCCCCGTTTGGCAGGTATATTCCAAACGAGCTGGTGCCCCTTTCAGGATTGCGTGAGCCATCCGTATAAACACGTTCCCAGTCATCCGACGGCCAGTTGTCTTCCAGGTGTTCCAGAGAGAGAGCCCGTGCTGCAGTGGGGTTGTTTTTCTTGTCGGTTTTCTGTAGCAGATCTAGATTGACCGGTGGTATTGGGAGTGTCCAAGGAGCGATCGATGGTGGGTCGTGTTCGTTTATCACGAGCTCCTCCAGGTCGTAGTTCCTTGACTGTTTCCCTGATACCCTGGCCGAAGCTTTTCTTTCTAGGATCTCTTACATATCTTGTCTGACAAAGGCCGGGGATCTCTCGCCCAATTTCGAGATCTTAGCCCAATACCTTGTTGCTAGTTCTTTTCTTCTTAGGGATAGGGGCAACTCTCCGGCTTCCTGTAGTAATGCCTCTCTCCTGGTGCCAAGTCCTACGCCAGTCGCAATACACAGAGCTTTGTAATGGATGGTGTCAAGCTTACTTAAGAGTGTTGGCGCGCAGTTCATGAAGACCAAAGATCCGTAGTCTAATACAGAGCGTATTAGAGCACGATACACCATTATAAGTGTAACTCTATTGGCTCCCCAGGTGCTACCCGTTATTTTTCTCATTAAGTTTAGGACTTTGGAGCATCTATCTACAGTCCAGTCGATGTGCGGTTTCCAGGTCAGCCTTCGATCAAAGATTACGCCAAGGAACTTGGTTTGGTCTTTAAACTCGATGGTTTTCCCGTTCATACACAGAGTCATTCTGCTTATCCCTCTTTCCCTGCACACAAGCATGCCGACTGTTTTCTTCTCTGAGACCTTAAATCCCCAGTCGTTTGCCCATGTCATGAATTTGTCTAAGGCCTTTTGCATATTCGTTTGAAGTTCACAGAACCTCGTCCCTTTCCTCCATATTGTGCTGTCGTCAGCAAATTTTGCTAGCTCAGTTCTGCCGTCGAGATATGAAGATTTCTGTATGTCGTTGATCATAATATTGAAGAGACTGGGACTGATGACCGACCCCTGAGGCGTGCCATTTTCTAATGTTTGCTCGGCACTCAGGAATCTGCCAACATTCACCTGTATCCTTCTATCGCTCAGATCCACCGAAACATTGTGCCCGTTATTCCGATACGTCCCAGCTTGAAAAGCAGCCCGTCCAACCAAACTAAATCGAAAGCCTTGGTTAAATCTACAAACACGGCACATAGCAGGTGCCCCGAGAGGAGTGCCTGAGACATGACTTGCTGTAGTCGCACCAAGTGGTCCATTGTTGATCGTCCCTTCCTGAACCCGCTTTGATTTTCGTCGATCAGTCGGTTACTCTCCAGGTAGAACTGAAGTCGGGTGTTAACCATTGTCTCCAAGGTTTTGCACAGTGTGGAAGTCAAGCTTACTGGTCGATAGGACTCTGCCTTTGTTCTCTCTTTCCCTGGTTTCGGAAGAGGGATGACGTTGGCTTTCCGCCATTCTTTAGGTACCTCCCCTGTCAACCAAGATATGTTGAAGAAGTTCAGTAGTATCTTTTTGGCATTTTTGGGCAGATGTTTGAGCATTGGGTACTTTACTTTGTCCTCACCAGCCGCACTATCCTTCTTGAGGGAAAGAGCCTTATTTAACTCTTCCTCTGAGAAGGGCAGATTGATTGGTTCAGCCTCTACATTAGATTCAATTACTAATGAAGGGTGCTGTGAGTAAAAGATTTATTTCCTCTTCATGAATTCTGGTGGTTGGTTTTCATCTTTACTTGCATCTGCAAATGTCTTAGCAAGTAAATCTGCCTTTTCATTGCCGTTGGTAACGTACTTGTCTCCATCTTCAAGGTTTGGTATGTTGAACGATCTGCGTTTTCCGTGCATGGCGTTCAGTTTCTTCCAGACGACACCTGTTTGCGTGTTTTGGTTCAGCGCATTACAGAATGTCCTCCAGTGCCCACTTTGTGCCTTCTGGATGGTGTCTCTTGCGGCGTATTTCAACTTCAGGTAATTTTGGTGGTTGACTTCATTGAAGTGGCGTTTTCGTAGACGAAGTGCCTTCTTTCTTTCGTAAACTGCCTCTTGACATTCTGAAGACCACCAGGGTTTTGTATTCCTTGGTTTCCTGTCAGAAGTCCTTGGAATGGAGTTGTCTGCTGCACCTATAATTGCATTCGTGATATTGGCGGAGTACACGTCGATGTCGGTGTTGATGATATCTTCTTCCTTCTAATCGAGGCAGCCTACACGGAAGTTAGCCCAATCAGCTTCTATCATTTTCAAATTGGGTCTTCCGTTATAGACTTCTCTGTTGGTTTCAGCTTGGATGTTAAATTCTATCACCAAATGGTCACTGCCAAGTGTCTCATCTTCATGTACTAGCCAATCGCAGCGGTTTGCCATACCAGGCGTGCAGAATGTGAGATCTAGGTGTGAAGGTGGGGCATTTCCTCCAACAAATGTAGGGCTCTCATCATTCAGTACGCATAGGTCGTTCCCTTCTATTATTGAGCATAGGCTAGTCCCCCGACAGTCATTCCTCGGTGACCCCCACAGAGCGTGCTTTGCGTTGAAATCTCCACAAAGCACCGATTCGCCCCGTGGAAGCTGATCGAGAAGTGACTGGAAGTCATCTGGTTTTATTGTGACCTCTGGGGGTGCATAGACATTCACTATTGTCAACTTTGTTTTATTGCTCAATGTGATGGCTATGCCCATTGCTTCTAGGGGGTTGGTTACATTCAGTGGAACAGAAATGTAATTTATGTTGTCACTGACGTAAATTGCAAGGCCGCCGCCACGTGTCGTGCTGCCCGGTCTGTCCCTTCTCTGACAAGTATATCCGGGTAAGTAGATGTCGCCCTTCGTTGGTAGTAGCTTGGTTTCCTGGAGGCATATTACATCTTTGGGGTTGCGGTTTATGTATTTTCTCAGTTCAGCACACCTGGGAGCCAGTCCATTGATATTAAGTTGTAGGACTTTTACCTGGCCCGCCATGATGACTGCCTGGATGGATGCCTCTCAGTCTTGTGGGGTTTACTGATCTATCGGCGTCCCACATTCCGTAGTAGGTACCTCATTAGTGTTCGCCTTTGGTGTTAACACCGGCAAGCAACTGGGCATATCGCCAGTGCTGTAGTGACGAACATGCGATATCCTTCTACGGAGCGCGAGATTTACTGATTGATCGGCTTTTATAGATTCTTCGTCGTCTTCTTCTCTTGATCTTTTTTTGACTGTATTGATGGGTTAATCATTACAATCAGTACATCGGCGTTGACCATGTACGTTCGTAGCTTACCGAGGAGACTGGCCATTTTTGTTGTTTGGTCGTCATTGGACACAGCCACCCTCAGGAACTCGATCATGAAGCTCATGAACCCACTCTCCGATTTAAATTTCGGGACGAAGTGGCCTTCATCAGCTTGCGTTTTCGGTTCCCCCTCTTTCATCTTGGGTTTTGTCTTTTTCTTGAGTGTGGTTGGTTGTAGTTCTGGGCGGGGTGCCGCGATTGGTTCCTTCGGCAGTACTTGTGGTGTCGAGGGAATCGGCTCCGGGATTGGTTTTGCGACCGGAGCCTTATTCCTGACCTCTTTGAACTTCCCCTCCTTCTTTTTCAGGATTAATGAGGCTTCATTAAAACTTACTTTTTCTTTCACCTGTATTTTTAAGGCTGCCTTGGTATTTTGAATCTTTGGGCATTCGGGTGAGTTCGCTGCGTGACCGCCTTTGCAGTTCGAACATTTATTTGGTATGCCCGCCCTGCAATCAGTCGCCGCATGACTCCCCCCACACTGGGCGCACACAGTCTTTCCCTTGCAGTACTTGACTGTGTGTCCCAGTTTCTGGCAGTTGGCACACTGCCTCACCCTCTGAACATACGGGTGGGTACGTCTTTTCAGGTACACGATTTTTAGGGCCTCGGGCGCTGTTCCTTTCTTGAAGGACAGGGCGACGCTTCCCTGGTCCTTCCCCTCGGCCACTTTAAACCGGTACACCTCGGTTGTCTGGTACCCCCTCTCTGTCAAGTCTTCCAGAATTTCATCCCCGGTATATTCGGCTGGTATCCCATGGACAACCACCTTGTCTATTGACAAGGTGATCGGTTCGGACACCATCACGGACATACCAAGAAGTGCCTTCTGTCCCAATGCCATATCCATGTCAGACCTGCTTTTTAGGGCTAGTCTGAGATGGCCTGGCACTGCTATCTTGATATCGGGTATGCTGGTGATACCCCACTTACTTTTTATCTCCTTCCCCACAGCCGTAAGTTTGGCCCCTTGGAAGGACTTGCCTTCAAGTGGCTTCACTAGAACGACGTGGGTCTGTTCATCTCTCCTTTTTGTCACAGGAAAGAACTTTGGTGCAGGGCTGCTTTTAAAAGCGTCAGCCATGGACATGGTTGAGCTAGCCTCTGACGCCATCGTTCTTATGCTGTCGAAATAATCAAAAAACAAAAGGAGGGACCGAACAGTGTTGATTGGAGTTTAAAGCTGTTGTTAATTAAGCTTGTAAGCTGATTTAACTGTTGTTAACCCTTTCCACAGAGAGCCGCTAGTTAGGCTTTCAGACTTTCGTCTGAAAGCCTTTTGAGATTACTAAAATTATTATTATTAGGCTTTCAGACTTTCGTCTGAAAGCCTATTGAGATTACTAAAATTATTATTATTATTATTATTATTATTATTATTTACCGCGGGGGCCTAGATCTCCATGATCGAAAACAGATATCGATCTGGAATTAGATTTTCTATTGGGAAACCATGTGGTGGCTACTTGATAAAATATTTTTGAAATTTCTGCGCATACCGGAAGTGACCGAACTTTGCACGTTGTCTAAAAATTGAAAATCGGCCATAGTTTCGTCAATTCGTTATCCATTTTCAAACAAATTACATTTTTGGAATCCCTGAATCTTTTCTGAGACAATGGCTATCTCACATTTTTCAATTTCGAACATTCGTCTATGACTTTTATCGTTCGAAAATTGAAAACATGTTGTTTACGAGACCATTTTTGTCATTTTTCAAAATTTTCAAATTTGACCTACATTTTTGGATACCTGAAGTCCATCCGATTCCAGTAATATAAGTTTCATTCAGAGTTATTGCCCTTTATTTTTCGATTTTTTTCGAATTTTCTTCCCATTTTGTCAGCTCGGGTTTCGTTTTATGGTAGAATTGACGTTTCTGAAACTTCTAGAACATGAAGTTATAGTCCAATACCAACGTATAAAGCAATTTCAACAAGAATCCTTAAACCGGAAGTGGTCGAAATAATGTGCAATATTTTGAAAAAAATGCAAAAAATGGATATTTTGGGGAAAAACGCGAATTCTCCGCCCGATATCAATGGATTACAGAAATAAGAGTACCATTGGACTGCACAAGGATTGTGCTATCGTATGATACCCAACTCGTACGGATACGATGAGCAGGCAGCAAAATATGGCACGCTGAAAATCAAGTATTTCCTGATTTGGAGCGTTTTTGGACGCCTGTATCTCGAAAACTTAACCGCAACTTTTTTTGTAATTTTTTCTATCGACAGTCCTTTCGGAGGTATTTTGCATGAAGCCATCCAATAAGACTTTGAAATATCTGGAATAGGTGAAATAACGGACTGAAAATCGAAAAAAGTCGAAAAATCGTGAAATTTTGGAAAATGCTCTGCTATTTTTTTATTTTCAAAGATTTCCAAAAAACGATTGTATATTCAGATAGCTGACCTAATTACGATTCTAGCGATGTATAATATGTATGTAGTTATTGAAATTTAATTTTCGATATTTTAAATTTTTTGCATTTTTGGCACTTTTGAAGCTAGGATTTCTCAGGGGCATTTTATCTGATCAGATAATGTAATATATCATTACAGAGCACTGTGGCTATTTTAGTGCCCAAACCGGTTATTAAAACTATACCGACAATAATAACCATACCGGAAGTATTCAAAAAAATGAAAAAAAAGGTTAAAAACATTGTCGCACTTGCGAAAAACTTGATTTCTCCCTTAGGTAATAGCGGACCAAAAGAACTAAAGTGTCGTTGGATAGCCCTATTAATGGAAAATCATATGGTATCTAAATAATACGATATCGATGGTAAGGAAATAAATTATTGTATGCCAAAAATCTAGTATTTTCCGATTTTTTAACATTCTGAGACGCCCTTTTCTCGAAAACGACGCCGCAGATTTTTCTTAAACTTTTCTAACTCAAAGTCCCATCGGTTGTCTATATAGTGAATCCAAAATGAAAAGCATTGAAATAATATAGTTGGTCGAAAAATGGCCTCAAACTTTGAAAAAAATTGAAAAATCGTTAAATTTTTGTAAACGCTCTTTTATTTATCTTTTTTTCCAAAACTGCTCAATGGATGTTTCTGACACTTCTGGTACAGAAAGTTAAGTATCCAAAGAACTTCGTAAAGCTATCACAACAACGATCGTAAAACTGGAAGTAGTCGAAAAAATGTCCGATATTTTGAAAAAAATTATTTTTTTTACGAAAATCTTTTTTATTTATGAATATTTTTTGGTGATATTTTACACTGGGTTAAAATATCATCGTCCTTGAGTTGAGCAGAAATGAGAAAAAAAATTGTCTGGGTAATTTGCGTTAGCCGCCATCGGCGAATTTAGTTTTTCGTACCCAGAAAAATTATTTATTGTTCGATTTGTATAAAACAAAGTTCATATGCTCCGTGGTCCCAATTGTTATTTTTTATGTTACGGTGAAATTTTTCTGTCGGCAACGGAAGTGACGTAATATTAACAAAAACTACAATTTTGACAGTTCGGTACCACTTTTTGAAAGAAAATATTGTTTTTTTTCAAAACTGATATAACTAAAAGGATGCACCCTGCGAAGGTGCACAAAATCCTTAGCTCATATTTTTAAATTTCAATTTCATTTTCGGGCAATTTCGAATAAAATGTAAAATAAATTGTAAAATTCAGCTATTTACAATTCATTCAGCGTCTTCATATTTTTAAATATTTATTTGTAATTTTCATAAACTCGTAGCAATAATCCAGACGAAGAGCATGTATGCGAAAATTAGTTTGTAATATGAGCAGTTGTCGAGAAATATGCAATTTTGCATGCATCACTTTTCACGTTATTTTGCCTATACAAGAGTGAATTATTATTCGATTTGCAATATTTTTTTTCCATTTGATGTCTAATGCCAATTTGGACTAGGTCAAGCCAATTTTACATTTTCACTGTGACCGGAAATGACGTCATTTGGGCAAAAACTGTATTTTTAATCTAAAAAACTAATATTTTATTCAAATGAGTCTCCCTTATAATATTTTTAAAATTATGATATTTTATTCCCATCAACGAATAGAATGAAGCCATACGACCATACAGATACCACAAAATGGTTTCTAACTTGTACGGTTACAGAGAAATAGGCGATCTTCTATAAGTCACTTTTCAAGGTTTTTGGTCTATAAAAGTGTCAATTATTATTCGATTTTTATAATTTTTTTACCATTTGATGCCTTATGCCATTTATGACTTCTATGAACCAAGTTAACATTTTCAATATCACCGGAAGTAATGTAATTTTTGCAAAAAACGTATTTTTAGCCTTCAAAACAAACATTTTTTTGAAGTGATTTATATTCATTATTCGTTTAACTTTATAACGTCTGGCTCTAATGGGCAGTAAGATTGAATCAATACCATCATATTGATATCAAGAAAAGGCTTCTAGCATGTTCCCTTGTCGAATAATAACCAATTTTCCCAGGGTCACTTTTAAGTTTTTTACCTTCTTAATTTCAGTTTATGGGTTATAGGTTAATTATTTATTGCCCGATATGTATAAAACAAAGTTTGTATTTTGTGTGTTGCGAATTTTCGACTTATTTTTCACCTATAAAAATTTCTTTCGGTACCGGAAGTGACGTAATTTTGTCATAATTTACAATTTTGACCGGTCTTTTCGCCAGCAAATATTACTTTTACATATGATAGAGGGTGTCACTGAAGCAAAACAACTAAAGTATACTTTGGTAGCTCAATGGATCGGCTATGGTATAATAAACTTCCTGTATGATTCCTGAAAGCCGGTTCAGTGCTGCTTGCAGGTCTAGTTATTATTATTATTATTATTTACCGCGGGGGCCTAGATCTCCATGATCGAAAACAGATATCGATCTGGAATTAGATTTTCTATTGGGAAACCATGTGGTGGCTACTTGATAAAATATTTTTGAAATTTCTGCGCATACCGGAAGTGACCGAACTTTGCACGTTGTCTAAAAATTGAAAATCGGCCATAGTTTCGTCAATTCGTTATCCATTTTCAAACAAATTACATTTTTGGAATCCCTGAATCTTTTCTGAGACAATTGCTATCTCACATTTTTCAATTTCGAACATTCGTCTATGACTTTTATCGTTCGAAAATTGAAAACATGTTGTTTACGAGACCATTTTTGTCATTTTTCAAAATTTTCAAATTTGACCTACATTTTTGGATACCTGAAGTCCATCCGATTCCAGTAATATAAGTTTCATTCAGAGTTATCGCCCTTTATTTTTCGATTTTTTTCGAATTTTCTTCCCATTTTGTCAGCTCGGGTTTCGTTTTATGGTAGAATTGACGTTTCTGAAACTTCTAGAACATGAAGTTATAGTCCAATACCAACGTATAAAGCAATTTCGACAAGAATCCTTAAACCGGAAGTGGTCGAAATAATGTGCAATATTTTGAAAAAAATGCAAAAAATGGATATTTTGGGGAAAAACGCGAATTCTCCGCCCGATATCAATGGATTAAAGAAATTAGGGTACCATTGGACTGCACTAGGATTGTGTTATCGTATGATACCCAACTCGTACGGATACGATGAGCAGGCAGCAAAATATGGCACGCTGAAAATCAAGTATTTTCTGATTTGGAGCGTTTTTGGACGCCTGTATCTCGAAAACTTAACCGCAACTTTTTTTGTAATTTTTTCTATCGAGAGTCCTTTCGGAGGTATTTTGCATGAAGCCATCCAATAAGACTTTGAAATATCTGGAATAGGTGAAATAACGGACTGAAAATCGAAAAAAGTCGAAAAATCGTGAAATTTTGGAAAATGCTCTGCTATTTTTTTATTTTCAAAGATTTCCAAAAAACGATTGTATATTCAGATAGCTGACCTAATTACGATTCTAACGATGTATAATATGTATGTAGTTATTGAAATTTAATTTTCGATATTTTAATTTTTTTGCATTTTTGGCACTTTTGAACCTAGGATTTCTCAGGGGCATTTTATCTGATCAGATAATGTAATATATCATTACAGAGCCCTGTGGCTATTTTAGTGCCCAAACCGGTTATTAAAACTATACCGACAATAATAACCATACCGGAAGTATTCAAAAAATGAAAAAAAAGGTTAAAAACATTGTCGCACTTGCGAAAAACTTGATTTCTCCCTTAGGTAATAGCGGACCAAAAGAACTAAAGTGTCGTTGGATAGCCCTATTAATGGACCATCATATGGTATCTAAATAATACGATATCGATGGTACGGAAATAAATTATTGTATGCCAAAAATCTAGTATTTTCCGATTTTTTAACATTCTGAGACGCCCTTTTCTCGAAAACGACGCCGCAGATTTTTCTTAAACTTTTCTTACTCAAAGTCCCATCGGTTGTCTATATAGTGAATCCAAAATGAAAAGCATTGAAATAATATAGGTGGTCCAAAAATGGCATCAAATTTTGAAAAAAATTGAAAAATCGTTAAATTTTTGTAAACGCTCTTTTATTTATCTTTTTTTCCAAAACTGCTCAATGGATGTTTCTGACACTTCTGGTACAGAAAGTTAAGTATCCAAAGAACTTCGTAAAGCTATCACAACAACGATCGTAAAACTGGAAGTAGTCGAAAAAATGTCCGATATTTTGAAAAAAATTATTTTTTTTACGAAAATCTTTTTTATTTATGAATATTTTTTGGTGATATTTTACACTGGGTTAAAATATCATCGTACTTGAGCAGAAATGAGAAAAAAAATTGTCTGGGTAATTTGCGTTAGCCGCCATCGGCGAATTTAGTTTTTCGTACCCAGAAAAATTATTTATTGTTCGATTTGTATAAAACAAAGTTCATATGCTCCGTGGTCCCAATTGTTATTTTTTATGTTACGGTGAAATTTTTCTGTCGGCAACAGAAGTGACGTAATATTAACAAAAACTACAATTTTGACAGTTCGGTACCACTTTTTGAAAGAAAATATTATTTTTTTTCAAAACTGATATAACTAAAAGGATGCACCCTGCGAAGGTGCACAAAATCCTTAGCTCATATTTTTAAATTTCAATTTCATTTTCGGGCAATTTCGAATAAAATGTAGCAATAATCCAGACAAAGAGAATATATTCGAAAATTAGTTTGTAATATGAGCAGTTGTCGAGAAATATGCAATTTTGCATGCATCACTTTTCACGTTATTTTGCCTATACAAGAGTGAATTATTATTCGATTTGCAATATTTTTTTTCCATTTGATGTCTAATGCCAATTTGGACTAGGTCAAGCCAATTTTACATTTTCACTGTGACCGGAAATGACGTCATTTGGGCTAAAACTGTATTTTTAACCTAAAAAACTAATATTTTATTCAAATCAGTCTCCCTTATAATATTTTTAAAATTATGATATTTTATTCCCATCAACGAATAGAATGAAGCCATACGACCATACAGATACCACAAAATGGTTTCTAACTTGTACGGTTACAGAGAAATAGGCGATCTTCTATAAGTCACTTTTCAAGGTTTTTGGTCTATAAAAGTGTCAATTATTATTCGATTTTTATAATTTTTTTACCATTTGATGCCTTATGCCATTTATGACTTCTATGAACCAAGTTAACATTTTCAATATCACCGGAAGTAATGTAATTTTTGCAAAAAACGTATTTTTAGCCTTCAAAACAAACATTTTTTTGAAGTGATTTATATTCATTATTCGTTTAACTTTATAACGTCTGGCTCTAATGGGCAGTAAGATTGAATCAATACCATCATATTGATATCAAGAAAAGGCTTCTAGCATGTTCCCTTGTCGAATAATAACCAATTTTCCCAGGGTCACTTTTAAGTTTTTTACCTTCTTAATTTCAGTTTATGGGTTATAGGTTAATTATTTATTGCCCGATATGTATAAAACAAAGTTTGTATTTTGTGTGTTGCGAATTTTCGACTTATTTTTCACCTATAAAAATTTCTTTCGGTACCGGAAGTGACGTAATTTTGCCATAATTTACAATTTTTACCGGTCTTTTCGCCAGCAAATCAGCAAATATTACTTTTACATATGATAGAGGATGTCACTGAAGCAAAACAACTAAAGTATACTTTGGTAGCTCAATGGATCGGCTATGGTATAATAAACTTCCTGTATGATTCCTGAAAGCCGGTTCAGTGCTGCTTGCAGGTCTAGTTAATTAATGTTATTTAAAGCTAATTAACTATGGGCTCTTATTGCCTGTGTGAGTTTACTTAACAGTTGTCAGGCTTGTTAACTGTAAGAATAGTTTAGCTTGTTCTTGTTTTTATTAAGAAGCTTGTTATGAGTACAATCAGTTGATTGGCTTGTTCACTGAGCTTTTCGACTAATGAGTGATGGATGGTAAGACAAAAAGAATAAATAAAAAGAAAAAGTAACTAAATAGCGTAGATTATAAATGAGAGATGGGTAAAACTAGTATAAAAAAAAGCCTATATATGTTGAATAAGTAAGAAAAGATATTATCCTATTAATAAAGCAAGGAAGAAGGGAAATTTGACAAAAGAAAAATGAAATTAACAAAAAAGAAAAAAAGGTAAATAGTAATGAACAGAAAAAAAAGTAGAGAAAAATAAAATAAAGGCTTATACCTTGTGAGGGTATAAAAATAAAAACAACCTTAAATTACTTAGGACTGGAAGATCTTTGCAGTATCTAGTAGTCTTTCTGGATTTGAGGAGTCTTTGGATTCTTGAGTCTTGGCTAGGCTTCTTTATCTATGATAGCTTTGGAGCTCTGGAGCACAGATGTTAACAGGGCGAACGCTAATTAACTTGGTTTGTATAGTGTCGAGGTTAATAAGTACTATTTATATTGTCAATCAGTCGCTACCTATGATTGAGGCTATTGCGCTCCGTTACATACGGCGTAGTAATTATAAACAAAGGGAGTAAATCGGTCCAGGTCCATCGTATGTGACAAACGATGCAGTTAAAAATACAAATGACGAGAATGGTAACATTGTTCATGCATTAGCTAGATTAACTAGGGAGCAGTCCGTGGTCTCTATCATCTGTTTTTAGTTTATAATCGTTGAAAAAAAAAACACCACTGTAACGGCAAAGCATGGATATATACAACACATGACATGGGTTAAAAGTGTACCGGTATTCGGTAATTGCAATATTTTTGTCAGACTTTCGTCTACAAAATGATAAATATGTCACTTTATTACACAGTCAGACGACATCCTCCCTGGTACTATTCTATAACTGGTGTCTTTTTTCCACTGTATCCACACATATCTTTTATCGACATTGCCTTTTGACATTTTGTTCTTTTCGATCAAAAGAGAACATTATCTTTCTGCAACATGGTTTTCTTTTCGATCAAATCCCCACCATGTGCACTACCGCACATCATTGCCACAGTGGCAACAGAAACAAGGAATCAATCCAACATGGCCATAAAGTCACAAGAAGTGGTTGCGACTTCGTGATTTTTATCCTCACTGGTAAGGACCCCTCATGCAATCCAATCATTAAGATAGAATTGTACCATTTGTTCCGAGATGACCTAGTTTGTGTCATTGAAGCTCCTGGCCCTCCCCCAGCTCACATACATACATCATGTTCAAGGGAAACATACGGCAGCGGCTAAATACCACGCTTCAAAATACCACGCTCGCCTTACTGCTTCTATACACACGAAACGTGGTACGCTTTTTCGGTACCACTTTCTATTTAATTATAGGGATTTTACCTTATATAAAGCTAATTTTGCAAATTATGTTGATCATTTAATCAATTTTGATGTTTTTATTGGTGATATTTACACTTAATCTTAAAATAAATTACAATACAGATAGCCGATCGGTCGGTTAATGCATCGAGCCGTACCTATGCTATACGGTGTAACCGTTATTATACCCTATTCAAAAAGACCCTACGTGGTATATTGGAATATTAGGTATGCGACTATGCATAGATATGAAACAAAACTCGGAAGGTAAAAACTAACGTTGTATAATCCTGTATAGGGGCGATAAGAAAGGGCGATAAGTTGACAGTAAAAAAAGTGGTATTCCGGGGCCGAGATAACCGTACCACGTTCGCCTTGCTAGTGCTATACAAACGGAACGTGGTACGCGACTTCGATACCACGTCCTTTTTATTTATAGAGATTTTACATTATTTGTAGTAAATTTTTTAAATTATGTTGATTATTTAATCCATTTTGATGTTTTTATAGGCCATATTTACACTTTATGCTAAAATTAATTACAATACAGATAACCGATCGGTAATAATACTGTGTAAATTTAAAAAGACCCAACGTGGTATATTGGAAATGAAATGAAGTGGGGTTTAACGTCCTACTGTTCCGCTCCGATCGGGCTAATGAAAACGGGCATAACAGTACCTCGCTCGACTTTCTCTGTCTACAAAAACGAAGCGTGGTACGCGACTTTGGCTTATTTTTCAAATTGGATCATTTTGATATTTTTATAGGCCATATACTGTATCCGATTTAAAAAGACCCTACGTGGTATATTGGGTAGATATGAAATAAAACGTGGCAAGTAAAACGGGGTATAATAAAATATGTGGATTATACGAGAGTGCCTTGAGTCGAATATAGTAGTAAACAAAAGTGGTATAATAGAATCCGATGCTGAGATAACCGTACCACGCTCGCCTTGCTGGATCTATAAAACCGGAACGTGGTACCCGACTTCGGTAAAAAAGAATCGTGGTAAAATAGAATCCAAGACAGACAACCGTACGACACTCGCCTTGCTGATTCTATACAAACGGAACGTTGTACGCGACTTTGGTTCTATACAAACGGAACATGGTGCGCCACCTCAGTTAAAAAAAACGTGGTATAATAGAATCAGAGACTGAGATAATCGTACCACGCTCGCCTTACTGGTTCTATGCAAACGGGACGTGGTACGCGACTTCGGCTAAAAAAACGTGGTATAATAGAATCAGAGACTGAGATAATCGTACCAAGCTCGCCTTACTTGTTCTATACAAACGGAACGTGGTACAAAACTTGGGTTCAAAAACGTGGTATAATAGAATCCGAGACTGTAATAATCGTACCACGCTATACATAAACGGAACGTTGTACGTGACTCCGGTAAAAAAAAGGTGGTATACTAGAATCAGTGACTGGTATAACAATGGCACGCTCGCCTACTGGTTGTACACAAACGGAACGTGGTGCGCGACTTCGATACAAGAAAAGTGGTAAAATAGAATCCAAGACTGAGATAACCGTAATTAGAACCAAAGACTGGGATAACCACGCCCGGCTTACTACTTTTATACAACTGAAACGTGGTAAACTAGCTCTACTTCTCTTATACAATTGAAACGTGGTACGCGGCTTTGGTACCACGTCCTTTTTAATAATAGGGATTTTACATTTTTCGATGCAGATTTTGCAAATTATGTTGATTATTTGATCCATTTTGATGTTTTATAGGCCACTTCGGTACAAAAAACGTGGTATACTAGAATCAGAGACTGTGATAACCGTAGCACGCTCGCCGTATACTGGTTCTATACAAATGGAACGTAGTACGCGACATCGGTACAAAAAACGTGGTATAATAGAAACTGAGACAGAGATAACCGTACCATGCTCGCCTGGCAGGTTCTGTACAAACGAAACGTGGTACGCGACTTCGGTACAAAAACGTGGTAAACTAGAAACCGAGAGCAAGATAACGGTAACTAGAAACCGATTCTGAGATAACCGTACCACGCCCGGCTTACTTCTATACAACTGAAACGCATTATGCTCGCCTTACTTCTCATATGCAATTGAAACGTGGTACTAGGCTAATTGGCACCACGTCTTTTTTTAATTATAGAGATTTATACATTATTCAAAGCAGATTTTGCAAATTGTGTTAATTATTTAATACATTTTCATGTTTTATACTATAGGCCATATTTACACTTTATGACCATAGGGATACTAATAAATGTACTGAGACAATCGTAACAGTACCACGCTCGTCTTACTGATTCTATACAAACGGAACGGTGTACATGACTTCGGTACAAAAAACGTGGTATAATAGAATCCGAGACGGAGATAACCGTACTAAGCTTGCCTGACAGGCTCTATACAAACGAAACGTGGTACGCGACTTGGGTACAAAAACGTGGTAAACTAGAACCCGCAACCAAGATAACGGTAACTAGAAACCGATACTGAGATAACCCTACCACACCCGGCTTACTACTTCTATACAACTGAAACGTGTTATGCTCGCCTTACTTCTCATATACAATTGAAACGTGGTACTCGGCTTTGGTACCACGTCTTTTTTTAATTATAGAGATTTTACATTATTCGAAGCAGATTTTGCAAATTGTGTGGATTATTTAATCCATTTTGATGTTTTAACTATAGGTCATATTTACACTTTATGATAAAATAAATTATCGTGCAACATAATGCGTTTCAGTGCCATTTGTAACTAGGGACTCGAAGAACGAGGCTAGACTTATTCCACAAGTCATGTTAAACGGTGACCGCATATTCTTATCTGGAGAACATGTGCAATAAACGTAATCGACGTAGACTGATATAACCAGACGCTAGAGATTGCCATTCGATTTCGCCGAACCTAACTGATTAGAAATTACTGTAAAAACAGAAACGATTGAATGTAAATCAGTTTATTTTCATTCATATTACATTAATATATGCGTTGCGACCCATTTGTGTTAATGTCGAGGTCCCAGATATTAGCGATTGAGCCCCTTTATTTATAGTGATTTACATTTGTACCGAAGTCGCGTACCACGTTCCATTTGTATAGAACCAGTATAGGGCGAGCGTGGCACGGTTATCTCAGTCACTGATTCTATTATATCACTGGATTAAATAATCAACATAATTTGAGAAATACGACAAATTCGCGTACCACGTTTCGTTTGTATAAAAGTAGTAAAGCCAGCGTGGTACGGTTATCTCTGTCTCGGATTCTATTATACCACGGTTTTTTTTTGTACCGAAGTCGCGTACCACGTTCCGTTTGTATAGAACCAGTACAAGGCGAGCGTGCCACGGTTATCCCAGTCTCTGATTCTAGTATACCACTCTTTTTTTTTTACCGAAGTCGCGTATAACTTTTCGTTTGTATAGAACCAGTAGAATGAGCGTTATACGGTTATCTCAGTCTCGGATTCTATTATACCACGTTTTTGAACTGAAGTCGCGTACCACGTTCCGTTTTCATAGAACCGGTACAAGGCGAGCGTGCCACGGTTATCCCAGTCTTTGATTCTAGAATACCACTCTTTTTTTTTTACCGAAGTCGCGTATAACTTTTCGTTTGTATAGAACCAGTAGGATGAGCGTTGTACGGTTATCTCAGTTTCGAATTCTATTATACCACCCTTTTTCGTACCGAAGTCCCATACCACGTTCCATTTGTATAGAACACGTAAAAATGAGCGTAGTACGATTATATCAGTTTCGGATTCTATTATACAACATTTTTTTGTATCGAAGTCGCGGGCCACGTTTTTCTAGACCCAGTTAGACGATCGTGGTGCGATTATCTCAGTCTCGGATTCTATTATACCACGTTTTTGAACCGAAGTTGCGTACCGTGTTCCGTTTGTAAAGAACCAGTAAGGCGAGGGTGGTACGATTATCTCATTCTCGGATTCTATTATAAAACATTTTTTGTACCGAAGTCGCGTACCACGCCCTGTTTGTATAGAACCTGTAAAGCAAGTATGGTACGATTATCTCATTCTCGGATTCTTTTATACCACGTTTTTTGCATCGAAGTCGCGCAACCCGTTCACATTTTATAGAACCAGTACGATTATCTCAGTCTCGGATTCTATTATACCACGTTTTTGAACCCAAGTTTCGTACCACATTCCGTGTGTATAGAACCAGTAAGGCGAGCTTGGTACGATTATCTCAGTCTCGGATTCTATACTATACTACCGAAGTCGCTTACCACGTTCCGGTTGTATAGAACCTGTAAGGTGAGCGTGGTACGATTATCTCAGTCCCTGATTCTATTATACCACGTTTTTTGAACCGAAGTCGCGTACCACGTTCCGTTTGTATAGAACCAGTAAGGCGAGCGTGGTACGATTATCTCAGTCTCTGATTCTATTATACCACGTTTTTTGAACCGAAGTCGCGTACCACGTTCCATTTGTATAGAACCAGTAAGGCGAGCGTGGTAAGATTATGGTAAGATTTTGCATCGAAGTCGCGCAACACGTTCCCTTTTTATAGAACCAGTACGATTATCTCAGTCTCGGGTTCTGTTATAACACGTTTTTGAACCCAAGTTTCGTACCATGTACGTTCCGTTATAGAACAAGTAAGGCGAGCTTGGTACGATTATCTCAGTCTCTGATACTATTATACCACGTTTTTTTAACCGAAGTCGCGTACCACGTCCCGTTTGCATAGAACCAGTAAGGCGAGCGTGGTACGATTATCTCAGTCTCTGATTCTATTATACCACGTTTTTTGAACTAAAGTGGCGCACCATGTTCCGTTTGTATAGAACCAGTACGATTATCTCACTCTCGGATTCTATTATACAACGTTTTTGAACCGAAGTCGCGTACCACGTTCCGTTTGTATAGAACCAGTAAGGCGAGCGTGGTACGGTTATCTCAGTCTTTGATTCTATTATAAAACATTTTTTGTACCGAAGTCGCGTACCACGTCCCGTTTGTATATTCTAGTTCGGTACCATGTCCTTTTTATTTATAGGAATTTAGCATTATATGTAGTAAATTTTGATTATTTAATCCATTTTGATGTTTTTATAGGCCACATTTACACTTTATGTTCAATCTAATACTGAGTAAAAGTTAATAAACTATTCCCTATTTAGAAAGACTCTACGTGGTATATTGGAAATGAAATGAAATGGGGTTTAACGTCCTACTGTTGTGCTCCGACTGGGCTAATGAAAACGTGCATATCAGTACCTCACTCGACTTTCTCCGTCTACAAAAACGAAACGTGGTACGCGACTTTGGCTTATTTTTCAAATTATGTTGATAATTTAATCCATTTGATGATTTTATAGGCCATATACTGTACCCTATATAAAAAAAAGCCTTGTGGTATAGTGGGTAGATATGAAATAAAACGTGACAAGGCTAACCCTAACCCTAACTGATTCTATATTATACCACGTTTTTTTAACCGAAGTCGCGTACCACGTCCCGTTTGCATAGAACCAGTAAGGCGAGCGTGGTACGATTATCTCAGTCTCTGATTCTATTATACCACGTTTTTTTAACTGAAGTGGCGCACCATGTTCCGTTTGTATAGAACCAGTACGATTATCTCACTCTCGGATTCTATTATACCACGTTTTTGAACCGAAGTCGCGTATCACGTTCCTTTCCGTGGTATAATAGTATACGAGACTGAGATAATCGTACTGCTTCTATACAAACAGAACGTGGTGCACGACATCGGATTCTATTATACCACGTTTTTAAACCTAAGAAGCGAACAATATACAGCCTATAAAACATCAAAAATGGATTAAAGTATGTTAAAACATAATTTTAAAAATAAGCCAAATTGGTATACCAGAATCAGAGACTGGGTTAACCGTGGTACGCTCGCCTTATACTGGCTCTATACAAACTGAACGTGTTACGCGACTTCGGTACAATAGAAACTTGGTATAATAGAATCCGAGACTGAGATAATCATACCACGCTCGCCTTACTGGTTAGAACAAGTAAGGCGAGCTTGGTACGATTATCTCAGTCTCTGATTCTATTATACCACGTTTTTTTAACCGAAGTCGCGTACCACGTCCCGTTTGCATAGAACCAGTAAGGCGAGCGTGGTACGATTATCTCAGTCTCTGATTCTATTATACCACGTCCCGTTTGCATAGAACTAGTAAGACGTGCGTGGCACGATTATCCCAGTCTCGGATTCTATTATACCACTTTTTTGAACCGAAGTCGTGTACCACGTTCCGTTTGTATAGAACCAGTAATTTGAGCGTGGTACGATTATCGCAGTCTCTGCTTCTATTATACATTGTACCACTTTTTTGTAGAATACCAGACTGAGATGATCGTACCACGCTCGCTTTACTGGTTCTATACAAACGGAACGCGGTACGATCATCTCAGTCTCGTATTCTATTACATCACGTTTTTGAACCGAAGTCGCGTACCACGTTCCGAGCGTTGTACGATTATCTCAGTCTTGGATTCTATTATAAAACATTTTTTGTACCGAAGTCGTGTACCACGTCCCGTTCATAGAACCAGTAAGGCGAGCGTGGTACGATTATTGCAGTCTCGGATTCTAGTTCGGTACCACGTCCTTTTTATTTATAGGGATTTAGCATTATATGTAGTAAATTTTGATTATTTAATCCATTTTGATGTTTTTATAGGCCACATTTACACTTTATGTTCAATCTAATACTGAGTAAAAGTTAATAAACTATTCCCTATTTAGAAAGACTCTACGTGGTATATTGGAAATGAAATGAAATGGGGTTTAACGTCCTACTGTTGTGCTCCGACTCGGCTAATTAAAACGTGCATATCAGTACCTCACTCGATCTTTCTCCGTCTACAAAAACGAAACGTGGTACGCGACTTTGGCTTATGTTTCAAATTATGTTAATAATTTAATCCATTTCGGTGCCTTTATAGGCCATATACTGTACCCCATATAAAAAAAAAGCCTTGTGGTATAGTGGGTAGATATGAAATAAAACGTGGCAAGTAAAACGGGGCATAATAAAATACGTGGATGATACGAGAGTACCTTGAGTTGATAGTTAAACAAAACGTGGTATAATGGAATCCGAGACCGAGATAACCGTACCACGCTCCGAAACAGATAATCATGGATTAAATAATTTTAAAAAATGTACTACATATAATGCTAAATCCCTATAAATGAAAAGGACGTGGTACCGAACTAGAATCCGAGACTGTGATAATCGTACTTCACTCGCCTTACTGGTTCTGTACAAACGTGACGTGGTACGCGACTTCGGTACAAAAAATGTTTTATAATAGAATCCAGGACTGAGATAATCGTACCACGCTCGGAACGTGGTACGCGACTTCGGTTCAAAAACGTGATGTAATAGAATACGAGACTAAGATGATCGTGTAAGAATCCGAAACTGAGATGATCGTACCACGTTCCGTTTGTATAGAACCAGTAAGGCGAGCGTGGTACGATCATCTCAGTCTCGGATTCTACAAAAAACGTGGTACAATGTATAATAGAAGCAGAGACTGCGATAATCGTACCACGCTCAAATTACTGGTTCTATACAAACGGAACGTGGTACACGACTTCGGTTCAAAAAGGTGGTATAATAGAATCCCAGACTGGGATAATCATGCCACGCACGTCTTACTAGTTCTATGCAAACGGGACGTGGTGCGCGATTCAGGTACCACGTTCCGTTTGTATGGAACCAGTAAGGCGAGAGTGGTATGATTATCTCAGTCTCGGATTCTATTATACCAAGTTTCTATTGTACCGAAGTCGCGTAACACGTTCCGTTTGTATAGAGCCAGTATAAGGCGAGCGTGCCACGGTTATCCCAGACTCTGATTCTAGTATACCACGTTTTTGAACCGAAGTTGCGTACTGCGTTCCGTTTTTTTTAAAAAAACAGTAAGGCGAGCGTGGTATGATTATCCCAGTCTCTGAATCTATTATACCACGTTCCGTTTGTATAGAACCAGTAACGCGAGCGTGGTATGATTATCTCAGTTTCGGATTCTATTATACCACGTTTTTGAACCGAAGTCGCGTACCACGTTCCGCTTGTATAGAACCAGTAAGGCGAGCGTGGTACGATTATCTCAGTTTCGGATTCTATTATACCACGTTTTTTGGACCTAAGTCTTACTAGTTCTATGCAAACGGGACGTGGTACGCGACTTTGGTACCACGTTCCGTTCATATAGAACCAGTAAGGCGAGCGTGGTATGATTATCTCAGTCTCGGATTCTATTATACCAAGTTTCTATTGTATCGAAGTCGCGTACCACGTTCCGTTTGTATAGAGCCAGTATAAGGCGAGCGTGTCACGGTTATCCCAGTTTCTGATTCTAGTATACCACGTTTTTGAACCGAAGTTGCGTACCGCGTTCCGTTTTTAAAAAAAAACAGTACGGCGAGCGTGGTATGATTATCCCAGTCTCTGAATCTATTATACCACGTTCCGTTTGTATAGAACCAGTAACGCGAGCGTGGTATGATTATCTCAGTTTCGGATTCTATTATACCACGTTTTTGAATCGAAGTCGCGTACCACGTTCCGCTTGTATAGAACCAGTAAGGCGAGCGTGGTACGATTATCTCCGTTTCGGATTCTATTATACCACGTTTTTTGGACCTAAGTCTTACTAGTTCTATGAAAACGGGACGTGGAACGCGACTTTGGTACCACGTTCCGTTCATATAAAACCAGTAAGGCGAGCGTGGTATGATTATCTCAGTTTCTATTGTACCGAAGTCGCGTACCACGTTCCGTTTGTATAGAGCCAGTGTAAGGCGAGCGTGCCACGGTTATCCCAGTCTCTGATTCTAGTATACCACTTTTTTGAACCGAAGTTGCGTACCGCGTTCCGTTTTTTAAAAAACCAGTAAGGCGAGCGTGGTATGATTATCCCAGTCTCTGAATCTATTATACCACGTTCCGTTTGTATAGAACCAGTAACGCGAGCGTCGTATGATTATCTCAGTTTCGGATTCTATTATACCACGTTTTTGAACCGAAGTCGCGTACCACGTTCCGTTTGTATAGAACCAGTAAGGCGAGCGTGGTACGATTAATTCAGTTTCGGATTCTATTATGCCACGTTTTTTGGACCAAAGTCTTACTAGTTCTATACAAACGGGACGTGGTACGCGACTCTGGTACCACGTTCCGTTCATATAGAACCAGTAAGGCGAGCGTGGTATGATTATCTCAGTCTCGGATTCTATTATACAAAGTTTCTATTGTACCGAAGTCGCGTACCACGTTCCGTTTGTATAGAGCCAGTATAAGGCGAGCGTGCCACGGTTATCCCAGTCTCTGATTCTAGTATACCACGTTTTTGAACCGAAGTTGCGTACCGCGTTCCGTTTTTTAAAAAAAACGGTAAGGCGAGCGTGGTATGATTATCCCAGTCTCTGAATCTATTATACCACGTTCCGTTTGTATAGAACCAGTAACGCGAGCGTGGTATGATTATCTCAGTTTCGGATTCTATTATACCACGTTTTTGAACCGAAGTCGCGTACCACGTTCCGTTTGTATAGAACCAGTAAGGCGAGCGTGGTACGATTATCTCAGTTTCGGATTCTATTATACCACGTTTTTTGGACCTAAGTCTTACTAGTTCTATGCAAACGGGACGTGGTACGCGACTTTGGTACCACGTTCCGTTCATATAGAACCAGTAAGGCGAGCGTGGTATGATTATCTCAGCCTCGGATTCTATTATACCAAGTTTCTATTGTACCGAAGTCGCGTACCACGTTCCGTTTGTATAGAGCCAGTGTAAGGCGAGCGTGCCACGGTTATCCCATTCTGTGATTCTAGTATACCACGTTTTTGAACCGAAGTTGCGTACCGCGTTCCGTTTTTTAAAAAACCAGTAAGGCGAGCGTGGTATGATTATCCCAGTCTCTGAATTTATTATACCACGTTCCGTTTGCATAGAACCAGTAACGCGAGCGTGGTATGATTATCTCAGTTTCGGATTCTATTATACCACGTTTTTGAACCGAAGTCGCGTACCACGTCCCGTTTGTATAGAACCAGTAAGGCGAGCGTGGTACGATTATCTCAGTTTCGGATTCTATTATGCCACGTTTTTCTGGACCGAAGTCTTACTAGTTCTATACAAACGGGACGTGGTACGCGACTCTGGTACCACGTTCCGTTCATATAGACGTAGTAAGGCGAGCAGGCGAGCGTGGTATGATTATCTCAGTCTCGGATTCTATTATACCAAGTTAATATTGTACCGAAGTCGCGTACACCGTTCCGTTTGTATAGAGCCAGTATAAGGCGAGCGTGCCACGGTTATCCCAGTCTCTGATTCTAGTATACCAATTTGGCTTATTTTTGAAATTATGTTGATAATTTAATCGATTTTGATGTTTTATAGGCCGTATACTGGTACGCTTCTTAGGTTTAAAAAGGTGGTATAATAGAATCCGATGTCGCGCACCACGTTCCGTTTGTATAGAACCAGTACGATTATTTCAGTCTCGTATTCTATTATACCACGTTTTTGAACCGAAGTTGCGTACCGCGTTCCGTTTGTATAGAACCAGTAAGGCGAGCGTGGTACGATTATCTCAGTTTCGGATTCTATTATGCCACGTTTTTCTGGACCGAAGTCTTACTAGTTCTATACAAACGGGACGTGGTACGCGACTCTGGTACCACGTTCCGTTCATATAGACGTAGTAAGGCGAGCGTGGTATGATTATCTCAGTCTCGGATTCTATTATACCAAGTTAATATTGTACCGAAGTCGCGTACACCGTTCCGTTTGTATAGAGCCAGTATAAGGCGAGCGGGCCACGGTTATCCCAGTCTCTGATTCTAGTATACCAATTTAGCTTATTTTTAAAATTATGTTGATAATTTAATCGATTTTGATGTTTTATAGGCCGTATACTGGTACGCTTCTTAGGTTTAAAAAGGTGGTATAATAGAATCCGATGTCGCGCACCACGTTCCGTTTGTATAGAACCAGTACGATTATTTCAGTCTCGTATTCTATTATACCACGCTTTTCAACCGAAGTTGCGTACCGCGTTCCGTTTTTTTAAAAAACCAGTAAGGCGAGCGTGGTATGATTATCTCAGTCTCTGAATCTATTATACCACGTTCCGTTTGTATAGAACCAGTAACGCGAGCGTGGTATGATTATCTCAGTTTAGGATTCTATTATACCACGTTTTTGAACCGAAGTTGCGTACCACGTTCCAGTAAGGCGAGTGTGGTATGATTATCTCAGTTTCGGATTCTATTATACCACGTGTTTGAACCGAATTTGCGTACCACGTTCCGTTTGTATAGAACCGGTAAGGCGAGCGTGGTACGATTATCTCAGTTTCGGATTCTATTATACCACGTTTTTTGGACCAAAGTCTTACTAGTTGTATGCAAACGGGACGTGGTACGCGACTGTGGTACCACGTTCCGTTCATATAGAACCAGTAAGGCGATCGTGGTATGATTATCCCAGTCTCGGATTCTATTATACCAAGTTTCAATTGTACCGAAGTCGCGTACCACGTTCCGTTTGTATAGAGCCAGTATAAGGCGAACGTGCCACGGTTATCCCAGTCTCTGATTCTATTATACCACGTTTTTGAACCGAAGTCGCGTACCACGTTCCGCTTGTATAGAACCAGTAAGGCGAGCGTGGTACGATTATCTCAGTTTTGGAGTCTATTATACCACGTTTTTTGGACCTAAGTCTTACTAGTTGTATGCAAACGGGACGTGGTACGCGACTTTGGTACCACGTTCTGTTCATAAAGAACCAGTAAGGCGAGCGTGGTATGATTATCTCAGTTTCTATTGTACCGAAGTCGCGTACCACGTTCCGTTTGTATAGAGCCAGTGTAAGGCGAGCGTGCCACGGTTATCCCAGTCTCTGATTCTAGTATACCACGTTTTTGAACCGAAGTTGCGTACCGCGTTCCGTTTTTTAAAAAACCAGTAAGGCGAGCGTGGTATGATTATCCCAGTCTCTGAATCTATTATACCACGTTCCGTTTGTATCGAACCAGTAACGCGAGCGTGGTATGATTATCTCAGTTTCGGATTCTATTATACCACGTTTTTGAATCGAAGTCGCGTACCACGTTCCGATTGTATAGAACCAGTAAGGCGAGCGTGGTACGATTATCTCAGTTTCGGATTCTATTATGCCACGTTTTTTGGACCGAAGTCTTACTAGTTCTATAAAAACGGGACGTGGTACGCGACTCTGGTACCACGTTCCGTTCATATAGAAGTAGTAAGGCGAGCGTGGTATGATTATCTCAGTCTCGGATTCTATTATACCAAGTTGATATTGTACCGAAACTCGCGTACCACGTTCCGTTTGTATGGAGCCAGTATAAGGCGAGCGTGCCACGGTTATCCCAGTCTCTGATTCTAGTATACCAATTTGGCTTATTTTTGAAATTATGTTGATAATTTAATCGATTTTGATGTTTTATACGCCGTATACTGGTACGCTTCTTAGGTTTAAAAACGTGGTATAATAGAATCCGATGTCGCGCACCACGTTCCGTTTGTATAGAATCAGTACGATTATTTCAGTCTCGTATTCTATTATACCACGTTTTTGAACCGAAGTTGCGTACCGCGTTCCGTTTTTTAAAAAAACAGTAAGGCGAGCGTGGTATGATTATCCCAGTCTCTGAATCTATTATACCACGTTCCGTTTGTATAGAACCAGTAACGCGAGCGTGGTATGGTTATCTCAGTTTCGGATTCTATTATACCACGTTTTTGAACCGAAGTCGCGTACCACGTTCCGTTTGTATAGAACCAGTAAGGCAAGCGTGGTACGATTATCTCAGTTTCGGATTCTATTATACCACGTTTTTGGACCTAAGTCTTACTAGTTCTATGCAAACGGGACGTGGTACGCGACTTTGTTACCACGTTCCGTTCATATAGAACCAGTTCCGTTTGTATAGAGCCAGTATAAGGCGAGCGTGCCACGGTTATCCCTGTCTCTGATTCTAGTATACCACGTTTTTGAACCGAAGTTGCGTACCGCGTTCCGTTTTTTAAAAAACCAGTAAGGCGAGCGTGGTATGATTATCCCAGTCTCTGAATCTATTATACCATGTTCCCTTTGTATAGAACCAGTAACGCGGGCGTGGTATGATTATCTCAGTTTCGGATTCTATTATACCACGTTTTTGAACCGAAGTTGCCTACCACGTTCCGTTTGTATAGAACCAGTAAGGCGAGCGTGGTACGATTATCTCAGTTTCGGATTCTATTATACCACGTTTTTTGGACCGAAGTCTTACTAGTTCTATGCAAACGGGACGTGGTACGCGACTTTGGTACCACGTTCCGTTCATATAGAACCAGTAAGGCGAGCGTGGTATGATTATCTCAGTCTCGGATTCTATTATACCAAGTTTCTATTGTACCGAAGTCGCGTACCACGTTCCGTTTGTATAGAGCCAGTATAAGGCGAGCGTGCCACGGTTATCCCATTCTCTGATTCTAGTATACCAATTTGGCTTATTTTTAAAATTATGTTGATAATTTAATCCATTTTGATGTTTTATAGGCCGTATACTGGCCGTATATCTATTATACCACGTTTTTTTGTACCGAAGTCGCGCACCACGTTTCATGTGTGTCACGGTTATCCCAGTCTCTGATTCTAGTATACCACTCCTTTATTTACCGAAGTCGCGCACCATATTCCGTTTGCATAGAACACATAAGACGAGCGTGGTACGATTATATCAGTCTCGGATTCTATTATACCACGTTTTTATACCACGTTTGTATGGAATATATAATCATTACAATTTGGAAAATTTGCTTCAAATAATGTAAATCCCAATAATTAAAAAGGACGTGGTACCAAAGTCGCGTACCACGTTTCAATTGTACAGAAGCAGTAATGTGGGGTTGATTGGGTTATCCCCGCTTCGGATTCTAATATATCAAGAAGTTTGTTTTACACAATATTGTTAACAGTATGGTAATTGACGGGCCGATCGGCTATTTGTATTGTAATTTATTTTAACATAAGGTGAAAATAGGGCCTATAAAACAACAAAATGGATTAAATAATCAAAATAATTCGAAAAATAAGCATGATATAATTTAAAATAAGTCAAAGTCGCGTACCACGTTTCGTTTGCATAGAAACAGTAAATGAACTTGGCACTGTTATCTCAGCCTCAGATTCTATTGTACCACGTTCTTTTTACTTATCAACTCACTGTTCTTTCGTGTCATTCTCATTCTTTATTATACCACGTTTTTAACTGCTACGTTTTAGTATATCTACGCAGTAGTGCAATATACCACGTGGGGCCTTTTTAAATAGGTAACAATAACGTGTACACCGTATATTAATGGCGATTATTTTAACCGACTGATTGAATTGTATTATATTAAATATCAAGTGTAAATATGATCTATAAATAGAATAAAACATTGAAATTATTTAAATAATTAATGTAATTTCCAAAATTAGCTTTTAAACGGGTAAAATCACCATAATTAAAAAGAACGTGGTACCAAAATCTCGTACCACGTTACATTTGCATAGAAGCAATAGGGACGAGCGTGGTATTTTGGAGCGTGGTATTTAGCCACTGCCGAAACATACTGATTGAAAGTAATAACAACCTTTCGCATCGGTACGAATACAAAAACATCATCGATTCGTGTGTGCTTATGTCAACTAGTAATCGAGTGTTCGGCCAGTGAAAAACGTTACGCGTATGGAGCTGGATTCACGTAGGTATGCAAACAAACATTGTTCTTCCCTTACGCAAATGAAGCAATGACGCCACCCATAAGAAGCGTGGATGACACTTAATTGAGACCTGTTCGAAGTGAAAAATTTGATATCCGAAGTGTTCATTTCTACCGCACTTGCACAACAACACTTCAAATTTTCAATGAAATAAAGAAGGCAGAAATGATATTGAAGGGAGGATGACACCATACCAAATATGCTAATTAGGCTTCCACGAAGTGTTCACTTCAAGCCAGTGCTTATCGCGTGTTTTGCTCACTTTAACCCGGTGCTTATTGAGTGTTTGGCTCACTTCAGGTCAGTGCCCATCGCGTGTTTTGCTCACTTCAAGCCAGTGCTTATTGAGTGTTTTGCTCACTTCAAGCCAGTGCTTATTGAGTGTTTTGCTCACTTCAGGTCAGTGCCCATCGCGTGTTTTGCTCACTTCACGCCAGTGCTTATTGCGTGTTTTGCTCACTTCAGCTCGGTGCTTTTTGAGTGTTTGGCTCACTTCGAACCAGTGCCCATCGCGTGTTTTGCTCACTTCACGCCAGTGCTTATTGCGTGTTTTGCTCACTTCAACCCGGTGCATTTTGAGTGTTTGGCTCACTTCAACCTAGTGCTTATCAAGTGCTTTGAGCATGTTCAGGGTCAATTCATGTAGTTTCGCTTCCTTTCTATCTTTTAAACTCACTCGTGCAACAACTTGCCAATAATGTTAGGCCGTGAAATTTACTTTTATTTAACGGTGCTGGCTTCGTGGGGTGTCGTCCATGTATCAAACACAAGGACCATTGAACTAACCGATTTCTGATCATCAGACATGGACGGTGACAGCCCATGTTTACTTCAATTTACCATCTTATCTACACATATTATTCACATACCTCTACCAGCACTGATGAACTATTAATTTACAAACTCTGGAAAAAAATATTAAAGACGAAAAATCATCTGCAGTGAAAATAAGAATGCACCCGAAATCAAAACAGGTTGTTCATGTTAATCATGATTTTTATATTGATCTAGGCCTATATAATATACTAATTTGCTTAGTAGTATTACTACATGTATAAATAATAGTCTATTATACATGTAGTATTACTACTAAGCAAATAAGTATAGATCAATATAAAAATTATGATTATTAAATAGAGTATAGCCTACTATTACTAATTTACTACTATAGTATCATAGTATATAGGTCAAATGATTTAATGACAACAATTGTGAATTGAACTATGCAATCATCAATGCCCGGATGGCAATAATAAATAAGCCATGATGAATAGATGTAGTTCAAATTAAGCTGAATAATTTTCTTGGCCAAATCGTCAAATTATAAACAGGTAACATAAGCGACCTCATAGCAGTGTACATTTTAATTTTTCTTCATCAATCAATGAAATGGACCCTTCCCCAGTTCCACGCCATGACGACACCAAATCCAAATGTGAAAATGCGTGCGAGAATTCGCAGACTAAACTTATTTTTCCGCGATTTTCACCAACTTAGACATTTTGTTACTGATAGTTTTAACTAATCATTAAAAAGCCTAGCTATGTGAAACAAAAAATGGTCTTAAAACTTCCAGAAATATTAGTATTATTACAATTGAATAACTTACCTTAAATTGTTTGAATCACTAAATCAAAAAACATGGCGGCATAATTTGAGACGAAGGCTACGATTGGATTAAATTTCACTTGTTGACCAATCCGAGCGATCTTTAGAAAATACGAGTAAAAAAAAAACGAAAAGAAATTTAAAATTCTTTATTAACAGACATTATTTTGTCTTTGTTTGGTTATAAATTTATTTCCTAAACAAATTTTGAATTATGTAAGAAAACATTATTTTCCGTTATTTCCGTCGCATCTATCGAGCCTAGAATCTAGGTCACTAAGAAAACATTGTTTTCCGTTATTTCCGTCAATCCATGTCGCATCTATCTGCTAGCCTAGAATCTAGGTCACAATCACAGTATAATAACTGTTTCAAAATATAAAAAATTCCTGCTTTTCTATTAGACTTTTAAAGTTTGCTTGTCGTGAAATAACTGCCCTTAAAATTACATCGTTGTTACTTGTTGTATAGGTCTATTCATTATTGAACAATTCAAAAAAAAAAAAGTAAATAAAAAAAACAATAATAAATAAATGAAATGAAATGGGGATTAACGTCCTACTGTTCTGCTCCTAAACTGAGCTAATGAAGACGGGCATAGGCTACGCCATACAGTGGGGTATGAGGGAAATTTTGCCCGGGCAGCGGCGCTACGGCCCACACTTAATATATCAAATTCCAACTACACAGCTGTCCTTATAAATAAATAAATAATAATAAATCAACAATAATTTAATTACTTTATCACCATTTTGACAATAATAATAAGGCTGTTTAATTATACAGCTATATAGACCTACAATATTACAAATTTAGTTTATGATGTACAGTGTAGGCCTACATCTCTATATTCATTTAAGAAACAACTTAAAAACACATTTTTAAACAGGATTCTGACTGACTTTGTATTAATAGTGAGAGAGAGTAATGGGGCTTAACATCCACTGACACAATTATTTATAAACTAGGTCATTTCAGGACTAACATATGGTTTTTAATTTTATTTCAATAATTTGCTTGGGCATAGGGGTCTTTAGCAGTGGGATGACCCAGAGAGAACCCTCATGTATCACCAGGCCTTCGACTCAATGACAGGCCTTATAATACAGCGCACATTTCCAAAGCAAATGCATTTCATTGTATCAAAATTGTTTTTCAATATTTTTAACTTTTCATGAATTATAGTTTTTGAAATTTCAATGTCATTGAAAATATGATATAGTTCTTGGGCCTACTGTTGTTTTTTTTTTTTTAAATGACAGATTCTCGCAATTTTAACATAGGATATAGACCTACTTAATGTCTTTTCGAGACTAAAACATGGTTCAATTCTATTTCTAAAATTTGCGCATGCATGTAGGGGTCTTTAGCAGTGGGAGGAAACCGGAGGACCCGGTGAAAAACCCACAAGGTTGGACAGGCTACTACTCCTTGTCACGTAACTGCCGCATAGAAACCATGCCAGTTTACTCGGTAACAGACCTTATGATACAATACACACGCGCCAACCATTCAGCTATCCACCACCCATCCAGTTGGCGGTATATATCACCACTATCTGCGCAAATTCCAAAATTATCTGACAGATTATTCCCTGGTTTCATCAGATGGAGCAGTAAAACAGGGGAGCCACAGTGGCTCGGTGGAAAAGATGTTTGGCTCAGTAACTGAGAAATCACACGTTTATCAGAATTTTCCGGTGTGGTTCCCCATAGCAATGCAGGACTGAAGGCCTGGCAAGAAAAAAATGTAACAGAGTGCACATAAAATAACCCTTGGCAGTTGGAATTCAATGTGTCTGGGCAAAACTTCCCTTATATCACTCTGAATGGCGTATTTAATTCGATATTCCTGTTTTCATTCAACCAGTCAAAGAAAAACAGTAGGATGTTAAACTTAAACCCCATTTCATATCAGTTGCTTGATGCACTGGATGAAGGCTCACTATATAACCAGTGTTGGCTGGCCTAGAGAGAGAGAGAGAGAGAAATGGGGTTTAATGTCCACTCAACACAAACTAGGTCATTTCGGGACTAACATATGGTTTTTAATTTTATTTCAATAATTTGCTTGCGCGTAGGGGTCTTTAGCAGTGGGAGGCAACCGGAGTGCCCGGGGGAAACCCACAAGGTTGAGAAGGCGCACCTATCTCCATGCCACATACACTCACATCAGGGCTCGAAATCACAGCCGCAAGCCAGAGGTGACCGGCCAGCTAGAGGTCGAAGCGCGGCACTCTAGACCACTAGGCCATCCCAACCCCCTGGCTGGCCTAGACAGTTCATTTGGATTTTCTGACCCGAGGTTTCTCATTGTCATTGGTGTAGGGCAGAAGGGCCTGTCAAGAAAGTATCCGTAGTTGTTTGGAGTAGTTAGGAAATTGGTGTACATGTAAAAGTGCCCAACGCCGTATGTACTAGTATGTTATGTAGGCTAAAAAAATCCATGGCGATTGTATTTGTAATTTGATAAAAAAAAATAAAAAGTAGGCCTATAAAATATCAAATAAGTCAGGAAGCTACATTATATTTAGGCCCTAATGAAATTCAAGTATCAAAACATTCAATTCTCGTCGGCCAATTTTATTTTTGTCTTTGCCAATGGCTATCGGAGGAATGAGCGTACCCGATGTACATGACCTATATTTAGGCTACAGGTCGCCGCCATGTTTATGCCATGGACAACAAACCGCCACCTCTCGGTAATCATGGAAATATATTTTAGTACTATCAAACATTGATTGTTTTTCGAAGTAAATAATTTACATATTTGAAAAGAGCAACGAACGTACTTTTCTTGGACCGTCAAAAAATACGAGTTCCGCAACACTGACTTGCGCCGCTTTCCATGACAATGTGACCAATGCGTGTGATGTCATGTGCATTAACTCTATTCCCTCATTTTTTTTAAAAAAACAAGGCGTAACAGCCAATAACCACCAATTTGATTAATTATTATGTATAAATAATCACTACAGGATTAATTTTCCCGACACAGAAAGGGGGATATTGCAATAATAAGCTGCATATCTTATCTAGTATATGGACTCCGTGTAGAGCGAACCTCGCTAATGTCACTTGACCTATTTTTAGACCGACGCCATATACATTCACTTCTGGTTGACTCAGTGTAGGCCCTACCGTTCAAGTTCAAGCGAAGAGGGGCTACCATAATTTTCGGGCTTATATATAGATTATAAAGTAAAATAAATAAATGAATATAGGCCTATATATTTTTTTACTGACCTATAATATCGATCGATACCACTTTGGTCAGTTGATTCAGCGTACGGTACCGTTTGTCCAATTAACCTCGTGGGTTTTCTCCGGGTGCTCCGATTCTACGGCACTGCTAAAGATCCCTAGGCGCAAGCGAATGATTGAAATAAAATTAAACCATATGTTAGTCCTGAAATCACCTAGTTTGTGTCGAGTGTAGGCCTACGTTAAACCCTATTTCTCCCCGACTCTCTCTCTCTCTTTCGCTCTCTCTCTATCTTAAGCCTACCGTTCGACGAAAGATAAAGTAAAACACATAAAAGAATAAACAAAAGAATACATAAAAGAATAAACTCTCTCTCTCCCTCCCTCTCTCTCCTTTAGCGTCCCGTTCGAATAAAGAGGGCGCCGCCAGATTTTTGGGCTCGAACGGATAAAGTTAAACACATAAAAGAATAAATAAAATAAAAGAATAATCTCTCTCTCTCTCCCCTCTCTCTTCCTTAAGCGTATCGTTCGACGAAAGAGGGGCCCACCAGATTTTTCGGGCTCGAACGGATAAAGTTAAACACATAAAAGAATAAATAAAATAAAAGAATAATCTCTCTCTCTCTCTCCCTCGCTCTCTCTTAAGCGTATCGTTCGACGAAAGAGGGCGCCACCAGATTTTTCGGGCTCGAACGGGTAAAGTAAATCACATAAAAGAATATACAAAAGAATAAATAAAAGAATAAACTCTCTCTCTCTCTCCCTCTCTCCTTTAGTGTACCATTCGAAGAAAGAGGGCGCCACCAGATTTCTCGGCCTCGAACGGATAAAGTTAAACACATAAAAGAATAAATAAAATAAAAGAATAATCTCCCTCTCTCTCTCTTTCTCTGCGTACCGTTCGAGAAGAGGGCGCCACCAGACTATCTTTTAGAAGTATTAATGACACTCAGTTGTATATCGACTATCTTTCAAAAAGTGACGATAAAATGCTCTGAAAACAGACTATCTTTTAGAAGTGACGACGAAATTAGCATTTCGATGAAGTTTTTATAGCACTACAAAGGAAGCGTTCCTAGAAGTGTCTCAGAAATGAACGCTTCGTTGGAAGTGTTCCTAGAAGTGTGTCAGAAATGAACGCTTCGCGGGAAGTGAACACTTCATTTCGGTACGGGTTGTCTCATATATTGAATTTTACACAATTTTGTGTGGCCTTGTGTATATTATTGGTTGTGTACACTTTGTTAAATGTGCTCAAATTCAGTATTCTGCTTGATTTGTTGTACAACTGTTAAAAACCGATTGAAAACTTTTCCTGGACCAAGAAGTTCACAGAACCGATTGAAAACTTTTCCTGGACCAAGAAGTTCACAGAGTGGAAATTAACAATATCTAGCTATTATCGTGCGATGGATTGCGAAACTGTGTGTTAGAGGATACAAAAACGTAAATGGACATATGTGTTCGATTTCGTACCAATGCGAAAGGTCCCAACTTTCACAGAGCCGGTATACTATGGAAGGGTATCGCTGCCAATATTGAATGCCTTGCTAAAATGAGATGCTACAGAGCGCAAATGTAAAATAGTATATAAAGGGAAATGTAAAATGCAGACACGCCACAAAATAACTTTTTCCAATAAAACATTTGTCATTTGACACATTACATTTATGATTTATGTTTAACTTTGGCCTTAGATGTATTTTGACTTCATCATAACAGGTTTTAGGACTTTGTACATTGTATTTTTTTTTTACATATAAGTAATCAAAAAAACATTTAAGCAGAACATTTAATATTGGCAGCGATACCCTTCCATATTATACTGTTGGTTCTATTTGTACCGGTAATTTGTTTATTTTATAATTCTTACAATGCTTAGCCAAGATAGATAAAGGTAATTATTGTCGGTCGTTATGTGCTTGCAGTTTGTCTTGACGTTCCCATAAAAACCCCAATGGAAATTGCTGAAATGTTTTTTTTTCTTTTTGTGCATGCAAGAATAACATGTAAAATATCTTCTTAAATTGGCTAGACCCCAGAATTTAAATAATTAAATAAGGGTAGAACAATTTATAGTTGAAAAAGGAGTAACCCTACTAAAATGCCCCCTACTCTCCAAAATTTACAGTTTATTGTTTAATAAATGAAATATTATTAACCATGCTTAATATTTTTTTTTGTTCATCTCAGATGCCGAGATTAAAAAAACAGTCAGAAGATGTAAAGAAAAAAGAAAGAAAGAAATATATGATGAGGAGTAGATCCATATCTACTCCTGAAGTAGAAAGTAGCATTCACACGGGCTCTTATCGATCTGATATTGGCCCATTTGTGGATAGCGATGATGATAATCACACAGGGTCGTATTGCTCTGATATTGACCCGAGTGTGGACAATAATGAAAAGAAAGAAAAGAAAAAGCTTAATGCAAGTAGAAGTATTTCTACAACTAGTGCTACTTTTGGAGAACATGTGGCATATGGTTGCATTAGTACAAATGACGATTTTGAAATGAAAGAAAAGCTGAATGCAAGTAAAAGTACTTATACAACTAGTGTTACTGTTGAAGAAAATGTGGCAGATGGTTGTATAAGTACACATGATGATTTTGAAATTGAAGAGTACAGTGGGGTGGTAAAGCCTTCTGTTACTGAAAGTAATGTAGCACCAAGTTTTGTAGGTCGAGAAAATGATATAAAAAATCTAACTTTGTCACAGCTTGACAAATATTTTGATTTTCAAAAAAAAACCAGAATTTGTTGAAACGAAAAACAGCTCATGCTGTCAGTAAGAAAACTAATGCAGGCAGAAGTGAATATTGGAAGTCTTATAAACAGGTAAAACGAAAGAATTCTCAGTATAAGGCAAATGAGAGGCAGCGAGAAACTGAACTCAGAAAATCAAAGAGATTAAACCCTGAGTACAGGGAATCAGAAAAGATGAGGGAAACCTCTGATAGAAAGGTAAAGAGATTAGACCCTGGGTACAGGGAATCAGAAAAGATGAGGGCAACCTCTGATAGAAAGGTAAAGAGATTAGACCCTGGGTACAGGGAATCGGAATAGATGAGGGAAACCTGATAGAAAGGTAAAGAGATTAAACCCCGCGTACAGGGAATCAGAAAAGATGAGGAAAACCTCTGATAGAAAGGTAAAGAGATTAGATCCTGTCTATGGTTCTAGAGATAAGCAAAAACACTCTGATTTCCTGAAAAGGAAACATCTAAATCCTGAGTACAGGGAATCAGAGAAGATGAAGGAAACTTCTGATAGGAAGGTGAAGAGATTAAACCCTGGGTACAGGAAATCAGAAAAGATGAGGGAAACCTCTGATAGAAAGGTAAAGAGATTAAACCCTGGGTACAGGGAATCAGAAAAGATGAGGGAAACCTCTGATAGAAAGGTAAAGAGATTAAACCCTGGGTACAGGGAAACAGAAAATATGAGGGAAAGGAAATTGAAAAAATTAAAGAGATTGAATTCTGACACTAGAATTAGTCACAATAGAAAGGCCGCCATTAGTAGGCGTAAGAAAAGGGCTAAATTGAAATCGTTGGGCACTAACGAATTAATATCTCTTTTCCATCAGAAGATAAGCAATGGGCCAACCTACACCTGTGAAAGTTGTCACCAGTTATGGTACAAACACAGTGTAAAACGGTCCACAGCAGTTAGTAAGTTGAATGATTCTGCTATAAAATTTTTAACAGAAAATGACAGTGGATGGATATGTGGCACTTGTGAAAAGTATATCAAAAAAGATAGGATTCCACCGCTATCTATCTATAATGGTAATGCTTTCCCAGAGCTAGCAGAAGAGTTGAAACGTGTGTAGTACCATCAGTTCTCTTCCCCAAAGGCGTTTTATACCTGAGGCGCTGGAGGCGCAAGCCTCCTCGCGAAAAAAATTAAACAAATTGAAAAAATAAAACGGCAGAAAAATGCTAAAACCGATGAGAAAAATGAAAATATACCCTAATTAAGAGGGCCCTTAAGGCAGACAAAAGGGCCCCCGTCTGACAAAAGGGCCCCTCTGGCCAATGGAAAGGGCCCCCGAGTCTGAGTCAATCGTTTTCTATACACTGCTACAGTCGAATCCACTACTGGACATTACGTATTTATTTGTCGAACAAGGTTACCAATTGCTCGTGTGAGCGTTCCTTCTCCGGATAAAAAAATCATTTGCGTTCATATATGGCTCAAGGTCGTATGGGTGCACAAGCCCTCTTGTGCATTGAAGCTAATCTTCTGGACTCGCTTGATTTGGATGAGATCTTCAAAACGTTCACAAGCCGCAAGGCCAGATAGGATAATACCGTGTTGTAAAGAATCTTTTTGTACTTGAATGAAATATTGTTTAAATCAGAAAGGATCATATCGTGTAACTTGAATATGTACCGGTAACGTCCTTGAACTTTCTTCAAATATTATTTGAAATCCACCATATTCCATTCATTATTATTAATATTTGATTGAGCTCCCGGTAACAAGTGATTTGTTTCGCATTCAGGCTTCAGACGAGTATCGAATTAGTCCCCGGCCCAAAGATTAAATAGGCTTATTTTGCAAAATTTCTCCACCCCCAGTGGCCGGGGCAGAAAACCCCCCGACCCCAAGCGAAAGAGGGCCCTCAAAATAGTATAGCCTCCACCTTAATAAACCTTAAAACGCCCCTGCTCTTCCCAGAGCTCCAGATGAAAACTTCACAATAGTTGCTAAATTGAAACGGCAACTTAAGTATAGCCATGCTGTTATGACTGAAAATATCAGACCATATAAGATTATGGAAGCTGTAGTATGGTTGAAAGCAAATGGTGACCTCTTCCATAAGGAAGGGGTACACTTTGATGAAGCAACTATACCAAATAATGCAAATGATGAAGACATGGTCAAACATGTTGACCACTGTAATGAATATAGTGAAATGTCTCCAGAAGGAAATGGTGTAAATACCATTCATGTTGACAACTCTGACGAAACAAATGTTTTATCGGAGGATGAGAAAAGGAACAAAGAAAGATGTGTCAACGATAATGATAACTCATGTAAGGAAGCCACTACTTCAGGAAACCCTGAAGTCGATACTTTTGATGATTGGAGTCAGGATGAAGGTGAACAAGCTCGTGGATCTAAGGATACATTGTTGACTTCATTGAAGATAATGAGAAGGAAAAGGTATACTCTTTTGCTCCAGGACAGGGCAATATTCCATTAAGTATCTTTATGGACAAATACTCTGAAGAGCTGTCATTTCCACAAATATTTACAGGAAAGGCAAGAGTAGACGCAAAGGAAAGGAAAGGAAAAGTTTACTACAGTGAACTTTGTAAGTCTGAGTTAAGACGTAACGATAGAAGAGCTGCAAATTGTGTTGACAATATCTTTTTCAAATTGAAAAAGCTGCAAATGAAAACTATGATTGGTCAAGCAAACATAGCAGTTAGAAAAAATAAAACTGCTGGTAAGAATTTGACAGCTGGTGATCTCCGGACCCCTGGTCGCTTGGAGAAATTGGTGCAATTCGATGATGGTTATATGGTGTTGAAAACACTGAGAGGTTCGCCACCATACTTTAAAAAAGCTACATCCGATCTTTTCGGGATGATAAGAATGTTAGGAGAGGCCACCTACTTTTGTAGTTTAAGTGCCGCTGAAACGAAGTGGAAGCATTTGCTTCAAATATTAGGCAAGTTGCAAGATGATAAGGAATATACTGACGAGGAAATAGATAACATGGACTGGGAGAAAAAGTGTAAGCTTATTTCGTCAGACCCAGTTACATGTGTTAGACAGTTTGATTACCAGGTCAATCTGTTGTTCAGAGATGTACTGAAAGCAGAGAACTCACCCTTGGGAAAAATAAAAAATAACTGATTTTTTATAGGGTTGAGTTCCAGCACAGGGGCTCGCCTCATATTCATGCTTTGTTATGGGTTGATGGGGCTCCTAAATACAAGTGCAGTGAAAATGAAGAAATTGTTGAGTACATTGATAGCAAGATATCATGTAGAAGAATTGTGGATGACGATGATTTACAGACACTAGTGAATTATCAGAAACATAAACATTCTCATACATGTAGAAGGAAGAACCGAAAGATTTGCAGGTTTGGTTTCCCAAAACCACCAATGCCAAACACTGTAATTCTAGAACCGCTGGATGCAACGGTTGGTGAGAATGTCATCAATTCACATAAAAGTGATTATGACAAAGTGAAAGTAGTTTTAGATGAAATGAAAGAGGGTGAAGACATTTCTTTTGAAGATTTCTTAGGAAAGGTCTCTATCACTTATGAAAAGTATATTATGGCAGTACGTTCATCAATTAGATCAGCAACTGTCGTTTTGAAAAGAACGCCAAATGAATTGAGGATTAATTCCTATAATCCTCTTCTTCTGAAGGCATGGAGAGGAAATCTCGATATCCAATTTGTGCTTGATGTATATGCTTGTGCTATGTATATAGCCTCAAATATAGCTAAGTCACAAAGGGGTATTAGTGATTTGCTAAGGCAAGCAATGAAAGAAGTTAGATACGGTAATTATGGCATCAGAGATCAAGTTAAGGTAATTGGCAACAAGTTTCTGAATAATGTAGAAGTTAGTGCCCAGGAAGCTGCATATATCATACTGCAACTTCCTATGAGAAAAGCATCGAGAGAGGTTGTGTTTATTAACACATCTCCTCCGATTGAAAGGGTATATCTGTTGAAATCACAAGATCAACTAGATAACCTGGATGATGAAGACGAAAATATCCAATCAAGTAATTATCTTGAAAGGTATAAGAACCGTTCGAAGCAGTTAGAAAATGTAAGTCTGGCTGATTTCATTGCTTGGTACGATAGGAAAAATACCTATATTAAACGATCAAAGCAACTAGAAAACCACCAGACATTAGTTCAAGACCAAATGGAGCACAACTCTGATTGGGACGATGAAGACTTGAGAGAGAAATCTTCTCAAACAAAGAAAATAAATAAAAAATCTATGATAAAGAAAAGGGCAGTGGCAAGAGTCATTAGATATGTCAATTTTAATGTTGACAAGGAGCCCGAGAAACAATACAGAGAACTCCTCATGTTGTATTCCAACTGGAGGGATGAAGAAGTTGATTTATTGGGAGGATTTGTGATTCCTTCCAAAGCAGATATGAACAAATGGAAGAACAAATAGTTAAGCAAGTAAAGCAATATGATTTAAATAGGGATGCTGTAGGTCAGAATTTGGAAGATGCCTGGGACGAACAGGCACCTGTTGCCCAGCAACTTGAAAAGGAAGATGAAATAGAAGAAATGTTAATTATAAAGAAGGATTCTGAAAGTGGTAAGCCTACCAAATACGAGTATGATATTGGTATGGATTTTAATTGGGTCTTCCCACTGAAAGTAATGTTGAACAGGTGGCACTCTATGAAATGCCCGATGAAAATTCTAGATCTCTGATGAGGTCTTTGAATCAGAAGCAGCTATATTTTGTATATGATATTTTGAATGAAATAAAACTGTCACGGAATCAGGTTTTCAGATTCTTAAGTGGCGGAGCTGGTGTAGGCAAAAGTTTTGTAACAACTGCTTTGTATCAAAGTTTGTTGAGGTATTACAAAACTAAAGCAGGTGATGATTTTGAAACTATAAAGCAAATATTGTTGGCTCCGACGGGCAAGGCCGCTTATGACATCATGGGTAGTACTTTACATAGCGCGCTGAAGATCCCTGTGTGTCAGTCTTTCCAATATAAAAGCTTAGATAGTAGTAGATTAAATACGTTAAGATGTAGCCTTGGGGGTTTGAAAGTTGTCTTTATTGATGAGATATCCATGGTAGGAAGTGGAATGATGAATTTTGTTAATAAAGGATTTCAAGATATCAAAGGCAGCCCACTGTTATTCGGTGGATGTCATGTTATCTGTGTTGGAGATCTGTTTCAATTGAAACCGGTATTTGATGGCTATATATTTGAAAATCTCGACAGTGCCTATGGGCCATTGGCGAGTAATATATGGAAAGATAATTTCTGCATGTATGAACTTACAGAAATTATTAGGCAAAAAGATAGCAAAGCCTTTTCTGAACTATTGAATAGATTAAGAGAAGGCAATTATATATCTGAGGAAGAAAAATGTAATGATGTCAACATTCTTAAATCAAGATTGTTGAAAGTTAATGAAGAGAGTGAGTATCCTTTTGACATACAACGTCTCTTTTTAAGTAATGAAAAGATGAAAAACTTTAATGATAAAGCTTTTGATAACATGGTTGGTGAAAAAATTGTAATTTTAACAAAAGATAGTCTAGTTGGGTCTGCTTCGCAAGCTGTGGGCAAAACTATACTAGACAAAATTCCAGAAGATCCGAGAAAAACCATGCAATTACATTCCACTTTAGGATTGGTAATTGGTTTGAAGTGTGAAATAGCTTTAAATGCTAGATTGGACGATGGGTTGACCAATGGGGCGTCTTGCGTGGTACAAAAAATCCAATCAGGCGCGTCCAGATCAGCAAGTAGCACCATAGTCTGGGTCCAGTTTGAAAATCCAGATGTTGGTAAGTTAACAAGAAAAGATTGTAAAAGTCATTTCAGTGCAGAAATTGATCCCCTGTGGACACCTATTATGGCTGTTTCACGACAGTTTAGAGTTGGGAAATGCAAGAATGCAGAAGTAATGTGAATACAGATACCTTTGAGACCAGCTGCTGCAAAAACTGTTCACCGGTCCCAAGGGGATACTTTAGAAAGCGTGGTCGTTGATTTCGAAGGTAAGAAAACTCCGCATATTCATTATGTTGGATTAAGCAGGGTGAAAACTATTGAAGGTTTACACATCATAAACCTGAATGAAAAGAAAATATCAGTAAGTAATGATGTCAAAGTAGAAATGAAAGAAATTGCGTACAACACGTAAAGTCATCTGCAGAACGCGGGATTTGAGTTCTGTCAGCTCAGATAAAATAATTGGGGTTTATCATAATGTTAGATCACTGCAGAAATATTTTGAAGATGTAAAAGCAAGTCTTTGTAAAATAAATGCATCTGTCGTCATACTGGCAGAGACAAGAGTAAAAGCAAGTGCAAAATCAGAAATGTATAATGTACCTGGTTATACCTTGTATAGAAATGATGCTGTAACAGAAATATTGAAAAATCATCATGGTATGGCTGTATATGTCAATGATAAAATGAAAGTGAAAAATATTGTTGTTGAACCATTCAATATGAACGGTGTTGAGATGAACGTTATAACATTAGATATTGAAATTGGAAATATAAAGAAATCTTGCAAGATACTTGGGCTATATAAACCCCCTAAAGTGTCAGAGAGTCAGTTCTGTTCAGCTCTTATAGATGTGAGAAAAACGTCAAATGAAACTGATTTCACCATAGTTCTTGGTGATTTCAGTATGAAATTTGAAAAATGTAAGACTTCTACTAGGGTCAATGAAGTTTTGAAGGGCATGAGCCAGTTGATTGGTGAACCTACCACTGATTCAGATACAGTGATAGATTTGATATACACTGATCTACCGAAAGATCACATAAGGTTTGGTGTTCAGGAGAACTACTTTTCAGACCACAAAGTGATCTATTTGATGATCAGTAAAGAAAACTAAGTAATGATGAGAATAAAGCTTACAACAACATTAATGTTGGAAATGAAAATATGTGGAAATCCCACACTGTTAAGGAAAATAAAAAGGGTTCTTTATTTGGGGAAAATATTCCTGCAAGAAGAATTTCTAAAGAAATAAAAAGAAAGACTGGCATTCAGAATGAAATGCAGGTTGATGATGTAATAGTCAGAAAGTATGGCTATCAGATAAGCAGAAGAGATCTAGCAACTCTTGCTCCAAGACAGTGGCTAAATGATCAAGTAATAAATGTGTATATGAAATACTTACAAGAAAGAGAGAGAGAAATGGGATTTAACGTCCACTCAACACAAACTAGGTCATTTCGGGACTAACATATGTTTTTTTTTTTTAAATTTTATTTCAGTAATTCGCTTGCGCGTAGGGGTCTTTAGCAGTGGGAGGAAACCGGAGTGCCTGGAGGAAACCCACGAGGTTGCGAAGGCACCCCTATCTCCATGCCACCAGGGCTCGAAACCACAGCCGCAAGCCAGAGGTGACCGGCCAGCTAGAGGTTTAAGCGCGGCAATCTAGACCACTAGGCCATCCCAACCCCCCGAAAGAGAAAGAAACGAAGGCAATCAAATATTGGCTGAAGAAATTTTCTGTTACACCAGAATAGAAGGAAATTTAAGAAATGCAGTAGAATTCTACCGAGGTAGAAATATTCTACAATATGGTATGGTTCTATTTCCAGTGTACACTTCAAGTCACTGCAGCTTATTGGTACTATATGTAAGATCGAAGACAATAAAGTACTTTGATTTGCTTGGAAGTTGTAGTAGAGGTGCTGTATGTTTGAACACATTGCTCAGTTTTATTAATGAGATTGAGACAGTACAATCAAACACATGGAAAACGATAATGGAAAGAAACATAACTACATGTATACAAGATAATAGTTATGACTGTGGTGTTTATGTATGTATGTTTGCTGATTTAATTCTTCAGGGTTTGTCTTTGAAGAACAGAAAGAAAACCGCTCAAGGTTATCGCCAGCACATGAAGGAAATAATAATGATGTGAAATACTGGGACAACAACTATGCTCTTTCTCATTGCAAAAACACATGCTGTTGTCTTGGTATGTAATAGTGTGGGGAAATGCAACTTTGAAAGATAAATCTCGTATATACTAGTTACAGAGAGTAAAGCAGAAGAAAGATATCAGCTTTTGATATTGTAAATGGTATGTGACAGGTTTAAGGGAGCCAGCCCAGGTGATGATTATGTTATGCTATATATAAAGCAGAAAAAGGTGTAGCCTAATACTCATGTATTATTGGCTAAGAAATGAGTAGTTTCCAGCGTAATCGAGATGAAAAAAAGCTGCTAGTTATCACCAGCACACAAAGGAAATAATAGAAAGGTAGCAACTATGTTGTTGTTTATGTAAAAGTTAATGTTATAAATAATACAGAAAGTTGTAACGGCTAATACTCATGTATTACTGGTCAAGAAAGTGTAAGATTTGTGGGTGTCGGGGAGCCTGCCTATATGAATATTTATTTATTTATATGAAAATTATGTGTAGGAAAAAGCTGTTGGTTATTGCCAGCACATGAAGGAAATAATACAATGGTAGCAATTATGTTGTTGCCTATGCAAGTAGTGAAGGCTAATACTCATGTATTACTGGCCGTGAAAGTGTAAGATTGGCGTGTGTAGGGGAGTCGGGGGGGCCTGCCTATATGAATATTTATTTATTTATATGAAAAGTATGTTGAATTCTTCAAGGTTTATCTCAATCTGATTAAAATACAGATATTTCTATTTCGTTTCATGTTTTTATATATATATATATATATATATATATATATATATATATATACTATTAATGGCCTACAGCACATAAATTTCTAATCGGTTGTAGTGGATTTTGTCCCTATGGCTTCAATTTGATGAAAAATAAAAATCGTGTTAATATATCTGGTGTGATAACCCCAGGTTACAAACACCACACAGACTATTATCGCTTAATCAATCAGAATACAGATTATACAAATCCAACTGTTGTAAAGATAAATAAAGCGAAATAGAACTTCTGTTTTTATCAGATAAGGTTTATCTTTGAAGAATGAAGTGAAGTAAGCTGCTGGTTATCACCATCCTCGGTATCTCCAATGTTATCGTTAACTTCATCACATATAAAGAGCTTGTTTGTTAATTATGCGAAGAGATGCAACAAATTTAATGTGATAGATAGAAGTGATACCTACATTCAGCAAGGTCTTAAAATACTTTTGACAAAGTTTGTTACCTTAATTCGTTGTTCTTGGTTGCAATAAAATGCTTGTTACTTCCCTTCTCCCACTTGCGAAGTTTTTAGTTGGTCGATAAATAAATAAAGCACAATTATCAAGGGCTGATACTTTGACCATTTGTCTACTCCGTAAATAGTCTTAGAGGTAAATGTAAAACAGAACGATGCCGTTGGGAATATCGAGGATTGCTTATCTCCAGCAATACAGTACAAAATGATCGTACTGTCATTGTACATAGAGCAGAAAATATTGGCTTCTAATACAAATGTATTATTGGCCAATGTAGTAGAAAAATGCAGATTGGACTTGCATGGTTGGTCTAATGGTATGGAAATGGTATGGATTAATAACTGAAATTTTACTAATTGATGAGAAGATAAGTATTTGAAGATTGATTTGAAAATATTGTTTACGAATCTAGTCCTTAAATGATTGCTTTTGAAGAACAGAAAGAAATATGTTAGTTATTGCCAGCACATGAAGGAAATGATAATTCTATGAAATACTGTACAATTAAGTTGTTGAGCATAACAAATACATATGGTATAAATCCTCCACTGGCCAAACGAAATGAAATGTAATTGGGTTTAACGTCCTACTCCAATGGACCTAATTACGCCACAGTTTGCTATGGAGGAAATTTGCCAAGGAAACTTTTACGTGCATGTTAATGTGTAAAAGGGTTTTTCATACCATCTGAACAACTAAGCAGCTGTCCTTCTCAAACCCTCCGCCTTGCACTACTGACAAAGTAAAACCACATAGGAAATCTAGATGAGCTTTCTAGACCAACATTGTTGCAAACACATGCCCAGATGATTTATTGTTAACAAATTAATACTTTATTTCCAACAACCAATTAAAATCTTTATATACATATTTTTCTATTTCTTTCAGAACTGGCAATTACCAAATATTACAGAGTTACATAATAAAAGATATTCATACTAATTTTAAATAATCACAAAGTCCATACATGTATCTTTAGAACACTCTTATTTTTTAAAATAAATTCTTATTCATTATTTCAATTACGCCTTTTCACAGACTTTTTTTTACAGTAACATTTTCATGTGGACATATATATTGTCGTCGCCCCTGTCCATCCGTCTGTCCACAATTGTTTGTGGACTCCCTACAGTTTAAGATTTTGAGACAAACCAACATATTGATTTTCAATGAATTTTGATAATTGAACAGCTAAATCCATAATACTAAATGTTTCGTATACTAAAAGTTAGCATGGAGCAGAACTTTATAAAAAACAAACAAATTCTAATGATTATCTGATAATTACTTAATATGCGACAACGCTTGTTGACTGCCCGGACGATTTAGCTACTGTGGGCGTATGTTTCGTTGCCTGGCAACCTATTTTTTGTCTCGTGTGCGGGGGCCTTAATATAACTCTGTAAGTAAAATATCAAAAAAGCCTTGTAGATTTTCACATTTCAAGATGATGGCACTTCCAGATTGAGCTACAAACTCCATTTTTGTCTACGAATCGGTAGTCTTGTAGCTAGTAAAGAAAAAAAATCAAGGTGATCTGACCTATATTTCGTCAATTTTTATACGCCCACATTTTCATGTGGACGTATTATGTCGTCGCACCTGTCCGCCCGGTCGTCCACAATTGTTTGTGGACTCTCTACAGGTCACAATTCTTATCCGATTTTGACGAAACTTGAAATATATAGGTTTATCCCCATAAGATCTCGGTTCCTTTCGATATTGGCATGTATCGGATCGGAATTTCTGGGATTATGGCACCTGATTGTACGAAATATCATGTTTTTAGCTTGTGGACCCTATAGAGGTCACAATTCTGAACCGATTGTGATGAAACTTGACATGCATGTTTATCACCCCAAAATCTTGGTTCCTTTCAATATTTGCGCCCTTCCGTAACTTCCTGAATTATGGCCCCTGATTGTCCAAAAAATCGCCCTTTTTAGCTTGTGGTCCCTCTGGAGGTCAAAATTATTATCCGATTTAAAAAACCATTTGATTATATCACCGTTACATAATAATGATGGTTGAGTTCAAATTTCGTGAAAATCAGACCAAAATTGACAAACAAAATGGCCGCCGTTTGTACGCGAATAGTGTGAAAATTTGTTATATCAAGGTTGTGGACTCTATAGAGGTCACAATTTTGAACCGATTGTGATGAAACATGACATGCATGTTTATCACCCCAAAATCTTGGTTCCTTTCAATATTTGCGCCCATCGGATCGCAACTTCCTGAATTATGGCCCCTGATTGTCCGAAAAATCGCCCTTTTTAGCTTGTGGTCCCTCTGGAGGTCAAAATTTGAATATATCACCGTTACATGGTAATGAAGGCTGAGTTTGAATTTCGTGAAAATCGAACCAAAATTGACGGACAAAATGGCTGCCGTTTGTACGCGAATGGTGCGAAAATATGTTATATCAAGGTTGTGGACCCAATAGAGTTCACAATTTTGAACCGATTTTGATGAAACTTGACATGCATGTCTATAACCCGAAGATCTTGGTTCCTTTCGATATTTGCGCTCATTGATTCGTAACTTCCTGAATTATGGCGCCTGATTGTACGAAAAATCACCCTTTTTAGCTTGTGGTCCCACTGGAGGTCACAATTATTTCTGATTTAAAAAAAAACGTTTGATTATATCACCGTTACACCTTAAGGAAGGTTTGAGTTCGGATTTCGGGAAAATCGGACCAAAATTGACAGACAAAATGGCCGCCGTTTGTACACGAATAGTGTACTGATCTCTCTGGATTGCCCCTTTGCCCTGTAGATATAAGTATTGGAGGTATAGTGCGCTAACACTATAAAGACTACAGGACAAAGTGCATTTGAGGGTGTTTTTTTTTTTTGTTTTTTTTTTATATTTTCCCCTCCTCGCGTCTCATCTCCCCTTATCCAATGCTTAGACTCCACAACCTCTGCCTCCCTCCGTAGGTTTCCCTTTTCTTTGGGGGATCAAAGTGGCTAAGTGGGCAAGACGCCGGCTCGCCAGCCTTGAGGCCGCATGCTCGATTCCCGCACCGGCCGAGAAAGCCCACCCAGCCCACCCAGACCCCCCACCCTTTGTCAGTGGTGCAGAACGGAGGGCCTGGTAAGGACAGCCGTCCAGTCGCTCGGGTGGGACGGAAAAACGAGGGCCCCGTGCACAAATCGGCGTGCACGCAAAAGATCCTGTCAGCTGGAACTCTACGCAAGGGCAGGTCGCAGCGCCGCTGCCTAGGCAAAACCTCCCCCATAGCACACTACACGACGCATGCCCTCCCCCACAAGCCCAGTTTATGTGCAGCACAGTGGGACGTTAAACCCCATTTCATTTCATGTCCTTTTCTTTAGCCTCCACAAAATCACCTGGCCAAGTGTTGAATGCACGTGCATGGTCGCTTATACTAGCAGTCAAAGGGGGACAATCCAGAGAGTGAACAGTGTACTGATCTCTCTGGATTGCCCCTTTGCCCTGTAGATATAAGTATTGGAGGTATAGTGCGCTAACCCTCCTACCACTATCGACAAGTAATATACAACAAAACAACATATTTTCAACACTAATTTAATCCCATCACACATTTAAATTATCCCATCACCAATTTAAATTTAACCATAACATGTTTATTTAATGCCACGGTAACACATGTGATAGTGTTAAAAACTCCCGACCAGGTATTTAACTACACAACATACTGTATATTCATTATCTATAATCTCCTCAAACTGTTCATAAATACATCGACCCCTTTATTATTCAAGTGTAATCCATCACGTAAATGATTTACCGAGATATCATGTTTTACAAATTTCCAATTATTTTCTCTGCACAGCCTTTCATACAGTTCATTTAACATTAAAATCCCCTTGTTAACGTTTTTGTTCATCGTAACCAATACCTGCGATATAAAAACCGAACAGCCAAATCTATTTTTTAAGTCGGACAAACATCTCTTTAACAGCTTAACACTTGCTTCGCAATTTTCAATAACAGTCGATTGGGTTAAATTTGACACATTTAAATCATTTGAGCCAACATGGACCAGAACATAAACCGGTTTATAACGAGAGACGAATTCATTCAGCACTCTGACTATATCCCTTATCTGCCCCCCACTAACAGACCTTACGGCCCATTGTACCTTATCTTTTAATACCCGTACAATCGAATCGCCAATAATAACTTTCGAATGCGGTAAAACTGCAGGGGGGTTCGTAACAGATACATTTACTAAGCCGTGTAGGATATATGTGGAAAACTAACAAATTCCATGGCAAACCTTTCTTATCACGTATATACCCCTTCTTAGATGGATACAATAAAATATCTTTATCCCCTTTCACTCCTAACGTAACGCACAGACTGCTAGAATAAACTAAATTTGGCCACCATGACTGTTTGACAGGGAAATCCGGTACAATTAAAGTGCAGGATAAGTTTTGTTGTAAAATAAAAGCCAAAACTGCCTCAATACATTTAAAGGGTGGGAACACATAACAAATCTCCGCGGGATCAATATCTTGTGCAAACATGTTTATTCCAGCCGAGTGGGGTGTGGCATATGGGGTAAAGTGCTTAATTTGCTTACCATCCCTTGCTACCATAGCGTTCGAGTCGAGTGCCATTAAATCTAATGTATGACAGTTTCCTGTCCTTAACTGTTGTACCCTTTCCCAGGCTATATTCGATAGCATAGTATCCTCTTTGGAAAATGATCTCGATAAATCATCTACAGGATTTTGTTCGGAAGTTACAAAACAGAAATTTAAATAAATTCTCAAATCTCTTACTAAAATGAAAAGTTCTTTAAGCACTACAGTTACCTCCGGAGACTTTGAACCTTGACCATTCCAAGCATCAATAAATGACTTGCAATCACATAAAATATCAATGCGCGAGTCTGGAATATAATTCTTAACCGACTTCAAAGAGAGAATTATAGCCCTGGCCTCTTTTACAATGATATGAGAATCCAAAACGTCGGCATGCCAATAATCACCGAATTCTAAACTAATGTCATTAGTTTCAAATTTTCCAGCCCACTTATAATTCGAGGAATCGGTTGTTAATTTTACTACCTTATGCTTTTCTAATTTCCAAGGTAAGAAACCGTCCCAATTATCTATGAATCGACAAAAAATGACCTCGTCCTTTAACGTACCCGTAATCACAATTGAAAAGCTGCCGGACCTATAATGCTCTGACAGGGCTATACATATGTCTGAAATATAAAGCCGTGCACCAGGCACAGCCAGCATAAATGAGATGCATTTACCCATAAACCGTTGAAGTACTTTTAAAGATACTGATTTCTTAGCCAAAATAGACTCTCTCAAAATAGCAAATTTTTCTAACTTTTCTTTGGGAACCAAAAATGCCTGTTTTTGTGAATCTATCCACATGCCCAAAAACACAATTGAACGTATGGGTGTGAAAACTGACTTTCCTAAACCAACAAAATAGCCCTACCGAACAACAATTTGACATGTCACATACAAGGCAACTGAGGCCCTCAAGAAAGAATCAGTATCTGAATATCTGTGATTTGAAATTTGACCAATAAGACGGTCATCGATGTAAATTAAATTATTAATTGATAACGTCCTTAAATATGAGGCCACTGTTAAATTAAGACTATGGTAAACGAAAGCTGAATTTTACCACCCAAAAGGAATGGTATTACATACATAGTACACCTCATTCCACGAAAATCCTAACAATGGCTTTGAATTGTCGTAAATTAACACGTGGTCATACCCAGATTTATCATCTAATTTTGACATAAATGTATCTTTCTCTATAATTCTAGGTACATTATTAAGAGTGTCCAATGTAAAAGGCGTATCTTTCATCCAGCAGTTCAAAAATCTGAGGTCTAAGCATAACCGGGGCTTCGTAGGCTCTACCGTTAATGGCGAAATTAGATACGGTTTATCACTTGAACTACAAATCGAAATTGCTCCCGTTTTCAATCGGTTTTTTATCTCACTACTGATGAAAACCCGAAACTGTTCGCAGCTTTTAGCATTAGGAAATTGTTTAGACGGTGGAAAATTTTCTTGATATTCCTGCCCGGCGAACGTTCCACAAAAAGGTCGTATATATTCCAGAATATTGACACGATTTTTAATGACATCCAAAACATCAATGTTATCTATGCGATTGTTCTCGACAATTTTTTCCCACTCTTGAAAACAGTTATGAATATTACCGGCCCTAAATCTGTCGGTTCTTCTAAAGGGGATTAAACGCAAATCTGGATGTAATCCTTTGTCAATTACGTCCTCTGCCCGTGGATGTTCTGTACACAATAATGCATTACCGTCATAAGATATCCGGGAGACCAAGTTGTCTTTGTAAACTCTAACATTCGACTAAAAAATAAAATATTTTCATTGGGGTGAACTCATTTTTTGAAACAATTTCTAGCAAAATGCCCAAATTCATTACAATTATAACATCTTGGACTTGATCTTTCTGGTGTAGGTCTATACCCATTACGGGTCGGTTCCGGAACAAAACCACCATGCATTTGTGGCATCGGGTTGGGAAACGACTTCATGAATTCGTGTTCCTTTTTCAAAATCTTAGACTCGTTAGCTGTTGACAGCATGGCTACGGTTAAGCTCCCTACTCGAGGATGAAACTTATTATGATTAAAGCCTTGTAAAACAAACGAGAAGGATTCACTTTCAGGATGATTTGTCTTCCTAGCTCTTTGTTCCAAAGTAATTAGCTTCTGCAGAAAGACGTCTGGGTTAAAATCAAATGTTCGACTACCGTATTCTTTCACCTGACGTAAAGCGGATTCGACCGATTCTTCATTTTGAACTTTCTGCTGTTGATCAAGTACCCTTTTTAACTCCGCAACCTCCTTCTCAATTTCAGTCTGAAATAACAAAATTATATTACGTATCTCGCTACTCACACTAAATCACTTTCAAGTTGAACCAATTATTCAAATCAGAACTCATTTCTGACACCTCATTTGTTCTATCGTCACAAACCAACTCCTTCGACAGCATCGCTGCCGATGCCTTATTCTCGACCAACGACATCACAGATGTATATTTTTGTAAGATTTATGTGACTTCCAACCAACATGAGCTTGAATAATTTGATCAGAAACGCCCAATAACTTTAATGTCATAGCACATGCGCCTCTTGCACCGTGAGGCGTTTCACCAGCCCACAGACCTGCATTATGCAAATGTTTCTTTAGACGCATATTCATACCAGACGATGAAACCGGTTTATTTTTACCTACATCGACAAGAGAACGACATGAGCGAAATAAAAAACCCTGTCTTAGGTTATCAAAAATTTTAGAATCGCAGAATGACAAATAGTCCTGCAAACCAACAATAGGACACAATTCTCTATTCTCATTAAACATTTTAAAACACAAAAACTCTCGGCGTCCCCTGGATAGTTTTCCCTTCAACCATATGCACTACTAATACCCCTCCGTTATCAGGTAAGTATCTTACATTTTCTGCTCTCAATCTCCCCAGATCACCAGCTCTATCCCCTGAAAAGCCTATGAACCTAAAGTAGGCATCATCCCTATGTAATAAATATTGTTCCTTTAAAGATAAATTAGGGTTAGACAGGAGGAACTTTAAATATCGAGAAAGCTTCAATATCTTCTCTAAAAACAAGAGTTTCGCCTGTTTCGGGACAACCATAGCAACACTTTGCTCAATTTTCGTTGCTTCCAAATGTTGTTTAGTAGCCAAAGATGCCATAAGATTCCCTAACCAAGTTGCTCATTCCAAATTGAGCCCCTACCTCGATCTCTAAAAATTGCCCTTAACTGTCCTATCAAACTGTCAAGTGAGGAGGCTGCCCGGCGGAGAGGGCAACTACACTTCTTTTCGAATCCACTACCTTTAAAAACACACTCAGGAATATGAACTTGAGTTTTGCATCCATCATCCTTAACTACTAAAAATTCTCTCATAGGCAAAATCGAGACGGATTCTATTGTCTGAGAAGGAACTAACGCGGCTAGAAAGTGCTCTAATTCTTTCTCGAGTTTCTTTTTCTGACGTATGTATTTTCTACAACCAACAATTTCATCCAAATATGAAATTCTCTCTTTTATTTCATTTCTATTGACACCAGACACCGATGCTAGCCGGGGAACTATTACCTAGAAGACAAATATAGGCTAGTAAACAGAGGGAATGATTCGGTCTACTGGCCCAATTGACCTAAATATATACCACGGTTTTATCACCCAATCTCTAAAAAATTCTTTGCCGAATCTTTTTACCGTTTTCAGTTCAAATTCGCCACTTTACCCAGTTTCCTACACCTATCTCTTATTTACTTATATCTCCCTGCTCCCGTTTTTATATCTCATGCTCTATTTACCTTTCATCGTCAGTTCATCTCGTCTGTCCCTTATCCCCCCTATGTTCACTTATTTCTTTCACAAACTTTCAAGGTATATTTGTAATCCAATACTCATCTCATTGCTCTATCTCTCCGACCCCCACCCCATCTTTAAAAACATCCTATGTTTTCAAATTCTCTCGACCTCTCCTGTTCTCTCTCTAATCTCAACATGATCTAACCTATCCTACTCTGCCACCTTTACCTTCTTACTCATTTCCCTCACTAAAACCGCTATATAATATAGTTTTACTTAATCATATCCTCTTACAAATTCTCAAATAGCATTTCAAAGTTAACAAGCTGTCTAAAGACGTGAAATAAAATATCAAATAAAACATGCGCCATTTAATTGACCACATGTAAAAAATATACTTTCACAGTCTACGCAAAACATGCGCCATTTAATTGACCACATGTAAAATTATACTTTCACAGTCTACGTAAAACATGTGTCATTTAATTGACCACATGTAAAAATTACTCACAATCTACCTAAACATGTGCTAAATAACTGGTCCCATGCTTGCGAGTTGGTCATGACCAATATCCACCAACGTGAGCCATTTTCAAAAGATTCTCATAACCGTATTCAATATACTCATTTAGATTCTAATAAAATGTTTAGCATATCGTCAAGAACTGGTATTACGCAACCTGTAGTAGGTTACCCCTTTCCCCGGGAATCCGTCGATATGAACTATGCGAGTTCAACTAATAGTCATGATAGAGCTTTAACTATTTATTTTAGATTCTGACTGATAAAACGTTCTTAAAATTAAATTATATTGAGAAATGAACGCCTGTACTCATCTCCAAACATACGCGTAAATCAACTCATGTGATTACTAACTAACCTGGCCTAGATTTATTCCGTTTACCAATGTGTACTCGTAAAGACGTCCAGCCAGTCCCGCTCATTCATGACACTCGGCGCCTCAAACAATAAATACATTTATAGTCAACGTCTCGAAGAATATATACCTTTGCCGGTTCCTTAGTACGTTTTTTCTTTCGGGCGGGCTCTTCATCAGATTCATCTAACTGCGCTTCTTCTTCTTCCTCATTAGCCACTAAAATTGCCGCCATAGCCAGAAGGACAAGGTTTTCTCTTTTTATTTCAATGCCTAAAATGTCACACAACTCTGTGGTATTCAATTTCATCTCTGTTTCCAAATAATTCTTTAATTTCTGCATTGATAAGGTCTCTGTATTCTTTCCTGCTTCAAAATTGACAACAGTATTGGGTGGATTACCATTTACTCTGTATTTCTTCAAAACTGATAATTCTTGCACTTTCTTATTGCCATTTCAAATCGCACGATCCATCTTGAAAGACTGAACTTTACCTGTTGTCACCTCAAAATCACCTGGCCAAGTGTTGAATGCACGTGCATGGTCGCTTATACTAGCAGTCAAAGGGGGACAATCCAGAGAGTGAACAGTGTAGAAATATGGTATATCAAAGTTGTGGACCCTGTAGAGGTCACAGTTTTAATTCGATGTAGATGAAACCTGAAATGCATGTTTATAACCTAATGATCTTTATTCTTTTCGTTATTTGCGCATATCAAATTGTAACTTAATGAATTATGGCCTTTGATTATAGGAAAAATCACTTTCGGTATTACTTGTTCTCTATCTATCTCTCGAACAATTATTATCCGATTTAAAAAAAAAACCTCTGATTATATTGCTGTTGCACCGTAAGGCAGTTTGAGTTCGAATTTCGTGGAAATTGCCGGACGAAATCGTACGCGCATAGTGTAAAAATATGGTATATCATGGTTGTGGACTCTCTACAGGTTACAATTCTTATCCGATTTTGACGAAAAGTCACATTTCTAGGTTGTGTACCGTCACACCATAATCATTGTCGGCTTCGAATTTCATGAATATGAGACTGGAACTGACCAACAAAATGGCTGCTCCCAATACAGTATGAAATACAGGACTTAATGGTGTAGGAAAAATCACTGTCGGTATTGCGAGTTCTCTATCCATCTCTCGGCAATGTGGGCGTATCCTGCCTGGCAGTGCCAGCCTATCTTTTTAAAAAGAAATTGACCCTTAATTTGTCGAAGGGTAGAAGTTAGAAAATGTCTAAAGTCATTTTTTCAACTCGCATTGGTATGATCTAGTTTTATACTAAATTTCATGAAAATCGTGTAACTATTAAAGAAGTTGTCAAGTTGGTATAAACTTCCGATTTGAAATCACAGCGACGAATTTTCGAAAATCTGAAACTGCAGATTAAAATGGTTTTTATACGCCCACATGGAAATGTGGTCGTATAATGCCGTCTGTCGGTCCGTCCGTCAATCGTCCACAATTTCTTGTGAACGCTCTAGAGGCTAAAGTTAATATCCGATTTAGATTTATACAAGGTGTTTAAGGTCGTGAGACGAAGAATCCTATTGATTTTCAGCGATATCCAATGATTACTACCGGAGTTATGACCATTGATCACTTTGAAAAATCTTGTGAACGCGCTAGAGGCTATAGTTAATATCCGATTGACTTTAAATTTATACATGGTGTTTAAGGTCGTAAGACGAAGAAGCCTATTGATTTTCAGTGATATCCGATAATTACTACCAGAGTTATGACCCTTGATCACTTTGAAAAATCTTGTGAACGCTTTAGAGGCTAAAGTTAATATCCGATTGACTTTAAATTTATACACGGTGTTTAAGGTCGCGAGATGAAGAATCCTATTGATTTTCAGCGATATCCGATGATTACTACCAGAGTTATGACCATTGATCACTTTGAAAAATCTTGTGGACGCTCTAGAGGCCAAAGTTAATATATGGTTGACTTTAAATTTATACACGGTGTTTAAGGGCATGAGACAAAGAATCATATTGATTTTCGGTGATATCCGATAATTACTACCAGAGTTATGACCCTTGATCACTTTGAAAAATCTTGTGAACGTTCTAGAGGCTAAAGTTAATATCCGATTGACTTTAAATTTATACACGGTGTTTAAGGTCATGAGATACAGAAGCCTATCGATTTTCGGTGATATCCGATAATTACTACCAGAGTTATGACCCTTGATCACGGTGTTTAAGGTCATGAAATGCAGAAGCCTATTTATACACATTGTTTAAGGTCATGATACGAAGAAGCCTATTGATTTTCATCAATATCCGATAATTACTGCCAGAGTTATGGCCCTTGATCACTTTGAAAAATCTAAAGTTAATATCCGATTGACTTTAAATTTATACACACTTTTTACGGCCATGATACAAAAAGCCCTATTTATTTTCAGCGATATCCGATAATTACTGCCAGAGTTATGACCCTTGATCACTTTGAAAAACCCTGTGAACGCTCTAAAGGCTAAAGTTAATATCCGATTGACTTTTAAATTTGTACACAGAGTTATGGCACTTGATCACTTTGAAATATCTTGTGGATGAAGGCCTTGAGACAAACCATCAAAACCATTCTAATCATTTCTGATAATTACTTAATTGGCTACTACTCATAAGATTATCATGTGTTGTAAATGTTCTCCTTACTGACAAAAGAAACCATATGCGACAATCCTTGTTGACTGCCCGGACGACTTAGCTGTTGTGGGCGTACGTTTCGTTGCCTGGCAACCTATCTTTTACAAGGTTATCATAGAAAAAAGAATTAGTAAAATAGGTCATTAAATAACAAAGTTACGACTATGCATTGTTAGTTTTTTCGTTCGGAAAATTCGGTGATTTCGGATTCGTAAAACATTTTAAAAATATATTCAAACAACGTTCGCGCCCCATTTTTTGTGGGGTAGGTCAAAGTTTCAGAAATATGCTATGGTTAGATTCTGACAAATCTGATTTGCAGAAAAAACACAAGAAAAAATAATAACTAGATCTGCTAAGCAGATATTAAAGCTTTCTTATTCACAGTCACTTCCTGTCACATGTCTTGAGTTATATAAATAATCCGAACAAAAAAAATCGTTAAAATCGATCACAATCTAATGAAGTTTATGTGATTTTTCCCCCGTAAATAACTTTGTAGACACGAAAATAATTTTCGAAATTGTGACATTTTCAACTACCAAAAATTGGACATTGATCCAAGGAATCTAGAAAAGCATTCCTTTCGTCAAACTATTTTCACTCGTAAACAACTTTGTCGGCACGAAATTCGAATTTTTGAAATATTCGAATACTAAAAATTTGACCCGTATCCTGGCAATCCTGAAATGTATTAATGTCAGAAATAGGAGACGCATAGAACATACTATGGCCTATGGTGTTTGTTTAGAAGCCCGTAAATGTCGATTTCTTTTTATTATTTTTCATATTCACTTCAAAATGACGACAATCAGTTGACCTAGATCAAAATTTTGCTCTGAAATGTTTTTGGACATTCCTTCAAGGATTCACAAATTATAACTCCCATGTCTGTAAGTAAAATATCAAAAAAGCCCTGTGGATTTTTCACGTTTCAAGATGGTGGACGACAAACTTCATATTGTGTGTACAAATCAGTCATTACTTATCTAGTATCGAAAAAAAATCCGGGTATTCTGACCTACAATTCAACGATTTATTTTTACACTTTGATCCTTAATTAGAAAATTTCTAATGATATCCTAGGAGTCGCATTGGTAATATCTACTTACATACTAAATTTCATTAAAATCGTACAACGATTAAAGAAGTTGTCAAGTTCGTCTTAACTTCCGGTTCGAAAATCGAAACTGTCTAATGGTACTCAAAGAAAAAATAATTAGTAAAATAGGCCAAATAGTCACTAAGTTACAGCATTGTAGGTCAAATGTATTCGTTCGGAAAATTCGGTGATTTCGGATTCGTAAAACGTTTTGAAAATATGTTTTTATTAGGGTTTCACACTGCGTAGCTTGTGTGAAACACTATTGTTTTTGTTAAAATTATTAGGGTTTCACACAAGCTTCACTATTGTTTTTGTTAGAATTATTATTCTTATTAGGCTTTCAGACTTTCGTCTGAAAGCCTATTGTGATTACTAAAATTATTATTAGGGTTTCACACTGCGAAGCTTGTGTGAAACACTATTGTTTTTGTTAAAATTATTATTCTTATTATTATTATTCTTCTTTTGTTTTGAGTAGATCTCAGCAACTGCTTGTCGCATCGTTACGATTTCTTCGGTTTTACTGGGAAAGTGGGTGTGACTTAGAGGATAAAGCTATTTTGAACGTTCTGCGACAATGCGAAATGTCCGAAATCACCAAATTATCGTTTTTTAAAATATTGCAGTAATTTTAACAATAATCATTGATTTTTAACTTTCGATACATTTTGGCATAGCCGGAGACACGGCACATAGCTACACTACTTTCGATTTTTGATTTTCGGTAAATCTTAAAAGATATTAGGCGCCAAATTTTGAAAATTTAAAATTTTACAAGAAACTTTTTTATTTATGAATATTTTTTAGTCGTATTATGCACAGAATTAAAGGGTCATCTGACTAGTGCAAAAATGTTAAAGAATTTTGTCTCAGTAATTTACCTTGGTCGCCATTGGCTAATTCAGTTTTTCAGTCCTAGATTAATTTTTTATTGTTCGATTTGTATAAAACAAAGTTCATATGCTTCGTTGTATCAATTGTCATTTTTTTTATTACCAAAAGTTTTATCTGTTGGCACCGGAAGTGGCATAATTTTACCAAAAACTACAATTTTGACAGTTATTTTACTTCTTCGAAAACAAATATTATTTTTTGGAAAAATTATTTGACTCAAAGAGTGCGCCCTTTCAAGGCGCAAAAAATGTAGGAAGCAGTTTTTTTAATTTCGATTTCATTTTCGACCAAATTCGATTAAGAGGCTAAAAATGGTGTAAAATTGGCCTATTTACAACCTATTCAGGCTTTTCAGATTTTAAAATATTTCTTCGTAACTTTTATAAACTTGTAGCTATAATCCATACGAAGAAAATGGATGTTAAAATTCATTTGTACTATAAGCAGTTACCAAGAAATGGGCAGTTCTGTACAAGTCACTGTTTTCGTTATTTTGCCTGTAAAATAGTCAATTATGATTGGATTTTTATAAAAGTGACATCATTTGATTCAAAAAGCACGTAGCGTCATATCAAGTTGATTACAATTTGAAATTGACACCGGAAGTGACATCATTTGGTCAAAAAAGGCATTTTAAACTTTTTAAATCAATGTTTTATTCAACCAAGAATAACTTAATATGTATTAATAATTTTAACTTTTGGTTTAAATTCACATATAAACAAAACTCATATGGTCATATAGATATCATAAAATGGTTTCTAACTTGTTCGGTTGCCGAGAAATAGACGGTTTTCTACAGGTCACTTTTGAAGGTTTCGGGGCCATAAAAGGGTCAATTATTATTCGATTTTCATAAACGTCACACCATGTTATACCTAATGCCATTTGGGATTTCATACAAGTAATTTAAGATTTTCATTATCACCGGAAGTAACGTCATTTTGGCAAAAACTGTATTTTTAGACTCTAAAACAGATATTTTATTCAAATGAGTCTGTTTTGAAATCTTTTTCAAAGTATGGTATTTGATGCCAATCAACAAATAGAATGAACCCATACGACGATCATACAGATACCACAAAATGGTTTCTAACTTGTACGGTTGCAGAGAAATAGCCGATTTCCTACAAGTCACTTTTCAAGTTTTTTGGTCTTTAAAAGTGGCAATTATTATTCGATTTACATAAAATTTTACCTATATGATATCGTATGCCATTTCTGATTTCATAAGACTAATTGAACATTTGCATTAACACCGGGAGTAATTTAATTTTGTCAAGATCATTTACAAGTAACAAATGTATAAAATGAATTGATATTGCTGGATTTTGTTGATTCTGCGTCCATTTTATTTGTGTGCAATGTTAATTTGGAAACCTGTTTAGTGGTTTCGCTGGTACCGGAAGTGACATATGTTCAAGGGTAACTTGGCACCGGAAGTGACATGTTTAAGGGTAACGTGGCACCAGTGAAACCCGTCATTCCTGCATGCAGGTCTAGTTATTATTATTTTTTTATTATTATTATTATTTACCGCGGGAGCCTATTTCTCTATGATCGAAGAGAGATACCGATTTGCGGTTCATCTTACTATCATGAAACCAGGTGGTGGCTACTCAATAAAGCAATTTTCAAACTTTGCGCACACCGGAAGTGACCGAACTTTGTACGTTGTCAAAAAATTGAAAATTGGCTATAGTTTCATCAATTCTTTTCCCATTTTCAAACAAATCACATTTTTGGAATCCCTCAATCTTTTTTGAGACAATGGCTATCTCACATTTTTCAATTTCGAACATTCGTCTATGACTTTTATCGTTCGAAAATTGAAAACATGTTGTTTACGAGACAATTTTTGTTATTTTTCAAAATTTTCAAATTTGACCTACATTTTTGGATACCTGAAGTCCATCCGATTCTAGAAATATAAGTTTCATTCAGAGTTATCGCCCTTTATTTTTCGATTTTTTTCGAATTTTCTTCCCATTTTGTGAGCTGTGGTTTCGTTTTACGGTCGAATTGATGTTTCTGAAAGTTATGGAACATGAAGTTATAGTCCAATACCAACTGATAAAGCAATTTCGGCAAGGATCCTTAAACCGGAAGTGGTCGAAATAGTGTGCAATATTTTGAAAAAAATGCAAAAAATGGATGGTTTGGTGGAAAACGCGATTTCTCCGTCCGAAATCAACAGATAAAACAAATTAAGGTACCGTTGGATGCCAAGAGGAATGGACTATCGTATGATACCCAAATCACACGGATGCGATGAGCAAGAAGCAAAATATGGCACGCTGAAAATCAAGTATTTTCTGTTTTGGAGCGTTTTTGGACGCCTGTATCTCGAAAACTTAACCGCAACTTTTTTTTTAACTTTCTCTATCGAGAGTCCATTCGATAGTCTTCTGAATTATGCCATCCACTAAGACTTTGAAATGTCTGGAATACGATGAAAAAGGGACTGAAAATAAAAAAAAAATCGTGAAATTTTGGAAAATGCTCTACTATATTTTTATTTTAAGAGATTTTCAAAAAAAGGTTGTATATTCAGATAGCTGACCTAATTACGATTCTAACGATGTATAATATGTATGTAGTTATTGAAATTTAATTTTCGGTATTTTAAATTTTTTGCATTTTTGGCACTTTTGAACATAGGATTTCTCAGGGGCATTTTATCTGATCAGAAAATGTAATATATCATTACAGAGCCCTGTGGCCATTTTAGTGCCCAAACCGGCTATTAAAACTATTCCGACAATAATAACCATACCGAAAGTATTCAAAAAATGAACAAAAAAGAGTAAAAACATTGTCGCACTTGCGAAAAACTTGATTTCTCCCTTAGGTAATAGCGGACCAAAAGAACTAAAATGTCGTTGGATAGCCCTATTAATGGACCATCATATGGTATCTAAATAATGTGATTTCAATGGTAAGGAAATAAATTATTGTATGCCAAAAATCTAGTATTTTCCGATTTTTTAACATTCTGAGACGCCCTTTTCTCGAAAACGACGCCGCAGATTTTTCTTAAACTTTTTTGACTCAAAGTCCTATCGGTTGTCTATATAGTGAATCCAAAATGAAAAGCATTGAAATAATATAAGTGGTCCAAAAATGGCCTCAAACTTTGAAAAAAATTGAAAAATCGTTAAATTTTTGGAAACGCTCTTTAATTTATCTTTTTTTCCAAAACTACTCAATGGATGTTTCTGACACTTCTGGTACAGAAAGTTAAGTATCCAAAGAACTTCGTGAAGCTATCACAACAACGATCGTAAAGCCGGAAGTAGTCGAAAAAATGTCCGATATTTTGAAAAAAAATATTTCTTTTACGAAAACCTTTTTTATTTATGAATATTTTTTGATGATATTTTACACAGGGTTAAAACATCATCGTACTTGAGCAGAAATGAGAAAAAAAATTGTCTCGGTAATTTGCGTTAGCCGCTATCGGCTAATTTAATTTCTCGTATCCAGAAAAATTATTTATTGTTTGATTTGTATAAAACAAAGTTCATATGCTCCGTGGTCCGATTTGTATTTTTTTTTTTGGTTACTGTGAAATTTTTCTGTTGGCAACGGAAGTGACCTAATATTAACAAAAACTACAATTTTGACAGTTCGGTACCACTTTTTGAAAGCAAATATTATTTTTTTTCTAAATGATATAACTAAAAGGATGCACCCTGCAAAGGTGCACAAAATCCTTAGCTCATATTTTTTAATTTCAATTTCATTTTCGGACAATTTCGAATAAAATGTAAAATAAAGTGTAAAATTCAGTTATTTACAATTCATTCACCGTCTTCATATTTTGAAATATTGATTTGTAATTTTCATAAACTCGTAGCAATAATCCAGATGAAGAGAATGTGTGCGAAAATTAGTTTGTAATATGAGCAGTTGCCGAGAAATGTGCAATTTTGCATGCATCACTTTTCACGTTATTTTGCCTATAAAAGAGTGAATTATTATTCGATTTGCAATATTTTTTTCCATTTGATGCCAAATGCCAATTTGGACTTGGTCAAGCCAATTTTACATTTTCTCTGTGACCGGAAATGACGTCATTTGGGCAAAAACTGTATTTTTAACCTAAAAAACTAATATTTTATTCAAATCAGTCTGCCTTTTTTTTTTTTTAAAAAATTATGATATTTGATTCCCATCAAAGCATAGAATGAAGCCGTACGACCATACAGATACCACAAAATGGTTTCTAACTTGTACGGTTACAGAGAAATAGGCGATCTTCTATAAGTCACTTTTCAAGGTTTTTGGTCTATAAAAGTGTCAATTATTATTCGATTTTTATACTTTTTTTTACCATTTGTTGCCTTATGCCATTTATGACTTCTATGAACCAAGTTAACATTTTCAATATCACCGGAAGTAATGTAATTTTTGCAAAAAACGTATTTTTAGCCTTCAAAACAAACATTTTTTTTTGAAGGGATTTATATTTATTATTCGTTTAACTTTATAGCGTCTGACTCTAATGGGCAGTAAGATTGGATCAATACCATCATATTGATATCAAGAAAGGGCTTCTAGCATGTTCCCTTGTCGAATAATAACCAATTTTCCCAGGGTCACTTTTAAGTTTTTTACCTTCTTAATTTCAGCTTATGGGTTATAGGTTAATTATTTATTGCACGCTATGTATAAAACAAAGTTTGTATTTTGTATGTTGCGAATTTTCGACTTATTCTTCACCTATAAAAATTTCTTTCGGCACCGGAAGTGACGTAATTTTGCCATTATTTACAATTTTGACCGGCCTTTTCGCCAGCAAATATTACTTTTACATATGATAGAGGGGTGTCACTGAAGCAAAACAACTAAAGTATAGTTTGGTAACTCAATGGGTCGGCTATGGTATAAAAAACTTCCTGTATGATTCCTGAAAGCCGGTTCAGTGCTGCTTGCAGGTCTAGTTATTAGGGTTTCACACTGCGAAGCTTGTGTGAAACACTATTGTTTTTGTTAAAATTATTATTAGGCTTTCAGACTTTCGTCTGAAAGCCTATTGTGATTACTAAAATTATTATTTATTATTATTATTTTTTTTTTCGCCGGAGCCTATTTCTCAGTGCCTGTAACAGATACCGATCTGGGACCTGATTCTCTATCGGGAAACCATGTGCTGGCTACTTGATAAACTATATTTGAAACTTCTGCGCAGACCGGAAGTGGTCGAATTTCATGCGGTGTCAAAAAATAAAAAAACGGCCGTAGATTCGTCAATTCTGTACCTATTTTCATACAAATGACATTTTCGGAAACCCTGAGTCTTTTCTCGGACGATAGCAGTTGAAAATTTCGATATTTCGAAACTTCATCGCTGACTTCTTGCGATCGAAAAATGAAAAATGTTGTTTGAGAGACAATTTTTGTTATTTTTCAAAATTTTGAAATTTGACCTACATTTTTGGATACCTGAAGTCCATCCGATTCCAGTAATATAAGTTTCATTCAGAGTTATCGCCCTTTATTTTTCGATTTTTTTCGAATTTTCTACCCATTTTGCGAGCTCGGGTTTCGTTTTATGGCCGAATTGACGTTTCTGAAATTTCTGAGGCATGAAGCCAAATGACCATTGCAAGGAATAAAGCAATTTCAACAATAATCTGTACACCGGAAGTGGTCGAAATAATGTCCGATATTTTGAAAAAAATGCAAAAAATGGGTTTTTTGGTTAAAAACGCGACTTCTCCGTCCGATATCAATGGATTAAAGAAATTAGGGTACCATTGGACTGCACTAGTATTGTGCTATCGTATGATACCCAATTTGTACGGATACGACGAGCAGGAAGCAAAATATGGCACGCTGAAAATCAAGTATTTTCTGATTTGGAGCGTTTTTGGACGCCTGTATCTCGAAAACTTAACCGCAACTTTTTTTTTAACTTTCTCTATCGAGAGTCCCTTCGATAGTCTTGTGAATTATGCCATCCAATAAGACTTTGAAATGTCTGGAATATGATAAAAAAGGGACTGAAAATCAAAAAAAGTCGAAAAATCGTGAAATTTTGGAAAATGCTCTACTATTTTTTTTATTTTAAGAGATTTTCAAAAAAAGGTTGTATATTCAGATAGCTGACCTAATTACGATTCTAATGATGTATAATATGTATGTAGTTATTGAAATTTAATTTTCGATATTTTAATTTTTTTGCATTTTTGGCACTTTTGAACATAGGATTTCTCAGAGGCATTTTATCTGATCAGATAATGTAATATATCATTACAGAGCCCCGTGGCTATTTTAGTGCCCAAACCGGCTATTAAAACTATTCCGACAATAATAACCATACCGGAAGTATTCAAAAAATGAAAAAAAAAGGTTAAAACCATTGTCGCAGTTGCGAGAAACTTGATTTCTCCTTTAGGTAATAGTGGACCAAAAGAACTAAAGTGTCGCTGGATAGCCCTATTAATGGACCATCATATGGTATCTAAATAATACGATTTCGATGGTAAGGAAATAAATTATTGTATGCCAAAAATATATTATTTTCCGATTTTTTAACATTCTGGGACGCCCTTTTCTCGAAAACGACGCCGCAGATTTTTCTCAAACTTTTCTTACTCAAAGTCCTATCGGTTGTCTATATAGTGAATCCAAAATGAAATGCATTGAAATAATATAAATGGTCCAAAAATGGCCTCAAACTTTGAAAAAAATTGAAAAATCGTTAAATTTTTGGAAACGCTAGTTAATTTATCTTTTTTTCCAAAACTACTCAATGGATGTTTCTGACACTTCTGGTACAGAAAGTTAATTATCCAAAGAACTTCGTAAAGCTATCACTACAACGATCGTAAAACCGGAAGTAGTCGAAAAAATGTCCGATATTTTGAAAAAAATTAATTTTTTTACGAAAACCTTTTTTATTTATGAATATGTTTTGATGATATTTTACACAGGGTTAAAAATATCATCCTACTTGAGCAGAAATGAGAAAAAAAAATTGTCTCGGTAATTTGCGTTAGCCGCCATCGGCTAATTTAGTTTTTCGTACCCAGAAAAATTATTTATTATTCGATTTGTATAAAACAAAGTTCATACGCTCCGTGGTCCCAATTGTAATTTTTTTTGTTACGGTGAAATTTTTCTGTCGGCAACGGAAGTGACGTAATATTAAAAAAAACTACAATTTTGATCGTTCAGTACCACTTTTTAAAAGCAAATATTATTTTTTTTCAAAACTGATATAACTAAAAGGATGCACCCTGCAAAGGTGCACAAAATCCTTAGCTCAGATTTTTTAATTTCAATTTCATTTTCGGGCAATTTCGAATAAAATGTAAAATAAAGTGTAAAATTCAGTTATTTACAATTCATTCAGCGTCTTCATATTTTGAAATATTTATTTGTAATTTTCATAAACTCGTAGCAATAATCCAGACGAAGAGAATGTATGCGCAAATTAGTTTGTAATATGAGCAGTTGCCGAGAAATATGCAATTTTGCATGCATCACTTTTCACGTTATTTTGCCTATAAAAGAGTGAATTATTATTCGATTTGCAATATTTTTTTTCCATTTGATGCTTAATGCCAATTTGGACTAGGTCAAGCCAATTTTACATTTACACTGTGACCGGAAATGACGTCATTTGGGCAAAAACTGTATTTTTAACCTAAAAAAAAAAAATATTTTATTCAAATGAGTCTGCCTTATAATATTTTTAAAATTATGATATTTGATTCCCATCAACGAATAGAATTAAGCCATACGACCATACGGATACCACAAAATGGTTTCTAACTTGTACGGTTACAGAGAAATAGGCGATCTTTTATAAGTCACTTTTCAAGGTTTTTGGTCTATAAAAGTGTCAATTATTATTCGATTTTTATCATTTTTTTACCATTTGATGCCATATGCCATTTATGACTTCTATGAACTAAATTAACATTTTCAATATCTCCGAAAGTAATGTAGCCTTCAAAACAAACATTTTTTTGAAGGGATTTATATTTATTATTCGTTTAACTTTATAACGTCTGACTCTAATGGGCAGTAAGATTGAATCAATACCATCATATTGATATCAAGAAAAGGCTTCTAGCATGTTCCCTTGTCGAATAATAGCCAATTTTCCCAGGGTCACTTTTAAGTTTTATACCTTCTTAATTTCAGTTTATGGGTTATAGGTTGATTATTTATTGCCCGATATGTATAAAACAAAGTTTGTATTTTGTATGTTGCGAATTTTCGACTTATTTTTCACCTATAAAAATTTCTTTCGGCACCGGAAGTAACCTAATTTTGCCATAATTTACAATTTTGACCGGTCTTTTCGCCAGCAAATATTACTTTTACATATGATAGAAGGTGTCACTGAAGCAAAACAATTAAAGTATAGTTTGGTAGCTCAATGGATCGGCTATGGTATAATGAACTTCCTGTATGATTCCTGAAAGCCGGTTCAGTGCTGCTTGCAGGTCTAGTTCTTATTATTATTCTTCTTCTTTTGTTTTGAGTAGATCTCAGCAACTGCTTGTCGCATCGTTACGATTTCTTTGGTTTTACTGGGAAAGTGGGTGTGACTTAGAGGATAAAGCTATTTTGAACGTTCTGCGACAATGCGAAATGTCCGAAATCACCGAAGTTATCGTTTTTAAAAATATTGCAGTAATTTTAACAATAATCATTGAATTTTAACTTTCGGTACATTTTGGCATAGCCGGAGACATGGCACATAGCTATGCTACTTTCTATTTTTGATTTTTGGCAAATCTTCGAAGATATTAGGCGCCAAATTTCGAAAATTTAAAATTTTACAAAAAACTTTTTTATTTATGAATATTTTTTAGTCGTGTTGTGCACAGAATTAAAGAGTCATCTGACTAGCGCAAAAATGTTAAAAATATTTGTCTCAGTAATTTTCCTTGGCCGCCATTGGCTAATTCAGTTTTTCAGTCCTAGATTAATTTTTTATTGTTCGATTTGTATAAAAGAAAGTTAATATGCTTTGTTGTCTCAATTGTCATTTTTTTGTTACCGAAAGTGTTATCTGTCGGCACCGGAAATGGCATAATTTTACCAAAAACTACAATTTTGACAGTTAGGTACCATTTTTCGAAAACAAATATTATTTTTTTGAAAAATTATATGACTCAAAGAGTGTGTCCTATAAGTGCGCAAAAAATGTCGGCAGCAGTTTTTTTAATTTCGATTTCATTTTCGAGCAAATTCGATTAAGAGGCTAAATATGGTGTAAATTTGACCTATTTACAACCCATTCAGGCTTTTCAGATTTTAAAATATTTCTTCGTAACTTTTATAAACATGTAGCTATAATCCATACGAAGAAAATGTATGTTAAAATTAGTTTGTAATATAAGCAGTTGCCAAGAAATGGGCAGTTCTGCATAAGTCACTGTTTTCGTTATTTTGCGTGTAAAATAGTCAATTATTATTGGATTTTTATAAAAGTGACATCATATGATTCAAAAAGCATGTAGCATCATATCATGTTGATTACAATTTAAAATTGACACCGGAAGTGACGTCATTTGGTCAAAAACTGCATTTGAAACTTTTTAAATCAATGTTTTATTCAACCAAGAATTACTTAATATGTATTAATAATTTTAACTTTTGGTTTTAATTCACATATAAAAACACCTCATATGGTCATATAGATATCATAAAATTGTTTCTAACTTGTTTGGTTGCCGAGAAATAGACGGTTTTCTACAGGTCACTTTTGAAGGTTTGGGGGTCATAAAAGTGTCAATTATTATTCGATTTTCATAAACGTTACACCATGTTATACCTAATGCCATTTGGGATTTCATACAAGTAATTTAAGATTTTCATTATAACCGGAAGTAACGTCATTTTGGCAAAAACTGTATTTTTAGCCTTCAAAACAGATATTTTATTCAAATGAGTCTGTTTTGAAATCTTTTTCAAATTATGGTATTTGATGCCAATCAACAAATAGAATGAACCCATACGATCATACAGATACCACAAAATGGTTTCTAACTTGTAGGGTTGCAGAGAAATAGCCGATTTTCTACAAGTCACTTTTCAAGTTTTTTTGGTCTTTAAAAATGGCAATTATTATTCGATTTGCATAAAATTTTCACTATATGATATCGTATGCCGTTTCTGATTTCATAAGACTAATTGCACATTTCCATTAACACCGGAAGTAATTTAATTTTGTCAAGATCATTTACAAGTAACAAATGTATAAAATGAATTGATATTGCTGGATTTGGTTGATTCTGCGTCCAATTTATTTGTGTGCAATGTTAATTTGGAAACCTGTTTAGTGTTTTCATTGGTACCAGAAGTGACATATGTTCAAGGGTAACTTGGCACCGGAGTGACATGTTTAAGGGTAACGTGGCACCAGTGAAACCCGTTATTCCTGCATGCAGGTCTAGTTAGGGTTTCACACTGCGAAGCTTGTGTGAAACACTATTGTTTTTGTTAAAATTATTAGGGTTTCACACTGCGTAGCTTGTGTGAAACACTATTGTTTTTGTTAAAATTATTAGGCTTTCAGACTTTCGTCTGAAAGCCTATTGAGATTACTAAAATTATTATTAAGCTTTCATATTAAATATTACATATGAAAGCTTATTGTTTCTGTTAAGATTATTATTATTTTTTTTTTTTTGTGTATTTTCTGCAAATCGGATTTCTCAGAATCTAACCATGGGATCTTTCTGAAACTTTGACCTACCCCCCAAAAAATGGGGTGCGAACGTTGTTTAAATATATTTTCAAAACGTTTTACGAATCCGAAATCACCGAATTTTACGAACGAAAAAACTGACAATGCATAGTCGTAACTTTGTTATTTTTTGACCGATTTTACTAATTCTTTTTTCTTTGAATACCTTGAAAAAAATCGTTTTCATCTGCAGTTTCACATTTTCGAATTTCGAAAATTCGTCGCTGTGATTTCGAACCGGAAGTTTAGACCAATTTGACAACTTCTTTAATAGTTGTACGATTTTCATGAAATTTAGTATACAAGTAGATCTTACCGATGTGACTTCAAAAATATAATTAGAAATTTTCTAAATTATCTCCCCTTGGTGAAATTAAGGATCAAAATTTTCAAAAAAATCGTCGAAATATAGGTCAGAATGACCTAAAAAAAATTTTCGATACTCGACAAGTAATTACTGATTCCTACACAAAATATGGAGTTTGTCGATCGAACCGGAAGTGCCACCATCTTGAAACGTGAAAAAACAATTGAACTTTTGCGATATTGCACTTACAGACACGGGAGTTATATTTTCTGAATCCTTGAAGGATGGCCCAAAAATCGTAGGGAGCAGAATTTTGATTTCGGTCACGTGATGGTCACCATTTTGAATTGAAAATGAAAAGTAGTAGCAATTTGAAGGGCCGAGACTTTGAAACACAATAACTCTCCTTCTAATTGAGCTAGAATGTTCAAACTTGGTGTAGACGTTCACTAGGTCAATGTCATGATTGAGTTCAAAGATGAGCATTTTCTGCCTAGGGTAAGCAGAGATAGGCATGCTGATTTGTTGATTCTTTAGGGCACGATAACTTCGGTTATAATGAAGGGAGGGCTGTGAAACTTTTGTCAATAGAGAGTCCAATAGCTAGCCTGTTGTGTGAAATCATTGTATCATTTATTTTAAATATCAGGGATAGGCGAAAAAAAGAGATTGAAAATCCAAAAAGTCGTATTTTTACAATTTGGAGCATGTTTAGAGGTCTTTCTCGTAAAGTGAACTTAATATTTTTTGGGAACTTCTTCTACAAAGAGTCTTATGGGTAGTCTTTTGTATAAAACCATCGATCAACAATCCAACATATCAGGAGTAGAAGAACAAAAGGATCGAACATTGAAAACGGCACCCTTTCATTGTTAAGCAAAACATGCAGTGTGGGTGGCTACAATCTGCACATTTAGTCATCGTATAGAGCTTATTCAACAGTATCGAATTCCAACTGCTAAGGCATCTTTTACGTGCACTCCAATGTGTACACGGCGGGTGGGGGGACACGCCAGAAAATCGAGATGAACTTTCTCGGACAATGCAGGGATCGAACACCCGACCTCCTGGCTAGCAGGCCAACGCCTTAGCCACATAGTGTGGACACCCATCGTACATTTCATCCGTCAAATCAAAGCATTTCATTGCATTAGACCAATAATTAATTATTCTTAATTGAAAACTTTATTTTAATATTAGTCTGGCATTATTAAATCCTAATTTTATTGGTCTTATTTAAAATTAAACTTTCATTTAAGTATGAACAACCCTTAACGTGTCTCTTTAAAACATAAAAAAATACTCTAAAACAGTAGCTCAACCTTTTGACCTAAACTCATTAATTTACCATTTTTTGTGAGCCACTTGTTATTTTTCCTATGACATATTACACGTGTCTGATTTTAAAGGGGGGTTGGGTGGCTGAATGGTTAGCACGCGCGCCTGTCATTGAGTTAACTAGCGTGTTTTCGAATGCCCGGTTGTGCGTGACAAGGAGTAAGGTCGCCTGTCCAACCTGCCATTTTTAATTTTTTTTTTCCCGCCATTTTCATACCATTTTCTCATCCGTCTAATTACAGTAATACAAGTTTCAGTTATTTCCCTTTAGTTTTCAGATTATTGTTATGCCTGGGTGCAATGTTTCATACTATATTTAGACTTGTAACTTTGCGAGTTTTTTACCAATTTTAATAATTTTTTCTTGTTATCCTTTTATTTAGGATATTTGATACAATCAATGACACGTGACGATGAATATGAAAGCTTTCATATCTGCATGGGACAGTAGCAGATCTAGTTATTATTATTATTTACCGCGGGGGCCAAGTTCTCCATGATCGAAAGCAGATATCGATCTGAAATCAACTTTTCTTTCGGGAAACCATGTGGTGGCTACTTGATAAAGTATTTTCGAAAATTCTGCGCATACCGGAAGTGGCAGATCTTTGTACGTTGTCAAAAAATTGAAAATTGGCCATAGTTTCGTCAATTATTTACCCATTTTCAAACAAATGACATTTTCGGAAACGCTGAATCTTTTCCGAGCCAATAGCAATCTAAGATTTTGTAATTTCGAAAATTGGTCGCTGACTTCTAGCGTTCGAAAATTAAAAAAAATTGTTTAAGAGACAATTTTTTTCATTTTTCAAAATTTTCAAATTTGACTTATATTTTTGGATACCTTAAGTCCATCCGATTCCAGTAATATAAGTTTCATTCAGAGTTATCGCCCTTTATTTTTCGATTTTTTTCGAATTTTCTACCTATTTTGTGAGCTCGGGTTTCGTTATATGGCTGAATTGGCGAATCTGAAACTTCTAAGGCATGAAGCCAAATGACCATTGCAAGGAATAAAGCAATTTCAACAATGATCCGTAGACCGGAAGTAGTCGAAATAATGTGCAATATTTTGAAAAAATGCAAAAAATGGATAGTTTTGGGGAAAACGCGATTTCTCCGTTCGATGTCAATGGATTAAACAAATTAGGGTACCATTGGACTGCACTAGGATTGTACTATCGTATGATACCCAATTCATACGGATATTATGATCAGGCAGCAAAATATGGCACGCTGAAAATCAAGTATTTTCTGATTTGGAGCGTTTTTGGACGCCTATATCTCGAAAACTTAACCGTAACTTTTTCTTAAATTTTTTCTATCGAGAGTCCTTTCGGAGTTAATTTGCATGAAACCACCCAATAAGCCTTTGAAATATCTGGAATAGGTGAAATAACGGACTGAAAATCGAAAAAAGTCGAAAAATCGTGAAATTTTGGAAAATGCTCTACTATTTTTTTATTTGAAGAGATTTTTTAAAAAAGGTTATATATTCAGATAGCTGACCTAATTAAGAATCTAACGATGTATAATATGTATGTAGTTATTGAAATTTAATTTTCGATATTTTAAATTTTTTTCATTTTTGGCACTTTTGAACACAGGATTTCTCAGGGGCATTTTATCTGATCAGATAATGTAATATATCATTACAGAGCCCTGTGGCTATTTTAGTGCCCAAACCGGCTACTAAAAATATTCCGACAATGATAACCATACCGGAAGTATTCAAAAAATGAAAAAAAAAGGTTAAAAACATTGTCTCACTTGCGAAAAACTTGATTGCTCCCTTAGGTAATAGCGGACCAAAAGAACTAAAGTGTCGTTGGATAGCCCTATTAATGGACCATCATATGGTATCTAAATAATACGATTTCAATGGTAAGGAAATAAATTATTGTATGCCAAAAATCAAGTATTTTCCGCTTTTTTAACATTCCGAGACGCCCTTTTCTCGAAAACGACGCCTACGATTTTTCTTAAACTTTTCTTACTCAACGTCCTATCGGTTGTCTATATAGTGAATCCAAAATGAAAAGCATTGAAATAATATAGGTGGTCCAAAAATGGCCTCAAACTTTGGAAAAAATTGAAAAATCGTTAAAGTTTTGGAAACGCTCTTTAATTTATCTTTTTTTCCAAAACTACTCAATGGATGTTTTTGACACTTCTGGTACAGAAAGTTAAGTATCCAAAGAACTTCGTAAAGCTATCACGACAATGATCGTAAAACCGGAAGTAGTCGAAAAAATGTCCGATATTTTGAAAAAAAAAAAAAATTTTACGAAAACCTTTTTCATTTATGAATATTTTTTGATGGTATTTTACACAGGGTTAAAATATCATCCTACTTGAACAGAAATGAGAAAAAAAATTGTCTCGGTAATTTGCGTTAGCCGCCATCGGCTAATTTAGTTTTTCGTACCCAGAACAATTATTTATTGTTCGATTTGTATAAAACAAAGTTCATATGCTCCGTGGTCCCAATTGTAATATTTTTTGTTACGGTGAAATTTTTCTGTCGGCAACGGAAGTGACGTAATATTTACAAAAACTACAATTTTGACAGTTCTGTACCACTTTTTGAAAGCAAATGTTATTTTTTTCAAAACTGATATAACTAAAAGGATGCACCCTGCAAAGGTGCACAAAATCTTTAGCTCAGATTTTTTAATTCCAATTTCATTTTCGGGCAATTTCGAATAAAATGTAAAATAAAGTGTAAAATTCAGTTATTTACAATTCATTCAGCGTCTTCATATTTTGAAATATTTATTTGTTATTTTCATAAACTCGTAGCATTAATCCAGACAAAGAGAATGTATGGGAAAATTAGTTTGTAATATGAGCAGTTGCTGAGAAATATGCAATTTTGCATGCATCACTTTTCACTTTATTTTGCCTATAAAGGAGGGAATTATTATTCGATTTGCAATATTTTTTTTTCCATTTGATGCCTAATGCCATTTTGGACTAGGTCAAGCCAATTTTACATTTTCACTGTGACCGGAAATGACGTCTTTTGGGCAAAATCTGTATTTTTAACCTAAAAAACAAATATTTTATTAAAATGAGTCTGCCTTATAATATTTTTAGAATTGTGATATTTGATTCCCATCAACGAATAAAATGAAGCCATACGACCATACAGATACCACAAAATGGTTTCTAACTTGTACGGTTACAGAGAAATAGGCGATCTTCTATAAGTCACTTTTCAAGGGTTTTCGTCTATAAAAGTGTCAATTATTATACGATTTTAATAATTTTTTTACCATTTGATGCCTTATGCCATTTATGACTTCTATGAACTAAATTAACATTTTCAATATCACCGGAAGTAATGTAATTTTTGCAAAAAACGTATTTTTAGCCTTCAAAACAAACATTTTTTTGAAGGGATTTATATTTATCATTCGTTTAACTTTATAATGTTTGATTCCAATAGGCAGTAAGATTGAATCAATACCATCATATTGATATCAAGAAAAGGCTTCTAGCATGTTCCCTTGTCGAATAGTAGCCAATTTTCCCAGGGTCACTTTTAAGTTTTTTACCTTCTTAATTTCAGTTTATGGATTATAGGTTAATTATTTATTGCCCGATATGATAAAACAAAGTTTGTATTTTGTATGTTGCGAATTTTCGACTTATTTTTCACCTATAAAAATGTCTTTCGGCACCGGAGGTGACGTATTTTGCCATAATTTACCATTTTGACCGGTCTTTTCGCCAGCAAATATTACTTTAACATATGGTAGAGGGTGCCACTGAAGCAAAACAACTAAAGTATAGTTTGGTAGCTCAATGGATCGGCTATGGTATAATAAACTTTCTGTATGATTCCTGAAAGCCGGTTCAGTGCTGCTTGCAGGTCTAGTTATTCTTATTATTATTATTATTATTCAGATTCCAATTTGAATAGATCTCAGCAACTACATGTCGCATCGTTACGATTTCTTCGGTTTTACTGGGAAAGTGGGTGTGACTTAGAGGATAAAGCTATTTTGAACGTTGTGCGACAATGCGAAATGTCCGAAATCACCGAAGTTATCGTTTTTGAAAATATTGCAGTAATTTTAACAATAATCATTGGATTTTAACTTTCGATACATTTTGGCATAGCCTGAGACAGGGCACATAGCTACGCTACTTTCGATTTTTGGTTTTCGGCAAATCTTCGAAGATATTAGGCGCCAAATTTCGAAAATTTAAAATTTTACAAAAAACTTTTTTATTTATGAATATTTTTTAGTCGTATTGTGCACAGAATTAAAGAGTCATCTGACTAGTGCAAAAATGTTAAAAAATTTTGTCTCAGTAATTTTCCTTGGCCGCCATTGGCTAATTCAGTTTTTCAGTCCTAGATTAATTTTTTATTGTTCGATTTGTATAAAACAAAGTTCATATGCTTCGTTGTCTCAATTGTCATTTTTTTTGTTACCAATAATATTATCTGTCGGCACCGGAAGTGGCATAATTTTACCAAAAACTACAATTTTGACAGTTATTTTCCTATTTCGAAAACAAATATTATTTTTTTGAAAAATTATATGACTCAAAGAGTGTGTCTTTTCATGGCGCAAAAAATGTAGGAAGGAGTTTTTTTAATTTCGATTTCATTTTCGAGCAAATTCCATTAAGAGGCTAAAAATGGTGTAAAATTGGCTTATTTACAACCTATTCAGGCTTTTCAGATTTTAAGATATTTCTTCGTAACTTTTATAAACTTGTAGCTATAATCCATACGAAGAAAATGTATGTTAAAATTCGTTTGTAATATAAGCAATTACCAAGAAATGGGCAGTTCTGTACAAGTCACTGTTTTCGTTATTTTGCCTGTAAAATAGTCAATTATGATTGGATTTTTTATAAAAGTGACATCATTCGATTCAAAAAGCACGTAGCGTCATATCAAGTTGATTACAATTTAAAATTGACACCGGAAGTGACATCATTTGGTCAAAAAATGCATTTTAAACTTTTTAAATCAATGTTTTATTCAACCAAGAATAACTTAATATGTATTAATAATTTTAACTTTTGGTTTAAATTCACATATAAACAAAACTCATATGGTCATATGGATATTATAAAATGGTTTCTAACTTATTCGGTTGCCGAGCAATAGACGGTTTTCTACAGGTCACGTTTGAAGGTTTCGGGGCCATAAAAGGGTCAATTATTATTCGATTTTCATAAACGTCACACCAAGTTATACCTAATGCCATTTGGCATTTCATACAAGTAATTTAAGATTTTCATTATCACCGGAAGTAACGTCATTTTGGCAAAAACTGTATTTTTAGCCTTCAAAACAGATATTTTATTCAAGTGAGTCTGTTTTGAAATCTTTTTCAAATTATGGTATTTGATGCCAATCAACAAATAGAATGAACCCATACGATCATACAGATACCACAAATTGGTTTCTAACTTGTACGGTTGAAGAGAAATAGCCGATTTTCTACAAGTCACTTTTCAAGTTTTTTGGTCTTTAAAAGTGGCAATTATTATTCGATTTACATAAAATTGTCACTATATGATATCGTATGCCATTTCTGATTTCATAAGACTAATTGAACATTTGCATTAACACCGGGAGTAATTTAATTTTGTCAAGATCATTTACAAGTAACAAATGTATAAAATGAATTGATATTGCTGGATTTGGTTGATTCTGCGTCCATTTTAATTGTGTGCAATGTTAATTTGGAAACCTGTTTAGTGGTTTCGCTGGTACCGGAAGTGACATATGTTCAAGGGTGACTTGGCACCGGAAGTGACCTGTTTAAGGGTAACATGGCACCAGTGAAACCCGCCATTCCTGCATGCAGGCCTAGTTATTAGGGTTTCACACTGCGTAGCTTGTGTGAAACACTATTGTTTTTGTTAAAATTATTCTTATTATTATTAGGGTTTCACACTGCGTAGCTTGTGTGAAACACTATTGTTTTTGTTAAAATTCTTCTTATTATTATTCTTATTATTATTATTTTTTTTTTCCAATTTGCTTATATCTCAGGATCTACTTGTCGGATCGATGCAATGTCTTGAGTTTTACTGCGAAAGTGGGTGTGACTTAGAGATTAAAGCTATTTCCGGCATTCTGCGACAATGCGAAATGTCCTAAATCACCGAAGTTGTCGTTTTTTGAAATATTGCCGTAATATTAACAATAATTGTTGGATTTTATCGTTTGATAGTTTTTGACATAGCCAGAGACATGGCACATAGCTACGGGTCTTTAGAGTTTTAAATTTCGCCGAATCTTCGGAAAAATAAGGCGCCAAATTTTGAAAATTTAAATTTTGACAAAAAACTTTTTTATTAATGAATATTTTTTAATGACTTTTTACCAAGGGTTAAAGATTCGTCTGATTTGGGCAAAAATGTGAACAATTTTTTTCTGGATAATTTTTCTTGGTTGCTATTGGCTAATTCAGTTTATAGGTTCTGTATAAATTATTTATTGTCCGATTTGTATAAAACAAAGTTTATATGCTCCATGGTCCAAAATGTCATTTTTTTTGTTACCGGCAAAGTTTCCTGTCGGCACCGTAAGTGACGTAAATTTAGCAAAAACTACAATTTTAACAGTTCGGTACCACTTTTTGAAAGCAAAAATTATTTTTTTCAAATCTTATATGACTGAAAAGATGTGCCATATAAAGGCGCACAAAACATCGCGCTCAGTTTTTTTAATTTCGATTCCGTTTTCGGGCAATTTGGATTAAAGGGTGAAAAAAGGTGTCAAAATGAGCTATTTACAACCCATCCAGCGTCTTCATATTAAAAAATATATCTTCGTAACATTCATAATCTCGTAGCAATAACCCATACGAAGAGAATGTATGTGAAAATTAATTTGTAATATGCGCAGTTGCCGAGAAAAAGTCAATTTTGCATGAGCCACTTTTCACGTTATTTTTGCTGTATAAGAATCAATTATTATGTTATTTTCAATTTTCTTTCACCGTTGGATGCCTAATGCCATAGTGGACAAGGTCAAACCATTCTACCTCATACGCTGCCACCGGAAATGACGTCATTTGCTCAAAACTTAATTTTTAGCATTAAAAAACAATATTTCATTCCAATGGGTCGTACTTGTTATTTTTTTTCAAATTATGATATTTGATTCTATTCATCAAATAGAACGAACTCATGCGATCATACAGATATCACAAAACGGTTTCTATCTTGTACGATTGCACAGAAATTGGCGATTTTCCACAAGTCACTTTTCGAGGATTTTGGTCAATAAAAGTGTCAGTTATTATTCGATTTTCATAAAATTTTCAACATATGATATCTTACGTCATTTATGATTTCATAGAACTAATTTAACATTTTCAGTATCACCGGAAGTAATTATATTTTGGCAAAAACTGTATTTTTAGCCTTCAAAACAGATATTTTTTTCAAATGAGTCTGATTTGTAATATATTTAAAATTATGATATTTAGTTCGCATCAACTAATAGAATGAACCCATGCGATCATTCAGATACCACAAAATGGTTTCTCACTTGTATGGTTGCAGAGAAATAGACGATTTCCTACAAGTCACTTTTCAAGGTTTGGGGTCTATAAAAGTGGCAATTCTTATTCGATTTACATAAAATTTTCACCATGTGATTATTATTTCAGATTTTAAGAAACTAATTTAATATTTTCATTATCGCTGGAAGTACTGTCATATGGTCAGGATCAATTACATGTAACACATGTATAAAATGGATTGGTTCCTGTGGTAATTAGCGCATATCGGATTGTAACTTCCTGAATTAAATATGATTGTATGAAAAATCGCTTTTTGTTTAGCTTGTTCACTATCCATCGCTTGCAAATTGTGTTTGTTAATTTGTTGGAAAGATTTATAAAAAAAACTCAGAACCATTTGTGGGCTATGATCTAGTATCTTAATGTTATTTATTACCCGTCGGCGTCAGTGATTATGTACATGTCGTGTATCCCTTAGTACGTTTTTCACATTTGACTAAAATGGGGGAAACAATGAAAGAAGGGATATTATATTTGTTTCGTGTATTAAGCAATGCAGACTTTTGAAGGGTCAGATTAACGTGTTTGTCTTTATTCAAATGGTGAGCGTAGTTTGTTGATGCCGAGTCCACAATATTATGGACACGGTGCGCTTTGGTCTTGTGCATCGATCTCCCAAGCAGAGTTGCCTTCGCTTGCAGTTCACACCTTGTCTCAATTGTCATTTTTTTGTTACCAATAGTTTTATCTGTCGGCACCGGAAATGGCATAAAGGCGCAAAAAAGGGTGAGCTCAGTTTTTTTTAATTTCGACTACATTTTCGAGTAAATTCGATTAAGAGTTGAAAAAAGGTGTAAAATTGACCTTTTGCAACCCATTCAGGCTTTTCAGATTTTAAAATATTTCTACCTAACTTTTATAAACTTGTAGTTTTGATCCATACGCAGAAAATGTATGTTAAAATTAGTTTGTAATATAAGCAGTTGACAAGAAACGGGCAGTTTTGCATAAGTCACTGTTTTCGTAATTTTGCCTGTAAAATAGTCAATTATTAATGGATATTCACAAAAGTGACATCATTTGATTCAAAAAGCAAGTGTGCGTCATATAATGTTGATTACTATTTAAAATTGACACCTCATGAATTGACGTCATTTAGTCAAAAACTCCATTTTTAACTTTTAAAATCGATATTTTTTTCAACCAAGAATCATGTCATATGTAATAATAAAATTAACTTTTGATTTAAATTCACATATTAACAAAACTCATATGGTCATACAGATATCATAAAATTGTTTCTAACTTGTTCGGTTGCCGAGATATAGGCGGTTTTCTACAAGTCACTTTTATAGGTTTTTGGCCCGTAAATGTGTCAATTATTATTCGATTTTCATAAAAGATTCATCATTTGATGCCTAATGTCATAGACGATATTATAAACTTAATTTAACATTTTAGTAACACCGGAAGTAATGTCATTTTGGCAAAAACTGTATTTTTAGCCCCCAAAACAGATATTTTATTCAAATGAGTCTGTTTTGAAATCTTTTTCAAATTATGATATTTGATGCCAATCAACAAATAGAATGAACCTATACGATCATACAGATACCACAAAATGGTTTCTAACTTGTACGGTTGCAGAGAAATAGCCGATTTTCTACAAGTCACTTTTCAAGTTTTTTGGTCAATAAAAGTGGCAATTATTTTTCGATTTACATAAAATTTTCACTATATGATATCTTATGCCATTTCTGATTTCATGAAACTAATTGAACATTTTCATTATCACCGGAAGTACTGTAATTTTATCAGGATCAATTACATGTTACAACTGTATAAAATGAATTGATATTGCTGGATTTTTGTTGATTCTTATTCCCTTTTATTCGATGCGTGCAATGTTTATGTGGAAATCTGTTTATCGTTGCCATTGGTTCAAGGGCAACATGGGAGCGAAAGTGACATAAGTTTAAATTTAACGTGGCACCAGTGAAACCCGTCATTCCTGCATGCAGGTCTAGTTCTTCTTATTATTATTATTTTTTTTTTCCAATTTGCTTATATCTCAGCAACTTCTTGTCGGATCGATACAATGTCTTCAGTTTTACTTGGAAAGTGGGTGTGACTTAGAGATTAAAGCTATTCCCGGCATTCTGCGACATTGTGAAATGTCCGAAATCACCGAAAATGTAGTTTTTTGAAATATTGCCGTAATATTAACAATAATCATTGGATTTTAGCATATGATGCATTTTGACATAGCCAGAAACAGGGGACATAGCTATGTTACTTTTGATTTTTGATTTTCGACGAATCTTGGAAGATATTAGGCGCCAAATTTTGAAAATTTAAATTTTTACAAAAAACTTTTTTATTTATTAATTTTTTTATGTGACATTTTAACCAAGGTTAAAGAGTCATCTCATTTGAACAAAAATGTCAACATTTTTTGTTTCCGTAATTTTCCTTGGCCGCCATTGACTAATTCAGTTTTTCAGTCCTACATTATTTATTTATTGTTCGATTTGTATAAAACCATGTTCATATGTTCCGTGGTTAAAAATGCGATTTTTTTTGTTACCGGTAAAGTTTCCTGTAGACACCGGAAGTGGCGTAAATTCAGCAAAAACTACAATATCGACAGTTCGGTACAACTTTTTGAAAGCAAATATTATTTTTTTCAAATCTTATATGACTGAAAAGATGTGCCATGTAAAGGCGCACAAAACATCGGGCTCAGTTTTTTTAATTTCGATTTCGTTTTCTGGCAATTTGGATTAAAGGGTGAAAAAAGGTGTCAATATAAGCTATTTAAAACCCATCCAGCGTCATCATATTAAAAAATATATCTTCGTAACACTCATAAACTCGTAGTCATAACCCATACGAAGAGAATGTATGTGAAAATTAATTTGTAATATGCGCAGTTGCCGAGAAATAGGCAATTTTGCATGAGTCACTTTTCACGTAATTTTGGCTGTAAAAGAATCAATAATTATTCGATTTTCAATATTCTTTCGCCATTGGATGCCCAATGCCATAGTGGACTATGTCAAACCATTGTACCTCTTGCGCTGTCACCGGAAATGACGTCATTTACTCAAAATTTAAATTTTAGCCCTCGAAAACAATATTTTATTCAAATGAGTCGTACTTGTTATTTGTTTCAAATTATGATATTTGATTCTATTGATCAAATAGAATGAACCCATACGATCACACAGATACCACAAAATGGTTTCCAACTTGTACGGTTGCAGAGAAATGGGCGATTTTCCTTAAGTCACTTTTCAAGGTTTTTGGTCTGTAAAAGTGTCAGTTATTATTCGATTTTAATAAAATTTTCACCATATGATATCTTATATCATTTATGATTTCATAGAACTAATTTAACATTTTCAGTATTTCCGGAAGTAATGTCATTTTGGCAAAAGCTGTATTTTTAGCCTCCAAAACAGATATTTTTTTCAAATGAGTCTGATTTGTAATATATTTAAAATTATGATATTTGATTCCAATCAACAAATAGATTGAGCCCATACGATCATATAGATACCAAAAAAATAGTTTTATCGTGTGCAATTTCCGAGAAATAGACCATTTTCTACAAGTCACTTTTCAAGGTTTTTGGTCTATAAAAGTGGCAGTTCTTATTCGATTTACATACAATCTTCGCCATATGATGCCTTATGCCATTTCTGATTTCATAAAGCTAATTGAACATTTTCATTATCACTGGAAGTAATGAAATTTTGCCAAGTAACATATAAATATATAAAATGAATTGATATTGTTGGATTTGGTCGATTCTTCGTCCATTTTATTTGATGTTTGCAATGCTTATGTGGAAACCTGTTTAATGGTTTCATTGGTATCGGAAGTGACATATGTTCAAGGGCAACGTGGCATCGAAAATAACGTGGCACCAGTGAAACCCGTCATTCCTGCATGCAGGTCTAGTTCTTATTATTATTAGGGTTTCACACTGCGAAGCTTGTGTGAAACACTATTGTTTTTGTTAAAATTATTAGGGTTTCACACTGCGAAGCTTGTGTGAAACACTATTGTTTTTGTTAAAATTATTATTCTTATTATTATTATTCTTCTTTTGTTTTGAGTAGATCTCAGCAACTGCTTGTCGCATCGTTACGATTTCTTCGGTTTTACTGGGAAAGTGGGTGTGACTTAGAGGATAAAGCTATTTTGAACGTTCTGCGACAATGCGAAATGTCCGAAATCACCAAATTATCGTTTTTTAAAATATTGCAGTAATTTTAACAATAATCATTGAATTTTAACTTTCGATACATTTTGGCATAGCCGGAGACAGGGCACATAGCTACATCATTTTCGATTTTTGATTTTCGGTAAATCTTCAAAGATATTAGGCGCCAAATTTTGAAAATTTAAAATTTTACAAATTTTTTTTTTATTTATGAATATTTTTTAGTCGTATTATGTACAGAATTAAAGGGTCATCTGACTAGTGCAAAAATGTTAAAGAATTTTGTCTCAGTAATTTACCTTGGCCGCCATTGGCTAATTCAGTTTTTAAGTCCTAGATTAATTTTTTATTGTTCGATTTGTATAAAACAAAGTTCATATGCTTCGTTGTATCAATTGTCATTTTTTTTATTACCAAAAGTTTTATCTGTCGGCACCGGAAGTGGCATGATTTTACCAAAAACTACAATTTTGACAGTTAGGTACCATTTTTCGAAAACAAATATTATTTTTTGGAAAAATTATTTGACTCAAAGAGTGTGCCCTTTCAAGGCGCAAAAAATGGCGGAAGCAGTTTTTTTAATTTCGATTTCATTTTCGAGCAAATTCGATTAAATGACTAAAAATAGTGTAAAATTGACCCATTTACAACCTATTCAGGCTTTTCAGATTTTAAAATATTTCTTCGTAACTTTTATAAACTTGTAGCTATAATCCATACGAAGAAAATGTATGTTAAAATTAGTTTGTAATATGAGCAGTTACCAAGAAATGGACAGTTCTGTACAAGTCACTGTTTTCGTTATTTTGCCTGTAAAATAGTCAATTATGATTGGATTTTTATAAAAGTGACATCATTTTATTCAAAAAGCATGTAGCGTCATATCAAGTTGATTACAATTTAAAATTGACACCGGAAGTGACGTCATTTTGTCAAAAACTGCATTTTAATCTTTTTAAATCAATGTTTTATTCAACCAAGAATTACTTAATATGTATTAATAATTTTAACTTTTGGTTTAAATTCACATATAAACACAACTCATATGGTCATATACATATCATAAAATTGTTTCTAACTTGTTCGGTTGCCGAGAAATAGACGGTTTTCTACAGGCCACTTTTGAAGGTTTTTGGGCCATAAAAGTGTCAATTATTATTCGATTTTCATAAACGTTACACCATGTTATACCTAATGCCATTTAGGATTTCATACAAGTAATTTAAGATTTTCATTATCACCGGAAGTAACATCATTTTGGCAAAAACTGTATTTTTAGCCTTCAAAACAGATATTTTATTCAAATGGGTCTGTTTTGAAATGTTTTTCAAATTATGGTATTTGATGCCAATCAACAAATAAAATGAACCCATACGATCATACAGATACCACAAAATGGTTTCTAACTTGTACGGTTGCAGAGAAATAGTCGATTTTCTATAAGTCACTTTTCAAGTTTTTTGGTCTTTAAAAGTGGCAATTATTATTCGATTTACATAAAATTGTCACTATATGATATCGTATGCCATTTCTGATTTCATAAAACTAATTGAACATTTTCATTAACACCGGAAGAAATGTAATTTTGTCAAGATCATTTACAAGTAACAAATGTATAAAATGAATTGATATTGCTGGATTTGGTTGATTCTGCATCCATTTTATTTGTGTGCAATGTTAATTTGGAAACCTGTTTAATGGTTTCGTTGGTACCGGAAGTGACATATGTTCAAGGGTAACTTGGCACCGGAAGTGACATGTTTAAGGGTAACGTGGCACCAGTGAAACCCGTCATTCCTGCATGCAGGTCTAGTTATTCTTATTATTATTATTATTATTATTATTCTTTTGTTTTGAATAGATCTCAGAAACTGCTTGTCGCATCGTTACGGTTTCTTCGGTTTTACTGGGAAAGTGGGTGTGACTTAGAGGATAAAGCTATTTTGAACGTTCTGCGACAATGCGAAATGTCCGAAATCACCGAAGTTAGCGTTTTTAAAAATATTGCAGTAATTTTAACAATAATCATTGGATTTTAACTGTCGATAAATTTTGGCATAGCCGGAGACAGGGCACATAGCTACGCTACTTTCGATTTTTGATTTTCGTCAAATCTTCGAAGATATTAGGCGCCAAATTTCGAAAATTTAAAATTTTACAAAAAACTTTTTTATTTATGAATATTTTTTAGTCGTGTTGTGCACAGAAATAAAGAGTCATCTGACTAGCACAAAAATGTTAAAAAATTTTGTCTCAGTAATTTTCCTTGGCCGCCATTGGCTAATTCAGTTTTTCAGTCCTAGATTAATTTTTTATTGTTCGATTTGTATAAAACAAAGTTCATATGCTTCGTTGTCTCAATTGTCATTTTTTTTATTACCGGAAGTGTTATCTGTCGGCACCGGAAGTGGCATAATTTTACCAAAAACTACAATTTTGACAGTTAGGTACCATTTTTCGAAAACAAATATTATTTTTTTGAAAAATTATATGACTCAAAGAGTGTGTCCTTTAAAGGTGCAAAAAATGTCGGAAGCAGTTTTTTTAATTTCGATTTCATTTTCGAGCAAATTGGATTAAGAGGCTAAAAATGGTGTAAAATTGACCTATTTACAACCCATTCAGGCTTTTCAGATTTTAAAATATTTCTTCGTAACTTTTATAAACATGTAGCTATAATCCATACGAAGAAAATGTATGTTAAAATTAGTTTGTAATATAAGCAGTTGCCAAGAAATGGGCAGTTCTGCATACGTCACTGTTTTCGTTATTTTGCCTGTAAAATAGTCAATTATTATTGGATTTTTATAAAAGTGACATCATTTGATTCAAAAAGCATGTAGCGTCATATCAAGTTGATTACAATTTAAAATTGACACCGGAAGTGACGTCATTTTGTCAAAAACTGCATTTTAAACTTTTTAAATCATTGTTTTATTCAACCAAGAATTACTTAATATGTATTAATAATTTTAACTTTTGGTTTAAATTCAAATATAAACACAACTCATGTGGGAATATAGATATCATAAAATTGTTTCTAACTTGTTCGGTTGCCGAGAAATAGACGGTTTTCTACAGGTCACTTTTGAAGGTTTTGGGGCCATAAAAGTGTCAATTATTATTCGATTTTTATAAACGTTACACCATGTTATACCTAATGCCATTTAGTATTTCATACAAGTAATTTAAGATTTTCATTATCACTGGAAGTAACGTCATTTTGGCAAAAACTGTATTTTTAGCCTTCAAAACAGATATTTTTTTCAAATGAGTCTGATTTGTAATATATTTCAAATTATGATATTTGATTCCAATCAACAAATGGATTGAACCCATACGATCATATAGATACCAAAAAATAGTTTTTATCATGTACGGTTGCCGAGAAATAGACGATTTTCTACAAGTCACTTTTCAAGGTTTTTGGTCTATAAAAGTGGCAATTCTTATTCGATTTACATACAATTTTCGCCATATGATGCCTTATGCCATTTCTGATTTCATAAAACTAATTGAACATTTTTATTATCACCGGAAGTAATGAAATTTTGCCAGGATCACTTACAAGTAACATATATATAAAATGAATTGATATTGCTAGATTTGGTTGATTCTTCGTCCATTTTATTTGATGTTTACAATGCTTATGTGGAAACCTGTTTGAAGGTTTCATTGGTATCGGAAGTGACATATGTTCAAGGGTAATGTGGCACCGAAAGTGACGTGGCACAAGTGAAACCCGTCATTCCTGCATGCAGGTCTAGTTATTAGGCTTTCAGACTTTCGTCTGAAAGCCTATTGTGATTACTAAAATTATTATTAAGCTTTCATATTACATATGAAAGCTTATTGTTTCTGTTAAGATTATTATTATTTTTTTTTTTTTGTGTATTTTCTGCAAATCGGATTTCTCAGAATCTAACCATGGGATCTTTCTGAAACTTTGACCTACCCCCCCAAAAATGGGGTGCGAACGTTGTTTAAATATATTTTCAAAACGTTTTACGAATCCGAAATCACCGAATTTTACGAACGAAAAAACTGACAATGCATAGTCGTAACTTTGTTATTTTTTGACCGATTTTACTAATTCTTTTTTCTTTGAATACCTTGAAAAAAATCGTTTTCATCTGCAGTTTCACATTTTCGAATTTCGAAAATTCGTCGCTGTGATTTCGAACCGGAAGTTTAGACCAATTTGACAACTTCTTTAATAGTTGTACGATTTTCATGAAATTTAGTATCTAAGTAGATCTTACCGATGTGACTTCAAAAATATGATTAGAAATTTTCTAAATTATCTCCCCTTGGTGAAATTAAGGATCAAAGTTTTCAAAAAAATTGTCGAAATATAGGTCAGAATGACCTAAAAAAATTTTTCGATACTCGACAAGTAATTACTGATTCCTACACAAAATATGGAGTTTGTCGATCGAACCGGAAGTGCCACCATCTTGAAACGTGAAAAAACAATTGAACTTTTGCGATATTGCACTTACAGACACGGGAGTTATATTTTCTGAATCCTTGAAGGATGGCCCAAAAATCGTAGGGAGCAGAATTTTGATTTCGGTCACGTGATGGTCACCATTTTGAATTGAAAATGAAAAGTAGTAGCAATTTGAAGGGCCGAGACTTTGAAACACAATAACTCTCCTTCTAATTGAGCTAGAATGTTCAAACTTGGTGTAGACGTTCACTAGGTCAATGTCATGATTGAGTTCAAAGATGAGCATTTTCTGCCTAGGGTAAGCAGAGATAGGCATGCTGATTTGTTGATTCTTTAGGGCACGATAACTTCGGTTATAATGAAGGGAGGGCTGTGAAACTTTTGTCAATAGAGAGTCCAATAGCTAGCCTGTTGTGTGAAATCATTGTATCATTTATTTTAAATATCAGGGATAGGCGAAAAAAAGAGATTGAAAATCCAAAAAGTCGTATTTTTACAATTTGGAGCATGTTTAGAGGTCTTTCTCGTAAAGTCAACTTAATATTTTTTGGGAACTTCTTCTACAAAGAGTCTTATTGGTAGTCTTTTATATAAAACCATCGATCAACAATCCAACATATCAGGAGTAGAAGAACAAAAGGATCGAACATTGAAAACGGCACCCTTTCATTGTTAAGCAAAACATGCAGTGTGGGTGGCTACAATCTGCACATTTAGTCATTGTATAGAGCTTATTCAACAGTATCGAATTCCAACTGCTAAGGGATCTTTTACGTGCACTCCAATGTGTACACGGCGGGTGGGGGGACACGCCAGAAAATCGAGATGAACTTTCTCGGACAATGCAGGGATCGAACACCCGACCTCCTGGCTAGCAGGCCAACGCCTTAGCCACATAGTGTGGACACCCATCGTACATTTCATCCGTCAAATCAAAGCATTTCATTGCATTAGACCAATAATTAATTATTCTTAATTGAAAACTTTATTTTAATATTAGTCTGGCATTATTAAATCCTAATTTTATTGGTCTTATTTAAAATTAAACTTTCATTTAAGTATGAACAACCCTTAACGTGTCTCTTTAAAACATAAAAAAATACTCTAAAACAGTAGCTCAACCTTTTGACCTAAACTCATTAATTTACCATTTTTTGTGAGCCACTTGTTATTTTTCCTATGACATATTACACGTGTCTGATTTTAAAGGGGGGTTGGGTGGCTGAATGGTTAGCACGCGCGCCTGTCATTGAGTTAACTAGCGTGTTTTCGAATGCCCGGTTGTACGTGACAAGGAGTAAGGTCGCCTGTCCAACCGGTCATTTTTAATTTTTTTTCCCGCCATTTTCATTTCATTTTCTCATCCGTCTCATTACAGTAATACAAGTTTGAAGTATTTCCCTTTAGTTTTCAGATTATTGTTATGCCTGGGTGCAATGTTTCATACTATATTTAGACTTGTAACTTCGCGAGTTTTTGACCAATTTTGATAATTTTTTCTTCTTATCCTTTTATTTAGGATACTTGATACAATCAATGACACATGACGATGAATATGAAAGCTTTCATATCTGCATGGGACAGTAGCAGATCTAGTTATTTATTATTATTATTTTATTTTTCGGGGGAGCCTATTTCTCAGTGTCTGTAACAGATACAGATCTGGGACGTAATTTTCTATCAGGAAACCATATAGTGGCCATCCCTTCCACTGTATTTGAAACTTCTGCGCAGACCGGAAGTGGCCGAATTTTGTGCGGTGCCAAAAAATTAAAAAACGGCCGTAGATTCGTCAATTCTGTACCTATTTTCATACAAATTACATTTTTGGAAACCCTGAATCTTTTCTCGGACGATAGCAGTTGAAAATTTTGCAATTTAGAAACTTCGCCGCTGACTTCTAGCATTCGAAAAATGAAAATATGTTGTTTAAGACACATTTTTTGTTATTTTTCAAAATTTTCAAATTTGACCTACATTTTTGGATACCTGAAGGCAATACGGTTCCAGTAATATAAGTTTCATTCAGAGTCATCGCCCTTTATTTTTCGATTTTTTTCGAATTTTCTTCACATTTTGTGAGCTTAAGTTTCGTTTTACGGCCGGATCGACGTTTCTGAAATTCCTGGAACATGAAGTAATATGGTCAAACCACCGTTTAAAGCAATTTCAACAACAATCCGTAAACCGGAAGTAGTCGAAATACTATGCGATATTTTGAAAAAAACGTGAAAAATTGGTGTTTTGGGTAAAAACACGATTTTTCCGTCCGATATCAACGGATTAAACAAATTAAGGTATCATTTGGTCGGGCTGTAATTGGACCACTGAATGATACCCAATTCGTACGGACACGATCAGCAGGAAGCAAAATATGGCTCGCTGAAAATCAAGTATTTTCTGATTTGGAGCGTTTTTAGATGCCTGTATCTCGAAAACTGCTCCACAGTTTTTTATGAAACTTTCTCTATCGAGAGACCTTGCAGTAGTCTTGTGTACGAAACATTCCATTACGACTTTGAAATATCTGGAAAAGGTGAAATAACGGACTGAAAATCGAAAAAAGTCGAAAAATCGTGAAATTTTGGAAAATGCTCTGCTATTTTTTTATTTTAAGAGATTTTCAAAAAAAAATTGTATATTCAGATAGCTGACCTAATTACAATTATATCGATGTATAATATGTATGTAGTTATTGAAATTTAATTTTCGATATTTTAAATTTTTTGCATTTTTGGCACTTTTGAACCTAGGATTTCTCAGGGGCATTTTATCTGATCAGATAATGTAATATATCATTACAGAGCCCTGTGGCTATTTTGGTGCCTAAACCGGTTATCAAAACTATATCGACAATAATAACCATACCGGAAGTATTCAAAAAATGTAAAAAAAGGTTAAAAACTATGTCGCACTTGCAAAAAACTTGATTTCTCCCTTAGGTAATAGCGGACCAAAAGAACTAAAGTGTCGTTGGATAGCCCTATTAATGGACCATCATATGGTATCTAAATAATACGATATCGATGGTAAGGAAATAAATTATTGTGTGCCAAAAATCTAGTATTTTCCGATTTTTTAACATTCTGAGACGTCCTTTTCTCGAAAACGACGCCGCAGATTTTTCTTAAACTTTTCTTACTCAAAGTCCTATCGGTTGTCTATATAGTGAATCAAAAATGAAAAGCATTGAAATAATATAGGTGGTCCAAAAATGGCATCAAACTTTTAAAAAAATGGAAAAATCGTTAAATTTTTGTAAACGCTCTTTAGTTTATCTTTTTTTTTCAAAACTGCTCAATGGATGGTTCTGACATTTCTGGTACAGAAAGTTAAGTATCCAAAGAACTTCGTAAAGCTATCACAACAACGATCGTAAAACCGGAAGTAGTCGAAAAAATGTCCGATATTTTGAAAAAAATTATTTTTTTTACGAAAATCTTTTTTATTTATGAATATTTTTTGATGATATTTTACACGGGGTTAAACTGTCATCCTACTTGAGCAGAAATGAGAAAAAAAAATTGTCTCGGTAATTTGTGTTAGCCGCCATCGGCTAATTTAGTTTTTCGTACCCAGAAAAATTATTTATTGTTCGATTTGTATAAAACAAAGTTCATATGCTCCGTGGTCCCAATTGTAATTTTTTTTGTTACGGTGAAATTTTTCTGTCGGCAACGGAAGTGACGTAATATTAACAAAAACTACAATTTTGACAGTTCGGTACCACTTTTTGAAAGCAAATATTATTTTTTTTCAAAACTGATATAACTAAATGGATGCACCCTGCAAAGGTGCACAAAATCCTTAGCTCATATTTTTAAATTTCAATTCCATTTTCGGGCAATTTCGAATAAAATGTAAAATAAAGTGTAAAATTCAGTTATTTACAATTCATTCAGCGTCTTCATATTTTGAAATATTTATTTGTAATTTCCATAAACTCGTAGCACTAATCCAGACGAAGAGAATGTATGCGAAAATTAGTTTGTAATATGAGCAGTTGCCGAGAAATATGCAATTTTGCATGCATCACTTTTCACGTTATTTTGCCTATGCAAGAGTGAATTATTAAAGTGTAAAATTTAGTTATTTACAATTCAATCAGCGTCTTCATATTTTGAAATATTTATTTGTAATTTCCTTAAACTCGTAGCACTAATCCAGACGAAGAGAATGTATGCGAAAATTAGTTTGTAATATGAGCAGTTGCCGAGAAAAATGCAATTTTGCATGCATCACTTTTCACGTTACTTTGCTTATGCAAGAGTGAATTATTATTCGATTTGCAATATTTTTTTTCCATTTGATGCCTAATGCCAATTTGGACTAGGTCAAGCCAATTTTACATTTTCACTGTGACCGGAAATGACGTCATTTGGGCAAAAACTGTATTTTTAACCTAAAATTTTATTCAAATCAGTCTCCCTTATAATATTTTTAAAATTATGATATTTGATTCTCATCAACGAATAGAATGAAGCCATAAGACCATACAGATACCACAAAATGGTTTCTAACTTGTACGTTTACAGAGAAATAGGCGATCTTCAATAAGTCACTTTTCAAGGTTTTTTTGGTATATAAAAGTGTCAATTATTATTCGATTTTTATCATTTTTTTACCATTTGATACCTTATGCAATTGATGACTTCTGTGAACCAAGTTAACATTTTCAATATCACCGGAAGTAATGTAATTTTTGCAAAAAAACGTATTTTTAGCCTTCAAAACAAACATTTTTTAGAAGTGATTTATATTCATTATTCGTTTAACTTTATAACGCCTGACTCTAATGGGCAGTAAGAGTGAATCAATACCATCATATTGATATCAAGAAAAGGCTTCTACCATGTTCCCTTGTCGAATAATAACCAATTTTCCCAGGGTCACTTTTAAGTTTTTTACCTTCTTAATTTCAGTTTATGGGTTATAGGTTAATTATTTATTGCCCGAAATGTATAAAACAACGTTTGGATTTTGTATGTTGCGAATTTTCGACTTATTTTTCACCTATAAAAATTTCTTTCGGCACCGGAAGTGACTTAATTTTGCCATAATTTACAATTTTGACTGGTCTTTTCGCCAGCAAATATTACTTTTACATATGATAGAGGGTGTCACTAAAGCAAAACAACCTAAAGTATAGTTTGGTAGCTCAATGGATCGGCTATGGTATAATAAACTTCCTGTATGATTCCTGAAAGCCGGTTCAGTGCTGCTTGCAGGTCTAGTTATTATTATTATTCTTCTTTTGTTTTGAGTAGATCTCAGCAACTACGTGTCGCATCGTTACGATTTCTTCGGTTTTACTGGGAAAGTGGGTGTGACTTAGAGGATAAAGCTATTTTGAACGTTCTGCGACAATGCGAAATGTCCGAAATCACCGAACTTATCGTTTTTACAAATATTGCGGTAATTTTAACAATAATCATGGGATTTTAACTTTCGATACATTTTGGCATAGCTGGAGACAGGGCACATAGCTGCGCTACTTTCGATTTTTGATTTTCGGCAAATCTTCGAAGATATTAGGCGCCAAATTTCGGAAATTTAAAATTTTACAAAAAACTTTTTTATTTATGAATATTTTTTAGTCGTGTTGTGCACAGAATTAAAGAGTCATCTGACTTGCGCAAAAATGTTAAAAAATTTTGTCTCAGTAATTTTCCTTGGCCTCCATTGGCTAATTCAGTTTTTCAGTCCTAGATTAATTTTTTATTGTTCGATTTGTATAAAACAAAGTTCATATGCTTCGTTGTCTCAATTGTCATTTTTTTTATTACCAAAAGTGTTATCTGTCGGCACCGGAAGTGGCATAATTTTACCAAAAACTACAATTTTGACAGTTAGGTACATTTTTTGAAAACAAATATTATTTTTTTGAAAAATTATATGACTCAAAGAGTGTGTCCTTTAAAGGCGCAAAAAATGTCGGAAGCAGTTTTTTTAATTTCTTTTTCATTTTCTAGCAAATTGGATTAAGAGGTGAAAAAAGGCGTAAAATTGACCTATTTACAACTCATTCAGGCTTTTCAGATTTTAAAATATTTTTACGTAACTTTTATAAACTTGTAGCTATAATCCATACGAAGAGAATGTATGTGAAAATTAGTTTGTAATATAAGCAGTTGACGAGAAATAGGCAATTTTGCATGAGTCACTTTTCACGTAATTTTGGCTGTAAAAGAATCAATTATTATTCGATTTTCAATTTTCTGTCGCCATTGGATGCCTAATGCCATAGTGGACTATGTCAAACCATTTTAATTCTTGCGCTGCCACCGGAAATGACGTCATTTGCTCAAAACTTAAATTTTAGCCTTCAAAAAACAATATTTTATTCAAATGAGTCGTATTTGTTATTTTTTCAAATTGTGATATTTGATTCTATTGATCAAATAGATTGAACCCATACGATCATACAGATACCACAAAATGGTTTCTAACTTGTACGGTTGCAGAGAAATGGGCGATTTTCCTTAAGTCACTTTTCAAGGTTTTTGGTCTATAAAAGTGTCAGTTATTATTCGATTTTCATAAAATTTTCACCATATGATATCTTGTGTCATTTATGACTTCATAGAACTAATTTAACATTTTCAGTATCACCGGAAGTAATGTCATTTTGGCAAAAACTGTATTTTTAGCCTTCAAAACAGACATTTTTTTCAAATGAGTCTGATTTGTAATATATTTCAAATTATGATATTTGATTCCAATCAACAAATGGATTGAACCCATACGATCATATAGATACCAAAAGATAGTTTTTATCGTGTACGGTTGCCGAGAAATAGACGATTTTCTACAAGTCACTTTTCAAGGTTTTTGGTCTATAAAAGTGGCAATTCTCATTCGATTTACATACAATTTTCGCCATTATGCTGCCTTATGCCATTTCTGATTTCATAAAACTAATTGAACATTTTCATTATCACCGGAAGTAATGAAATTTTGCCAGGATCACTTACAAGTAACATATATATAAAATGAATTGATATTGCTGGATTTGGTTGATTCTTCGTCCATTTTATTTGATGTTTACAATGCTTATGTGGAAACCTGTTTAATGGTTTCATTGGTATCGGAAGTGACATATGTTTAAGGGTAACGTGGCACCGAAAGTGACTTGGCACCAGTGAAACCCGTCATTCCTGCATGCAGGTCTAGTTATTATTCTTATTATTATTCCAATTCCACTTTGACTATATCTCAGCAACTACTTGTCGCATCGTTACGATTTCTTCGGTTTTGCTGGGAAAGTGGGTGTGACTTAGAGGATAAAGCTATTTTGAACGTTCTGCGACAATGCGAAATGTCCGAAATCACCGAAGTTATCGTTTTTGAAAATATTGCAGTAATTTTAACAATAATCATTGGATTTTAACTTTCGATACATTTTTGCATAGCCTGAGACAGGGCACATAGCTACGCTACTTTCGATTTTTGATTTTCGGCAAATCTTCGAAGATAATTTAAAATTTTACAAAAAACTTTTTTATTTATGAATATTTTTTAGTCGTGTTGTGCACAGAATTAAAGAGTCATCTGGCTAGCGCAAAAATAGTAAATGTCTCAGTAATTTTCCTTGGCCGCCATTGGCTAATTCAGTTTTTCAGTCCCAGATTAATTTTTTATTGTTCGATTTGTATAAAACAAAGTTCATATGCTTCGTTGTCTCAATTGCCATTTTTTTTTATTACCGAAAGTGTTATCTGTCGGCACCGGAAGTGGCATAATTTTACCAAAAACTACAATTTTGACAGTTATTTTCTTATATCGAAAACAAATATTATTTTTTGGAAAAATTATTTGACTCAAAGAGCGTGCCCTTTCAAGGCGCAAAAAATGTTGGAAGCAGTTTTTTTAATTTCGATTTCATTTTCGAGCAAATTCGATTAAGAGGCTTAAATGGTGTAAAATTGACCTATTTACAACCTATTCAGGCTTTTCAAATTTTAAAATATTTCTTTGTAACTTTTATAAACTTGTAGCTATCATCCATACGAAGAGAATATGCGTGAAAATTAGTTTGTAATATAAGCAGTTGCCGAGAAATAGGCAATTTTGCATGAGTCACTTTTCACGTAATTTTGGCTGTAAAAGAATCAATTATTATTCGATTTTCAATTTTCTTTCGCCATTGGATGCCTAATGCCATAGTGGACTATTTCAAACCATTTTACCTCTTACGCCGCCACCGGAAATGACGTCATTTGCTCAAAACTTAAATTTTAGTCTTTAAAAACAATATTTTATTCAAATGAGTCGTACTTGTTATTTTTTTCAAATTATGATATTTGATTCTATTGATCAAATAGATTGAACCCATACGATCATACAGATACCACAAAACGGTTTCTAACTTGTACGGTTGCAGAGAAATGGACAATTTTCCCTAAGTCACTTTTCAAGGTTTTTGGTCTATAAAAGTGTCAGTTATTATTCGATTTTCATAAAATTTTCACTATATGATATCTTATGTCGTTGATGATTTCATAGAACTAATTTAACATTTTCAGTATCACCAGAAGTAATGTCATTTTGGCAAAAACTGTATTTTTAGCCTTCAAAACAGATATTTTTTTTAAATGAGTCTGATTTGTAATATATTTCAAATTATGATATTTGATCCCAATCAACAAATCGATTGAACCCATACGATCATATAAATACCAAAAAATAGTTTTTATCATGTACGGTTGCCGAGAAATAGACGATTTTCTACAAGTCACTTTTCAAGGTTTTTGGTCTCTGAAAGTGGCAATTCTTATTCGATCTACATACTATTTTCGCCATATGATGCCTTATGCCATTTCTGATTTCATAAAACTAATTAGGGTTTCACACTGCGTAGCTTGTGTGAAACACTATTGTTTTTGTTAAAATTATTATTCTTATTATTAGGGTTTCACACTGCGTAGCTTGTGTGAAACACTATTGTTTTTGTTAAAATTATTATTAGGCTTTCAGACTTTCGTCTGAAAGCCTATTGTGATTACTAAAATTATTATTATTTATTATTATTATTTTATTTTTCGGGAGAGCCTATTTCTCAGTGTCTGTAACAGATACAGATCTGGGACGTAATTTTCTATCAGGAAACCATATAGTGGCCATCCCTTCCACTGTATTTGAAACTTCTGCGCAGACCGGAAGTGGCCGAATTTTGTGCGGTGCCAAAAAATTAAAAAACGGCCGTAGATTCGTCAATTCTGTACCTATTTTCATACAAATTACATTTTTGGAAACCCTGAGTCTTTTCTCGGACGATAGCAGTTGAAAATTTTGCAATTTAGAAACTTCGCCGCTGACTTCTAGCATTCGAAAAATGAAAATATGTTGTTTAAGACACATTTTTTGTTATTTTTCAAAATTTTCAAATTTGACCTACATTTTTGGATACCTGAAGGCAATCCGGTTCCAGTAATATAAGTTTCATTCAGAGTCATCGCCCTTTATTTTTCGATTTTTTTCGAATTTTCTTCACATTTTGTGAGCTTAAGTTTCGTTTTACGGCCGGATCGACGTTTCTGAAATTCCTGGAACATGAAGTAATATGGTCAAACCACCGTTTAAAGCAATTTCAACAACAATCCGTAAACCGGAAGTAGTCGAAATACTATGCGATATTTTGAAAAAAACGTGAAAAATTGGTGTTTTGGGTAAAAAGACGATTTTTCCGTCCGATATCAACGGATTAAACAAATTAAGGTATCATTTGGTCGGGCGGTAATTGGACCACTGAATGATACCCAATTCGTACGGATACGATCAGCAGGAAGCAAAATATGGCTCGCTGAAAATCAAGTATTTTCTGATTCGGAGCGTTTTTAGATGCCTGTATCTCAAAAACTGCTCCACAGTTTTTTATGAAACTTTCTCTATCGAGAGACCTTGCAGTAATCTTGTGTACGAAACATTCCATTACGACTTTGAAATATCTGGAAAAGGTGAAATAACGGACTGAAAATCGAAAAAAGTCGAAAAATCGTGAAATTTTGGAAAATGCTCTCCTGTTTTTTTATTTTAAGAGATTTTCAAATAAAATTTGTATATTCAGATAGCTGACCTAATTACGATTCTAACGATGTATAATATGTATGTAGTTATTGAAATTTAATTTTCGATATTTTAAATTTTTTGCATTTTTGGCACTTTTGAACCTAGGATTTCTCAGGGGCATTTTATCTGATCAGATAATGTAATATATCATTACAGAGCACTGTGGCTATTTTAGTGCCTAAACCGGTTATCAAAACTATATCGACAATAATAACCATACCGGAAGTATTCAAAAAATGTAAAAAAAAGTTAAAAACATTGTCACACTTGCAAAAAACTTGATTTCTCCCTTAGGTAATAGCGGACCAAAAGAACTAAAGTGTCGTTGGACAGCCCTATTAATGGACCATCATATGGTATCTAAATAATACGATATCGATGGTAAGGAAATAAATTATTGTGTGCCAAAAATCTAGTATTTTCCGATTTTTTAACATTCTGAGACGTCCTTTTCTCGAAAACGACGCCGCAGATTTTTCTTAAACCTTTCTTACTCAAAGTCCTATCGGTTGTCTATATAGTGAATCAAAAATGAAAAGCATTGAAATAATATAGGTGGTCCAAAAATGGCATCAAACTTTGAAAAAATTGAAAAATCGTTAATTTTTTGTAAACGCTCTTTAATTTATCTTTTTTTTCAAAACTGCTCAATGGATGTTTCTGACAATTCTGGTACAGAAAGTTAAGTATCCAAAGAACTTCGTAAAGCTATAACAACAACGATCGTAAAACCGGAAGTAGTCGAAAAAATGTCCGATATTTTGAAAAAAAATAATTTTTTTACGAAAATCTTTTTTATTTATGAATATTTTTTGATGATATTTTACACAGGGTTAAAATATCATCCTACTTGAGCAGAAATGAGAAAAAAAAATTGTCTCTGTAATTTGTGTTAGCCGCCATTGGCTAATTTATTTTTTTGTACCCAGAAAAATTATTTATTGTTCGATTTGTATAAAACAAAGTTCATATGCTCCGTGGTCCCAATTGTAATTTTTTTTGTTACGGTGAAATTTTTCTGTCGGCAACGGAAGTGACGTAATATTAACAAAAACTACAATTTTGACAGTTCGGTACCACTTTTTGAAAGCAAATATTATTTTTTTTCAAAACTGATATAACTAAATGGATGCACCCTGCAAAGGTGCACAAAATCCTTAGCTCATATTTTTAAATTTCAATTCCATTTTCGGGCAATTTCGAATAAAATGTAAAATAAAGTGTAAAATTTAGTTATTTACAATTCATTCAGCGTCTTCATATTTTGAAATATTTATTTGTAATTTCCTTAAACTCGTAGCACTAATCCAGACGAAGAGAATGTATGCGAAAATTAGTTTGTAATATGAGCAGTTGCCGAGAAAAATGCAATTTTGCATGCATCACTTTTCACGTTACTTTGCCTATGCAAGAGTGAATTATTATTCGATTTGCAATATTTTTTTCCCATTTGATGCCTAATGCCAATTTGGACTAGGTCAAGCCAATTTTACATTTTCACTGTGACCGGAAATGACGTCATTTGGGCAAAAACTGTATTTTTAACCTAAAAAACTAATATTTTATTCAAATCAGTCTCCCTTATAATATTTTTAAAATTATGATATTTGATTCCCATCAACGAATAGAATGAAGCCATACGACCATACAGATACCACAAAATGGTTTCTAACTTGAACGGTTACAGACAAATAGGCGATCTTCTATAAGTCACTTTTCAAGGTTTTTGGTCTATAAAAGTGTCAATTATTATTCGATTTTTATAATTCTTTTACCATTTGATGCCTTATGCCATTTATGACTTCTATGAACCAAGTTAACATTTTCAATATCACCGGAAGTAATGTAATTTTTGCAAAAAACGTATTTTTAGCCTTCAAAACAAACATTTTTTTGAGGTGATTTATATTCATTATTCGTTTAACTTTATAACGTCTGACTCTAATGGGCAGTAAGATTGAATACCATCATATTGATATCAAGAAAAGGCTTCTAGCATATTCCCTTGTCGAATAATAACCAATTTTCCGAGGGTCACTTTTAAGTTTTTTTACCTTCTTAATTTCAGTTTATGGGTTATAGGTTAATTATTTATTGCCCGATATGTATAAAACAAAGTTTGTATTTTGTATGTTGCGAATTTTCGACTTATTTTTCACCTATAAAAAATTTCTTTCGGCACCGGAAGTGACGTAATTTTGCCATAATTTACAATTTTGACCGGTCTTTTCGCCAGCAAATATTACTTTTACATATGATAGAGGGTGTCACTGAAGCAAAACAACTAAAGTATAGTTTGGTAGCTCAATGGATCGGCTATGGTATAATAAACTTCCTGTATGATTCCTGAAAGCCGGTTCAGTGCTGCTTGCAGGTCTAGTTCTTATTATTATTATTATTCAGATTCCAATTTGAATAGATCTCAGCAACTACGTGTCGCATCCTTACGATTTCTTCGGTTTTACTGGGAAAGTGGGTGTGACTTAGAGGATAAAGCTATTTTGAACGTTCTGCGACAATGCGAAATGTCCGAAATCACCGAAATTATCGTTTTTGAAAATATTGCAGTAATTTTAACAATAATCATTGGATTTTAACTTTCGATACATTTTGGCATAGCCTGAGACAGGGCACATAGCTACGCTACTTTCGATTTTTGATTTTTGGCAGATCTTCGAAGATATTAGGCGCCAAATTTCGAAAATTTAAAATTTTACAAAAAACTTTTTTATTTGTGAATATTTTTTAGTCGTATTGTGCACAGAATTAAAGAGTCATTTGACTAGTGCAAAAATGTTAAAAATTTTTGCCTCAGTAATTTTCCCTGGCCGCCATTGGCTAATTCAGTTTTTCAATCCTAGATTAATTTTTTATTGTTTGATTTGTATAAAACAAAGTTCATATGCTTCGTTGTCTCAATTGTCATTTTTTTTATTACCGGAAGTGTTATCTGTCGGCACCGGAAGTGGCATAATTTTACCAAAAACTACAATTTTGACAGTTAGGTACAATTTTTCGAAAACAAATATTATTTTTTGGAAAAATTATTTGACTCAAAGAGTGTGCCCCTTCAAGGCGCAAAAAATGTCGGAAGCAGTTTTTTTAATTTCGATTTCATTTTCGAGCAAATTCGATTAAGAGGCTAAAAATGGTGTAAAATTGACCTATTTACAACCTATTCAGGCTTTTCAGATTTTAAAATATTTCTTCGTAACTTTTATAAACTTGTAGCTATAATCCATACGAAGAAAATGTGTGTTAAAATTAGTTTGTAATATAAGCAGTTACCAAGAAATGGGCAGTTCTGTACAAGTCACTGTTTTCGTTATTTTGCCTGTAAAATAGTCAATTATGATTGGATTTTTATAAAAGTGACATCATTTGATTCAAAAACCATGTAGCGTCATATCAAGTTGATTACAATTTAAAATTGACACCGGAAGTGACATCATTTGGTCAAAAAATGCATTTTAAACTTTTTAAATCAATGTTTTATTCAACCAAGAATAACTTAATATGTATTAATAATTTTAACTTTTGGTTTAAATTCACATATAAACAAAACTCATATGGTCATATAGATATCATAAAATGGTTTCTAACTTGTTCGGTTGCCGAGAAATAGACGGTTTTCTACAGGTCACTTTTGAAGGTTTCGGGGCCATAAAAGTGTCAATTATTATTCGATTTTCATAAACGTCACACCATGTTATACCTAATGCCATGTGGGATTTCATACAAGTAATTTAAGATTTTCATTATCACCGGAAGTAACGTCATTTTGGCAAAAACTGTTTTTTTAGCCTTCAAAACAGATATTTAATTCAAATGAGTCTGTTTTGAAATCTTTTTCAAATTATGATATTTGATGCCAATCAACAAATAGAATGAACCCATACGATCATACAGATACCACAAAAAGGTTTCTAACTTGTACGGTTGCAGAGAAATAGCAGATTTTCTACAAGTCACTTTTCAAGTTTTTTGGTATTTAAAAGTGGCAATTATTATTCGATTTACATAAAATTTTCACAATATGATATCGTATGCCATTTATGATTTCATAAGACTAATTGAACATTTTCATTAACACAGGAAGTAATTTAATTTTGTCAAGATCATTTACAAGTAACAAATGTATAAAATGACTTGATATTGCTGGATTGATTGGTTGATTCTGCGTCCATTTTATTTGTGTGCAATGTTAATTTGGAAACCTGTTTAGTGGTTTCGTTGGTACCGGAAGTGACATATGTTCAAGGGTAACTTGACACCGGAAGTGACATGTGTAAGAGTAACTTGGCACCAGTGAAACCCGTCATTCCTGCATGCAGGTCTAGTTATTATTATTATTCTTTTGTTTTGAGTAGATCTCAGTAACTGCTTGTCGCATCGTTACGATTTCTTCGGTTTTACTGGGAAAGTGGGTGTGACTTAGAGGATAAAGCTATTTTGAACGTTCTGCGACAATGCGAAATTTCCGAAATCACCGAAGTTATCGTTTTCGAAAATATTGCAGTAATTTTAACAATAATCATTGGATTTTAACTTTCGATACATTTTGGCATAGCCTGAGACAGGGCACATAGCTACGCTACTTTCGATTTTTGATTTTCGGCAAATCTTCGAAGATATTAGGCGCCAAATTTCGAAAATTTAAAATTTTACAAAAAACTTTTTTATTTATGAATATTTTTTAGTCGTATTGTGCACAGAATTAAAGAGTCATCTGCCTAGTGCAAAAATGTTAAAAAACTTTGTCTCAGTAATTTTCCTTGGCCGCCATTGGCTACTTCAGTTTTTCAGTTCTAGATTAATTTTTTATTGTTCGATTTGTATAAAACAAAGTTCATATGCTTCGTTGTCTCAATTGTCATTTTTTTTATTACCGGAAGTGTTATCTGTCGGTACCGGAAGTGGCATAATTTTACCAAAAACTACAATTTTGACAGTTAGGTACCATTTTTCGAAAACAAATATTATTTTTTGGAAAAATTATTTGACTCAAAGAGTGTGCCCTTTCAAGGCGCAAAAAATGGCGGAAGCAGTTTTTTTAATTTCAATTTCATTTTCGAGCAAATTCGATTAAATGGCTAAAAATGGTGTAAAATTGACCCATTTACAACCTATTCAGGCTTTTCAGATTTTAAAATATTTCTTCGTAACTTTTATAAACTTGTAGCTATAATCCATACGAAGAAAATGTATGTTAAAATTAGTTTGTAATATAAGCAGTTACCAAGAAATGGGCAGTTCTGTACAAGTCATTGTTTTCGTTATTTTGCCTGTAAAATAGTCAATTATTATTGGATTTTTATAAAAGTGACATCATTTGATTCAAAAAGCATGTAGCGTCATATCAAGTTGATTACAATTTAAAATTGACACCGGAAGTGACGTCATTTTGTCAAAAACTGCATTTTAAACTTTTTAAATCAATGTTTTATTCAACCAAGAATTACTTAATATGTATTAATAATTTTAACTTTTGGTTTAAATTCACATATAAACACAACTCATATGGTCATATACATATCATAAAATTGTTTCTAACTTGTTCGGTTGCCGAGAAATAGACGGTTTTCTACAGGCCAGTTTTGAAGGTTTTTGGGCCATAAAAGTGTCAATTATTATTCGATTTTCATAAACGTTACACCATGTTATACTAACTTATACTTAATGCCATTTAGGATTTCATACAAGTAATTTAAGATTTTCATTATCACCGGAAGTAACATCATTTTGGCAAAAACTGTATTTTTAGCCTTCAAAACAGATATTTTATTCAAATGAGTCTGTTTTGAAATGTTTTTCAAATTATGGTATTTGATGCCAATCAACAAATAAAATGAACCCATACGATCATACAGATACCACAAAATGGTTTCTAACTTGTACGGTTGCAGAGAAATAGTCGATTTTCTACAAGTCACTTTTCAAGTTTTCTGGACTTTAAAAGTGGCAATTATTATTCGATTTACATAAAATTTTCACTATATGATATCGTATGCCATTTCTGATTTCATAAAACTAATTGAACATTTTCATTAACACCGGAAGAAATGTAATTTTGTCAAGATCATTTACAAGTAACAAATGTATAAAATGAATTGATATTGCTGGATTTGGTTGATTCTGCATCCATTTTATTTGTGTGCAATGTTAATTTGGAAACCTGTTTAATGGTTTCGTTGGTACCGGAAGTGACATATGTTCAAGGGTAACTTGGCACCGGAAGTGACATGTTTAAGGGTAACGTGGCACCAGTGAAACCCGTCATTCCTGCATGCAGGTCTAGTTATTAGGCTTTCAGACTTTTGTCTGAAAGCCTATTGAGATTACTAAAATTATTATTTTTTTATTATTATTATTCTTTACCGCGGGAGCCTATTTCTCTATGATCGAAAAAAGATACCGATTTGCGGTTCATTTTTCTATCGGAAAAACATGTGGTGGTTACTCAATAAAGCAATTTTTAGACTTCTGCGCAGAGCGGAAGTGGCCGAATTTTGAACGTTGGTAAGAAATTAAAAAACGGCCGTGGTTTCGTCAATTCTTTACCTATATTCAAACAAATTACATTTTTAGAAAGTCCGAGGCTTTTCCGAGACAATAGCAATCTCACATTTTTCAATTTCGAACATTCGTCTATGACTTTTATCGTTGGAAAATTGAAAACATGTTGTTTACGAGACAATTTTTGTTATTTTTCAAAATTTTGAAATTTGACCTACATTTTTGGATACCCGAAGTCCATCCAATTCCAGTAATATAAGTTTCATTCAGAGTTATCGCCCTTTATTTTTCGATTTTTTTCGAATTTTCTTCCCATTTTGTGAGCTCGGGTTTCGTTTTATGGCAGAATTGACGTTTCTGAAACTCCTGAAACATGAAGTTATAGTCCAATACCAACAGGTAAAGCAATTTCGACAAAACTCCTTAAACCGGAAGTGGTCGAAATAATGTGCAATATTTTGAAAAAAATGCAAAAAATGGATATTTTGGGGAAAAACGCGATTTCTCCACCCGATATAAATGGATTAAAGAAATTAGGGTACCATTGGACTGCACTAGGATTGCACTATCGTATGATACCAAATTTATACGGATACTATGAACAGGCAGCACAATATGGCACGCTGAAAATCAAGTATTTTCTGATTTTTAGCATTTTTGGACGCCTGTATCTCAAAAACTACTCCAGCGATTTTTATGAAACTTTCTCTATCGAAAGACCTTGTGGTAGTCTTAAGTACGAAACATTCCATTACGACTTTGAAATATCTGGAATAGGTGAAATAACGGACTGAAAATCGAAAAAAGTCGAAAAATTGTGAAATTTCGGAAAATGCTCTACTATTTTTTTTATTTTAAGAGATTTTCGAAAAAAGGTTGTATTTTCAGATAGCTGACCTAATTACGATTCTAACGATGTATAATATGTATGTAGTTATTGAAAGTTAATTTTCGATATTTTAAATTTTTTGCATTTTTCTCACTTTTGGACATAGGATTTCTCAGTGGCATTTTATCTGATCAGATAATGTAATATATCATTACAGAGCCCTATGACTATTTTAGTACCCAAACCGGCTATTTAAACTATTCCGACAATAATAACCATACCGGAAGTATTCAAAAAATAAAAAAAAAAAGGTTAAAAACATTGTCGCACTTGCGAAAAACTTGATTTCTCCCTTAGGTAATAGCGGACCAAAAGAACTAAAGTGTCGTTGGATAGCCTATTAATGGACCATCATACGGTATGTAAATAATACGATTTCGATGGCAAGGAAATAAATTATTGTATGCCAAAAATCCAGTATTTTCCGATTTTTTAACATTCTGAGACGCCCTTTTCTCGAAAACGACGCCTACGATTTTTCTCAAACTTTTCTTACTCAAAGTCCTATCGATTGTCTATATAGTGAATCCAAAATGAAAAGCATTGAAATAATATAGGTGGTCCAAAAATTGCATCAAACTTTGAAAAAAATTCAAAAATCGTTAAATTTTTGTAAACGCTCTTTATTTTATCTTTTTTTCCAAAACTACTCAATAGATGTTTCTGACACTTCTGGTATAGAAAGTTAAGTATCCAAAGAACTTCGTAAAGCTATCAAGACAACAATCGTAAAACCGGAAGTAGTCGAAAAAATGTCCGATATTTTGAAAAAAAATATTTTTTTTACGAAAACCTTTTTTATTTATGAATATTTTTTGACGATATTTTACACTGGGTTAAAATATCATCCTACTTGAGCAGAAATGAGAAAAAAAATTGTCTCGGTAATTTGGATTAGCCGCCATCGGCTAATTTAGTTTTTCGTACCCAGAAAAATTATTTATTGTTCGATTTATATAAAACAAAGTTCATAAGCTCCGTGGTCCCAATTGTAATTTTTTTTGTTACGGTGAAATTTTTCTGTCGGCAACGGAAGTGACGTAATATTAATAAAAACTACAATTTTGACAGTTCGGTACCACTTTTTGAAAGCAAATATTAATTTTTTTCAAAACTGATATAACTAAAAGGATGCACCCTGCAAAGGTGCACAATATCCTTAGCTCAGACTTTTTAATTTCAATTTCATTTTCGGGCAATTTCGAATAAAATGTAAAATAAAGTGTAAAATTCAGTTGTTTGCAATTCATTCAGCTCTTCATATTTTGAAATATTTATTTGTAATTTTCATAAACTCGTAGCAATAATCCAGACGAAGAGAATGCATGCGAAAATTAGTTTGTAATGTGAACAGTTGCCGAGAAATATGCAATTTTGCATGCATCACTTTTCACGTTATTTTGCCTATAAAAGAATGAATTATTATTCGATTTGCAATTTTTTTCCCCATTTGATGCTTAATGCCATTTTAGACTAGGTCAAGCCAATTTTACATTTTCATTGTGACCGGAAATGACGTCATTTGGGAAAAAACTGTATTTTTAACCTAAAAAACAAATATTTTATTCAAATGAGTCTGCCTTATAATATTTTTTAGAATTATGATATTTGATTCCCATCAACGAATAGAATCAAGCCATACGACCATACAGATGCCACAAAATGGTTTCTAACTTGTACGGTTACAGAGAAATAGGCGATCTTCTATAAGTCACTTTTCAAGGTTTTTGGTCTATAAAAGTGTCAATTATTATTCGATTTTTATAATATTTTTACCATTTGATGCCTTATGCCATTTATGACTTCAATGAACTAAGTTAACATTTTCAATATCACCGGGAGTAATGTAATTTTTGCAAAAAACGTATTTTTAGCCTTCAAAACAAAACATTTTTTTGAAGGGATTTATATTTATTATTCAATTAACTTTATAACGTCTGACTCTAATGGGCAGTAAGATTGAATCAATACCATCATATCGATATCAAGAAAAGGCTTCTAGCATGTTCCCTTGTCGAATAATAGCCAATTTTGCCAGGGTCACTTTTAATTTTTTACCTTCTTAATTTCAGTTGATGGGTTACAGGTTAGTTATTTATTGCCGATACGTATAAAACAAAGTTTGTATTTTGTATGTTACGAATTTTCGACTTATTTTTCCCCTATAAAAATTTCTTTCGGCACCGGAAGTGACGTAATTTTGCGATAATTTACAATTTTGGCCTGTCTTTTCGCCAGCAAATATTACTTTTATATATGATAGAAGGTTTCACTGTAGCAAAACAACTAAAGTATAGTTCGGTAGCTCAATGGATCGGCTATGGTATAATAAACTTCCTGTATGATTCCTGAAAGCCGGTTCAGTGCTGCTTGCAGGTCTAGTTAGGCTTTCAGACTTTCGTCTGAAAGCCTATTGTGATTACTAAAATTATTATTATTTATTAAGCTTTCATATTACATATGAAAGCTTATTGTTTCTGTTAAAGTTATTATTAAGCTTTCATATTACATATGAAAGCTTATTGTTTCTGTTAAGATTATTAAGCTTTCATATTACATATGAAAGCTTATTGTTTCTGTTAAGATTAATATTATTAAGCTTTCATATTTCATATGAAAGCTTATTGTTTCTGTTCAGATTATTAAGCTTTCATATTACATATGAAAGCTTATTGTTTCTGTTAAGATTATTATTAAGCTTTCATATTACATATGAAAGCTTATTGTTTCTGTTAAGATTATTATTATTTTTTTTTTTGTGTATTTTCTGCAAATCGGATTTCTCAGAATCTAACCATGGGATCTTTCTAAAACTTTGACCTACCCCCCCAAAAATGGGGTGCGAACGTTGTTTAAATATATTTTCAAAACGTTTTACGAATCCGAAATCACCGAATTTTACGAACGAAAAAATTGACAATGCATAGTCGTAACTTTGTTATTTTTTGACCGATTTTACTAATTCTTTTTTCTTTGAATACCTTGAAAAAAATCATTTTCATCTGCAGTTTCACATTTTCGAATTTCGAAAATTCGTCGCTGTGATTTCGAACCGGAAGTTTAGACCAATTTGACAACTTCTTTAATAGTTGTACGATTTTCATGAAATTTAGTATACAAGTAGATCTTACCGATGTAACTTCAAAAATATAATTAGAAATTTTCTAAATTATCTCCCCTTGGTGAAATTAAGGATCAAAGTTTTCAAAAAAATCGTCGAAATATAGGTCAGAATGACCTAATTTTTTTTTTCGATACTAGACAAGGAATTGCTGATTCGTACACAAAATATGGAGTTTGTCGATCGAACCGGAAGTGCCACCATCTTTAAACGTGAAAAATCAAAAAGGCTTTTTTGCTATTTTACTTACAGACTCGGGAGTTATATTTTCGGAATCCTTGAAGGAATGCCTAAAAATCTATCGGATCAGAATTTTGATTTCGGTCATGTGATGGTCACAATTTTGAATTGAAAATGAAAAATAGAAGCAATTTGAAAGGCCCGGACTTCGGAACACAATAACTCTCCTTCTAATTAAGCTAGAATGTTCAAACTTGGTGTAGACGTTCACTAGGTCAATGTTATGATTGAGTTCAAAGATGAGCATTTTCTGCTTAGGGTGAGCAGAGATAAGCATGCTGATTTGTTGATTCTTTAGGGCACGATAACTTCGGTTATAATGAAGGGAGGGCGGTGAAACTTTTGTCAATAGAGAGTCTAATGGGTAGCCTGTTGTGTGAAATGATTGTATCATTTTTTTTAAATATCAGGGATAGCCGAAAAAAAGAGATTGAAAATCCAAAAAGTCGTATTTTTACAATTTGGAGCATGTTTAGAGGTCTTTCTCGTAAAGTCAACATACTATTTTTTGGGAACTTCTTCTACAAAGAGTCTTATTGGTAGTCTTTTATATGAAACCATCGATCAACAGTCCAACATATCAGGAGTAGAAGAACAAAAGGATCGAACACTGAAAACGGCATCCTTTCATTGTTGAGCGAAACATGAAGTGTGGGTGACTACAATCTACGCATTTAGTCATCGTATAGAGCTTATTCAACAGTATCGAATTCCAACTGCTTAGGGATATTTTACATGCACTCCAATGTGTACACGGGACCTTGGTTTTTCGTCCCATCCGAAGGACTAGACAGCTGTGCTTGTCAGGCCCTCCGTTCTGCCTTACTGACAAGGGAACCACGCCGGGAAATCGAGATGAACTTTCTCTGTGCGGAACTTTCAATTCAGGCAAAACGTTTATTGCATACGATTAAGCTGGTCAGTTGGAGCTTATTTTCAAAAGTTTTGTAATAATCGGTTGGTAATTAAAGTACCGTGCACATTAAACTGTTAAAACAGAAAATTTCGCCCGGTTGAAATGTTTCTTGCTATAAGTCAGCAATTTTCCGAATTCAGAGAGGCTGGATGGCTGAATGGTTAGCATGTGCTCGCTGTATCGTAACCTTTGTCATTGAGTCAACGGGCGTCGTTTGGATCTCCAGGTTGCACGTGAAATGGTGTATGATGTCCAACCTCGTGGGTTTTCTCTGTGTTCTTCGGTTTCCTCCCAACGGCTAAAGACCAGTACGTGCAAGGGGAGTTTTTAAATAAAATTAAAAAACATATGTTAGTCCCGAAATGACCTAGTTTGTGTCGAATGGACGTTAGGCCGCATTTCTCTCTTTCTCTTTTTAAAGTTTTGTAATAATCGGTTGGTAATCAAAGGTACTGTTAAAGTGATAAAACAGAAAATTTGGCCCGGTTGTAATGTTTCTCACTTTAAATTCAGCAATTTGTCGATTTTAAGGGGCAAACGTTTATTGCCAACGATTAAGCTGGTCAGGGGGAGCTTATTTTTAAAAGTTTTGTAATATTCGGTTGATAACTAAAGGTACCGTGCAAATTAAACTGTTAAAATAGAAAATTTGGCCCGGTTGAAATGTTTCTCGCTGTAGGTCAGCAATTTGCCGATTTTAGGGAGGTTGCGTGGCTGAATGGTTAGCACATGCGCTCTGTATCATAACGTCTGTCATTGAGTCAACTGGCCTTGTTTCGATTTCTTGGTTGTACGTGACAAGGAGTATGGTCGCCTTACCAACCTCGTAGGCCGTAACGCCGCTGCCCGGGTAAAATTTCCCTCATTGCACACTTTATGGCGTATGCCCGTCTTCATTAGCCCATTGTAGGAGCAGAACAGTAGGACGTTAAACCCCATTCAATTTCATTTCATTTTCTCTATGTTGCTTATTTATTATAGTGGATAAATATTTTTCTGGTTCTAGCAATTATTATACGCCCACATTTTCATGTGGACGTATTATGTCGTCGCCCCTGTCCGTCCGGACGCCCGTCCGTCCGTCCGGACGTCCGTCCGTCCACAATTTGTTTGTGGACTGTCTACAGGTCACAATTCTTATCCGATTTTGACGAAACTTGAAATATAGGTTTATCCCCAAAAGATCTCGGTTCCTTTCGATATTGGCATGTATCGGATCAAAACTTCATGGATTATGGCCCCTGATTGTACGAAAAATCAAGTTTTTAGCTTGTGGACCCTAAAGAGGTCACAATTTTGAACCGATTTTGATGAAACTTGACATGCATGTTTGTAACCCAAAGATCTTGGTTCCTTTCGATATTTGCGGCTATCGGAATGTAATTTCCTGAATTATGGCCCCTGATTGTCCGAAAAATCACCCTTTTTAGCTTGTGGTCCCTCTGGAGGTCACAATTATTATTCGATTTAAAAAACCGTTTGATTATATCACCGTTACACCCTAAGGAAGGTTGAGTTCGAATTTCGGGAAAATCGGACGAAAATTGCCATACAAAATGGCCGCCGTTAGTACGCGAATACTGTTAAAAAATGGTATATCAAGGTTGTGGACCCTGTGGAGGTCACAATTTTGATTCGATTTTGATGAAACTTGAAATTCATGGTTATAACCCAAAGATCTTGCTTCCTTTCGATATTTGCGCATATCGGATCGTAACTTCCTGAATTATGGCCCCTGATTATACGCAAAATCGCCTTTTTTTTTTAGCTTGCAGGTCACAATTATTATCCGATTTAAAAAAACGTTTGATTATATCACCGTTACACCGTAAGGAAGGTTGAGTTCGAATTTCGGGAAAATCGGACGAAAATTGCCATACAAAATGGCCGCCGTTTGTACGCGAATACTGTTAAAAAATGGTATATCAAGGTTGTGGACCCTGTGGAGGTCACAATTTTGATTCGATTGTGATGAAACTTGAAATTCAAGGTTATAACCCAAAGATCTTGCTTCTTTTCGATATTTGCGCATATCGGATCGTAACTTCCTGAATTATGGCCCCTGATTATACGCAAAATCGCCTTTTTTTTTTAGCTTGCAGGTCACAATTATTATCCGATTTAAAAAAACGTTTGATTATATTACCGTTACACCGTAAGGAAGGTTGAGTTCGAATTTCGGGAAAATCAGACCAAAATTGCCATACAAAATGGCCACCGTTTGTACGTGAATACTGTTAAAAAATGGTATATCAAGGTTGTGGACCCTGTAAAGGTCACAATTTTAATTCGATTTTGATGAAACTTGAAATGCATGGTTATAACCCAAAGATCTTGGTTCCTTTCGGTATTTGCGCATATCGGATCGTAACTTCCTGAATTATTCGAATTTCGTGAAAATGGTACCAAAATTGCCGGAAGAAATGGTCGCCGTTTGTACGCGAATAGTGTAAAGATATGGTATATCATGGTTGTTGACTCTGTACAGGTCACAATTCTTATCCGATTTTGACGAAAAGTCACATTTCTAGGTTGTGTACCGTCACACCATAATCATTGTCGACTTCGAATTTCATGAATATCAGACTGGAACTGACCAACAAAATGGCTGCTCCCAATACAGTATGAAATACAGGACTTAATGATGTAGGAAAAATCACTTTCCGTATTGTTTGTTCTCTATCCATCTCTCGAAAATGTGGGCGTATCCTGCCTGGCAGTGCCAGCCTATCTTTTAATTTCTGCATAGAAATCTCTGGCCAGTTTTTTTTTATTGCAGAGTGCCATTCTTGTATATTGCAGTCTATGACCCTTTGTTTAAAACATGCTTAAGAAGTCGTCACGATTTCCTACTTATAACCAAACATATTGGAAACCATAATTATATAACATATCTTGGAAGCCCGATTACAGCTATACAAGTTTCAGTTATTTCCCTTTAGTTTAAAGATTATTTTTTTGCCCCGGTGCAATGTTTCTCACTACATTTAAATTTGTAACTTTGTGAGTTTTTGACCGATTTTGATATTATGTCTTTATAATTTTCCAAATCTACATATTTAACGTACATATTCAAACAGTTGAGTTCAACCTGATTCAAAAAGTATTAGTTTTGTTCAAAGTTATCTCATTTAATTTTTCGATGTTTTCTTACCATTTTCATTTCATTTTTCTGAAAGTTTTGAAATCGGAAGTCATCCCGATTACAGCAACACAAGTATCAGTTATTTCCCTTTAGTTTTCAGATTACTCAATGTTTCATACTATATTTAGACTTGTAACTTCGCGAGTTTTTGACCAATTTTGATAGTTTGTTATTCTTATCCTTTTATTTGAGATACTTGATATAATCGATGACACGTGACGATGAATATGAAAGCTTTCATATCTGCATGCGACAGTAGCAGATCTAGTTAAGCTTTCATATTACATATGAAAGCTTATTGTTTCTGTTAAGATTATTATTAAGCTTTCATATGTATTACATATGAAAGCTTATTGTTTCTGTTAAAGTTATTATTATTATTATTTTTTTTTTTGTGTGTTTTCTGCAAATCGGATTTCTCAGAATCTATCCATAGGATCTTTCTGAAATTTTGACCTACCCCCCCAAAAATGGGGTGCGAACCTTGATTAAATGTATTTTCAAAACGTTTTACGAATCCGAAATCACCGAATTTTACGAACGAAAAAACTGACAATGCATAGTCGTATCTTTGTTATTTTTTGACCGATTTTACTAATTCTTTTTTCTTTGAATACCTTGAAAAAAATCGTTTTCATCTGCAGTTTCACATTTTCGTATTTCGAAAATTCGTCGCTGTGATTTCGAACCGGAAGTTTAGACCAATTTGACAACTTCTTTAATAGTTGTACGATTTTCATGAAATTTAGTATACAAGTAGATCTTACCGATGTGACTTCAAAAATATAATTAGAAATTTTCTAAATTATCTCCCCTTGGTGAAATTAAGGATCAAAGTTTTCAAAAAAATCGTCGAAATATAGGTCAGAATGACCTAAAAAAAATTTTCGGTACTCGACAAGTAATTACTGATTCCTACACAAAATATGGAGTTTGTCGATCGAACCGGAAGTGCCACCATCTTGAAACATGAAAAATCCCTAAGGCTTTTTTGCTATTTTACTTACAGACACGGGAGTTATATTTTCTGAATCCTTGAAGGATGGCCCGAAAATCATAGGGAGCAGAATTTTGATTTCGGTCACGTGATGGTCACCATTTTGAATTGAAAATGAAAAGTAGTAGCAATTTGAAGGGCCGAGACTTTGAAACACAATAACTCTCCTTCTAATTGAGCTAGAATGTTCAAACTTGGTGTAGACGTTCACTAGGACAATGTCATGATTGAGTCCAAAGATGAGCATTTTCTGCCAAGGGTAAGCAGAGATGGGCATGCTGATTTGTTGATTCTTTAGGGCACGATAACTTCGGTTATAATGAAGGGAGGGCTGTGAAACTTTTGTCAATAGAGAGTCCAATAGCTAGCCTGTTGTGTGAAATCATTGTATCATTTATTTTAAATATCAGGGATAGGCGAAAAAAAGAGATTGAAAATCCAAAAAGTCGTATTTTTACAATTTGGAGCATGTTTAGAGGTCTTTCTCGTAAAGTCAACTTAATATTTTTTGGGAACTTCTTCTACAAAGAGTCTTATTGGTAGTCTTTCATATAAAACCATCGATCAACAATCCAACATATCAGGAGTAGAAGAACAAAAGGATCGAACACTGAAAACGGCATCCTTTCATTGTTAAGCGACACATGCAGTGTGGGTGACTACAATCTACACATTTAGTCATCGTATACAGCTTATTCAACAGTATCGAATTCCAACTGCTTAGGGATATTTTTTAGAATCTAACCATAGGATCTTTCTAAAACTTTGACCTACCCCCCCAAAAATGGGGTGCGAACCTTGATTAAATATATTTTCAAAACGTTTTTCGAATCCAAAATCACCGAATTTTACGAACGAATGCTTTTGACCTACAATGCTGTAACTTTGTGACTATTTGACCTATTTAATTAATTCTTTTTTCTATGAGTACTTTGAGACATTTACTTCAAATCTGCAATTTCGGATTTTCGAATTTCGAAAATTCGTCGCTGTGATTTCGAACCGGAAGTTTAGACCAACTCGACAACTTCTTTAGTAGTTTTACGATTTTCATGAAATTTAATATGTAAGTAAACCTTAATGATGCGACTTGAAAAAATACTTTGGAAATTTTCAAAATTATCTCCCCTTGGAGAAATTGAGGATCGAAATTTTCAAAAAAATCGACGAAATATAGGTCAAATCATCTTGAATTTTTTTTTTAGGTACTAGCTACGAGACCACTGATTAGTACACAAAAAATGGAGTTTGTAGCTCAATCCGGAAGTGCCACCATCTTGAAATGTAAAAACCTCAAACGCCATTTTGCTATTTTACATACAGACACGGGGGTTATATTTTCTGAATCCTTGAAGGGATGGCTATAAAATGTTGGCAGTAGAATTTTGATTTAAGTCAATGGATAGTCACCATATTGAATTGAATATCAGAAATCGTGAAAAATGGACATTAACGGGCATGTAAATTATCAGAACAGACCGTAGTTTGTTGAATTCGTTTCTTATCTTTGAAATTAATACATTTGGGGATAGCCTAGCTCATTGTCGAATTTTTGGTATTTGCAAATTTCAAAATTTCAAATTTCGCCTTTGATGTTTTCCGTGCCGACAAAGTTGTTTTCGCGTGAATAACTCCGATTAACAGCTTGAAAATAATCAAATGGATCGCAGTTTCGCGATTTTGTCTCAAATCTGGGAAATCAATACATTTCTGGTTAGCCTCCTTTCAAAAATGGGTGGTGGCCTTGGAATCAATATATTTTCAAAACGTTTTGCGAATCCAAAATCACCGAAAACAACTGATGAAAAAATTGACCTTGACAGCTGTGTTACTTCGTGATTTTGTGATCTATTTTACTTTTCTGGTTAGCCTCCTTTCAAAAATGGGTGGTGGCCTTGGAATCAATATATTTTCAAAACGTTTTGCGAATCCAAAATCACCGTAAATAACTGATGAAAAAATTGAGCTTTGATGGAAACTATATAGAAAAATAAAAGGAAACATCAACAATATATAGGTCTTGCACACATAGGCTTAGAACTTTGCAGCCAGTCCTCATATTAATTGAAATTGAATAGGTTTGATTTGATATAATTATTTGTTTTCTATTTTAAAACTATCTAAAAAAAATATTTTTAATCATTTATGTTATTGATTTAGATTAATACTGTTTATATTGTGTACATTTTAACACCTTCATCGATTAATAATGGTTTGCATAGTCATCGTATAGAGCTTATTCAACAGTATCGAATTCCAACTGCTTAGGGATATTTTACGTGCACTCCAATGTGTACACCGGACCTTGGTTTTTCGTCCCATCTATATGTTAGTTTGTGTCGAATGGAGGTTAAGCCGCATTTATCTCTTTCTCTTTTATTTTTAAAGTTTTGTAATAATCGGTTGTACTGTACTGTAAAAGTGATAAAACAGAAAATTTCGCCCGGTAGTAATGTTTCTCACATTAAAGTCACCAATTTGCTCATTTTAGGGGGCAAACGTTTATTGCGAACAATTAAGCTGGTCAGGGGGGGGGGGCTTATTTTTAAAAGTTTTGTAATATTCGGTTGATAATTAAAGGTACCGTGCAAATTAAACTGTTAAAATAGAAAATTCCGCCCGGTTGAAATGTTTCTCCTTGTAGGTCAGCAATTTGCCAAATTTAGGGAGGTTGCGTGGCTAAATGGTTAGCACCTGCGCACTGTATCGTAACGTCTGTCATTGAGTCAACTGGCGTTGTTTCGATTGAAATGCCCGGTTGAAATGTTTCTTGCTATAAGTCAGCAATTTATCGATTTTAGGGAGCCTGAATGGCTGTATGGTTAGCATGTGCGCGCTGTATCGTAACGTCTGTCATTGAGTCAACCGGCATCGTTTCGATTTCCAGGTTGCACGTGACATGGAGTATGGTGTCCAACCTCGTGGGTTTTCTCCGTGTCCTTCGGTTTCCTCCCACGGCTGATTTCAGATTATTGTTATGACTGGGTGCAATGTTTCATACTATATTTAGATTTGTAACTTCGCGAGTTTTTGACCAATTTTGATAATTTTTTCTTCTTATCCTTTTATTTAGGATACTTGATACAATCAATGACACGTGACCATGAATATGAAAGCTTTCATATCTGCATGGGACAGTAGCAGATCTAGTTATTTTTTTTTTGTGTATTTTCTGCAAATCGGATTTCTCAGAATCTAACCATGGGATCTTTCTAAAACCTTGACCTACCCCCCCCAAAAAATGGGGTGCGAACGTTGTTTAAATATATTTTCAAAACGTTTTACGAATCCGAAATCACCGAATTTTACGAACGAAAAAACTGACAATGCATAGTCGTAACTTTGTTATTTTTTGACCGATTTTACTAATTCTTTTTTCTTTGAATACCTTGAAAAAAATCATTTTCATCTGCAGTTTCACATTTTCGAATTTCGAAAATTCGTCGCTGTGATTTCGAACCGGAAGTTTAGACCAATTTGACAACTTCTTTAATAGTTGTACGATTTTCATGAAATTTAGTATACAAGTAGATCTTACCGATGTGACTTCAAAAATATAATTAGAAATTTTCTAAATTATCTCCCCTTGGTTAAATTAAGGATCAAAGTTTTCAAAAAAATCGTCGAAATATAGGTCAGAATGACCTAATTTTTTTTTTCGATACTAGACAAGGAATTAATGATTCGTACACAAAATATGGAGTTTGTCGATCGAACCGGAAGTGCCACCATCTTTAAACGTGAAAAATCAAAAAGGCTTTTTTGCTATTTTACTTACAGACTCGGGAGTTATATTTTCGGAATCCTTGAAGGAATGCCTAAAAATCTATCGGATCAGAATTTTGATTTCGGTCATGTGATGGTCACAATTTTGAATTGAAAATGAAAAATAGAAGCAATTTGAAAGGCCCGGACTTCGGAACACAATAACTCTCCTTCTAATTGAGCTAGAATGTTCAAACTTGGTGTAGACGTTCACTAGGTCACTATCTTGATTGAGTTCAAAGATGAGCATTTTCTGTTAAGGGTAAGCAGAGATAAGCATGCTGATTTGTTGATTCTTTAGGGCACGATAACTTCGGTTATAATGAAGGGAGGGCGGTGAAACTTTTGTCAATAGAGAGTCTAATAGGTAGCCTGTTGTGTGAAATGATTGTATCATTTTTTTTAAATATCAGGGATAGCCGAAAAAAAGAGATTGAAAATCCAAAAAGTCGTATTTTTACAATTTGGAGCATGTTTAGAGGTTTTTCTCGTTAAGTCAACATACTATTTTTTTGGAACTTCTTCTACAAAGAGTCTTATTGGAAGTCTTTTATATGAATCCATCGATCAACCGTCCAACATATCAGGAGTAGAAGAACAAAAGGATCGAACATTGAAAACGGCACCCTTTCATTGTTGAGCGAAACATGAAGTGTGGGTGACTACAATCTACGCATTTAGTCATCGTATAGAGCTTATTCAACAGTATCGAATTCCAACTGCTTAGGGATATTTTACGTGCACTCCAATGTGTACACGGGACCTTGGTTTTTCGTAACATCCGAAGAACTAGCTAGACAGCTGTGCTTGTCTGGCCCTCCGTTCTGCCTTACTGACAAGGGAACCACGCCGGGAAATCGAGATGAACTTTCTCTGTGCAGAACTTTCAATTCAGGCAAAACATTTATTGCATACGATTAAGCTGGTCAGTTGGAGCTTATTTTCAAAAGTTTTGTAATAATCGGTTGGTAATTAAAGTACCGTGCACATTAAACTATTAAAACAGAAAATTTAGCCCGGTTGAAATGTTTCTTGCTATAAGTCAGCAATTTTCCGAATTCAGGGAGGCTGGATGGCTGAATGGTTAGCATGTGCTCGCTGTATTGTCATTGAGTCAACGGGCGTCGTTTCGATCTCCAGGTTGCACGTGACATGGTGTATGATGTCCAACCTCGTGGGTTTTCTCCGTGTTCTTCGGTTTCCTCCCAACGGCTAAAGACCAGTACGTGCAAGGGGAGTTTTTAAATAAAATTAAAAAACATGTTAGTCCCGAAATGACCTAGTTTGTGTCGAATGGACGTTAGGCCGCATTTCTCTCTTTCTCTTTTTAAAGTTTTGTATTAATCGGTTGGTAATCAAAGGTACTGTAAAAGTGATAAAACAGAAAATTTGGCCCGGTTGTAATGTTTCTCACTTTAAATTCAGCAATTTGTAGATTTTAAGGGGCAAACGTTTATTGCGAACGATTAAGCTGGTCAGGGGGAGCTTATTTTTAAAAGTTTCGTAATATTCGGTTGATAACTAAAGGTACCGTGCAAATTAAACTGTTAAAATAGAAAATTTGGCCCGGTTGAAATGTTTCTCGCTGTAGGTCAGCAATTTGCCGATTTTAGGGAGGTTGCGTGGCTGAATGGTTAGCACGTGCGCTCTGTATCATAACGTCTGTCATTGAGTCAACTGTCCTTGTTTCGATTTCTTGGTTGTACGTGATAAGGAGTATGGTCGCCTTACCAACCTCGTAGGCCGTAACGGCGCTGCCCGGGTAAAATTTCCCTCATTGCACACTTTATGGCGTATGCCCGTCTTCATTAGCCCATTGTAGGAGCAGAACAGTAGGACGTTAAACCCCATTCAATTTCATTTCATTTTCTCTATGTTGCTTATTTATTATAGTGGATAAATATTTTTCTGGTTCTAGCAATTATTTAATTTCTGCATAGAAATCTCTGGCCAGTTTTTTTTATTGCAGAGTGCCATTCTTGTATATTGCAGTCTATGACCCTTTGTTTGAAACATGCTTAAGAAGTTGTCACGATTTCCTACTTATAACCAAACATATTGGAAACCATAATTATATAACATATCTCTAATTTTGGAAGCCCGATTACAGCTATACAAGTTTAGGTTATTTCCCTTTACTTTAAAGATTATTTTTTTGCCCGGGTGCAATGTTTCTCACTACATTTAAATTTGTAACTTTGTGAGTTTTTGAACGATTTTGATATTATGTCTTTATAATTTTCCAAATCTACATATTTAACGTACATATTCAAACAGTTGAGTTCAACCTGATTCAAAAAGTTTTAGTTTTGTTCAAAGTTATCTCATTCATCCCGATTACAGCAACACACGTATCAGTTATTTCCCTTTAGTTTTCAGATTACTCAATGTTTCATACTATATTTAGACTTGTAACTTCGCGAGTTTTTGACCAATTTTGATAGTTTGTTATTCTTATCCTTTTATTTGAGATACTTGATATAATCGATGACACGTGACGATGAATATGAAAGCTTTCATATCTGCATGGGACAGTAGCAGATCTAGTTATTTTTTTTTTTGTGTATTTTCTGCAAATCGGATTTCTAAGAATCTAACCATGGGATCTTTCTGAATCTTTGACCTACCCCCCCAAAAATGGGGTGCGAACGTTGTTTAAATATATTTTCAAAACGTTTTACGAATCCGAAATCACCGAATTTTACGAACGAAAAACTGACAATGCATAGTCGTAACTTTGTTATTTTTTGACCGATTTTACTAATTCTTTTTTCTTTGAATACCTTGATAAAAATCATTTTCATCTGCAGTTTCACATTTTCGAATTTCGAAAATTCGTCGCTGTGATTTCGAGCCGAAAGTTTAGACCAATTTGACAACTTCTTTAATAGTTGTACGATTTTCATGAAATTTAGTATATAAGTAGATCTTACCAATGTGACTTCAAAAATATAATTAGAAATTTTCTAAATTATCTCCCCTTGGTGAAATTAAGGATCAAAGTTTTCAAAAAAATCGTCGAAATATAGGTCAGAATGACCTAATTTTTTTTTTCGATACTAGACAAGTAATTACTGATTCGTACACAAAATGTGGAGTTTGTCGATCGAACCGGAAGTGCCACCATCTTTAAACGTGAAAAATTAAAAAGGCTTTTTTGCTATTTTATTTACAGACTCGGGAGTTATATTTTCAGAATCCTTGAACGAATGCCTAAAAATCTATCGGATCCGAATTTTGATTTCGGTCACGTGATGGTTACCATTTTGAATTGAAAATGAAAAATAGAAGCAATTTGAAGGGCCGGGACTTTGGAATACAATAACTCTCCTTCTAATTAAGCTAGAATGTTCAAACTTGGTGTAGACGTTCACTAGGTCAATGTTATGATTGAGTTCAAAGATGAGCATTTTCTGCTTAGGGTAAGCAGAGATAAGCATGCTGATTTGTTGATTCTTTAGGGCACGATAACTTCGGTTATAATGAAGGGAGGGCGGTGAAACTTTTGTCAATAGAGAGTCTAATAGCTAGCCTGTTGTTTGAAATCATTGTATCATTTTTTTTAAATATCAGGGATAGCCGAAAAAAAGAGATTGAAAATCCAAAAAGTCGTATTTTTACAATTTGGAGCATGTTTAGAGGTCTTTCTCGTAAAGTCAACATAATATTTTTGGGGAACTTCTTCTACAAAGAGTCTTATTGGTAGTCTTTTATATGAAACCATCGATCAACAGTCCAACATATCAGGAGTAGAAGAACAAAAGGATCAAACATTGAAAACGGCACCCTTTCATTGTTAAGCGAAACATGCAGTGTGGGTGACTACAATCTACGCATTTAGTCATCGTATAGAGTTTATTCAACAGTATCGAATTCCAACTGCTTAGGGATATTTTACGTGCACTCCAATGTGTACACGGGACCTTGGTTTTTCGTCCCATCCGAACGACTAGACAGCTGTCCTTGTCAGGCCCTCCGTTCTGCTCACTGACAAGGGGAACCACGCCGGAAAATCGAGATGAACTTTCTCGTTGCAGAACTTTCAATTCAGGCCAAACGTTTATTGCATACGATTAAGCTGGTCAGTTGGGGCTTATTTTCAAAAGTTTTGTAATAATCGGTTGGTAATTAAAATACCGTGCGAAGTAAACTGTTAAAACAGAAAATTTCGCACGGTTAAAATGTTTCTTGCTATAAGTCAGCAATTTCCAGATTTTAGGGAGGCTGAATGGTTAGCATACGCGCGCTGTATCGTAACGTATGTCATTGAGTCAACCGGCGTCGTTTCGATTTCCAAGTTGCACGTGACATGGAGTATGGTGTCCAACCTCGTGGGTTTTCTCCGTGTCCTACGGTTTCCTACCACGGCTAAAGACCCGTACGCGCAAGGGAAGTTTATAAATAAAATTAAAAAACATATGTTAGTCCCGAAATGACCTAGTTTGTGTCGAATGGACGTTGAGCCGCATTTCTCTCTTTCTCTTTTATTTTTAAAGTTTTGTAATAATCGGTTGGTAATCAAAGGTACTGTAAAAGTGATAAAACATAAAATTTCGCCCGGTTGTAATGTTTCTCACTTTAAAGTCAGCAATTTGCCGATTTTAGAGGGCAAATGTTTATTGCGAACAATTAAGCTGGTCAGGGGGAGATTATTTTTAAGGGAGGCTGAATGGCTGAATGGTTAGCATGTGCGCGCTGTATCGTAACGTCTGTCATTGAGTCAACGGGCGTCGTTTCGATTTCGAGATTGTACGTGACATGGACATGCATACGATTAAGCTGGTCAGTTGGTGTTTATTTTCAAAAGTTTTGTAATAATCGGTTGGTAATTAAAATACCGTGCGAATTAAACTGTTAAAACAGAAAATTTCGCCCGGTTAAAATGTTTCTTGCTATAAGTCAGCAATTTCTAGATTTTAGGGAGGCTGAATGGTTAGCATACGCGCGCTGTATCGTAACGTCTGTCATTGAGTCAACCGGCATCGTTTCGATTTCCAAGTTGCACGTGACATGGAGTATGGTGTCCAACCTCGTGGGTTTTCTCCGTGTCCTTCGGTTTCCTCTCAACAGCTAAAGACCAGTACGCGCAAGGGGAGTTTTTAAATAAAATTAAAAAACATATGTTAGTCCCGAAATGACCTAGTTTGTGTCGAATGGACGTTTAGCCGCATTTCTCTCTTTCTTTTTTTTATTTTTAAAGTTTTGTAATAATCGGTTGGTAATCAAAGATACTGTAAAAGTGATAAAACAGAAAATTTCGCCCGGTTGTAATGTTTCTCACTTTAAAGTCAGTAATTTGCCGATTTTAAGGGGAAAACGTTTATTGCGAACGATTTAGCTGGTCAGGGGGAGCTTATTTTTAAAAGTTTTGTAATATTCGGTTGATAACTAAAGGTACCGTGCAAATTAAACTAATAAAATAGAAGATTTCGCCCGGTTGAAATGTTTCTATCTGTAGGTCAGCAATTTGCCGATTTTAGGGAGGTTGCGTGACTGAATGGTTAGCACGTGCGCTGTGTATCATAACGTCCGTCATTGAGTCAACTGGCGTTGTTTCGATTTCTTGGTTGTACGTGACAAGTAGTATGGTCGCCTGTCCAACCTCGTAGGCCGTAACGCCGCTGCCCGGGTAAAATTTCCCTCATTGCACACTTTATGACGTATGCCCGTCTTCATTAGCCCATTTTAGGAGTAGGACGTTAAACCCCATTCAATTTGATTTCATTTTCTCTATGTTGCTTATTTATTATAGTGGATAAATGTTTTTCTGGTTCTATTAATTATTTCATTTCTGCATAGAAATCTTGCTTTGACCAGTTTTTTTTTATTGCAAAGTGCCATTCTTGTATATTGCAGTCTATGACCCTTTGTTTAAAACATGCTTAAGAAGTTGTCACGATTTCCTACTTATAACCAAACATATTGGAAACCATAATTATATAACATATCTCTAATTTTGGAAGCCCGATTACAGCTATACAAGTTTAGGTTATTTCCCTTTAGTTTAAAGATTATTTTTTCGCCCGGGTGCAATGTTTCTCACTACATTTAAATTTGTAACTTTGTGAGTTTTGACCGATTTTGATAATTATGTCTTTATAATTTTCCAAATTTACATATTTAACGTAAATATTCAAACAATTGGGATCAACCTGATTCGAATTTTTTTTAGTTTTGTTCAAAGTTATCTCATTTAATTTTTCTATGTTTTCTTACCATTTTCATTTCATTTTTCTGAAAGTTTTGAAGTGGGAAGTCATCCCGTTTACAGCAACACAAGTATCAGTTATTTCCCTTTAGTTTTCAGAATATGCAATGTTTCATACTATATTTAGACTTGTAACTTCGCGAGTTTTTGACCAATTTTGATAGTTTGTTATTCTTATCCTTTCATTTGAGATACTTGATATAATCGATGACACGTGACGATGAATATGAAAGCTTTCATATCTGCATGGGACAGTAGCAGATCTAGTTAAGCTTTCATATGTATTACATATGAAAGCTTATTGTTTCTGTTAAAGTTATTATTATTATTATTTTTTTTTTTGTGTGTTTTCTGCAAATCGGATTTCTCAGAATCTATCCATAGGATCTTTCTGAAATTTTGACCTACCCCCCCAAAAATGGGGTGCGAACCTTGATTAAATATATTTTCAAAACGTTTTACGAATCCGAAATCACCGAATTTTACGAACGAAAAAAATGACAATGCATAGTCGTAACTTTGTTATTTTTTGACCGATTTTACTAATTCTTTTTTCTTTGAATACCTTGAAAAAGATCATTTTCATCTGCAGTTTCACATTTTCGAATTTCGAAAATTCGTCGCTGTGATTTCGAACCGGAAGTTTAGACCAATTTGACAACTTCTTTAATAGTTGTACGATTTTCATGAAATTTAGTATATAAGTAGATCTTACCGATGTGACTTCAAAAATATAATTAGAAATTTTCTAAATTATCTCCCCTTGACGAAATTAAGGATCAAAATTTTCAAAAAAATCATCGAAATATAGGTCAGAATGACCTGATTTTTTTTTTGGATACTAGATAAGTAATTACTGATTTGTACACAAAATATGGAGTTTGTCGATCGAACCGGAAGTGCCACCATCTTTAAAAGTGAAAAATCAATAAGGCTTTTTTGCTATTTTACTTACAGACTCAGGAGTTATATTTTCTGAATCCTTATAGGAAGGCCTAAAAAATGTCGCGAATAGAATTTTGATTTAGGTCAACCGTTAGTCACCATTTTGAATTGAAAATGAAAAATAGAAGCAATTTGAAGGGCCGAGACTTTGGAGCACAATAACTCTCATTCTAATTAAGCTAGAATGTTCAAACTTGTTGTAGACGTTCACTAGGTCAATGTTATGATGGAGTTCAAAGATGAGCATTTTCTGTTTAGGGTAAGCAGAGATAAGCATGTTGATTTGTTGATTTTTTAGGGCACGATAACTTCGGTTATAATGAAGGGAGGACGGTGAAACTTTTGTCAATAGAGAGTCTAATAGCTAGCCTGTTGTATGAAATCATTGTATCATTTTTTTTAAATATCAGGGATAGCCGAAAAAAAAGAGATTGAAAATCCAAAAAGTCGTATTTTTACAATTTGGAGCATGTTTAGAGGTCTTTCTCGTAAAGTCAACATAATATTTTTTGGGAACTTCTTCTACAAAGAGTCTTATCGATAGTCTTTTATATGAAACCATCGATCAACAGTCCAAAATATCAGGAGTAGAAGAACAAAAGGATCGAAAATTGAAAACGGCAACTTTTACTGTTCAGCGAAACATGCAGCGTGGGTGACTACAATCTGCACATTTAGTCATCGTATAGAGCTTGTTCAACAGTATCGAATTCCAACTGCTAAGGAATCTTTTACGTGCACTCCAATGTGTACACGGTACCTTGGTTTTTCGTCCCATTCGAACGACAAGACAGTTGTCCTTGTCAGGCCCTTCGTTCTGTCTCACTAGCCAGCCTGCGCCTTACCAACTTAGGTGGTGATATTTTATACCGAATATCTAATATTAATAAGAATTGAACCGGTTAGAACTGTCGTTCGGCTAAGTTAAATCAACGAATAGTAGAGATGAAGACGTGTTTTGTTGCAAAGCTATTGTATATTTGAAAGGAGAAAGATGGATATCCACAGATCACTTCCTGCCATGCCATGTTCACCGTCACGTGTCACCGATAATATTAAGCGTCTTTTAAAAAAGAACAAATAAATATGATTATTTCTATACCACTTTGAATGGCACGCACAAAACACAATTACACGGTCTGTAATACAAGAAAAATTACATAATGTCAGTTCCGAATGGCAATGCACGGAAATGACAAATAACGGCGTGGAACTGTATATCAAGTGAAATCGCTGCTAGACGCCTAGATCGACTGAGTTAACTTCACAGAAAAGGATCAAGGGTTACCCCAGTCTCCGCCCTAGATCTTTTAGGCTACCGTGAAGCTTTGATCTGGAATTTGAATTTTTTTCTCCTTTTGTCATAAACCGCGGGGCACTCTGGGCCGGGCCTGGCCCCTCCGACCCATGCCTAAGCTTGGCCCTGTTTTAGATTATACTTCAAAAGTGTCCTAAAATTAGAGGAAAAAGTGGATTCTCCAAAATAAAAGCTACACATGTATATATGTTTCATTTAAACAGTTTGTGGTGTATATAATTATATACAATAAGATACTTTGCACTTTAGGTTTATATGTAAAACTTTGCAAATGCTTGGCCCATACCTCAATCTTTTTTGTGGTGAATGTAATGTATATGTAAATCTATACATTAATTGATGAGACTGCCCCACAAAAGAGAACGGCAGTATCTGCAAAATATAATAGTCATTTTGAGAAAATCGACTTTAATGTTTGTCACTTTCCTGTACTCATAGTTTTGTATAAAATAATGTGATTTCTTCAACGTAAGGAAATATTTTGGTTCTCTTTCGATATATCTTGTCGATTTTCGTATATTTCTTTGAGGGACTAAGATAATGCAGATACTGCTCATTTTATGGCTCGGGACCTTTTGCTGTGCCCATTGTAAAACCAAGGTACAGAGCAGCATCTACACATGCTCTCTAATTGTTTCTGTTATAAACAGACAGTTTACAAACTGCATATTTATGCATAAACATTGTTCTGGGCATTTCTCCATTCAGTAGAGTCCAAATCCTTGACATTATATACAGTTTTTTACCTTAGTTATTCCAGGTCACTTTACATTTTCTGCCAGCACCTTATCTTAAGGTACATACATGTCCCAAGGAGAACGGTAGTATCTACACTTACTGCTTTTCTCCTTAGTTATATAAGAGAAATTTGCATTTACTGCCAAAATTTCGCTCTGGGTTGTAATAAATGTATCAAGGAGAACGACAGTATCTACACTTACTGCTTTCATCCTTAGTTAACCAGGGCAATTTATATTTACTGCCCAAATCGACACTATAAATCTCTTTACCTAATTGAAATATAGCACTGGAATTTTTACATGTGATAGAGCTGATACTGCCGATCACAATGATAGCAAAAACGTATTTTGGCCAAAAGTGTAGATACTGCCTTCTTCCTTTGCGCGGCGGAATAGGGTTAATCCTGAGGTGTACTGCTATTGTTATAATAAATAAAATGAGGTTTTAGGTCCCACTTTTCTGTTCCAGTTTGGCTAATGATGTTCAAGTGTATATTTTGTAATCAAGGCATAATGAATAAAAAAACATTGTCAATATAAAAGACCCCCCACCAGCACAATCCCATGTACTACAAAAGCTTACAATTTTGTCACAAGTATATCACTAGTAGTATTTTCATTTTCTCTTTGGGGCATCTAATACCACTTCTCATTGACGTGTTAACACAGCTACTAGTTTTTGTATGTTGTGTAATCTTTATTCAGTATAAATCAGCTTATACACATAAAAAAAAATATTTGGATTGATGAAATTATTTTTTGACAGTTATTCTTACAGATATCATAATAGGAGGGTCTAGAACACAAGTGATCTAACTACTCACAGCTTTAGAAAGTTGTTTGAGCGCTGTGCTCTAGACCATCCAATCCCAACTTTAATATACATAATAATGTGTATTTTAATTTAAAATAAAACAATAATGATTTCTGTACAATAATAGTAACAATACAACATTTCAATTCACAATAATTTCTTTTGTTCCTGTACCCAGTTGATCAACAACCTGATTATATTTGCAATTTATTCCACGCGATGTCTTAAAAGTGGCTTATCTAAGAGATTATACCATGTAGTCTTATCTTAACAGAATATAGTACCATGACACACAATAGCAAATTGTAATCATTTCCATTATATGTTTCAATAATTTGACACTGTGTTATTTATGTATATATACACAACATATGGCAAGAGTGGATTAAGTTATTTTAGATTGATAGAAATATCTGGTAGAAATAAGTATTGTATATTGGTTTATAGAAAAATAATTCGTACAGATAATGTAACTTCTAGCAACACACCAGAGCATGTACCATAATACAACTGACTTTCTATATTTTAATACAATTAATTTACATTGAGTATAAATAATATAGTATTAAACAGATTAGTTATTGTATACAACATTAAATTAATTTCATAGCAACATTTTACACTGTTGTTATGGTATTTTTTGTTTGTCTTTATTAGCCCAGTGAGTGCAAAACAATAGATTGTTAAATCCCATTTCATTTTATTAATAATAGTATTCATCTAGAATACAAATATGACTATTTATATTGGTATGACACTTCAAAGATATAACAATAACATTAGCAAAAGTATGTATAAATCATCAAGTTCTCTATAGTATCTTATCCTTCATAAATAGTCAAACTATTCATTATCATTATCTTTTCTCCTTTTACACATTTATTTGGTGACAAAGCAACATTACACATTTCTATTTTTTTATTTATCATAGGATTGTACACTGCACATCATTATATAACACACGATTAACACACGATTGTAAAAGTTATCTCCCTTACAACAATATTTATAGTTCGTATGCAAAACTGCATTAATGGCTGAATGTGTAGAAATGTACAAACTATACACAGAAATATTCTAAATCAATAACGACGTGGATCAATAAATCTTTAAAAATCTTAGTATGTTTATAAAAAACATTAATGTTTTGAAATAGTTTTAAAATACATGTAGAATACAAATAATACATGAATAATTATAACATCATGTATCAAACCAAACCATATCTATTCAATTTCAATAAATATGAGGGCTTGCTTTAAAGTTCTAAGAATATATGTGAAAAGTCAATTGTTTCCATTTATTTTTTTACAGTCCCCTTCCAGATGTACACACTTATGTAAACAATATTGCAAGGCCTGGATGCTGGTCACAAACAAATTATCTTCGGTCACTCAAAAAAATGCATTCACATCTGACATGACGTCATTATAAGTAGGAAAATCATGACCTGATAATTCCAAATTGGGTGAGCAGAATGGACTGTCCGATAAGTTTGAATTCACAACCATAGATCATTGAAATGGAGCATTGCTTTGAAGGAACAGGATGCCTTTATAGTATCTTCCATTCATAGTCAGGTTGTCATCAGCAGAATACCCTTGAAATCATACACAAGAGAACCCATCACCTTTCCAGCAGATGGAGCAGACCTGGTTTCTTTGAAGGGCTTGTGACACTGGATGTTCCATTTGACTGAATTTAGGATTCTCGTTGACACTGATGAATCCAGGTCTCCTCCATGGTTAAAAATCTGGCTAATAAATTATCAGGATATGTTCAAAACAGCACAGATTGTCACTGGATGTCAGGAATCTGACAAATTTGTGATCCACAGTCAAGATCTTTGGTACCATCATGCAGAAATATTTTTCATTCATATTCATTGGCGATAATGTGCTTAACCCTCTCATGAGAAATGCCCATAACACTGACAAAATGTTGTGTTGCTAATCTACATAGGTTATAGTCAAAATCCACCACACTTAAATTCTGCAGAATCTCCTTTAATGTGGAAGGTGTGTCTTTCCCTAAATTTGCGAAAATGTTAGTCCTTTCAGTTGCAGGTCCTTGATGACTGTCCTGTAGCCAGATTTGTCCCATTTGTGGAGATTTCAATGGGTAAGTTCACAAGATGGTCTGGTGCAAAGGCAATAATTAAACTACATTTGCAGTTCTTATCTCTATGATTCATTTAATGATTTTACTTGTTGGTAGTAAAATAGTGTTTAAATCCAACTGAACTATCCTTAAAACTTTCCAGCCAGCCATTGTATTTTAGTATATTGACACAATAACAAAGTTGAACAGAGAAAAAATATTATAACATCATAAATCTATAAAATGATAGGTATTCATATTTCAATCAACAAAATCAAATGTATTGATACAAATATATATCTATGTATACAAATATATCTGTACAAATGTATAAATACTTCCACAATTCAAAACAAAGCTATTCAATTATTACCAATAAGTTTAGTAATTTGAAATTTTAATTGACAAGTTATATTTTTTGTTTTTGTCGCAAGTTACCAACACCGTAAAAAGCAACCATAGTAATTTAAGATGTGTGGATATCTGTACATTTGATAAATATAATTTGCATCCACTCCAACACCCCCACCCCCAATAAGAAATCATTAGGATATATCACTATGAAAATACTGTTTCATAATGTTTAGATATTTACACAGATGCTAAATACAACATGTTGGTAAATATTCAGTGGTTAGATAGTATTTTAAACCTTTTGCACTAGGTAAATGTAAATATTGACTACACTGGTAAAAATCAATTTTACACTGCATTTTGTAGTTTAAATTTCAATATTATTAAAGCATGTATTAAGACAAACCTACTTATTTGAAAAACTATTACGGTGTATCCACACAACAAAAAATTATTACAAATTATAGTACATATGCAAATGTATATATGAATACTAGCAGAAATTATTAAATAATTTTGTCAATTTGCAAATGTAATTGACTGTTTATAATTTCATTATTAAAAATTATCAACAACGTGAATCCTGCTAGATTCTCATTTTCCCTTAAAAAAAAAAGCAACCATACTAACTTAAGATTTGTGGATATCTGTACATTTCATAGCATTAATTTGTATCTACTCCATCACCCCACCCACATCCAATCAAACATTTGGATGCATCACTATTTTTGTCAAAAGTGACAAACAATGTGAAAAGCAAACAAACTAATTCCAGGTGTGGATATTTGCACATTTGCTAAATATAATTTGCATCCACTCACAACACCCCAACCCCATCCACTTCCAATAAAAAATCATTGGGGAAACAGGTTTGGATATTTGTACATTTGATAAAAAAATTGCATCCAATACCAACAGTCCAACCCCACCACCCCAACCAATAACAAATCATTAGGGAAAGGGGTTTCACATAAGCTAAGCATGTGTTCCCCCAATCCAATTCAGACATCCTGAATAAAAATATTGTTAATATAAAAAAATCATTAGGATATATCAAAATGAAAAATTGTATGTTAAAATATTACACTGATGAAAATCTCAATACAGCATGAAGAAAAAAGTAGATAGTATCTTATTCATTGAGAACTTGATAAATATTTTGAATGTGTTGTGTAGATAGCATCTTAATCTTTCGCATCTGGTAAATATTATTATTGACTTGCGCAGGTTCACTGAAAAAAAAATAAGAGAAAAGTGATTTTTTTTTTTAACATTTCTTTAATTTTGTCTTTATCAATTTCATCTATCAATTTCATTTATCTAATCTTGTCTTCATCGCTTTCATTTATCTTTATCATATCTTCATCAATTTTATTATTCAACTTATTCCAATGGCAATTGCATTATGATAACTGAAATATGTCTGCAATATTTTTAGCTTCAAAGTACTAACATTAAAATTCTTCACAAAAATAAGATCTAAAATCGTATTACCATCAGTTGTAATTTCTGTGACACACTGCTTATAAAAATTCCTCTCCATACATTGTTGTATTCCAGCTTTACCTTTTAAAATGTCTTCATTAAAATCACCCATTATCATAACACTACCTCCAAAATCATCAAGTTCATCTAATAATTTCTGTAAATATGTAACAAATAAATCAATCTTATAACATGGTGGCCTGTATATGACAACTATAGTTAAATTTATGTCTGGTAAACCAAATGCAACATGCTCAATATTAAATACACCTAAATTATATAAATGACATATTCTATTTTTTCTGTAATATAAGCCAACCCCACCATGAAGTGTGTTTCCTAATTCTGTAAAAATCTGAGAATTATCATAAGATGCCTGTCTTGATTTACTGTGTAAACTAAAATCATTAAGTTCAAAATTTCTGCCTTCAACCTCATTTAGCCAGGTTTCAGTTAAACATATATAATCAGACTCAGTAAATCTATAGTCATTTTTTAAATCTTCAAAGTGAGAGTTTAAACCTTGTATATTATGGAGAATTAGCATAGTTTTTGAACGTTCTTCAGTACTTGGTTCAATGTAGAGGGGCATTTCATTCAATGAATCGGTTATAGTCTTATCACAATATATAAGCTTCTCATTAAAATCTTTAACGACAAGTCCATTCAAAGATGTAACTCGAGACAACGCCACATAACTTTGGCCTGGTGCAAAAACTTTTTTTAATGAAACAACAGCATTTGAAAGAGAGAGGCCTTGAGTTTTATGAATCGAACAGCCATATGCCAGTTTCAATGGAAATTGACGTCTTATGTCATTGCGGTAATTTATTTTCTCCTCTTGTCTGCCAATTGGAATACAATTAATTTGTACATTCTCTGGCAAAACTGTGTCTTTTCGAATTTTGGCTCCAACTCTTTTATTATCAAATTCTACATAAATTAGTTTTACATTTTCATCATTATCAAAAGCAATATGACGAATATAACCAAATACACCATTACATAATCCATCTGATACATCCAGGTTTTTCGTTAGTAAAACTCTTGCACCTTCAGCAATATTTATTACATTACTTAAACAGGTATCTACATCTTTTGAAGTTATTGTATTTATCTTAGTCATTTTACCTGTTCTTTCATCCTTTGAGAAGTCATTTGCATCAATACGAATTAGTCTGTCACATAGTTTCCTCAGCATCTTAGTGTTATGTTCATCGACCAAAGCATTAGTAGCAAATATATGTAGAACATTTTCATCATAGTCTTCGAGCTCTCGGGTTTTAAACAAACTAACATCTTTTGGACTAAGAGATTCGCCCTTCTGCCTTGTTCTTATTCTATTCAAAGCTTGTGCAAAAGTCAAATCATCTTTTTGTCTCATTATGTCTTGTAATTCAACAATTTTAAAATTATTCTGCCACAAATTGGTAAGGTCATCAGTATTCCTATACAGTGGTTTTGCTTTTACAGGTGGTAATTGATAGAAATCTCCTACAGCTATTATACAAACATTTCCAAAAGGTGTAAAGTCAGCACACTGTTTTATTTGTCGAAGCCTTCCATGGATATAACATAATAACTTTGGGCTCACCATAGAAATCTCATCTATAATAAGTATTTGTAAATGACCTAAATCTGCTCTTAAACTATTTATCTTGTCTAAACCTAGTCCAACATAGGGTAACTTTATATCAGTTCGGATCTTCAAAGAATTATGAATTGTACTGCATCCTAGATTCATAGCAGATACGCCGGTCGGTGACATCATGAGAACTGTCTGTTCATCTGGATTATCTGTTATTTGAGATAATAATCTATTAGCTTCATAGTATATACTCTTAATAACATAGCTTTTTCCAGTCCCAGCTCCTCCAGACAAAAATAACATAAATTGTTCTGGATTTTTCCTATGTATCTTGTTCAAACAAAATTCTCTTACTTTATAAAATACATCCATTTGTAATTTGTTCAGTGATCTTAACATAGGTATAGCTTCTGTTCTACTTACAATAGTATTGTATGCTTCCTTTTTGACATTTTTGTTTTTTTGGAGCCCTATCAAATCTGGTATTTCAATTTCCTCAACGTCATCGTGTATATTCTCATCTGGTATGTCAAGACATTCAAGATTACCAACTTGATTTTCTATATCCAATGATGACCAAGCATCTTTTAAGTTTGTTCCACATTTTTCTATTATGTCAGTCGCAGCATCAATATTTACTTTATCTTTTTCAAATAAGCTACGATTACTATCAACAATACCTTTGACATCGTCAGTTTTTTTACATATTTTAACTGAGCCAGATTTATAAAATGCTTCATATGTCTCAAATCCTATTGGTTTTAACTGTTTATCTATACGATGTGGTAAAAATAGTTGTAAAGTACTTAGGTAATATTTTTCTGGCTCTTTGGTTGATGAGAATCTAGCATATCGGATTACAGCTGGTTTAGATCTTGTACGTTTAATGATATAACCTAAATCTTTCTGAAGTTTATATGCTGGATTTTTTTCAGAATTTTCATTAATTCTTTCAGACTTGGACATAACTCGATATTCAGAACAAAATGTAGCCAAACACATATTATTGAATTGTTCTGTCTTAGGTCGTGCTTTATATCTATCTGTAATACTGGTCATAAACATATCCTCATCACTCAAAACTTTTTCTTTTGATTTCTTCTGTAAAAGTTTTAAAGGCAATGTAAGTCTGACATTATTTTCACCAGTTGGAATAAACTGAACCTTTCGAGATGATTCTCGTAATCTTAAATTACATACTCTATAAGCACTTTCTTGTGCAGAAACTTCTCTACAATGTAGATATGTACTTGATATTTTTTTTAAACTTTCTTTTGCCGTCAAATTTCCGCCTTTAGCCTCTTCTTGTGCATCTGATAAAACTAAACCCATTTCACGTTCTGATTTCGATATATATGAAACTATATAAACTATACAAGAATAGGCATCAAATACATACTGTATATCCATGTTTGCATCCCAAGCTCTCAACAAATTTGGATTATAAGGATTTATCCATACATCTTTTGGATTTCGTTTTAATATAACATTATTTTTCTTTGATAGCACTTCACAAGCTTTCTGAAATAATTCCTGTGTCATACCAAGATCATTATATAATTCATCAATAGATGTATAATTTTTCTCTTCATCTGATAATGCTTTCCATAATGCTTCAAGAAGGCTTTTTGCAGTGTTCTGGGTAATCTTATCATTGTTACATGTATTGTCTCCATTTTCATTTTCATCTTGCTCTGGAATGTTTGTATCATAATTATCTATTGAACGACATATGAAACTTTGTTTTGATGGAGGCCTAGGAAAATTAAATCTGCAAACCGTTTTGTTTTTCTTACAACTCTTTGTATGTTTATAACTATGTCTCTGCACACTATTAACAATCTCATGTAACTCTGGGTCATGATCTTTATCAGGTAATTCAGATGATATATATTTATCTATAAAATCAACCACATCTTCATCCTTATCTTCATCAATTTTGGGTGAATTCTCAATCCAAAATAAACAATGTGCATGAGGCGTTCCATGTGCTTGAAATTCTAATCTATAAAAATAATCAATTACTTTACCAATTGGCTCGGCATCTGACATAATAACATTCTTTAGAAAATAGTGAAATCTATGGTCAAACATTCTAGCAGTAGTAATAGGATTACTTCTAAGTATTTCACATTTTTCAGCCCAATCTAAGTCACAAGCCTTTCTATTATCACCTTGCTGTTTCAAAATACATTCTATTACATAACCGCCACGCGTTTCGCTATACGAAAAAGTAGAAAAGAAAGACGGAATTCCCAATTGCCTTAACATTGCAAATAATCCTTTCTGTGTACTCTGCCAATAAGGAGGTGTACCTCTAATAGGAGTCATAAATTTATAGCCTTCATCATTTCTGAAAATATTTTTTAATGGCTCTTTTGTTGTCAACATGTCTGATGTTATATTATTTAAGTTATTTAAACCAGATTTTCCTTTTCGCAAGGCAATAGACATATTTGATATAATCTGACTTAATTCAGAAATATACTGAGAGTAAAATATGTAGTCTGTGTTTTGTGCAAATCTATTGTCAGCATTCATCAATCGACAATGTAAATATCGTGACAAGGTGATTCTCTCTTCATGGTTATCATGGTATGTAGCAGAGCCATTAGGAAATAGTGTTGGAAAACATTTGGCTTCATTAGTTTCATCAGTCAATATTCTAATAGGGCTATTACCTTCAGCGGGAGAAATAGAAAATATACTATCAAAATGGTTATCTAATGTTTCACTTACAATGTCAAGAGGTTGTAAACATGTAGCTAATTCTGGACCATTTAATTTCTCTTCTTCAGCATCAATGTCGGGTAAATCATCTTTTTCATCCATGTTAGACAAGTTGTCGTCTTTTTCATCTATGTCAGGTAACTCATCTATTTCATAATCTGAATGGTTTGAAGCCAACTCTTTTAAAACAGAGTTATCTCCCTCTAACACCTCATCTATGTTTGAAATATCAACCCAATCGTCATTAAATTCTATATCTGAATAATATTTATTATTATGTTTAAGATAATGTAAAGCATCTTTCATTTTTTTCTTACTTATGTATTGATATTGATAATAGCCTTTTTGGGTTTTACGTCTTTTAAGTTTTATCCTGAGAAGTTGAGTATCATTTTCAATTCTTGGCAACATACTTGTTGTTTTAGTTATATTAGATGGTACACAAACTGTAGCTCCAGAAACCTTATGTTGTTTGAATTTTGATAAATTAACCATTTTCATGAAAGGAATATGTAGTGATACCAAATGAGTTTCTAATGAATTCAGTGCTTTTAGCTCATCAACTATTGGACCAGGATCTAAATTATTAGTCATCGATTCTTGTGGCTTTTTTCCTGATTTGATTTTTCTGTCACATGTAAAACATATCCATAAAGATTTCCAATTTTCAGGATGAGCACATCCATTTTGGCATGTGTTTGAACAGTCGTATAAGTATTTTTTAGATATACATTCACTTGCTATCTGTTTAACTTTGGCAGATTTATAAAGTTTTTCATTACAACAAGTTACTTGATTATTAAATAACAATCTGTGACACACACAGCAGATATATTCTGGGCCATTTTTTTTTTCTTTTTTGAAATCATTGATAACAATATCTATTTTACTCATTTCTATTCTTTTTATTTCTTTCCTTTCTTTGTTTTGTTTTTTAATAACATCTCTATGGTTTTTATCGGTTCTATACTTAATTTGACTTCTGGACTTTACATCAGACTGAAATTGTTTATTTGTCTTATATTTGTATTTACTTTGATCTTTTAGGCTTGTCTTAAATTCTTCATTTGTTTCATATTTGTATTTACTTTGATCTTTTAGGCTTGTCTTAAATTCTTCATTTGTTTCATATTTGTATTTACTTTGATTTTTAACATAGTCCTTGAATTCTTCATTTGTTTCATATTTCTGACTACTAACAGATTTAAGGTGGTCTCGATACATACTATTAGATTTATATTTCATAATTTCATATTTCTTCAATTTCTCTCTGTAATCATTATTTAACCTATACCTTTCTTTGTTCTTCTTGATTAAATTATCTTTGAATATTTGACAGAATCTGTATTTATGTTTCAATTTATCACCAATATTAGCATATTCATTCTTTAATCTATAGTTCATATTCCTTCTTGACTTAAGAATTTGCTTAAATCTATAATCTTTATTATATTTGTATTTAAATCGTCTGTTATTCTCTCTATACATTGCACCTTTGTCTGATCTGACAGCATCTTCATTTCTTATAAATGTCCAATATCTATCATATTCAGATTTCTGTTTGTCCATTATTTTGTCAGTATCAAGTTGTGTTATATATGTGTATTTCTTTCTAGAAGTCCAATTGTTTCCCCTTTGCTTACGTTTTCTACACTTTTGTTTTCCAGGGTCTTTAAATTCTGTTTCATCTGGTTTTAAAGGGATGTCATTATCACAATCAATATCTTTATTAAAAACTTTACCTTGCGACTGCACATCATTATCGCTATTTGTATTACACGATTCAACATTCAACACTACTTCATAGTGAACCTGATTGGCGTGGTTAATATAAATCCCCTCATTACTACTTGATTCATCATGCAATATCTGTAATTTAGAAAATTTCAACCATCTTTTATTACTATAAGTATATATATCTACTTGTAACAAATCAGCACAAACATATATTTCAAGTTCTGTAGCCCATGACCCTAAATTTCTCATTCTTGATCTTTTTAAATAGTCATCAACAGACAAAAAGCCAGCTCTAAGATATGGTGTAAAAATAACTGCATTGTTTTTTAAATGATTAACTATAGCTAACCTGACAATTCTATGATTCTCTTCTGTACCAGATATAGCATATGATACTGATCTAAAATAACAATTACCATCTCCACTAATACTTTTAATTTGTGATGGTTGATTGATTGGACATCTATTTACATTACTATAATTACTGTCAAGTCTATTTACAATATTAAGTTGTGTACATATTCTGATTTGCTCATCCAAACCCAATGTATGAAAGAAAAAATTGCTTGTTTCAACATGAGATAAAAATACATCACCACCTATTTCATTTAAGACTTTATCACTGGAAATTTCACTACTATTTTCATTAATTGATAATTCATCATGTTCATGTATGGCATCTTTAATGACATTTATACCTGTTACTTCAAACTGTGTATTCACACCGATTTCCATTGATTCAGCTAAATTACAGCAGTGTGTATAAACATCTATAATACCTTTATATTCAATCAGCACTGATGTTCCATCTGCAGTTAATAGACCCACTGAACTTCTGGAATGGCTATCAAATATATAATACATTTCATTTCTTTTCATGATTACAAAAGTATTACCACCAAAAGTTATAAAGCATGACTCATATTGTAAAAGACATGTCTGCAAAGCTTCATACAATGTCATAGATACTTCATTATATTCAAAAGTACTGTCTCCATTTCGCATCAGTCCTACTACAGAATCCAGCTGAATATCTATATTAAACAGTTTTTCAAAAACAATAAGGCTTCTTGGCAATTCAGATATCAAAATATACCTATTATGCATTGATGAAGAAGATTGCAAAAAACTATACAATTCATTACCAGCTATTAAAATCTTATCCAAGTCGTTTGTATTCCAGATATGAACAGGTTTAATACAAGAAAATAAAACAGCAACTAAAGAATTTCCAGTACATTGTGTGCCACTAAATACACCAAATCTTACATCTGCCTGATGAAAACTACCATAAACATATTTATAATTTACCTTGGACTTACATATTTCCTTCCTACATGAAGTTTCATTACCTGTATCTGATTTCATAATAGTCTGTAAATATTTTTGTGCTGTATTCTCACCATTGGTACTTGATGTTTCTTTTGCTGTCATATCACTCTCAACTTTATTATTTTTTGCAAAGTGCTTCAAATTCAAAATGGCATTCAACTTGGACTTTTTCTTTCGAGGCATAATTCAGATTTCACAGTGAAAATTGGAGTTATTTCCCTTTAGTTATACTTTAATAAAAAGGGATTCTACTTCCTTCTGAATAATAAAAAAAAAAGATATTTCTTTTCTATTTGTTTCTTATATTTTTCTTGATATTTGCTTCAATAGTTTTCTTCGAAAAATGACTTTCCTAAGACAATAGAACGTCACAATCCTATTGAATAGCAGATTTGTGTATAAGACAGTGGTGCCAAGCACTGAATGTTTCTTAGTTAAATAGCAGATTCGTATATAAGACAGTGGTGCCAAGCACTGAATGTTTCTTAGTTAAATAGCAGATTGCTTCAATGTATACCAGTTTGCAAAGCTGATAAACAAGCTGAGTTAATTGGCTGTTAAAATCAAAGTAGAACAGTTAGCCAACCTGTTATACTGTCCGTCAAATTACTAACACTAACTAATGAACCAAAGTTTAACCAGACTGAAGCCTCATATCTGAAAATATACAAAAATAAACATTATGAATATTGGTTGACCATTTTAAGTCTGTGTGCGTATTACAATTGAGTGAAAATCTAATCTCTAAAAAAATATTCTCCCAAACTTGTCAAATCCTTACAATGTTTACAATAAGATGAATACAAATTTCAATATTCACCATACACTGCAGTCTGTAGACAATATGTGCTTTTTTATAGGAATGAGATTGAGATTACTTACAGTTCAGAAAGAAATATTAATTGTATTTAAAGTTTAGCAATTTATAAATTTTAGCAACCGGTATATAAAATGTTAAGAAGCTGATGATAAGACTGCTGTCACATGGCTCAAACCCAAAGTAGTGGATTCCTAAATTACATATTTATACGTTTTACAGCATCTAGAAATCAAATTATTAATCACTCCACATATCCTAAGCAGGAAAACTCTATTAATGAATTTAATCACGGTTTGATAATTCTGAGTACAATTACAATCAGAGACATTGTCTTCCAATGTATGAAAAATAGGTTGCCAGGCTTTGAAACATACGCCCACCAGCAGCTAAATCATCCAAGCAGTCAACATGAGTTGTCGCATATTAAATAATTATCAAAAAATCATTAGAATTTTGGGGGTTCTTATAAAGTTCTGCCCCATGCTAACGTTTAGTATACAAAACAATTAATATATTGGATTTAGCTGTTCAATTATCAAAATTCATTGAAAATCAAGCTCAACCATCATTAATGTGTAACGGGGATTTAGTCAAACGCTTTTTAATTAGACAAGAGTATATTGCTTAAGGCTGTGATAATACAAACTCAATTATGTTTCACTCAAAGGTCACGAGAGGTTCCACTCAGCTTATCGCTTCAGGTGAGAATTTTACTTTTTCGACTATATAATGAGAATGAGATATTGGATTTCGTTAAAACTTTCAGGAACATTTTATGTTGGCATTTCAGATATAATAATAATAAAATATAAGTAGAAAAGTAGGATGTTCAATGCATTTCATTTAGAAAATGAAACATCCTGCTAAAAATTATAGTAAAAATAAAATATTTTGAAGACTAGGTGTTTGTTGGTTATTTAGAATTATTTTGTTAGTAGTCTTGAAAAAAGGATAAAAGAAATACTGGGTAAATAGGAATATTTGAATTATATAGAATTACACATGTGTATTGTAACTAATAACGAATGTTCTGTTTTAATACAGAAAACTTGTTGGCTTTTCATCATTTGTGTTCTGAGCCGATCTACCTCTGTATGCTGCCTGATTTAAATACATATCTATTTTTAAAGTTAAATTTCTAAAGGATAAGCGATATTTTTATGTTTTTCATACCTTGGAAGACAATGTCTCTGGTTTAAAAGAGAGAGAAATGGGTTTTAGTCCACTCAACACAAACTATGTCATTTCAGGACTAACATGATTTAATTTCATTGCAATAATTTGCTTGCGCATAGGGGTCTTTACCAATGGGAGGAAACCGGAGTACCCAGAGAAAACCCAAGAGGTTAGAGAGGCAACCCTACTCCTAGTTCAGCTCTGAACGTCGATCTCATTACACTCGCCCTGAACGTTCAGAAACTGTCCCATTCAATCAATGTCGAAGGAAAATTTTCGCCCCAGTAAATTTTACTGGGCAACTTTTCACTGCTAAACGATGGGGTGTCAATCCGTGTGGACGCATGTAAAACGTAAACGAACATCTTAGTGAGAAAATAAGACCTTGCTTACTTCGCTAGAGTCAGTATGAGCGAAACAACATGCTGTTAAAAATACGTCCCCTCCTATCAAGTTACAATTTCGCAGCCATGACACTCTTACTGTAGGTTAACGTCCACTTCAGGAATGTCAGTCATACAACACGAAACTAAATGTACAGGCTTTACATTGTACAGGCTTTCACTCGGATTGACACCCCGTCGTTAAGCAGTGAAAAGTTGTCCAGTAAAATTGACTGTTCTCCAACTTTTTTCGACATTGATTCAATGGGACAGTCCCTGGACTACCCTACTCCTTGCCACCATGCAGTAAGAAAAATCGGAGGACTGCCCAGACAGAAACACTACAGCTTACTGTCAAATGACAAGGATGCATAACAATCATACAATGTATACATGTCATATAAAAAAACACAGGATACCAACTAATTGCATAAGCTTGTTAAATGCAAGATGACCATTGTAGATGGTGATATGAAATTAAGTTTGTTTACAGTGTTGTGAATGTTATATTTATCAATATTACTCTTTGGTGTCCAAAATTGAAAAATTGTTTATAATTTTAATCTTATCAATTATTGGTCTCTCTATCATTTAAAATAGAATAAATTTTTCTAAGATTATAATATAACCTACTTTTCCCCCTGGACACCTAAATTTCGTTCTATTTTCCTATCGCTGATGCTTAAAGGAGCTAAATAGCTAACATTGCTCTACTTTCAAATCAGTTATGTTCCGCAAAATAAGTCAACAAGATTAGTGAAATGATACATATTGACATAGATAAAAAAAATTCATCTGTCAACTCTCCTAAATGTTTTTAGCTACGTTCTCGTGGCTAATACTAACACGTGTTTTCAATTTCAAATCAACAAATTATCTTAGTCCAGCTATATTTTGATTGCATATCATTTTAAACACACATTTTTTACATCGGGAATCATTGGAACGTGCTGTACATAATATATACGGTGCACCATACACTTGGATTCTTTCTTCTTCGCCATAAAAAAAACACTATTTTGCTGAAAAAAAAATAATAGCTGCCATACTTACATAACATGAGATAGCGGAAGGGTCTATTCTTTTGGAATGTAACGTCTCTCCGGTTATAGTCAGTGTCAGTACTCTTTTTTTTATCTCACACAATCATACCCTTTGATTGAGATCAGTCGAGTGTGAAATTCCTTCACACATCTTCAAGACGACAGGTGCTGATCAAAAACAATGACGCACTAGCGTATTCGAATAAAGCAATTTTAAAAATATACATATAATGCGAAATAACTCAACGTTTATGATCCTGTGAACAGCTAAATGTGACTTGATGATCGCGATTTACTTTCCATCAATGACGTATATATATACGTCATTGCTTTCCATCATTGCGGTCAGCCGTCGACATTCCTCGCGAGGTGGCGTAGGGGCATAGATTTATGGGTTATGAACTATGAACATAACGGCCATAAACCATAACGGCCTAAACATTTGGTCATAATGGCCAAAATATTTAGTCAAAACGGCCCCCAACTATTTTTTACATGCAGGAAATGATATTTCTTCACAATACTAGGGCCGTTTTGACCAAACTGTTTTCTACCGTTATGGCTACTTCCCGAAACCTCACCTGTTAAAAAATGCATGATGGGTTCTGTCAAACTGATCCCGCGGTGAATATTCGCTTGGCCGCTACAATCAATGACGTCTATATTAACTACAATCACTGATAAGCATCACATCAACGAGGCTTAATAAGTACGGCATATTAACTTTTTTACTCCGACAAATTAAATTCTCAAACATTTTTTTGAGGTAAAAGAAAAATAAATAAAGACGTTTGAAGTATTTGAAGTTAAAAAATATTTCCTATTTAGTGTAAATGGGTATTAAAATGAGTAAAATGCATCCTTTTGCCCGAAGCAGTTAGGTGTTAAGTAAACATTGCACGAGCAGTTGAGCCAATGACTGGCGCGGTGAGCAGTCAACGCACGTGCTGTGGACACTAATCTGTTACAGAGTTAATTCGTAAGTAATTCTCTGTGAAACAGATTGGGGATCTGTAGCCCGACTAATGATCAGACATTACCGGAATTCATTTACAATCATCGAAATTATCCTATTAACACCGTACCATACATGTAAAATATTAAACATGCCATATTTATTTTATTTTATAAAATTCAAAGTTTGTTTCGACTCCATTCTATATTGTGTTTGTAATTAAATGCCATACAAATACGGTTTAAATCTATTTATGTTATTTCAGTAAGTTTCACAAATTTCAAAACCAACACGACCAATACAGTACCATAACAGAAATATGTTATTACGAATAAATGATGTATAGAAAAGCAACTAGGTGTTTTATCCACAAATCGGATTCCTCAGAATCTAACCACAGGATCTTTCTGAAATTTTTACCTATCCCCCCCCCCCCAAAAAAAAAAAAATTGGCTGGTGGGTGTTAATTAAATACCTATCCCCCAAAAAATGGGTGGTGGCTGTTGATTAAATATATTTTCAAAAAGTTTTACGAATCCGAAATCACCGAAATTTACGAACGACAATGCATAGTCGTAACTTTATTTTTTTTTGACCGATTTTACGAAATCTTTTTTCTTTGAATACCTTGAAAAAAATCATTTTCATCAGCAGTTTCACATTTTCGAATTTGTAAAATTCGTCGCTGTGATTTCGAAACGGAAGTTTGGACCAATTTGACAACTTCTTTAATAGTTGTACAATTTTCATGAAATTTAGTATATATAAGTAGATCTTACCGATGCGACTTCAAAAATATGATTAGAAATTTTCTAAATTATCTCCCCTTGACGAAATTAAGGATCAAAGTTTTCAAAAAAATCAACGAAATATAGGTTTGTAGATCGAACCGAAAGTGCCACCATCTTGAAACGTGAAAAGTCCGTAAGGCTTTTTTTGCTATTTTACTTACAGACTTTGGAGTTATATTTTCTGAATCCTACAAGGAAGGCCTAAAAAACATTCAGAGTAAAATTTTGATTTAGGATTTAGGTCAACTGGTAGACACCATTTTGAAGTGAATATGAAACATAGTGAAAAATCGACATTTAAGGACTTGTACACAAACACAATAGGGCATAGTATGTTCAATGCGTCTCCTATGTCTGAAATTAATACATTTCAGGATAGCCGGGATACGGCTCGAATTGATGTTTTTCGTGCCGACAAAGTTCTTTACGACGAGTGAAAAATCACATTAACTTCACTTGATTGTGACCGATATTAATGATTTTTTTTTCTTGTTCGGATTATTCATATGGCCCATGACATGTGACAGGAAGTGACTGTGAATATGAAAGCTTTCATATCTGCATGGGACAGTAGCAGATCTAGTTATTATTTTTTTTTTGTGTATTTTCTGCAAATCGGATTTCTCAGAATCTAACCATGGGATCTTTCTAAAACCTTGACCTACCCCCCCAAAAATGGGGTGCGAACGTTGTTTAAATATATTTTCAAAACGTTTTACGAATCCGAAATCACCGAATTTTACGAACGAAAAAATTGACAATGCATAGTCGTAACTTTGTTATTTTTTGACCGATTTTACTAATTCTTTTTTCTTTGAATACCTTGAAAAAAATCATTTTCATCTGCAGTTTCACATTTTCGAATTTCGAAAATTCGTCGCTGTGATTTCGAACCGGAAGTTTAGACCAATTTGACAACTTCTTTAATAGTTGTACGATTTTCATGAAATTTAGTATACAAGTAGATCTTACCGATGTGACTTCAAAAATATAATTAGAAATTTTCTAAATTATCTCCCCTTGGTGAAATTAAGGATCAAAGTTTTCAAAAAAATCGTCGAAATATAGGTCAGAATGACCTAATTTTTTTTTTCGATACTAGACAAGGAATTGCTGATTCGAACACAAAATATGGAGTTTGTCGATCGAACCGGAAGTGCCACCATCTTTAAACGTGAAAAATCAAAAAGGCTTTTTTGCTATTTTACTTACAGACTCGGGAGTTATATTTTCGGAATCCTTGAAGGAATGCCTAAAAATCTATCGGATCAGAATTTTGATTTCGGTCATGTGATGGTCACAATTTTGAATTGAAAATGAAAAATAGAAGCAATTTGAAAGGCCCGGACTTCGGAACACAATAACTCTCCTTCTAATGAAGCTAGAATGTTCAAACTTGGTGTAGACGTTCACTAGGTCAATGTTATGATCGAGTTCAAAGTTGACCATTTTCTGCTTAGGGTGAGCAGAGATAAGCATGCTGATTTGTTGATTCTTTAGGGCACGATAACTTCGGTTATAATGAAGGGAGGGCGGTGAAACTTTTGTCAATAGAGAGTCTAATGGGTAGCCTGTTGTGTGAAATGATTGTATCATTTTTTTTAAATATCAGGGATAGCCGAAAAAAAGAGATTGAAAATCCAAAAAGTCGTATTTTTACAATTTGGAGCATGTTTAGAGGTCTTTCTCGTAAAGTCAACATACTATTTTTTGGGAACTTCTTCTACAAAGAGTCTTATTGGTAGTCTTTTATATGAAACCATCGATCAACAGTCCAACATATCAGGAGTAGAAGAACAAAAGGATCGAACATTGAAAACGGCATCCTTTCATTGTTGAGCGAAACATGAAGTGTGGGTGACTACAATCTACGCATTTAGTCATCGTATAGAGCTTATTCAACAGTATCGAATTCCAACTGCTTAGGGATATTTTACATGCACTCCAATGTGTACACGGGACCTTGGTTTTTCGTCCCATCCGAAGGACTAGACAGCTGTGCTTGTCAGGCCCTCCGTTCTGCCTTACTGACAAGGGAACCACGCCGGGAAATCGAGATGAACTTTCTCTGTGCAGAACTTTCAATTCAGGCAAAACGTTTATTGCATACGATTAAGCTGGTCAGTTGGAGCTTATTTTCAAAAGTTTTGTAATAATCGGTTGGTAATTAAAGTACCGTGCACATTAAACTGTTAAAACAGAAAATTTCGCCCGGTTGAAATGTTTCTTGCTATAAGTCAGCAATTTTCCGAATTCAGAGAGGCTGGATGGCTGAATGGTTAGCATGTGCTCGCTGTATCGTAACCTTTGTCATTGAGTCAACGGGCGTCGTTTGGATCTCCAGGTTGCACGTGACATGGTGTATGATGTCCAACCTCGTGGGTTTTCTCCGTGTTCTTCGGTTTCCTCCCAACGGCTAAAGACCAGTACGTGCAAGGGGAGTTTTTAAATAAAATTAAAAAACATATGTTAGTCCCGAAATGACCTAGTTTGTGTCGAATGGACGTTAGGCCGCATTTCTCTCTTTCTCTTTTTAAAGTTTTGTAATAATCGGTTGGTAATCAAAGGTACTGTTAAAGTGATAAAACAGAAAATTTGGCCCGGTTGTAATGTTTCTCACTTTAAATTCAGCAATTTGTCGATTTTAAGGGGCAAACGTTTATTGCGAACGATTAAGCTGGTCAGGGGGGGCTTATTTTTAAAAGTTTTGTAATATTCGGTTGATAACTAAAGGTACCGTGCAAATTCAACTGTTAAAATAGAAAATTTGGCCCGGTTGAAATGTTTCTCGCTGTAGGTCAGCAATTTGCCGATTTTAGGGAGGTTGCGTGGCTGAATGGTTAGCACATGCGCTCTGTATCATAACGTCTGTCATTGAGTCAACTGGCCTTGTTTCGATTTCTTGGTTGTACGTGACAAGGAGTATGATCGCCTTACCAACCTCGTAGGCCGTAACGCCGCTGCCCGGGTAAAATTTCCCTCATTGCACACTTTATGGCGTATGCCCGTCTTCATTAGCCCATTGTAGGAGCAGAACAGTAGGACGTTAAACCCCATTCAATTTCATTTCATTTTCTCTATGTTGCTTATTTATTATAGTGGATAAATATTTTTCTGGTTCTAGCAATTATTATACGCCCACATTTTCATGTGGACGTATTATGTCGTCGCCCCTGTCCGTCCGGACGTCCGTCCGTCCACAATTTGATTGTGGACTCTCTACAGGTCACAATTCTTATCCGATTTTGACGAAACTTGAAATATAGGTTTATCCCCAAAAGATCTCGGTTCCTTTCGATATTGGCATGTATCGGATCAAAACTTCATGGATTATGGCCTCTGATTGTACGAAAAATCACGTTTTTAGCTTGTGGACCCTATAGAGGTCACAATTTTGAACCGATTTTGACGAAACTTGACATGCATGTTTGTAACCCAAAGATCTTGGTTCCTTTCGATATTTGCGGCTATCGGAATGTAATTTCCTGAATTATGGCCCCTGATTGTCCGAAAAATCACCCTTTTTAGCTTGTGGTCCCTCTGGAGGTCACAATTATTATTCGATTTAAAAAACCGTTTGATTATATCACCGTTACACCCTAAGGAAGGTTGAGTTCGAATTTCGGGAAAATCGGACGAAAATTGCCATACAAAATGGCCGCCGTTAGTACGCGAATACTGTTAACAAATGGTATATCAAGGTTGTGGACCCTGTGGAGGTCACAATTTTGATTCGATTTTGATGAAACTTGAAATTCATGGTTATAACCCAAAGATCTTGCTTCCTTTCGATATTTGCGCATATCGGATCGTAACTTCCTGAATTATGGCCCCTGATTATACGCAAAATCGCCTTTTTTTTAGCTTGGAGGTCACAATTATTATTCGATTTAAAAAAACGTTTGATTATATCACCGTTACACCCTAAGGAAGGTTGAGTTCGAATTTCGGGAAAATCGGACGAAAATTGCCATACAAAATGGCCGCCGTTTGTACGCGAATACTGTTAAAAAATGGTATATCAAGGTTGTGGACCCTGTGGAGGTCACAATTTTGATTCGATTGTGATGAAACTTGAAATTCAAGGTTATAACCCAAAGATCTTGCTTCTTTTCGATATTTGCGCATATCGGATCGTAACTTCCTGAATTATGGCCCCTGATTATACGCAAAATCGCCTGTTTTTTTAGCTTGGAGGTCACAATTATTATCCGATTTAAAAAAAAACGTTTGATTATATTACCGTTACACCGTAAGGAAGGTTGAGTTCGAATTTCGGGAAAATCAGACCAAAATTGCCATACAAAATGGCCACCGTTTGTACGTGAATACTGTTAAAAAATGGTATATCAAGGTTGTGGACCCTGTAAAGGTCACAATTTTAATTCGATTTTGATGAAACTTGAAATGCATGGTTATAACCCAAAGATCTTGGTTCCTTTCGGTATTTGCGCATATCGGATCGTAACTTCCTGAATTATTCGAATTTCGTGAAAATGGTACCAAAATTGCCGGAAGATATGGTCGCCGTTTGTACGCGAATAGTGTAAAGATATGGTATATCATGGTTGTTGACTCTGTACAGGTCACAATTCTTATCCGATTTTGACGAAAAGTCACATTTCTAGGTTGTGTACCGTCACACCATAATCATTGTCGACTTCGAATTTCATGAATATCAGACTGGAACTGACCAACAAAATGGCTGCTCCCAATACAGTATGAAATACAGGACTTAATGATGTAGGAAAAATCACTTTCCGTATTGTTTGTTCTCTATCCATCTCTCGAAAATGTGGGCGTATCCTGCCTGGCAGTGCCAGCCTATCTTTTAATTTCTGCATAGAAATCTCTGGCCAGTTTTTTTTTTATTGCAGAGTGCCATTCTTGTATATTGCAGTCTATGACCCTTTGTTTAAAACATGCTTAAGAAGTCGTCACGATTTCCTTCTTATAACCGAACATATTGGAAACCATAATTATATAACATATCTTGGAAGCCCGATTACAGCTATACAAGTTTCAGTTATTTCCCTTTAGTTTAAAGATTATTTTTTTGCCCGGGTGCAATGTTTCTCACTACATTTAAATTTGTAACTTTGTGAGTTTTTGACCGATTTTGATATTATATCTTTATAATTTTCCACATCTGCATATTTAACGTACATATTCAAACAGTTGAGTTCAACCTGATTCAAAAAGTTTTAGTTTTGTTCAAAGTTATCTCATTTAATTTTTCGATGTTTTCTTACCATTTTCATTTCATTTTTCTGAAAGTTTTGAAGTCGGGAGTCATCCCTATTACAGCAACACAAGTATCAGTTATTTCCCTTTAGTTTTCAGATTACTCAATGTTTCATACTATATTTAGACTTGTAACTTCGCGAGTTTTTGACCAATTTTGATAGTTTGATATTCTTATCCTTTCATTTGAGATACTTGATATAATCGATGACACGTGACGATGAATATGAAAGCTTTCATATCTGCATGGGACAGTAGCAGATCTAGTTATTATTTTTTTTGTGTGTGTTTTTCCTGCAAATCGGATTTCTCAGAATCTAACCATAGAATGTTTTTGAAACTTTGACCTACCCCCACAAAAATGGGTGGTGGCTGTTGATTAAATATATTTTCAAAACGTTTTGCGAATTCGAAATCACCGAATTTTACGAACGTAAAAATGGACAATGCATAGTCGTAACTTTGCTATTTTTTGACCAATTTTACTAATTCTTTTTTCTTTTAATACCTCGAAAAAAATCATTTTCATCTGCAGTTTCACATTTTCGAATTTCGAAAATTCGTCGCTGTGATTTCGAACCGGAAATTTAGACCAATTTGACAACTTCTTTAATAGTTGTACGATTTTCATGAAATTTAGTATATAAGTAGATCTTACCGATGTGACTTCAAAAATATAATGAGAAATTTTCTAAATTATCTCCCCTTGGTGAAATTAAGGATCAAAGTTTTAAAAAAAATCTTCGAAATATAGGTCAGAGTGACCTAAAAAAAATTTTCGATACTCGACAAGTAATTACTGATTCCTACACAAAATATGGAGTTTGTCGATCGAACCGGAAGTGCCACCATCTTGAAACATGAAAAATCCCTAAGGCTTTTTTGCTATTTTACTTACAGACACGGGAGTTATATTTTCCGAATCCTTGAAGGATGGCCCAAAAATCGCAGGGAGCAGAATTTTTATTTAGGTCAACTGATGGTTGCCATTTTGAAGTGAATATGAAAAGTAGTAGCAATTTGAAGGGTCGAGATTTTGAAACACAATAACTCTCCTTCTAATTGAGCTAGAATGTTCAATCTTGGTGTAGACGTTCACTATGCCAATGTCATGATTGAGTGCAGAGATGAGCATTTTCAGCCTAGGGTAAGCAGAGATAAGCATGCTGATTTTTTGATTCTTTAGGGCACAATAACTTCGGTTATAATGAAGGGAGGGTGGTGAAACTCTTGTCAATCGAGAGTCTAATACCTAGCCTGTTGTGTGAAATCATTGTATCATTTTTTTTTTAAATATCAGGGGTAGCAGAAAAAAGAGATCGAAAATCCAAAAAGTCGTATTTTTACGATTTGGAGCATTTTTAAAGGTCCTTTTCTCTTAAAGTCAACATAATATTTTTGGGGAACTTCTTCTACACAGTGTCTTATCGGTAGTCTTTTATATGAAACCATCGATCAAGAGTCCAAAATATCAGGAGTAGAAGAATAAAAGGATCGAAAATTGAAAACGGCACCCTTTCATTGTTAAGCAAAACATGCAGTGTGGGTGGCTACAATCTGCACATTTAGTCATCGTATAGAGCTTATTAAACAGTATCGAATTCCAGCTGCTAAGGGATTTTTTACGTGTACTCCAATGTGTACACGGCGGGTGGGGGGACACGCCAGAAAATCGAGATGAACTTTATCGGCCAATGCAGGGATCGAACACCCGATCTCCTGGCTAGCAGGCCAACATAGTGTGGACACCCATCGTACATTTCATCCGTCAAATCAAAGCATTTCATTGCATTAGACCAATAATTAATTATTCTTAATTTAAAACTTTATTTTAATATTAGTCTGGCATTATTAAATCCTAATTTCATTGGTCTTATTTAAAATTAAACTTTCATTTAACTATGAACAACCCTTAACGTCTCTCTTTAAAACAATTCAATACTCTAAAACAGTAGCTCAACGTTTTGACCTAAACTCATTAATTTACCATTTTGTTGTGACTGCACGTGTCTGATTTCAAAGGGGGGTTGGGTGGCTGAATGGTTAGCACCGTCGCCTGTCATTGAGTTAACTAGCGTGTTTTCGAATGCCCGGTTGTACGTGACAAGGAGTAAGGTCGCCTGTCCAACCTGCCATTTTTATTTTTTTTCCCGCCATTTTCATTTCATTTTCTCATCCGTCTCATTACAGTAATACAAGTTTCAGTTATTTCCCTTTAGTTTTCAGATTATTGTTATGCCTGGGTGCAATGTTTCATACTATATTTAGACTTGTAACTTCGCGAGTTTTTGACCAATTTTGATAATTTTTTCTTCTTATCCTTTTATTTAGGATACTTGATACAATCAATGACACGTGACGATGAATATGAAAGCTTTCATATCTGCATGGGACAGTAGCAGATCTAGTTAAGCTTTCATATTACATATGAAAGCTTATTGTTTCTGTTAAGATTATTATTATTTTTTTTTTGTGTTTTATCCACAAATCGGATTTCTCAGAATCTAACCACAGTATCTTTATGAAACTTTTACCTATCCCCCCAAAAATGGGTGGTAGCTGTTGATTAAATATATTTTCAAAACGTTTTACGAATCCGAAATCACCGAAATTTACGAACGACAAAATGGACAATGCATAGTCGTAACTTTATTGTTTTTTGACCGATTTTACTAAATCTTTTTTCTTTGGATACCTTGAAAAAAATCATTTTCATCAGCAGTTTCACATTTTCGAATTTCGAAAATTCGTTGCTGTGATTTCGAACCGGAAGTTTAGACCAATTTGACAACTTCTTTAATAGTTGTGCGATTTTCATGAAATTTAGTATATAAGTAGATCCTACCGATGTGACTTCAAAAATATAATTAGAAATTTTCTAAATTATCTACCCTTGGTGAAATTAAGGATCAAAGTTTTCAAAAAAATCGTCGAAATATAGGTCAGAATGACCTAATTTTTTTTTTTCGATACTAGACAAGGAATTACTGATTCGTACACAAAATATGGAGTTTGTCGATCGAACCGGAAGTGCCGCCATCTTTAAACGTGAAAAATCACTAAGGCTTTTTTGCTATTTTACTTACAGACTCGGGAGTTATATTTTCTGAATCCTTGTAGGAAGGCCTAAAAAATGTCGCGAATAGAATTTTGATTTAGGTCAACCGGGAGTCACCATTTTGAATTGAAAATAGAAGCAATTTGAAGGGCCGAGATTTTGGACCACAATAACTCTCATTCTAATTAAGCTAGAATGTTCAAACTTGGTGTAGACGTTCACTAGGTCAATGTTATGATGGAGTTCAAAGATGAGCATTTTCTGCTTAGGGTAAGCAGAGATAAGCATGTTGATTTGTTGATTAATTAGGGCACGATAACTTCGGTTATAATGAAGGGAGGGCGGTGAAACTTTTGTCAATAGAGAGTCTAATAGCTAGCCTGTTGTGTGAAATCATTGTATCATTTTTTTTCAAATATCAGGGATAGTCAAAAAAAAGAGATTGAAAATCCAAAAAGTCGTATTTTTACAATTTGGAGCATGTTTAGAGGTCTTTCTCGTAAAGTCAATATAATACTTGTCGGGAACTTCTTCTACAAAGAGTCTTATTGGTAGTCTTTTATATGAAACCATCGATCAACAGTCCAACATATCAGGAGTAGAAGAACAAAAGGATCGAACATTGAAAACGGCACCCTTTCATTGTTAAGCGAAACATGCAGTGTGGGTGACTACAATCTACACATTTAGTCATCGTATAGAGCTTATTCAACAGTATCGAATTCCAGCTGCTTAGGGATATTTTACGTGCACTCCAATGTGTACACGAGACCTTGGTTTTTCGTCCCATCCGAATGACTAGACAGCTGTGCTTGTCAGGCCCTCCGTTCTGCCTCACTGACAAGGGGAACCACGCCGGGAAATCGAGATGAACTTTCTCCGTGCAGAACTTTCAATTCAGGCGAAAACGTTTATTGCATACGAATAAGCTGGTCAGTTGGAGCTTATTTTCAAAAGTTTTGTAATAATCGGTTGGTAATTAAAGTACCGTGCACATTAAACTGTTAAAACAGAAAATTTCGCCCTGTTGAAATGTTTCTTGCTATAAGTCAGCAATTTTCTGAATTCAGGGAGGCTGAATGGCTGAATGGTTAGCATGTGCGCACTGTATCGTAACGTCTGTCATTGAGTCAACGGGCGTCGTTTCGATCTCCAGGTTGCACGTGACATGAAGTATGATGTCCAACCTCGTGGGTTTTCTCCGTGTCCTTCGGTTTCCTCCCAACGGCTAAAGACCTGTAAGCGCAAGGGGAGTTTTTAAATAAAATTAAAAACATATGTTAGTCCCGAAATGACCTAGTTTGTGTCGAATGGACATTAGGCCGCATTTCTCTCTTTCTCTTTTATTTTTAAAGTTTTGTAATAATCGGTTGGTAATCAAAGGTACTGTAAAAGTGATAAAACAGAAAATTTCGCCCGGTTGTAATGTTTCTCACTTTAAAGTCAGCAATTTGCCGATTTTAAGGGGCAAACGTTTATTGCGAACGCTTAAGCTGGTCAGGGGGAGCTTATTTTTAAAAGTTTTGTAATATTCGGTTGATAACTAAAGGTACCGTGCAAATTAAACTGTTACAATAGAAAATTTGGCCCGGTTGAAATGTTTCTCGCTGTAGGTCAGCAATTTGCCGATTTTAGGGAGGTTGCGTGGCTGAATGGTTAGCACGTGCGCTCTGTATCATAACGTCTGTCATTGAGTCAACTGGCGTTGTTTCGATTTCTTGGTTGTACGTGACAAGGAGTATGGTCGCCTGTCCAACCTCGTAGGCCGTAACCGCCGCTGCCCGGGTAAAATTTCCCTCATTGCACACTTTATGGCATATGCCCGTCTTCATTAGCCTATTTTAGGAGCAGAACAGTCGGACGTTAAACCCCATTCAATTTCATTTCATTTTCTCTATGTTGCTTATTTATTATAGTGGATAAATATTTTTCTGGTTCTAGCAATTATTTAATTTCTGCATAAAAATCTTGCTTTGGCCAGTTTTTTTTATTGCAGAGTGCCATTCTTGTTTAAACAAACATGATCCTTTGTTTAAAACATGCTTAAGAAGTCGTCACGATTTCCTACTTATAACCAAACATATTGGAAATATTAGTCTGGCATTATTAAATCCTAATTTTATTGGTCTTATTTAAAATTAAACTTTCATTTAACTATGAACAACCCTTAACGTGTCTCTTTAAAACTATTAAGTACTCTAAAACATTAGCTCAACCTTTTGACCTAAACTCATTAATTTACCATTTTGTTGTGAGCGACTTCTTATTCTTCCTATATGACATATTGCACGTGTCTGATTTCAAAGGGGGGTTGGGTGGCTGAATAGTTAGCACGCGCGCCTGTCATTGAGTTAACTAGCGTGTTTTCGAATGCCCGGTTGTACGTGACAAGGAGTAAGGTCGCCTGTCCAACCTGCCATTTTTTTTTTCCCGCCATTTTCATTTCATTTTCTCATCCGTCTCATTACAGTAATACAAGTTTCAGTTATTTCCCTTTGGTTTTCAGATTATTGTTATGCCTGGGTGCAATGTTTCATACTACATTTAGACTTGTAACTTCGCGAGTTTTTGACCAATTTTAATAATTTTTTCTTCTTATCCTTTTATTTAGGATACTTGATACAATCAATGACACGTGACGATGAATATGAAAGCTTTCATATCTGCATGGGACAGTAGCAGATCTAGTTATTAAGCTTTCATATTACATATGAAAGCTTATTGTTTCTGTTAAGATTATTATTAAGCTTTCATATTTCATATGAAAGCTTATTGTTTCTGTTAAGATTATTAAGCTTTCATATTTCATATGAAAGCTTATTGTTTCTGTTAAGATTATTAAGCTAGAATCTATCCATAGGATCTTTCTGAAATTTTGACCTACCCCCCCAAAAATGGGGTGCGAACCTTGATTAAATATATTTTCGAAACGTTTTACGAATCCGAAATCACCGAATTTTACGAATGAAAAAAATGACAATGCATAGTCGTAACTTTGTTATTTTTTGACCGATTTTACTAATTCTTTTTTCTTTGAATACCTTTAAAAAAATCATTTTCATCTGCAGTTTCACATTTTCGAATTTCGAAAATTCGTCGCTGTGATTTCGAACCGGAAGTTTAGACCAATTTGACAACTTCTTTAATAGTTGTACGATTTTCATGAAATTTAGTATCTAAGTAGATCTTACCGATGTGACTTCAAAAATATAATTAGAAATTTTCTAAATTATCTCCCCTTGACGAAATTAAGGATCAAAATTTTCAAAAAAATCATCGAAATATAGGTCACAATGACCTGATTTTTTTTTTGGATACTAGATAAGTAATTACTGATTTGTAAACAAAATATGGAGTTTGTCGATCGAACCGGAAGTGCCGCCATATTTAAAAGTGAAAAATCAATAAGGCTTTTTTGCTATTTTACTTACAGACTCGGGAGTTATATTTTCTGAATCCTTGTAGGAAGGCCTAAAAAATGTCGCGAATAGAATTTTGATTTCTGTCACGTGATGGTCACCATTTTGAATTGAAAATGAAAAATAGAAGCAATTTGAAGGGTCGGGACTTTGGAACACAATTACTCTCCTTCTAATTAAGCTAGAATGTTCAAACTTGGTGTAGACGTTCACTAGGTCAATGTTATGATTGAGTTTAAAGATCAGCATTTTCTGCTTAGGGTAAGCAGAGATAAGCATGCTAATTTGTTGATTCTTTAGGGCACGATAACTTCGGTTATAATGAAGGGAGGGCGGTGAAACTTTTGTCAATAGAGAGTCTAATAGCTAGCCTGTTGTGTGAAATCATTGTATTATTTTTTCTAAATATCAGGGATAGCCGAAAAAAAGAGATTGAAAATCAAAAAAGTCGTATTTTTACAATTTGGAGCATGTTTAGAGGTCTTTCTCGTTAAGTCAACATAATATTTTTTGGGAACATCTTCTACAAAGAGTCTTATTGGTAGTCTTTTATATGAAACCATCGATCAACAGTCCAACATATCAGGAGTAGAAGAACAAAAGGATCGAACATTGAAAACGGCACCCTTTCATTGTTAAGCGAAACATGCAGTGTGGGTGACTACAATCTACACATTTAGTCATCGTATAGGGCTTATTCAACAGTATCGAAATCCAACTGCTTAGGGATATTTTACGTGCACTCCAATGTGTACACGGGACCTTGGTTTTTCGTCCCATCCGAATGACTAGACAGCTGTGCTTGTCAGGCCCTCCGTTCTGCCTCACTGACAAGGGTAACCACGCCGGGAAATCGAGATGAACTTTCTCCGCGCAGAACTTTCAATTCAGGCGAAAACGTTTATTGCATACGATTAAGCTGGTCAGTTGGAGCTTATTTTCAAAAGTTTTGTAATAATCGGTTGGTAATTAAAGTACCGTGCACATTAAACTGTTAAAACAGAAAATTTCGCCCGGTTGAAATGTTTCTTGCTCTAAGTCAGCAATTTTCTGAATTCAGGGAGGCTGAATGGCTGAATGGTTAGCATGTGCGCACTGTATCGTAACGTCTGTCATTGAGTCAACGGGCGTCGTTTCGATCTCCAGGTTGGACGTGACATGAAGTATGATGTCCAACCTCGTGGGTTTTCTCCGTGTCCTTCGGTTTCCTCCCAACGGCTAAAGACTTGTAAGCGCAAGGGGAGTTTTTAAATAAAATTAAAAAACATATGTTAGTCCCGAAATGACCTAGTTTGTGTCGAATGGACATTAGGCCGCATTTCTCTCTTTCTCTTTTATTTTTAAAGTTTTGTAATAATCGGTTGGTAATCAAAGGTACTGTAAAAGTGATAAAACAGAAAATTGCCCCCGGTTGTAATGTTTCTCACTTTAAAGTCAGCAATTTGCCGATTTCAAGGAGCAAACGTTTATTGCGAACGCTTAAGCTGGTCAGGGGGAGCTTATTTTTAAAAGTTTTGTAATATTCGGTTGATAACTAAAGGTACCGTGCAAATTAAACTGTTACAATAGAAAATTTGGCCCGGTTGAAATGTTTCTCGCTGTAGGTCATCAATTTGCCGATTTTAGGGAGGTTGCGTGGATGGTTAGCACGTGCGCTCTGTATCATAACGTCTGTCATTGAGTCAACTGGCGTTGTTTCGATTTCTTGGTTGTACGTGAAGGGGTATGGTCGCCTGTCCAACCTCGTAGGCCGTAACCGCCGCTGCCCGGGTAACATTTCCCTCATTGCACACTTTATGGCATATGCCCGTCTTCATTAGCCCATTTTAGGAGCAGAACAGTCGGACGTTAAACCCCATTCAATTTCATTTCATTTTCTCTATGTTGCTTATTTATTATAGTGGATAAATATTTTTCTGGTTCTAGCAATTATTTAATTTCTGCATAGAAATCTTGCTTTGGCCAGTTTTTTTTATTGCAGAGTGCCATTCTTGTTTAAACAAACATGATCCTTTGTTTAAAACATGCTTAAGAAGTTGTCACGATTTCCTACTTACATGTATAACCAAACATATTAGAAATATTAGTCTGGCATTATTAAATCCTAATTTTATTGGTCTTATTTAAAATTAAACTTTCATTTAACTATGAACAACCCTTAACGTGTCTCTTTAAAACTATTAAGTACTCTAAAACAGTAGCTCAACCTTTTGACCTAAACTCATTAATTTACCATTTTGTTGTGAGCGACTTCTTATTCTTCCTATATGACATATTGCACGTGTCTGATTTCAAAGAGGGTTGGGTGCCTGAATGGTTAGCACGCGCGCCTGTCATTGAGTTAACTAGCGTGTTTTCGAATGCCCGGTTGTACGTGACAAGGAGTAAGGTCGCCTGTCCAACCTGCCATTTTTAATTTTTTTTTCCCGCCATTTTCATTTCATTTTCTCATCCGTCTCATTACAGTAATACAAGTTTCAGTTATTTCCCTTTAGTTTTCAGATTATTGTTATGCCTGGGTGCAATGTTTCATACTATATTTAGACTTGTAACTTCGCGAGTTTTTGACCAATTTTAATAATTTTTTCTTCTTATCCTTTTATTTAGGATACTTGATACAATCAATGACACGTGACGATGAATATGAAAGCTTTCATATCTGCATGGGACAGTAGCAGATCTAGTTATTATTTTTTTTTTGTGTTTCTCCTGCAAATCGGATTTCACAGAATCTAACCATAGGATGTTTCTGAAACTTTGACCTACCCCCCCAAAAATGGGTAGTGGCTGTTGATTAAATATATTTTCGAAACGTTTTGCGAATTCGAAATCACCGAATTTTACGAACGAAAAAATTAACAATGCATAGTCGTAACTTTGTTATTGATAGACCTATTTTACTAAAAAAAAATTCTTTGAAAACCTCGACAAAAACCAATTTCACCTGCAATTTCAAATTTTCGAATTTCGAAAATTCGTCGCTGTGATTTCGTTCCGGAAGTCATGACCAATTTGACAACTTCTTTAATAGATACACGATTTTTATGAAATTTGGAATGTAAGTAGATCTTACCGATGCGAGTTTAAAAATGACTTTTAAAATTTTCTAAATTATCTCCCCTTGGAGAAACTGAGGATCGAAATTTTCAAAAAAATCGACGAAATATAGGTCAGATCATCTTGAATTTTTTTTTAGATACTACCTACGAGACCACTGATTAGTACACAAAAAATGGAGTTTGTAGCTCAATCCGGAAGTGCCACCATCTTGAAAAGTGAAAAATCCCTAAGGCTTTTTTGCTATTTTACTTACAGACAGGAGAATTATATTTTCTGAATCCTTGGAGGATGGCCCAAAAATCGCAGGGAGCAGAATTTTGATTTAGGTCAACTGATGGTTGCCATTTTGAAGTGAATATGAAAAGTAGTAGAAATTTGAAGGGCTGAGACTTTGGAGCACAATAACTCTCATTCTAATTAAGCTAGAATGTTCAAACTTGTTGTAGACGTTCACTAGGTCAATGTTATGATTGAGTTCAAAGATGAGCATTTTCTGCTTAGGGTAAGCAGAGATAAGCATGCTGATTTGTTGATTCTTTAGGGCACGATAACTTCGGTTATAATGAAGGAAGGGTGATGAAACTCTTGTCAATCGAGAGCCTAATAGCTAGCCTGTTGTGTGAAATCATTGTATCATTTTTTTTAAATATCAGGGGTAGCAGAAAAAAGAGATCTAAAATCCAAAAAGTCGTATTTTTACGATTTGGAGCATTTTAAAGGGTCCTTTTCTCTAAAGTCAGCATAATATTTTGGGAAACTTCTTCTACAAAGAGTCTTATTGGTAGTCTTTTATATGAAACCATCGATCAACAGTCCAAAATATCAGGAGTAGTAGAATAAAAGGATCGAAAATTGAAAACCGCACCCTTTCATTGTTAAGCGAAACATGCAGTGTCGGTGGCTACAATCTGCACATTTAGTCATCGTATAGAGCTTATTCAACAATATCGAATTCCAACTGCTAAGGAATCTTTTACGTGCACTCCAATGTGTACACGGCGGATGGGGGGACGCGCCAGAATATCGAGATGAACTTTCTCGGCCAATGCAGGGAACCAACACCCGACCTCCTGGCTAGCAGGCCAACACCTTAGCCACATAGTGTGGACACCCATTGTACATTTCATCCGTCAAATCAAATCATTTCATTGCATTAGACCAATAATTAATTATTCTTAATTTAAAACTTTATTTTAAAATTAGTCTGGCATTATTAAATCTCTTTAAAACAATTAAATACAAAAAACAAAATAAAAATCAATAAGCAGGTCAATTCAGGTAAGTATAACTACGGGTTCTGTCTACCTTCTCTCGTCTGCTGCCATACCACATTGAAAACACCAGTTCTCGTCCGATCACTGAAGTTAAGCAACGTCGGGCCCGGTTAGTACTTGGATGGGTGACCGCCTGGGAACACCGGGTCCTGTAGACGCCTTTTTACCCTGATTCCTCGTGAAAAAATCACTTTTCGCCAATCAGACCACAGCGCTTACTCTTTTGCACCACTCCAGCTATCCGCTCGGCCCGTCTCCGCAGGGAAAAAGACACAAAAAGAATTTGAGTAAGCACAAGTATGGGTTCTGTCCACCTTCTCTCGTCTACGGCCACACCACGTTGAAAACACCAGTACTCGTCCGATCACTGAAGTTAAGCAACGTCGGGCCCGGTCAGTACTTGGATGGGTGACCGCCTGGGAACACCGGGTGCTGTAGACGCCTTTTTAGAACCGACAACCCCCCCCAAAAAAATCAATAAGCGGGTCAATTCAAGTAAGTATAACTAAGGGTTCTGTCCACCTTCTCTCGTCTACGGCCACACCACGTTGAAACCACCAGTTCTCGTCCGATCACTGAAGTTAAACAGGGTCGGGCCCGGTCAGTACTTGGATGGGTGACCGCCTGGGAACACCGGGTGGTGTAGACGCCTTTTTAAAACCGACAACCCCCCCCCCCCAAAAAAAAAAATAAAATAAAAATCAATAAGCGGGTCAATTCAGGTAAGTATAACTACGGGTTCTGTCCACCTTCTCTCGTCTACGGCCACATCACGTTGAAAACACCAGTTCGCGTCCGATCACTGAAGTTAAGCAACGTCGCGCCCGGTCAGTACTTGGATGGGTGACCGCCTGGGAACACCGGGTGCTGTAGAGGCCTTTTTAAAACCGACAAAAACAAAAAAAAATCAATAAGCGGGTCAATTCAGGTAAGTATAACTACGGGTTCTGTCCACCTTCTCTCGTCTACGGCCACACCACGTTGAAAACACCAGTTCTCGTCCGATCACTGAAGTTAAGCAACGTCGGGCCCAGTTAGTATTTGGATGGGTGAACACCGGTTGCTGTAGACGTCTTTTTGCCCTAAACTCATTAATTTACCATTTTGTTGTGAGCGTCTTGTTATTCTTCCTATATGACATATTGCACGTTTCTGATTTCAAACGGGTGTTGGGCGGCTGAATGGTTAGCACGCGCGCCTGTACGTGACAAGGAGTAAGGTCGCCTGTCCAACCTGCCATTTTTAATTTTTTTCCGGCAATTTTCATTTCATTTTCTCATCCGTCTCATTACAGCAATACAAATTTCGGTTATTTCCCTTTAGTTTTCAGATTATTGTTATGCCTGGGTGCAATGTTTCATACTATATTTAGACTTGTAATTTTGCGAGTTTTTGACCAATTTTGATAATTTTTTCCTCTTATTTAGGATACTTGATACAATCAATGACACGTGACGATGAATATGAAAGCTTTCATATCTGCATGGGACAGTAGCAGATCTAGTTTATTATTATTATTCTTTACTACCGGAGCCTATTTCGCCATGATCGAAAACAGATATCGATCTGAAACCAAATTTTCTATCGGAAAACCATGTGGTGGCTACTTGATAAACTATTTTTGAAACGTCTGCGCATACCGGAAGTGGTCGAACTTTGTACGCTGGTCTGAAATTAAAAATCGGCTATAGTTTCGTCAATTCTTTATCCATTTTCAAACAAATTACATTTTTGGAATCCCTGAATCTTTTCTGAGAAAATAGCAATCTCACATTTTTCAATTTCGAACATTCGTCGCTGACTTCTATCGTTCGAAAATTGAAAATATGTTGTTTACGAGACATTTTTTGTTATTTTTCAAAATTTTCAAATTTGACCTACATTTTTGGATTCCTGAAGTCCATCCGATTCCAGTAATATAAGTTTCATTCAGAGTTATCTCCCTTTATTTTCGATTTTTTTCGTATTTAACCCATTTTCAAACCCTTATATTTTTTGGAAAGGATAAATCGACATTTCTGAAACCTCTGGAACATAAAGCCATATAGTCAGACAGTTGGATAAAGCAATTTCAGGAACGATCCGTAAACCGGAAGTAGTAGAAATAATTTCGGAGGTTTGGAAAAAAATGCAAAAAATTGGTGCTTTGGTAAAAAACGTGATTATTTCGTCCGATATCAACGGATTAAAGAGATTATGATTTCGTTGGGTTGCTAGGGATTTGAAGTACCGTATGGTACCCATTTCATAAAGATACGATGACCCGGAAGTAAAATATGGCACGCTGAAAATCAAGTATTTTTTTAATTTGGAGCGTTTTGGGACGCATTTATCTCGAAAACTGCTCCAGTGATTTTTCTTAAACTTTATCCATCGATGGACCTTCCGATAGTCTTTAGCATGGATCCATCCGTTAAAACCTTCAAATATTTGGAATAGGACAAAAAAGAGACTGAAAATCGAAAAAAGTCGAAAAATCGTGAAATTTTGGGAAATGCTCTACAATTTTTTTATTTGAAGAGATTTTTAAAAAAAGGATATAAATTCAGATAGCTGACCTAATTACGGTTCTAACGATGTATAATATGTATGTAGTTATTGAAATTTAATTTTCAATATTTTTACATTTTTACATTTCTAACACTTTTGAACATAGGATTTCTCAGAAGTGTTTTATTTAATCGTATAGTGTAGTATATCATTAGAGAGCCCTGTTCCCATGCAAACTCCAAAACTGGATGTGAAAACTGCTCGACAATGATTCCTATACCGGAAGTAGTTCAAAAAACGACGAAAAATGTAAAAAAGATTAAAAAAAATTGGAGCTCTTGCCAAAAGTTCGAATTCTCCGTGACATATTAGCGGACCAGAACAATTAAAGTGTCGTTGGATAGTTCCATTAATAGACGATCGTATAACATCTAAATAACACGAATTTGATTCTTGGGAAATAAATTATGGTACGCCGAAAACTAAGTATTTTCCGTTTTGGAGCATTCTGAGACGCCTTTTTCTCGAAAACGACGCCTACCATTTTTCTTAAATATTTTTTTACTCAGAGTCCTATCGGTGGCCTAGCGTGTGCATCTAACTATAAAAGCGTTGCAATATTATAGGTAGTTCAAAAATGACCTCAAACTTTGAAAAAAGTTGAAAAATCATTAAATTATTGAAAATGATCTTTTATGTATCTTTCTTTCGAAAATTACTCAATAAATGTTTCAGATATTTCTGGTACAGGAAGTTAAGTATCTAATAAACTTGTTAATGCTATTCCGACAATGAAAGAATATTTTTTGATGGTAGTTTACACAGAGTTAACGTATCACCGTACTTGAGCATAAGTGAGAAAGAATTTTGTCTCAGTAATTTTCTTTAGTCGCCATTGGCTAATTTAGTTTTTCGTACCTAGATTAATTATTTATTGTTCCATTTGTATAAAAGAAAGTGCATATGCTCCGTGGTCTCAATTGTAATTTTTTTTGTTACCGTGAATTTTTTCTGCACGCAACGGGAGTGGCGTAATATTAACAAAAACTACAATTTTGACATTTCAATACCACTTTTTGAAAGCAAATATTATTTTTTTCGAAATCTGATATAGCATGCGCGCTGTAAAGGGGCACAAATCGTTAGCTCCGATTTTGTAATTTCAATTTCATTTTCGGGCAATTTCGAATAAATGTAAAAAAAATTGTAACAATCAGTTATTTACAACCCATTCAACGTCTTCATATTTTGAACTATTTATCGTAACTTTCATAAACTCGTAGTAATAACCAGACAAGGAGAATGTATGCAAAAAACAGTTCATAATATTAGCAATTGCCGAGGAATATGCAGTTTTTCATGCAGCACTTTTTACGTTATTTTGCCTATAAAAGAGTAAACTATTATCCGATTTTCAATATATTTTTTTCATTCGATGCCTAATGCCAATTTGGACTAGGTTAAGCCAATTTTACTGTTTCACTGTGACCGGAAATGACGTCATTTGGGCAAAAACTGTATTTTAACCTTCAGTTTATGGGATCGAGGTTTAGTATTTATTGCCTGATACAAATTTGTATGTTTCATGTTGCAAATTCTCAAATTATTTGCTGCCGATAAAGATTTCTTTTGGTATCGGATGTGAAGTAATTTTGCCAGATTTTACAATTTTGACCCAGAACAATCTATACTTTAGTAGTAATTTGTATATTATAACTTTGGTAGGATTAACTGAAGTTAATTTCATCAATTAATTAGCACCTTAGTGCCAGCTAGTGGACAGGAGATTAAGATTATTGTTGATTAGGTAATCATCAAAGCAGCCGCCACAATTGTACGTGTTTTCAGTTAACACGTGGATTAAATTAAGATTTTGCGTGTACGTAACGTTATCAAAATATGAGTCCCTATAGATAGCTTCCAATTTAATAGTCAAATAAAACTTAAGTTCACTTTCGTGCATTTTGGCTTTGATGTAATTAAGCAATGGCAGGTCCGAGAATCCTCGCATTTCGGCTCGTTGGTCGTTCTCATTTTTTCGATCCATGGTGATAAGAACATTTTAAACAATAGAGACTTTTGGCAAGCGTAATTTCTGGTCCGTATCGCGTATCCGTATCGATTTTGTGTGTGACATCAACAATGCTTGTGTATTTCTCATACGTGATACGGCACACGGATACGGCAGCACGTATCGAACAGCTTTCATACGGAAAAGGTCCATATAACATCGTCGTCTTTTTACCATACTTTTTGCTACTTTTAGACGCTGAAATGTTGTGTTATAGTAGACACTTGACTAGTACTGAAGATCTTGGTAGATAACTGACATCATGCTGTAAATAGAACTAAGCTAGCCCAGTTACCCATATGTACACGCCGCGAAAATCTGTCAAAACTCTAAAACTACCTTGACGCAACGTATCACGTGGCGATACGGATACGTGATACGGATGCGGAAAATTCCACTTGCCAAAAGTCTCTATTAATATCCAATACGTATTCCTTATTTTACATGCCGTATGAAGAAGCGACAGTTAACAGAATTCCGCCATCGATGAAATTCCCTTCAAAAAGAAAATTATTGGTCATTTTATTTCCATTTAAGGCCTATAAATTATTTTTTAAAGATGGTATGAGATATTATTCGTAGTAAATAATGAGTTGTCGACGGCTTTATCATTGACCCGTGACAGTTGATTAGTATTACTCAACGACACACCGCTTGCCGATTAATTTGCATAATCAGCTACATGGTTTTGATTAACACTCAACGGCAATCTATATACGATCAGAATTAATTTTTTTCTGTCACTTATCAGAGTGAATCTCATGCAGGTAACCCAAAAACATAATTGCCTAAACCAAATATTTATCGCCCGCTCAGCCATCCTCGTAACCATAATGCTTTCCACGCGATGTCTGGGCCAATCAGCAAACGAGTTGTGTAAACAGCATGGCCACATGGTGTTTGTTTATATTTTCTAGGGGTTTTAAAACTCAAGCTTATCCGTTCAAAATCTATTCAGCGATAATATTTTGATAATATTTGATATCTGGAGATTCTCCGTTTTACAACAATGCCAATTATTATGCAAGAGGAATGACATGTCGTTCCATAGCGACCGAAGGAACATAACTAATTTCGCCGAGAATTTTAAGAAAAGGACAGATTTAAGAAGACGGTACTCTTACAAAACGTTCAAATAAAGGTGTTCTAAAATCTTTTATTGCTATTTTGATCTTTTGTGTCGATAGATAGTATATTTATAGACTCATTTTTGAGAAAATCTCATCAATATTTTCACTTATTTTGCAATCCAACTCAGGATGGCGTGTTCAATCACGGCACGCTGAAGATCTAGTATTTTCCTTTTTGGGCTTTTATATGATATCAGAATACAAATTCGATGGTTAGGCAATAGATTATGAGATGCCGAAAATGTAGTATTTCCTTCTCTTTTTTTTTTTTTGGACCCCATTCAGACTCGTTTATCTCGAAAACTACTACTATTTCTCTTCATAAACTTCTGTTACCCCGAGTCCTATCGGTCGTTTAGAGTTTTAAGGTAAATTTAAAACCATGGCAATGATATGAAGGACCCTGAAAGCCGATTCAGCACTGCTATGCAGGTCTAGTTTTTTTCTATTTTCTCCAAATCGGATTTCTCAGAATCTAACCATGGGACCTTCTGAAACATTGACCTACCCCCCCCCCCCCCAAAAAAAAGGGGTGCAAACGTTGTTTAAATATATTTTCAAAACGTTTTACGAACCCAAAAGCACCGAATTTTACGAACGAAAAAACTGACAATGCATAGTCGTAACTTTGTTATTTTTTGACCGATTTTACTAATTCTTTTTTCTTTGAATACCTTGAAAAAAATCATTTTCATCTGCAGTTTCACATTTTCGAATTTCGAAAATTCGTCGCTGTGATTTCGAACCGGAAGTTTAGACCAATTTGACAACTTCTTTAATAGTTGTACGATTGTCATGAAATTTAGTATATATGTAGACCTTACCGATGTGACTTCAAAAATATAATTAGAAATTTTCTAAATTATCTCCCCTTGACGAAATTAAAGATCAAAATTTTCAAAAAAATCATCGAAATATAGGTCAGAATGACCTGATTTTTTTTTTGGATACTAGACAAGTAATTACTGATTTGTACACAAAATATAAAGTTTGTTGATCAAACCGGAAGTGCCACCATCTTGAAACGTGAAAAATCCCTAAGGCTTTTTTGCTATTTTACTTACAGACTCGGGAGTTATATTTTCTGAATCCTTGAAAGATGGTCTAAAAATTGTTCAGAGAAGAATTTTGATTTAGGTCAATTGATGGTTGCCATTTTGAAGTGAATATGAAAAGTAGTAGCAATTTGAAGGGCCGAAACTTTGAAACACAATAACTCTCCTTCTAATTGAGCTAGAATGTTCAATCTTGGTGTAGACGTTCACTATGTCAATGTCATGATTGAGTTCAAAGATGAGCATTTTCTGCCTAGGGTAAGCAGAAATAAGCATGCTGATTTGTTGATTCTTTAGGGCAAGATAACTTCGGTTATAATGAAGAGAGGGCGGTGAAACTCTTGTTAATCGAGAGTGTAATAGCTGGCCTGTTGTGTGAAATCGTTGTATCTTTTTTTTAAATATCAGGGATAGCAGAAAAAAAAGAGATCGAAAATCCAAAAAGTCGTATGTTTACGATTTGGAGCATCTTTAAAGGTTCTTTTCTCTTAAAGTCAACATAATACTTTTTGGGAACTTCTTCTACAAAGAGTCTTATCGGTAGTCTTTTATATGAAAACTTCGATCAACAGTCCAAAATATCTGGAGTAGAGGAATAAAAGGATCGAACATTGAAAACGGCACCCTTTCATTGTTAAGCGAAACATGCAGTGTGTGTGACTACAATCTGCACATTTAGTCATTGTATAGAGCTTATTCAACAGTATCGAATTCCAACTGCTTAGGGATATTTTACGTGCACTCCAATGTGTACACGCAACCTTGGTTTTTCGTCCCACCCGAACGACTAGACAGTTGTCCTTGTCAGGCCCTCCGTTCTGCCTCACTGACAAGGGGGGACCACGCCGGAAAATCGAGATGAACTTTCTCGTTGCAGAACTTTTAATTCAGGCCAAACGTTTATTGCATACGATTAAGCTGGTCAGTTGGAGCTTATTTTCAAAAATTTTGTAATAATCGGTTGGTAATTAAAATACCGTGCGAATTAAACTGTTAAAACAGAAAATTTCGCTCGGTTAAAATGTTTCTTGCTATAAGTCAGCAATTTCCAGATTTTAGGGAGGCTGAATGGTTAGCGTTCGCGCGCTGTATCGTGACGTCTGTCATTAAGTCAACCGGCGTCGTTTCGATTTCCAAGTTGCACGTGACATGGTGTATGGTGTCCAACCTCGTGGGTTTTCTCCGTGTGCTTCGGTTTCCTCCCACGGCTAAAGACCCGTACGCGCAAGGGAAGTTTATAAATACAATTAAAAAAACATATGTTGGTCCCGAAATGACCTAGTTTGTGTCGAATGGACGTTGAGCCGCATTTCTCTCTTTCTTTTTTATTTTTAAAGTTTTGTAATAATCGGTTGGTAATCAAAGGTACTGTAAAAGTGATAAAACATAAAATTTCGCCCGGTTATAATGTTTCTCACTTTAAAGTCAGCAATTTGCCGATTTTAGAGGGCAAATGTTTATTGCGAACAATTAAGCTGGTCAGGGGGAGCTTATTTTTAAGGGAGGCTGAATGGCTGAATGGTTAGCATGTGCACGCTGTATCGTAACGTCTGTCATTGAGTCAACGGGCGTCGTTTCGATTTCGAAATTGCACGTGACATGGAGTATGGTGTCCAACCTCGTGGGTTTTCTCCGTGCCATTCGGTTTCCTCCCAACAGCTAAAGACCAGTACGCGCAAGGAGAGTTTTTAAATAAAATTAAAAAACATATGTTAGTCCCGAAATGACCTAGTTTGTGTCGAATGGACGTTAAGCCGCATTTCTCTCTTTTTTTTATTTTTAAAGTTTTGTAATAATCGGTTGGTAATCAAAGATACTGTAAAAGTGATAAAACAGAAAAATTCGCCCGGTTGTAATGTTTCTCACTTTAAATTCAGCAATTTGCCGATTTTAAGGGGAATACGTTTATTGCGAACGATTTAGCTGGTCAGGGGGAGCTTATTTTTAAAAGTTTTGTAATATTCGGTTGATAACTAAAGGTACCGTGCAAATTAAACTAATAAAATAGAAGATTTCGCCCGGTTGAAATGTTTCTATCTGTAGGTCAGCAATTTGCAGATTTTAGGGAGGTTGCGTGACTGAATGGTTAGCACGTGCGCTCTGTATCATAACGTCTGTCATTGAGTCAACTGGCGTTGTTTCGATTTCTTGGTTGTACGTGACAAGGAGTATGGTCGCCTGTCCAACCTCGTAGGCCGTAACGCCGCTGCCCGGGTAAAATTTCGCTCATTGCACACTTTATGGCGTATGCCCGTCTTCATTAGCCCATTTTAGGAGCAAAACAGTAGGACGTTAAACAACCATTCAATTTGATTTCATTTTCTCTATGTCGCTTATTTATTATAGTGGATAAATGTTTTTCTGGTTCTATTAATTATTTCATTTCTGCATAGAAATCTTGCTTTGACCAGTTTTTTTTATTGCAAAGTGCCATTCTTGTATATTGCAGTCTATGACCCTTTGTTTAAAACATGCTTAAGAAGTTGTCACGATTTCCTACTTATAACCAAACATATTGGAAACCATAATTATATAACATATCTCTAATTTTGGAAGCCCGATTACAGCTATACAAGTTTGGGTTATTTCCCTTTAGTTGAAAGATTATTTTTTTGCCGAGGGTGCAATGTTTCTCACTACATTTAAATTTGTAACTTTGTGAGTTTTGACCGATTTTGATAATTATGTCTTTATAATTTTCCAAATTTACATATTTAACGTAAATATTCAAACAATTGGGATCAACCTGATTCAAAAGTTTTTAGTTTTGTTCAAAGTTTTCTCATTTAATTTTTCGATGTTTTCTTACCATTTTCATTTCATTTTTCTGAACGTTTTGAAGTGGGAAGTCATCCCGATTACAGCAACACAAGTATCAGTTATTTCCCTTTAGTTTTCAGATTATGCAATGTTTCATACTATATTTAGACTTGTAACTTCGCGAGTTTTTGACCAATTTTGATAGTTTGTTATTCTTATCCTTTTATTTGAGATACTTGATATAATCTATGACACGTGACGATGAATATGAAAGCTTTCATATCTGCATGGGACAGTAGCAGATCTAGTTATTGTTATTTTTTTTTTGTGTTTTATCCACAAATCGGATTTCTCAGAATCTAACCACAGTATCTTTATGAAACTTTTACCTACCCCCCCAAAAATGGGTGGTAGCTGTTGATTAAATATATTTTCAAGACGTTTTACGAATCCGAAATCACCGAAATTTACGAACGACAAAATGGACAATGCATAGTCGTAACTTTATTGTTTTTTGACCGATTTTACTAAATCTTTTTTCTTTGAATACCTTGAAAAAAATCATTTTCATCAGCAGTTTCACATTTTCGAATTTCGAAAATTCGTCGCTGTGATTTCGAACCGGAAGTTTAGACCAATTTGACAACTTCTTTAATAGTTGTGCGATTTTCATTCAATTTAGTATATAAGTAGATCCTACCGATGTGACTTCAAAAATATAATTAGAAATTTTCTAAATTATCTCCCCTTGGTGAAATTAAGGATCAAAGTTTTCAAAAAAATCGTCGAAATATAGGTCAGAATGACCTAATTTTTTTTTCGATACTAGACAAGGAATTACTGATTCGTACACAAAATATGGAGTTTGTCGATCGAACCGGAAGTGCCACCATCTTGAAACGTGAAAAATCAATAAGGCTTTTTTGCTATTTTACTTACAGACTCGGGAGTTATATTTTCTGAATCCTTGTAGGAAGGCCTAAAAAATGTCGCGAACAGAATTTTGATTTAGGTCAACCGGGAGTCACCACTTTGAATTGAAAATCAAAAATAGAAGCAATTTGAAGGGCCGAGACTTTTGAGCACAATAACTCTCATTCTAATTAAGCTAGAATGTTCTAACTTGGTGTAGACGTTCACTAGGTCAATGTTATGATGAAGTTCAAAGATGAGCATTTTCTGCTTAGGGTAAGCAGAGATAAGCATATTGATTTGTTGATTCTTTAGGGCACGATAACTTCGGTTATAATGAAGGGAGGGCGGTGAAGCTTTTGTCAATAGAGAGTCTTATAGCTAGCCTGTTGTGTGAAATCATTGTATCGTTTTTTTTAAATATCAGGGATAGCCGAAAAAAAGAGATTGAAAATCCAAAAAGTCGTATTTTTACAACTTGGAGTATGTTTAGAGGTCTTTCTCGTAAAGTCAACATAATATTTGTTGGGAACTTCTTCTACAAAGAGTCTTATTGGTAGTCTTTTATATGAAACCATCGATCAACAGTCCAACATATCAGGAGTAGAAGAACAAAAGGATCGAACATTGAAAACGGCACCCTTTCATTGTTAAGCGAAACATGCAGTGGGGGTGACTACAATCTACACATTTAGTCATCGTATAGACCTTATTCAACAGTATCGAATTCCAACTGCTTAGGGATATTTTACGTGCACTCTAATGTGTACACGGGACCGTGGTTTTCGTCCCATCCGAACTAGACAGCCGTTCTGTCTCACTGACAAGGGGGAAGCACGCCGGGAAATCGAGATGAACTTTCTCCGTGCAGAACTTTCAATTCAAGCCAAACTTTTATTGCATACGATTACGCTGGTCAGTTGGAGCTTATTTTCAAAAGTTTTGTAATAATCGGTTGGTAATTAAAGTACCATGCACATTAAACTGTTAAAACAGAAAATTTCGCCCGGTTCAAATGTTTCTTGCTATAAGTCAGCAATTTTCCGAATTCAGGGAGGCTGAATGGTTAGCATGTGCGCGCTGTATCGTAACGTCTGTCATTGAGTCAACGGGCGTCGTTTCGATCGCCAGGTTGGACGTGACATGGAATATGATGTCCAACCCCGTTTATTGCGAACGATTAAGCTGTTCAGGGGGAGTTTATTTTTAAAAGTTTTGTAATATTCGGTTGATAACTAAAGGTACCGTGCAAATTAAACTGTTAAAATAGAAAATTTGGCCCGGTTGAAATATTTCTCGCTGTAGGTCAGCTAGAATGTTTAAACTTGATCGAGTTCACAGCAGAAATAACAGTGAAACGATCAACGAACTCATAGCAGAAATAACAGTGCAAAACTTAACGAATTCATAGCAGAAATGAAATGGGGTTTTACGTCCTACTCTTCTGCACCTGACCTGGGCTAATGGAAGACGGCCATACGCCACACAGTGTGCTATGAGGGAATTTTTGCCCGGGCAAGGGATATTTTACGCGCACTCCAATGTGTACACGGGACCTCGGTTTTTCGTCCCATCCGAACGACTAGGCAGCTGTCCTTATCAGGCCCTCCTTCTGCATCACTGACAAGAGGAAACAACGCCGGAAAATCGAGATGAGCTTTCTCGGCCAATGCAAGGATCGAACACCCGACCTCCAGGCTAACGAGCCAGCGCCTTGCCCACTTAGCCACCGTGATTCCCATAAATAGCAATGAAACGATCAACGAATTTATAGCAGTAATAACACTTCAACAATTAATGAATTCGTAGCAGAAAAAACGATGAAACAATTAACGAATTCGTAGCAGAAATAACAATGAAACGTTCAACGAAATCATAGCCGAAATAAGAGTGGAACAATGAACGAATTAATAGTAGACGAGTTCATAGTAGAAAAAACAGCGAAACAATGAACGAATCATAGCAGAAACCAGAAGGCTATCAATACACTGTGAAATTTGAAACCTAAATGGCCCGGCTAGGAACAATATTTACATGCCCGTAAAAGACTACTTAACAGTTGGAATTCGAAAGAAAAGACCGTAACGACGCTGTCCGATCAAACTTTAGTTAATTCAGTCGGCGCAAAAAGATAGGTCGTTAAAACCATTTCTGTTCAGTTCATTCCATTTCCTTAAATCTATGAAAGTTGTGTGAATTGGGAATCGCGTATTACTCAACAGTTTCAGGGGAGATAAGCCGTCTTTGAGATTGGAAATCAATTTTTGATATCGACTGTGTATGATTGCTACTAGATCGATTGTGATTCAGGTTCTAATCAGTTTGGATTGAAGAATCGGGGTGGTATATGTGTGTGTGATGGGGTGGGGGTGGTGGCACAAGACGCTATATCCCATTCGCAATCACACACCTAACAAATGCAGGGTATAGGTTGCGATCAGTTCTTTCAAGATTTTCATATATTTAAGCCACTTTATTACACGCCTCATCTGAAAATGTCTGTGTTAGTGTAGATAAATGTTGACCAAATAACATCTTTCACCATTTTGACTTTCAGTTACAGAACTAGCATAGGGGCGTTTTAAGGTTTATCATGGCGGAGGCTGTACTATTTTGAGGGCCCTCTGTCGCGAGGGGAGGTTCTTGATTGATGATTGTCACCCCAATTCAATGGCTGCATTCTCATTCAGTAGTGGATTCGACAGTAACAGTGTATAGAAAACGATTGAGTTGGACTCGGGGGCCCTTTCCCTTGGCACTAGGGACCCTTTTGTCATTCGTCGGACCCTTTTGTCTGTCTTTAGAGCCCTCCCTAACTAGGGCACATTTTCATTTTTCGCATCGGTTTTAGCATTTTTCTCCCGTTTTATTTTTTCAACTGCTTTGATTTTTTTCGCGGGGAGGCTGGCGCCTCCAGCGCCTCAGCTATAAAACGCTTTTGAACTAACAGTACTATTGACAGAATACCGTTTTTTCCAGTAATGGTAACTCACTCGTTTCTTCAAGAATCATTCGGCATTCCAGGTATGCTACATTCTATTCGCTGTCTTCCATAGGAGCGGTAAGATGAGACCTGTTTGTGGGAAAATCCCTAAACAATATGCGAGGGTGGAATAATCGTACATTACTTTAAGGTTTGCGTGAAGTAATTGACATATCGAAATTACAGTTATATGCACTGAATAACCATGACACGGAGAGAGAGAGAGAGAGAGAGAGAGAGAGAGAGAGAGAGAGAGAGAGAGAGAGAGAATGGGGTTTAACGTCCACTCGACGCAAACTAGGTCATTTTGGGACTAACATATGGTTTAATTTTATTTCAATAATCTGCTTGCGCATATTAACAGTGGGAGGGAACCGCAGGTCCCGGGATAAACCCAGGAGATTGGACAGGCGAGATTGTAGGTTAGGGTTAGGGTAAGCGCTAAGGTTAGGTCTTGGGTTAGGATTAGGATTAGCGATATCCCTATTTACATCTCGTGACCTTTGACCAAACGTAATGAAGACAGGATGTGACGTATATATGCACATTGAGGTTATCAAGCTATAGACCGGACTAGTAGTAAGCTATAAACGGATAAATAACAAGAGTTTATATGTATATTATTTTATTAAATTTATATATATCTTAACTCCCTGATTTACGTATATACATTATGCATGAACAATAAAAACTATATACTAGTATTTATAATTATTAAAGCTATGGTAATATTATGCTATCAAATAGCCGTATTGTCTTAATATTTGTTGTAACCGCAACCTTGACAGTTATTGTAAGAAGGATAACGGTTGTAGTTGTTGTATCCGTTACCGTATCCGTTGTTATTGTAGTTGTTATATCCCTTCCCATATTCGTTGTTATTGTGGCCATTGTTGTAACCGTTGTTGTAATTGTAGGGGCCGTTGTAACTATTGTATCCTTTATTATTGTATTGGTTGTACTTGTATAGTCCGTTGTTGTATCGGTTGTATGGCCCGTTGTTGTACCCGTTGTAGTTGTATGATTGTTTGTAAGCTCCAATCTTTCCATGTCCAACAAATCCGTTTCCAATTATACCGTGTCCGATACCGTTACCAACGATACCATGACCAATTCCGTGTCCAACAATACCGTGTCCGATACCGTTACCAACGATGTCATGCCCAATGCCGTTACCAATCTTTCCATGTCCAATAAGTCCGTGTCCGATTCCGTTTCCAATGATACCATGTCCGATACCGTTACCAACGATACCATGACCAATTCCGTTTCTAACAATACCGTGTCCAATACCGTTACCAACAATACCATGACCAATTCCGTTACCAATAACACCGACTTTGCCAGCAGCTACTATTCCGTGTCTGAGTCGGTTTCCTTGGATAGATTTGATTCCATACTAAAAAAAAATCGCGAGGGTTTATTTATAACCAAAAACTTGACAATCAAGAAATTTTACTGTGCCGCCATTATTTAGTACATGATCGAGTTTTGGCGTTACCAGGCAAAATCACAAGTAATGTTCAACTCTGGGTAATAATTTACACTTTTTATAATTTACCGTTCTGGCCCTATGAATATAAAACTGCCTTTAATACAATGTCAAGGGCGATAAGCAATAATACAACAGTGACGATGCAATACCATGTTCAACCCTCGGTAATTTCTACCAGTTTTAAATTTAAAGATGGACCTATGGGTATGCATGCCAAGTGCGATAAGCAATCATATAAAAATTTAGTATGTAATGAAACTTATTAGTGCTTTACCAAATTAGATATCAGGTTTCTTGTCTAGAAAGTTCAAGTATATCCCATCTGGGTCACGATCCTTGCCACTACATACCGCTAATTAGAAGTATTGAAGATTATTTAGTCAACAAGTTAAATTTACTTTCTGTAGATTGTTACAATGTTTTACTGTATTAGCCCAGTCTGTACAGAACAGAGGGCGAAAAAGCAAGCCCCATTTAAGATTTCAGGGTCCGGGTATGCTTATCTTAAAACTTCAAAGATATGAAATCTTATACGGAGTAGGGCAAAAGTCCTACTTTATACACCGACTGGACCATTGAAGACAAACAGGTAGATTTTGCCCGGACATCTGTATCACGATATACTCTATCAAGGAATCTTTTACGTGTACGCCAATGTGCACACTGAACATTGCTTTTCGTCCCATCCCGACAATTAGACACTATTCCCTGTCAGACCGGGCAGACCTACTGTCCTGTACAGCTAACAAGGGCAGTCAAGCCTGTACAATTGACTTTCTGGTCAAACCCCGGGAGAGAGCCCAGGACCTACTGGTTAGTTAATCAGTGTCTCTTATCACTGAGCCACCATGATCCCCATACATTAAAAACGCGGAGTTCGTAGATGAGCATATTAGGCTTAGGGTAAGCAGAGATAAGCAATTAGATTGGTTGATGATTTTGGACACTTTCACTTCAGTCAGAGTGATGAAACTTGGTGTATAGTTTCATTACATCAATACCTTGAATACGTTCGACAATGAGCATTGTCTGCCCTGGATAAGCAGAGCGATGAGCAATTTGATTGGTCGAGAATTTGAAACAAAATAACTCTCCTTCTAATTGGGGCAGAATGTTCAATCTTGGTGAAGGCGTTCATTAGGTCAGTGCCATAAAGGAGTGCGAAGATGAGCATTGTCTGCTTACAGTAAGCAGAGATAAGCAATCTGATTGGTTGATTCTTTGGGGCACGATAACTTTGGTTATAATGAAGTGAAAGTGACAAAATTCCAAATATAGATTCATTATGTCATTACCTTGACTAAGTTTGATGTTGAGAATTTCTGCGTAGATTTAGGAGCAATAAGCAATTTGACAGATCACATTGGAACATAACACCTCTGTTTCTAATTAAGGTAGAATTTGAACCGGTTGAATTGTTTCTCGTTATAACTCGGTGAGTTTTTGGCGGATTTCATTAATTCTTTTTCCTTTTTAAGATTCTTTATATAACTCTTGAGATGCGACAGAAACTGACCGTGAATATGAAAGCTTTAATATCTGCTTAGCAGATCTAGTTATTATTAAGCTTTCATATGTATTACATATGAAAGCTTATTGTTTCTGTTAAGATTAATATTATTATTATTTTTTTTTTTGTGTTTTATCCACAAATCGGATTTCTCAGAATCTAACCATAGGATCGTTCTGAAACTTTTACCTATCCCCCCAAAAATGGGTGGTGGCTGTTGATTAAATATATTTTCAAAACGTTTTACGTATCCGAAATCACCGAATTTTACGAACGAATGCATTTGACCTACAATGCTGTAACTTTGTGACTATTTGACCTATTTTACTAAATCTTTTTTCTTTGAGTATCTTGAGACAATTACTATAAATCTGCAGTTTCAGATTTTCGAATTTCGAAAATTCGTCGCTGTGATTTCGAACCGGAAGTTTAGACCAATTTGACAACTTCTTTAATAGTTGTACGATTTTCATGAAATTTAGTATCTAAGTAGATCTTACCGATGTGACTTCAAAAATATAATTAGAAATTTTCTAAATTATCTCCCCTTGACGAAATTAAGGATCAAAATTTTCAAAAAAATCTTCGAAATATAGGTCAGAATGACCTGATTTTTTTTTTTGATACTAGATAAGTAATTACTGATTTGTACACAAAACATGGAGTTTGTCGATCGAACCGGAAGTGCCGCCATATTTAAAAGTGAAAAATCAATAAGGCTTTTTTGCTATTTTACTTACAGACTCGGGAGTTATATTTTCTGAATCCTTGATGGAAGGCCTAAAAAATGTCGCGAATAGAATTTTGATTTCGGTCACGTCATGGTCACCATTTTGAATTGAAAATGAAAAATAGAAGCAATTTGAAGGGTCGGGACTTTGGAACACAATTACTCTCCTTCTAATTAAGCTAGAATGTTCAAACTTGGTGTAGACGTTCACTAGGTCAATGTTATGATTGAGTTTAAAGATAAGCATTTTCTGCTTAGGGTAAGCAGAGATAAGCATGCTAATTTGTTGATTCTTTAGGGCACGATAACTTCGGTTATAATGAAGGGAGGGCGGTGAAACTTTTGTCAATAGAGAGTCTAATAGCTAGTCTGTTGTGTGAAATCATTGTATTATTTTTTCTAAATATCAGGGATAGCCGAAAAAAAGAGATTGAAAATCCAAAAAGTCGTATTTTTACAATTTGGAGCATGTTTAGAGGTCTTTCTCGTAAAGGTTTAGAGGTCTTTCTCGAACTTCTTCTACAAAGAGTCTTATTGGTAGTCTTTTATATGAAACCATCGATCAACAGTCCAACATATCAGGAGTAGAAGAACAAAAGGATCGAACATTGAAAACGGCACCCTTTCATTGTTAAGCGAAACATGCAGTGTGGGTGACTACAATCTACACATTTAGTCATCGTATAGAGCTTATTCAACAGTATCGAATTCCAGCTGCTTAGGGATATTTTACGTGCACTCCAATGTGTACACGAGACCTTGGTTTTTCGTCCCATCCGAATGACTAGACAGCTGTGCTTGTCAGGCCCTCCGTTCTGCCTCACTGACAAGGGGAACCACGCCGGGAAATCGAGATGAACTTTCTCCGTGCAGAACTTTCAATTCAGGCGAAAACGTTTATTGCATACGATTAAGCTGGTCAGTTGGAGCTTATTTTTAAAAGTTTTGTAATATTCGGTTGATAACTAAAGGTACCGTGCAAATTAAACTGTTACAATAGAAAATTTGGCCCGGTTGAAATGTTTCTCGCTGTAGGTTAGCAATTTGCCGATTTTAGGGAGGTTGCGTAGCTGAATGGTTAGCACGTGCGCTCTGTATCATAACGTCTGTCATTGAGTCAACTGGCGTTGTTTCGATTTCTTGGTTGTACGTGACAAGGAGTATGGTCGCCTGTCCAACCTCGTAGGCCGTAACCGCCGCTGCCCGGGTAAAATTTCCCTCATTGCACACTTTATGGCATATGCCCTTCTTCATTAGCCCATTTTAGGAGCAAAACAGTCGGACGTTAAACCCCATTCAATTTCATTTCATTTTCTCTATGTTACTTATTTATTATAGTGGATAAATATTTTTCTGGTTCTAGCAATTATTTAATATCTGCATAGAAATCTTGCTTTGGCCAGTTTTTTTATTGCAGAGTGCCATTCTTGTTTAAACAAACATGATCCTTTGTTTAAAACATGCTTAAGAAGTCGTCACGATTTCCTACTTATAACCAAACATATTGGAAATATTAGTCTGGCATTATTAAATCCTAATTTTATTGGTCTTATTTAAAATTAAACTTTCATTTAACTATGAACAACCCTTAACGTGTCTCTTTAAAACTATTAAGTACTCTAAAACAGTAGCTCAACCTTTTGACCTAAACTCATTAATTTACCATTTTGTTGTGAGCGACTTCTTATTCTTCCTATATGACATATTGCACGTGTCTGATTTCAAAGGGGGGTTGGGTGGCTGAATGGTTAGCACGCGCGCCTGTCATTGAGTTAACTAGCGTGTTTTCGAATGCCCGGTTGTACGTGACAAGGAGTAAGGTCGCCTGTCCAACCTGCCATTTTTATTTTTTTTCCCGCCATTTTCATTTCATTTTCTTATCCGTCTCATTACAGTAATACAAGTTTCAGTTATTTCCCTTTAGTTTTCAGATTATTGTTATGCCTGGATGCAATGTTTCATACTATATTTAGACTTGTAACTTCGCGAGTTTTTGACCAATTTTAATAATTTTTTCTTCTTATCCTTTTATTTAGGATACTTGATACAATCAATGACACGTGACGATGAATATGAAAGCTTTCATATCTGCATGGGACAGTAGCAGATCTAGTTATTATTATTATTATTATTATTTACCGCGGGGGCCTAGATCTCCATGATCGAAAACAGATATCGATCTGGAATTAGATTTTCTATCACGAAACCATGTGGTGGCTACTTGATAAAATATTTTTGAAATTTTTTCGCATACCGGAAGTGACCGAACTTTGCACGTTGTCTAAAAATTGAAAATCGGCCATAGTTTCGTCAATTCTTTATCCATTTTCAAACAAATTACATTTTTGGAATCCCTGAATCTTTTCTGAGACAATGGCTATCTCACATTTTTCAATTTCGAACATTCGTCTATGACTTTTATCGTTCGAAAATTGAAAACATGTTGTTTACGAGACAATTTTTGTCATTTTTCAAAATTTTCAAATTTGACCTACATTTTTGGATACCTGAAGTCCATCCGATTCCAGTAATATAAGTTTCGTTCCGAGTTATCGCCCTTTATTTTTCGATTTTTTTCGAATTTTCTTCCCATTTTGTCAGCTCGAGTTTCGTTTTATGGTAGAATTGACGTTTCTGAATACTTCTGAAACATGAAGTTATAGTCCAATACCAACGTATAAAGCAATTTCGACAAGAATCTTTAAACCGGAAGTGGTCGAAATAATGTTCAATATTTTGAAAAAAATGGGTATTTTTGGGAAAAACTTGATTTCTCCGCCCGATATCAATGGATTAAAGAAATTAGAGTACCATTGGACTGCACTAGGATTGTGCTATCGTATGATACCCAACTCGTACGGATACGATGAGCAGGCAGCAAAATATGGCACGCTGAAAATCAAGTATTTTCTGATTTGGAGCGTTTTTGGACGCCTGTATCTCGAAAACTTAACCGCAACTTTTTTTTTAAATTGTTTCTATCGACAATCCTTTCGGAGGTATTTTGCATGAAGCCATCTAATAAGACTTTGAAATATCTGGAATAGGTGAAATAACGGACTGAAAATCGAAAAAAGTCGAAAAATCGTGAAATTTTGGAAAATGCTCTGCTATTTTTTTATTTTCAGAGATTTTCAAAAAAAGATTGTATATTCAGATAGCTGACCTAATTACGATTCTAACGATGTATAATATGTATGTAGTTATTGAAATTTAATTTTCGATATTTTAAATTTTTGGCATTTTTGGCACTTTTGAACATAGGATTTCTCAGGGGCATTTTATCTGATCAGATAATGTGATATATCATTACAGAGCCCTGTGGCTATTTTAGTGCCCAAACCGGCTATTAAAACTATTCCGACAATAATAACCATACCGGAAGTATTAAAAAAATGAAAAAAAAAAGTTAAAAACATTGTCGCACTTGCGAAAAACTTGATTTCTCCCTTAGGTAATAGCGGACCAAAAGAACTAAAGTGTCGTTGGATAGCCCTATTAATGGACCATCATATGGTATCTAAATAATACGATATCGATGGTAAGGAAAAAAATTTTTGTATGCCAAAAATCTAGTATTTTCCGATTTTTTAACATACTGAGACGCCCTTTTCTCGAAAACGACGGCGCAGATTTTTCTTAAACTTTTCTTACTCAAAGTCCTATCGATTGTCTATATAGTGAATCCAAAATGAAAAGCATTGAAATAATATAGGTGGTCCAAAAATGGCATCAAACTTTGAAAAAAATTGAAAAATCGTTAAATTTTTGTAAACGCTCTTTAATTTATCTTTTTTTCCAAAACTACTCAATGGATGTTTCTGACACTTCTAGTACAGAAAGTTAAGTATCCAAAGAACTTCGTAAAGCTATCACAACAACGATCGTAAAACCGGAAGTAGTCGAAAAAATGTCCGATATTTTGAAAAAAAATAATTTTTTTACAAAAACCTTTTTTATTTATGAATATTTTTTGATGACATTTTACACAGGGTTAAAATATCATCGTACTTGAGCAGAAATGAGAAAAAAAAGTTGTCTCGGTAATTTGCGTTAGCCGCCATCGGCTAATTTAGTTTTTCGTACCCAGAAAAATTATTTATTGTTCGATTTGTATAAAACAAAGTTCATATGCTCCGTGGTCCCAATTGTAATTTTTTTTGTTACTGTGAAATTTTTCTGTCGGCAACGGAAGTGACGTAATATTAACAAAAACTACAATTTTGACAGTTCGGTACACTTTTTGAAAGCAAAAATTATTTTTTTTCAAAACTGATATAACTAAAAGGATGCACCCTGCAAAGGTGCACAAAATCCTTAGCTCAGATTTTTTAATTTCAATTTCATTTTCGGGCAATTTCGAATAAAATGTAAAATAAAGTGTAAAATTCAGTTATTTACAATTCATTCAGCGTCTTCATATTTTGAAATATTTATTTGTAATTTTCATAAACTCGTAGCAATAATCCAGACGAAGAGAATGTATGCGAAAATAAGTTTGTAATATGAGCAGTTGCCGAGAAATATGCAATTTTGCATGCATCACTTTTCACGTTATTTTGCCTATTAAAGAGTGAATTATTATTCGATTTGCAATATTTTTTTTCCATTTGATGCCTAATGCCAATTTGGACTAGGTCAAGCCAATTTTACATTTTCACTGTGACCGGAAATGACGTCATTTGGGCAAAAACAGTATTTTAACCTAAAAAACAAATATTTTATTCAAATGAGTCTGCCTTATAATGTTTTTAAAATTATGATATTTGATTCCCATCAACGAATAGAATGAAGCCATACGACCACACAGATACCACAAAATGGTTTCTAACTTGTACGGTTACAGAGAAATAGGCGATCTTCTATAAGTCACTTTTCAAGGTTTTTGGTCTATAAAAGTGTCAATTATTATTTGATTTTTATAATTTATTTACCATTTGATGCCTTATGCCATTTATGACTTCTATGAACCAAGTTAACATTTTCAATATCACCGGAAGTAATGTAATTTTTGCAAAAAACGTATTTTTAGCCTTCAAAACAAACATTTTTTTGAAGTGATTTATATTTATTATTCGTTTAACTTTATAACGTCTGACTCTAATGGGCAGTAAGATTGAATCAATACCATCATATTGATATCAAGAAAAGGCTTCTAGCATGTTCCCTTGTCGAATAATAGCCTATTTTCCCAGGGTCACTTTTAAGTTTTTTACCTTCTTAATTTCAGTTTATGGGTTATAGGTTAATTATTTATTGCCCGATATGTATAAAACAAAGTTTCTATTTTGTATGTTGCGAATTTTCGACTTATTGTTCACCTATAAAAAATTTCTTTCGACACCGGAAGTGACGTAATTTTGCCATAATTTACAATTTTGGCCGGTCTTTTCGCCAGCAAATATTACTTTTACATATGATAGAGGGTGTCACTGAACCAAAACAACTAAAGTATAGTTTGGTAACTCAATGGGTCGGCTATGGTATGGTATAATAAACTTCCTGTATGATTCCTGAAAGCCGGTTCAGTGCTGCTTGCAGGTCTAGTTATTATTATTATTATTATTTACCGCGGGGGCCTAGATCTCCATGATCGAAAACAGATATCGATCTGAAATTAGATTTTCTATTGGGAAACCACGTGGTGGCTCCTTGATAAAATATTTTTGAAATTTCTGCGCATACCGGAAGTGACCGAACTTTGCACGTTGTCTAAAAATTGAAAATCGGCCATAGTTTCGTCAATTCTTTATCCATTTTCAAACAAATTACATTTTTGGAATCCCTGAATCTTTTCTGAGACAATGGCTATCTCACATTTTTCAATTTCGAACATTCGTCTATGACTTTTATCGTTCGAAATTTGAAAACATGTTGTTTACGAGACAATTTTTGTCATTTTTCAAAATTTTCAAATTTGACCTACATTTTTGGATACCTGAAGTCCATCCGATTCCAGTAATATAAGTTTCATTCAGAGTTATCGCCCTTTATTTTTCGATTTTTATCGAATTTTCTTCCCATTTTGCGAGCTCGGGTTTCGTTTTATGGTAGAATTGACGTTTCTGAAACTTCTGGAACATGAAGTTATAGTCCAATACCAACTGATAAAGCAATTTCGACACGGATCTTTAAACCGGAAGTGGTCGAAATAATGTTCAATATTTTGAAAAAAATGCAAAAAATGGATATTTTGGGGAAAAACGCGATTTCTCCGCCCGATATCAACGGATTAAAGAAATTAGGGTACCATTGGACTGCACTAGGATTGTACTATCGTATGATACCCAATTCATACGGATACGATGAGCAGGAAGCAAAATATGGCACGCTGAAAATCAAGTATTTTCTGATTTGGAGCGTTTTTGGACGCCTGTATCTCGAAAACTTAACCGCAACTTTTTTTTTAACTTTCTCTATCGAGAGTCCATTCGATAGTCTTGTGAATTATGCCACCCAATAAGACTTTGAAATGTCTGGAATAGGTGAAATAACGGACTGAAAATCGAAAAAAGTCGAAAAATCGTGAAATTTTGGAAAATGCTCTACTATTTTTTTATTTTGAGAGATTTTCAAAAAAAGATTGTATATTCAGATAGCTGACCTAATTACGATTCTAACGATGTATAATATATATGTATGTAGTTATTGAAATTTAATTTTGATATTTTAAATTTTTTGCATTTTTGGCACTTTTCAACATAGGATTTCTCAGGGGCATTTTATCTGATCAGATAATGCAATATATCATTACAGAGCCCTGTGGCTATTTTAGTGCCCAAACCGGCTATTAAAACTATTCCGAAAATAATAACCATACCGGAAGTATTCAAAAAATGAAAAAAAAAGGTTAAAAACATTGTCGCACTTGCGAAAAACTTGATTTCTCCCTTAGGTAATAGCGGACCAAAAGAACTAAAGGGTCGTTGGAAAGCCCTATTAATGGACCATCATATGGTATCTAAATAATACGATTTCGATGGTAGGGAAATAAATTATTGTATGCCAAAAATCTAGTATTTTCCGATTTTTTAACATTCTGAGACGCCCTTTTCTCGAAAACGACGCCGCAGATTTTTCTTAAACTTTTCTTACTCAAAGTCCTATCGGTTGTCTATATAGTGAATCCAAAATGAAAAGCATTGAAATAATATAGGTGGTCCAAAAATGGCATCAAACTTTGAAAAAAATTGAAAAATCATTAAATTTTTGTAAACGCTCTTTAATTTATCTTTTTTTCCAAAACTACTCAACGGATGTTTCTGACACTTCTGGTACAGAAAGTTAAGTATCGAAAGAACTTCGTAAAGCTATCGCGACAATGATCGTAAAACCGGAAGTAGTCGAACAAATGTCCGATATTTTGAAAAAAAAATAATTTTTTTACGAATACCTTTTTTATTTATGAATATATTTTGATGGTATTTTACACAGGGTTAAAATATCATCGTACTTGAGCAGAAATGAGAAAACAAATTGTCAGGGTAATTTGCGTTAGCCGCCATCGGCTAATTTAGTTTTTCGTACCCAGAAAAATTATTTATTGTTCGATTTGTATAAAACAAAGTTCATATGCTCCGTGGTCCCAATTGTAATTTTTTTTGTTACGGTAAAATTTTTCTGTCGGCAACGAAAGTGACGTAATATTAACAAAAACTACAATTTTGACAGTTCGGTACCACTTTTTGAAAGCAAATATTTTTTTTTTCAAAACTGATATAACTAAAAGGATGCACCCTGCAAAGATGCACAAAATCCTTAGCCCAGATTTTTTAATTTCAATTTCATTTTCGGGCAATTTCGAATAAAATGTAAAATAAAGTGTAAAATTCAGTTATTTACAATTCATTCAGCGTCTTCATATTTTGAAATATTTATTTGTAATTTTCATAAACTCGTAGCAATAATCCAGACGAAGAGAATGTATGCGAAAATTAGTTTGTAATATGAGCAGTTGCCGAGAAATATGCAATTTTGCATGCATCACTTTTCACGTTATTTTGCCTATAAAAGAGTGAATTATCATTCGATTTGCAATATTTTTTTTCCATTTGATGCCTAATGCCAATTTGGACTAGGTCAAATCAATTTTACTTTTTCACTGTGACCGGAAATGACGTCATTTGGGCAAAAACTGTATTTTTAACCCAAAAAACAAATATTTTATTCAAATGAGTCTGCCTTATAATATTTTTAAAATTATGATATTTGATTCCCATCAACGAATAGAATGAAGCCATACGACCATACAGATACCACAAAATGGTTTCTAACTTGTATGGTTACAGAGAAATAGGCGATCTTCTATAAGTCACTTTTCAAGGTTTTTGGTCTATAAAAGTCTCAATTATTATTCGATTTTTATAATTTTCTTACCATTTGATGCCTTATGCCATTTATGGCTTCTATGAACTAAGTTAACATTTTCAATATCACCGGAAGTAATGTAATTTTTGCAAAAAACGTATTTTAAGCCTTCAAAACAAACATTTTTTTGAAGGGATTTATATTTATTATTCGTTTAACTTATAACGTCTGACTCTAATGGGCAGTAAGATAACGTCTGACTCTAATGGGCAGTAAGATTGAATCAATACCATCATATTGATATCAAAAAAAGCCTTCTAGCATGTTCCCTTGTCGAATAATAGCCAATTTTCCCAGGGTCACTTTTAAGTTTTTTACCTTCTTAATTTCAGTTTATGGGTTATAGGGTAATTATTTATTGCCCAATATGTATAAAACAAAGTTTGTATTTTGTGTGTTGCGAATTTTCGACTTATTTTTCACCTATAAAAATATCTTTCGGTACCGGAAGTGACGTAATTTTGCCATAATTTACAATTTTGACCGGTCTTTTCGCCAGCAAATATTACTTTTACATATGATAGAGGGTGTCACTGAAGCAAAACAACTAAAGTATAGTTTGGTAGCTCAATGGATCGGCTATGGCATAAGTAACTTCCTGTATGATTCCTGAAAGCCGGTTCAGTGCTGCTTGCAGGTCTAGTTAAGCTTTCATATTACATATGAAAGCTTATTGTTTCTGTTAAGATTATTAAGCTTTCATATTACATATGAAAACTTATTGTTTCTGTTAAAGTTATTATTAAGCTTTCATATGTATTACATATGAAAGCTTATTGTTTCTGTTAAGATTAATATTATTATTATTTTTTAGGGTTTCACACTGCGTAGCTTGTGTGAAACACTATTGTTTTTGTTAAAATTATTATTAGGCTTTCAGACTTTCGTCTGAAAGCCTATTGAGATTACTAAAATTATTATTAAGCTTTCATATTACATATGAAAGCTTATTGTTTCTGTTAAAGTTATTATTATTATTATTTTTTTTTTTGTGTGTTTTCTGCAAATCGGATTTCTCAGAATCTATCCATAGGATCTTTCTGAAATTTTGACCTACCCCCCCAAAAATGGGGTGCGAACCTTGATTAAATATATTTTCGAAACGTTTTACGAATCCGAAATCACCGAATTTTACGAACGAAAAAAATGACAATGCATAGTCGTAACTTTGTTATTTTTTGACCGATTTTACTAATTCTTTTTTCTTTGAATACCTTTAAAAAAACCATTTTCATCTGCAGTTTCACATTTTCGAATTTCGAAAATTCGTCGCTGTGATTTCGAACCGGAAGATTAGACCAATTTGACAACTTCTTTAATAGTTGTACGATTTTCATGAAATTTAGTATCTAAGTAGATCCTACCGATGTGACTTCAAAAATATAATTAGAAATTTTCTAAATTATCTCCCCTTGACGAAATTAAGGATCAAAATTTTCAAAAAAATCATCGAAATATAGGTCAGAATGACCTGATTTTTTTTTTGGATACTAGATAAGTAATTACTGATTTGTACACAAAATATGGAGTTTGTCGATCGAACCGGAAGTGCCGCCATATTTAAAAGTGAAAAATCAATAAGGCTTTTTTGCTATTTTACTTACAGACTCGGGAGTTATATTTTCTGAATCCTTGTAGGAAGGCCTAAAAAATGTCGCGAATAGAATTTTGATTTCGGTCACGTGATGGTCACCATTTTGAATTGAAAATGAAAAATAGAAGCAATTTGAAGGGTCGGGACTTTGGAACACAATTACTCTCCTTCTAATTAAGCTAGAATGTTCAAACTTGGTGTAGACGTTCACTAGGTCAATGTTATGATTGAGTTCAAAGATGAGCATTTTCTGCTTAGGGTAAGCAGAGATAAACAAGCTAATTTGTTGATTCTTTAGGGCACGATAACTTCGGTTATAATGAAGGGAGGGCGGTGAAACTTTTGTCAATAGAGAGTCTAATAGCTAGCCTGTTGTGTGAAATCATTGTATTATTTTTTCTAAATATCAGGGATAGCCGAAAAAAAGAGATTGAAAACCCAAAAAGTCGTATTTTTACAATTTGGAGCATGTTTAGAGGTCTTTCTCGTAAAGTCAACATAATATTTTTTGGGAACTTCTTGTACAAAGAGTCTTATTGGTAGTCTTTTATATGAAACCATCGATCAACAGTCCAACATATCAGGAGTAGAAGAACAAAAGGATCGAACATTGAAAACGGCACCCTTTCATTGTTAAGCGAAACATGCAGTGTGGGTGACTACAATCTACACATTTAGTCATCGTATAGAGCTTATTCAACAGTATCGAATTCCAACTGCTTAGGGATATTTTACGTGCACTCCAATGTGTACACGGGACCTTGGTTTTTCGTCCCATCCGAATGACTAGACAGCTGTGCTTGTCAGGCCCTCCGTTCTGCCTCACTGACAAGGGGAACCACGCCGGGAAATCGAGATGAACTTTCTCCGTGCAGAACTTTCAATTCAGGCGAAAACGTTTATTGCATACGATTAAGCTGGTCAGTTGGAGCTTATTTTCAAAAGTTTTGTAATAATCGGTTGGTAATTAAAGTACCGTGCACATTAAACTGTTAAAACAGAAAATTTCGCCCGGTTGAAATGTTTCTTGCTATAAGTCAGCAATTTTCTGAATTCAGGGAGGCTGAATGGCTGAATGGTTAGCATGTGCGCACTGTATCGTAACGTCTGTCATTGAGTCAACGGGCGTCGTTTCGATCTCCAGGTTGCACGTGACATGAAGTATGATGTCCAACCTTGTGGGTTTTCTCCGTGTTCTTCGGTTTCCTCCCAACGGCTAAAGACCTGTAAGCGCAGGGGGAGTTTTTAAATAAAATTAAAAAACATATGTTAGTCCCGAAATGACCTAGTTTGTGTCGAATGGACATTAGGCCGCATTTCTCTCTTTCTCTTTTATTTTTAAAGTTTTGTAATAATCGGTTGGTAATCAAAGGTACTGTAAAAGTGATAAAACAGAAAATAATCGGTTGGTAATCAAAGGTACTGTAAAAGTCATAAAACAGAAAATTTCGCCCGGTTGTAATGTTTCTCACTTTAAAGTCAGCAATTTCCCGATTTTAAGTGGCAAACGTTTATTGCGAACGCTTAAGCTGGTCAGGGGGGAGCTTATTTTTAAAAGTTTTGTAATATTCGGTTGATAACTAAAGGTACCGTGCAAATTAAACTGTTACAATAGAAAATTTGGCCCGGTTGAAATGTTTCTCGCTGTAGGTCAGCAATTTGCCGATTTTAGGGAGGTTGCGTGGCTGAATGGTTAGCACGTGCGCTCTGTATCATAACGTCTGTCATTGAGTCAACTGCCGTTGTTTCGATTTTTTGGTTGTACGTGACAAGGAGTATGGTTGCCTGTCCAACCTCGTAGGCCGTAACCGCCGCTGCCCGGGTAAAATTTCCCTCATTGCACACATTATGGCATATGCCCGTCTTCATTAGCCCATTTTAGGAGCAGAACAGTCGGACGTTAAACCCCATTCAATTTCATTTCATTTTCTCTATGTTGCTTATTTATTATAGTGGATAAATATTTTTCTGGTTCTAGCAATTATTTAATTTCTGCATAGAAATCTTGCTTTGGCCAGTTTTTTTTATTGCAGAGTGCCATTCTTGTTTAAACAAACATGATCCTTTGTTTAAAACATGCTTAAGAAGTCGTCACGATTTCCTACTTATAACCAAACATATTGGAAATATTAGTCTGGCATTATTAAATCCTAATTTTATTGGTCTTATTTAAAATTAAACTTTCATTTAACTATGAACAACCCTTAACGTGTCTCTTTAAAACTATTAAGTACTCTAAAACAGTAGCTCAACCTTTTGACCTAAACTCATTAATTTACCATTTTGTTGTGAGCGACTTCTTATTCTTCCTATATGACATATTGCACGTGTCTGATTTCAAAGGGGGGTTGAGTGGCTGAATGGTAAGCACGCGCGCCTGTCATTGAGTAAACTAGCGTGTTTTCGAATGCCCGGTTGTACGTGACAAGGAGTAAGGTCGCCTGTCCAACCTGCCATTTTTAATTTTTTTTTCCCGCCATTTTCATTTCATTTTCTCATCCGTCTCATTACAGTAATACAAGTTTCAGTTATTTCCCTTTAGTTTTCAGATTATTGTTATGCCTGGGTGCAATGTTTCATACTATATTTAGACTTGTAACTTCGCGAGTTTTTGACCAATTTTAATAATTTTTTCTTCGTATCCTTTTATTTAGGTTACTTGATACAATCAATGACACGTGACGATGAATATGAAAGCTTTCATATCTGCATGGGACAGTAGCAGATCTAGTTATTATTATTATTATTCAGATTCCAATTTGAATAGATCTCAGCAACTACGTGTCGCATCGTTACGATTTCTTCGGTTTTACTGGGAAAGTGGGTGTGACTTAGAGGATAAAGCTATTTTGAACGTTCTGCGACAATGCGAAAAGTCCGAAATCACCGAAGTTATCGTTTTTGAAAATATTGCAGTAATTTTAACAATAATCATGGGATTTTAACTTTCGATACATTTTGGCATAGCCTGAGACAGGGCACATAGCTACGCTACTTTCGATTTTTGATTTTCGGCAAATCTTCGAAGATATTAGGCGCCAAATTTCGAAAATTTAAAATTTTACAAAAAACTTTTTTATTTATGAATATTTTTTAGTCGTATTATGCACAGAATTAAAGAGTCATCTGACTAGTGCAAAAATGTTAAAAAATTTTGTCTCAGTAATTTACCTTGGCCGCCATTGGCTAATTCAGTCTTTCAGTCCTAGATTAATTTTTTATTGTTCGATTTGTATAAAACAAAGTTCATATGCTTCGTTGTATCAATTGTCATTTTTTTTATTACCGAAAGTGTTATCTGTCGGCACCGGAAGTGGCATAATTTTACCAAAAACTACAATTTTGACAGTTATTTTCCTTCTTCGAAAACAAATATTATTTTTTGGAAAAATTATTTGACTCAAAGAGTGTGCCCTTTCAAGGCGCAAAAAATGTAGGAAGCAGTTTTTTTAATTTCGATTTCATTTTCGAGCAAATTCGATTAAGAGGCTAAAAATGGTGTAAAATTGGCCTATTTACAACCTATTCAGGCTTTTCAGATTTTAAAATATTTCTTCGTAACTTTTATAAACTTGTAGCTATAATCCATACGAAGAAAATGTATGTTAAAATTCGTTTGTAATATAAGCAGTTACCAAGAAATGGGCAGTTCTGTACAAGTCACTGTTTTCGTTATTTTGCCTGTAAAATAGTCAATTATTATTGGATTTTTATAAAAGTGACATCATTTGATTCAAAAAGCACGTAGCGTCATATCAAGTTGATTACAATTTAAAATTGACACCGGAAGTGACGTCATTTGGTCAAAAACTGCATTTTAAACTTTTTTAAATCAATGTTTTATTCAACCAAGAATAACTTAATATGTATTTATAATTTTAACTTTTGGTTTAAATTCACATATAAACAAAACTCATATGGTCATATAGATATCTTAAAATGGTTTCTAACTTGTTCGGTTGCCGAGAAATAGACGGTTTTCTACAGGTCACTTTTGAAGGTTTCGGGGCCATAAAAGTGTCAATTATTATTCGATTTTCATAAACGTCACACCATGTTATACCTAATGCCATTTGGGATTTCATACAAGTAATTTAAGATTTTCATTATCACCGGAAGTAACGTCATTTTGGCAAAAACTGTATTTTTAGCCTCCAAAACAGATATTTTATTCAAATGAGCCTGTTTTGAAATCTTTTTCAAATTATGGTATTTGATGCCAATCAACAAATAGAATGAACCCATACGATCATACAGATACCACAAAATCGTTTCTAACTTGTACGGTTGCCGAGAAATAGCCGATTTTCTACAAGTCACTTTTCAAGTTTTTTGGTCTTTAAAAGTGGCAATTATTATTCGATTTACATAAAATTTTCACTACATGATATCGTATGCCATTTCTGATTTCATAAAACTAATTGAACATTTGCATTAACACCGGGAGTAATTTAATTTTGTCAAGATCATTTACAAGTAACAAATGTATAAAATGAATTGATATTGCTGGATTTTGTTGATTCTGCGTCCATTTTATTTGTGTGCAATGTTAATTTGGAAACCTGTTTAGTGGTTTCGCTGGTACCGGAAGTGACATATGTTCAAGGGTAACTTGGCACCGGAAGTGACATGCTTAAGAGTAACTTGGCAACAGTGAAACCCGTCATTCCTGCATGCAGGTCTAGTTCTTATTATTATTATTATTCAGATTCCAATTTGAATAGATCTCAGCAACTACGTGTCGCATCGTTACGATTTCTTCGGTTTTACTGGGAAAGTGGGTGTGACTTAGAGGATAAAGCTATTTTGAACGTTCTGCGACAATGCGAAATGTCCGAAATCACCAAATGATCGTTTTTGAAAATATTGCAGTAATTTTAACATTAATCATTGGATTTTAACTTTCGATACATTTTGGCATAGCCGGAGACAGGGCACATAGCTACGCTACTTTCGATTTTTGATTTTCTGCAAATCTTCGAAGATATTTGGCGCCAAATTTCGAAAATTTAAAATTTTACAAAAAACTTTTTTATTTATGAATATTTTTTAGTCGTGTTGTGCACAGAATTAAAGAGTCATCTGACTAGTGCAAAAATATTAAAAAATTTTGTCTCAGTAATTTTCCTTGGCCGCCATTGGCTAATTCAGTTTTTCAGTCCTAGATTAATTTTTTATTGTTCGATTTGTATAAAACAAAGTTCATATGCTTCGTTGTCTCAATTGTCATTTTTTTTATTACCGGAAGTGTTATCTGTCGGCACCGGAAGTGGCATAACTTTACCAAAAACTACAATTTTGACAGTTAGGTACCATTTTTCGAAAACAAATATTATTTTTTGGAAAAATTATTTGACTCAAAGAGTGTGCCCTTTCAAGGCGCAAAAAATGGCGGAAGCAGTTTTTTTAATTTCGATTTCATTTTCGAGCAAATTCGATTAAATGGCTAAAAATGGTGTAAAATTGACCTATTTACAACCTATTCAGGCTTTTCAGATTTTAAAATATTTCTTCGTAACTTTTATAAACTTGTAGCTATAACCCATACGAAGAAAATGTATGTTAAAATTAGTTTGTAATATAAGCAGTTCCCAAGAAATGGGCAGTTCTGTACAAGTCACTCTTTTCGTTATTTTACCTGTAAAATAGTCAATTATTATTGGATTTTTATAAAAGTGACATCATTTGATTCAAAAAGCATGTACCGTCAGATCAAGTTGATTACAATTTAAAATTGACACCGGAAGTGACGTCATTTGGTCAAAAACTGCATTTTAAACTTTTTAAATCAATGTTTTATTCAACCATGAATAACTTAATATGTATTAATAATTTTAACTTTTGGTTTAAATTCACATATAAATACAACTCATATGGTCATATAGATATCATAAAATTATTTCTAACTTGTTCGGTTGCCGAGAAATAGACGGTTTTCTACAGGTCACTTTTGAAGGTTTCGGGGCCATAAAAGTGTCAATTATTATTCGATTTTCATAAACGTTACACCATGTTATACCCAATGCCATTTGGGATTTCATACAAGTAATTTAAGATTTTCATTATCACCGGAAGTAACGTCATTTTGGCAAAAACTGAATTTTTAGCCTTCAAAACAGATATTTTATTCAAATGAGTTTGTTTTGAAATCTTTTTCAAATTATGGTATTTGATGCCAATCAACAAATAGAATGAACCCATACGATCATACAGATACCAAAAAATGGTTTCTAACTTGTACGGTTGCAGAGAAATAGCAGATTTTCTACAAGTCACTTTTCAAGTTTTTTGGTCTTTAAAAGTGGCAATTATTATTCGATTTACATAAAATTGTCACTAATATGATATCGTATGCCATTTCTGATTTCATAAGACTAATTGAACATTTTCATTAACACCGGAAGTAATTTAATTTTGTCAAGATCATTTACAAGTAACAAATGTATAAAATGACTTGATATTGCTGGATTGATTGCTTGATTCTACGTCCATTTTATTTGTGTGCAATGTTAATTTGGAAACCTGTTTAGTGGTTTCGTTGGTACCGGAAGTGACATATGTTCAAGTGTAACTTGGCACCGAAAGTGACATGCTTAAGAGTAACTTGGCACCAGTGAAACCCGTCATTCCTGCATGCAGGTCGTCTGAAAGCCTATTGAGATTACTAAAATTATTATTAGGCTTTCAGACTTTCGTCTGAAAGCCTATTGAGATTACTAAAATTATTATTAGGCTTTCAGACTTTCGTCTGAAAGCCTATTGAGATTACTAAAATTATTATTTTTTTTTTTATTATTATTATTTACCGCCGGAGCCTATTTCTCTATGATCGAAAAGAGATACCGATCTGCGGTTCATCTTTCTATCGGGAAACCATGTGGTGGCTACTCAATAAAGCAATTTTTGAACTTCTGCGCAGACCGGAAGTGGTCGAATTTTGAACGTTGGTAAAAAATTAAAAATCGGCCGTGGTTTCGTCAATTCTCTACCTATATTCAAACAAATCACATTTTTGGAAAGCCTGAGACTTTTACAAGACAATAGCAATCTCACATTTCGCAATTTCGAAACTTCGTCGCTGACTTCTATCGTTCGAAAATTCAAAACACGTCGCCTACGAGACCATTTTTGTTATTTTTCAAAATTTGCAAATTTGACCTACATTTTTGGATACCAGACGTCAATCCGATTCCAGTAATATAAGTTTCATTCAGAGTTATCGCCCTTTATTTTTCGATTTTTTTCGAATTTTCTTCCCATTTTGTGAGCTGTGGTGTCGTTTTACAGCCAAAATGATGTTTCTGAAACTTACGGAACATGAAGTTATAGTCCAATACCAACTGATAAAGCAATTTCGACAAGAATCCTTTAACCGGAAGTGGTCGAAATAATGCGCAATATTTTGAAAAAAATGCAAAAAATGGATATTTTGGGGAAAAACGCGATTTCTCCGCCCGATATCAATGGATGAAAGAAATTATGATACCATTAGACTGCACTAGGATTGTACTATCCTATGATACCCAATTCATACGGATATTATGATCAGGCAGCAAAATATGGCACGCTGAAAATCAAGTATTTTCTGATTTGGAGCGTTTTTGGACGCCTATATCTCGAAAACTTAACCGCAACTTTTTTTTAAATTTTTTCTATCGAGAGTCCTTTCGGAGTTAATTTGCATGAAATCATCCAATAAGCCTTTGAAATATCTGGAATAGGTGAAATAACGGACTGAAAATCGAAAAAAGTCGAAAAATCGTGAAATTTTGGAAAATGCTCTACTATTTTTTTATTTGAAGAGATTTTTTAAAAAAGGTTGTATATTCAGATAGCTGACCTAATTACGATTCTAACGATGTATAATATGTATGTAATTATTGAAATTTAATTTTCGATATTTTAATTTTTTTTTCATTTTTGGCACTTTTGAACACATGATTTCTCAGGGGCATTTTATCTGATCAGATAATGTAATATATGATTGCAGAGCCCTGTGGCTATTTTAGTGCCCAAACCGGCTATTAAAACTATTCCGACAATAATAACCGTACCGGAAGTATTCAAAAAATGAAAAAAAAAGGTTAAAAACATTGTCTCACTTACGAAAAACTTGATTGCTCTCTTAGGTAATAGCGGACCAAAAGAACTAAAGTGTCGTTGGATAGTCCTATTAATGGACCATCATATGGTATCTAAATAATACGATTTCGATGGTAAGGAAATAAATTATTGTATGCCAAAAATCAAGTATTTTCCGATTTTTTAACATTCTGAGACGCCCTTTTCTCGAAAACGCCGCCGCAGATTTTTCTGAAACTTTTCTTACTCAAAGTCCTATCGGTTGTCTATATAGTGAATCCAAAATGAAAAGCATTGAAATAATATAGGTGGTCCAAAAATGGCATCAAACTTTTAAAAAAGTTGAAAAATCGTTAAATTTTTGTAAACGCTCTTTAATTTATCTTTTTTTCCAAAACTACTCAATGGATGTTTCTGACACTTCTGGTATAGAAAGTTAAGTATCCAAAGAACTTCGTAAAGCTATCACGACAACGATCGTAAAACCGGAAGTAGTCCGATATTTTGAAAAAAAATATATTTTTTACGAAAAGCTTTTTTATTTATGAATATTTTTTGATGATATTTTACACAGGGTTAAAATATCATCCTACTTGAGCAGAAATGAGAAAAAAATTGTCTCGGTAATTTGTGTTAGCCGCCATCGGCTAATTTAGTTTTTCGTACCCAGAAAAATTATTTATTGTTCGATTGGTATAAAACAAAGTTCACATGCTTCTTGGTCCCAATTGTAATTTTTTTTTATTACGGTGAAATTTTTCTGTCGGCAACGTAAGTGACGTAATATTAACAAAAACTACAATTTTGACAGTTCGGTACCACTTTTTGAAAGCAAATATTAATTTTTTTCAAAACTGATATAACTAAAAGGATGGACCCTGCAAAGGTGCACAAAATCCTTAGCTCAGATTTTTTAATTTGAATTTCATTTTCGGGCAATTTCGAATAAAATGTAAAATAAAGTGTAAAATTCAGTTGTTTACAATTCATTCAGCGTCTTCATATTTTGAAATATTTATTTGTAATTTTCAATAATCCAGACGAAGAGAATGTATGCTAAAATTAGTTTGTAATATGAGCAGTTGCCGATAAATATGCAATTTTGCATGCATCACTTTTCACGTTATTTTGCCTATAAAAACGTGATTTATTATTCGATTTGCAATATTTGTTTTTCCATTTGATGCCTAATTCCAATTTAGAGTAGGTCAAGCCAATTTTACATTTTCACTGTGACCGGAAATGACGTCATTTAGGCAAAAACTGTATTTTTAACCTAAAAAAGAAATATTTTATTTAAATGAGTCTGCCTTATAATATTTTTAAAATTACGATATTCAATTCCCATCAACGAATAGAATGAAGCCATACGACCCTGCAGATACCACAAAATGGTTTCTAACTTGTACGGTTACAGAGAAATAGGCGATCTTCGATAAGTCACTTTTCAAGGTTTTTGGTCTATAAAAGTGTCAATTATTATTCGATTTTTATAATTTTTTTACCATTTGATGCCTTATGCCATTTATGAATTCTATGAACTAAATTAACATTTTCAATATCACCGGAAGTAATGTAGCCTTCAAAACAAACATTTTTTTGAAGGGATTTATATTTATTATTCGTTTAACTTTATAACGTTTGGTTCTAATGGGCAGTAAGATTGAATATATACCATCATATTGATATCAAGAAAAGGCTTCTAGCATGTTCCCTTGTCGAAAAATAGTCAATTTTCCCAGGGTCACTTATAAGTTTTTTTACCTTCTTAATTTCAGTTGATGGGTTATGTGTTAATTATTTATTGCCCGATATGTATAAAACAAAGTTTTATTTTGTATGTTGCGAATTTTCGACTTATTTTTCACCTATAAAGATTTCTTTCGGCAGCGGAATTGACGTAATTTTGCCGTAATTTACAATTTTGACCGGTCTTTTCGCTAGCAAATATTACTTTTACATATGATAGAGGGTGTCACTGAAGGAAAACAATTAAAGTATAGTTTGGTAGCTCAATGGATCGGCTATGGTATAATAAACTTCCTGTATGATTCCTGAAAGCCGGTTCAGTGCTGCTTGCAGGTCTAGTTATTATTATTATTATTTACCGCGGGAGCCTAGATCTCCATGATGGAAACAGATATCGATCTGGAATTAGATTTTCTATCTGGAAACCATGTGGTGGCTACTTGATAAAATATTTTTGAAATTTCTGCGCATACCGGAAGTGACCGAACTTTGTACTTTGTCTGAAAATTGAAAATCGGCCATAGTTTCGTCAATTGTTTATCCATTTTCAAACAAATAACCTTTTCGGAATTCCTGAATCTTTTCTGAGACAATGGCTATCTTACATTTTTCAATTTCGAACATTCGTCTATTACTTTTATCGTTCGAAAATTGAAAACATGTTGTTTACGAGACAAGTTTTGTTATTTTTCAAAATTTTCAAATTTGACCTACATTTTTGGATACCGGAAGTCCATCCGATTCCAGTAATATAAGTTTCATTCAGAGTTATCGCCCTTTATTTTTCGATTTTTTTCGAATTTTCTTCCCATTTTGTGAGCTCGGGTTTCGTTTTATGGCAGAATTGACGTTTCTGAAACTTCTGGAACATGAAGTTATAGTCCAATACCAATTTATAAAGCAATTTCGACAAGAATCCTTCAACCGGAAGTGGTCGAAATAATGTGCAATATTTTGAAAAAAATGCAAAAAACCCCTAACCCTAACCCTATATTTTGGGGAAAAATGCGATTTCTCCGCCCGATATCAATGGATTAAAGAAATTATGGTACCTTTGGACTGCACTAGGATTGTACTATCGTATGATACCCAATTCATACGGATACTATGATCAGGAAGCAAAATATGGCACGCTGAAAATCAAGAATTTTCTGATTTTTAGCATTTTTGGACGACTGTATCTCGAAAACTTAACCTACAATTTTTTTTTAATTTTTTCTATCGAGAGTCCTTTTGGAGGTACTTTGCATGAAGCCAACCAATAAGACTTTGAAATGTCTGGAATAGAATAAAAAAGGGACTGAAAATCGAAAAAAGTCGAAAAATCGTGAAATTTTGAAAAATGCTCTACTATTTTTTTATTTAAAGAGATTTTTAAAAAAAAGGTTGTATATTCAGATAGCTGACCTAATTACGATTCTAACGATGTATAATATGTATGTAATTATTGAAATTTAATTTTCGATATTTTAAATTTTTTGCATTTTTGGCACTTTTGAACATAGGATTTCTCAGGGGCATTTTATCTGATCAGATAATGTAATCTATCATTACAGAGCCCTGTGGCTATTTTAGCGCCCAAACCGGCTATTAAAACTATTCCGACAATAATAACCATACCGGAAGTATTCAAAAAATGAAAAAAAAAGTTTAAAAATATTGTCGCACTTGCGAAAAACTTGATTGCTCACTTAGGTAATAGCGGACCAAAAGAACTAAAGTGTCGTTAGATAGCCCTATTAATGGACCATCATATGGTATCTAAATAATACGATTTCGATGGTAAGGAAATAAATTATTGTATGCCAAAAATCTAGTATTTTCCGATTTTTTAACATTCTGAGACGCCCTTTTCTCAAAAACGACGCCTACGATTTTTCAGAAACTTTTCTTACTCATAGTCCTATCGGTTATCTATATAGTGAATCCAAAATGAAAAGCATTGAAATAATATAGGTGGTCCAAAAATGACATCAAACTTTGAAAAAAATTGAAAAATCGTTAAATTTTTGTAAACGCTCTTTAATTTATCTTTTTTTCCAAAACTACTCAATGGATGTTTCTGACACTTCTGGTACAGAAAGTTAAGTATCCAAAGAACTTCGTAAAGCTATCACAACAACGATCGTAAAACCGGAAGTAGTCGAAAAAATGTCCGATATTTCGAAAAAAAATATTTTTTTTACGAAAACCTTTTTTATTTATGAATATTTTTTGATGGTATTTTACACAGGGTTAAAATATCATCCTACTTGAGCAGAAATGGGAAAGAAAATTGTCTCGGTTATTTGCGTTAGCCGCCAACGGCTAATTTCGTTTTTCGTACCCAGAAAAATTATTTATTGTTCGATTTGTATAAAACAAAGTTCATATGCTCCGTGGTCCCAATTGTAATTTTTTTTGTTATGGTGAAATTTTTCTGTCGGCAACGGAAGTGGCGTAATATTAACAAAAACTATAATTTTGACAGTTCGGTACTACTTTTTGAAAGCAAATATTATTTTTTTTCAAAACTGATATAACTAAAATTATGCACCCTGCAAAGGTGCACAATATTCTTAGCTCAGATTTTATAATTTCAATTTTATTTTCGGGCAATTTCGAATAAAATGTAAAATAAAGTGTAAAATTCAGTTGTTTACAATTCATTCAGCGTCTTCATATTTTGAAATATTTATTTGTAATTTTAATAAACTCGTAGCAATAATCCAGAAGAAGAGATTGTATGCAAAAATTAGTTTGTAATATGAGCAGTTGCCGAGGAATATGCAATTTTGCATGCATCACTTTTCACGTTATTTTGCCTATAAAAGAGTGAATTATTATTCGATTTGCAATATTTTTTTCCATTTGATGCTTGATGTCAATTTGGACTAGGTCAAGCCAATTTTACAATTTCACTGTGACCGGAAATGACGTCATTTGGGCAAAAACTGTATTTTAAACCTAAAAAACAAATATTTTATTCAAATGAGTCTGCCTTATAATAATTTTAAAATTATGATATTTGATTCCCATCAACGAATAGAATGAAGCCATACGACCATACAGATACCACAAAATGGTTTCTAACTTGTATGGTTACAGAGAAATAGGCGATCTTCGATAAGTCACTTTTCAAGGTTTTTGGTCTATAAAAGTGTCAATTATTATTCGATTTTTATATTTTGTTTTGCCATTTGATGCCTTATGCCATTTATGACTTCTATGAACTAAATTAACACTTTCAATGTCACCGGAAGTAATGTAATTTTTTCAAAAAACGTATTTTTGGCCTTCAAAACAAACATTTTTTTGAAGTGATTTATGTTTATTATTCGTTTAACTTTATAATGTCTGACTCTAATGGGCAGTAAGATTGAATCAATACCATCATATTGATATCAAGAAAAGGCTTCTAGCATGTTCCCTTGTCGAAAAATAGCCAATTTTCCCAGGGTCACTTTTAAGTTTTTTACCTTCTTAATTTCAGTTTATTGGTTATAGGTTAATTATTTATTGCCCGATATGTATAAAACAAAATTTGTATTTTGTATGTTGCGAATTTTCGACTTACTTTTCACCTATAAAAATTTCTTTCAACACCGGAAGTGACGTAATTTTGCCATAATTTACAATTTTGACCGGTCTTTTCGCCAGCAAATATTACTTTTACATATGATAGACGGTGTCACTGAAGTAAAACAATTAAAGTTTGGTAGCTCAATGGATCGGCTATGGTATAATAAACTTCCTGTATGATTCCTGAAAGCCGGTTCAGTGCTGCTTGCAGGTCTAGTTTTTTTTATTAGGGTTTCACACTGCGAAGCTTGTGTGAAACACTATTGTTTTTGTTAAAATTATTATTAGGGTTTCACACTGCGAAGCTTGTGTGAAACACTATTGTTTTTGTTAAAATTATTATTCTTATTAGGCTTTCAGACTTTCGTCTGAAAGCCTATTGAGATTACTAAAATTATTATTATTAGGCTTTCAGACTTTCGTCTGAAAGCCTATTGTGATTACTAAAATTATTATTATTTTTTTTTTTATTATTATTATTATTTACCGCGGGAGCCTATTTCTCTATGATCGAAAAGAGATACCGATTTGCGGTTCATCTTACTATCGTGAAACCAGGTGGTGGCTACTCAATAAAGCAATTTTCAAACTTCTGCGCAGGCCGGAAGTGACCGAACTTTGTACGTTGTCAAAAAATTGAAAATTGGCTATAGTTTCATCAATTCTTTTGCCATTTTCAAACAAATCATATTTTTGGAATCCCTGAATCTTTTCTGTGACAATGGCTATCTCACATTTTTCAATTTCGAACATTCGTCTATGACTTTTATCGTTCGAAAATTGAAAACATGTTGTTTACGAGACAATTTTTGTTATTTTTCAAAATTTTCAAATTTGACCTACATTTTTGGATACCTGAAGTCCATCCGATTCTAGAAATATAAGTTTCATTCAGAGTTATCGCCCTTTATTTTTCGATTTTTTTCGAATTTTCTTCCCATTTTGTGAGCTGTGGTTTCGTTTTACGGTCGAATTGATGTTTCTGAAAGTTATGGAAAATGAAGTTATAGTCCAATACCAACTGATAAAGCAATTTCGACAAGGATCCTTAAACCGGAAGTGGTCGAAATAGTGTGCAATATTTTGAAAAAAATGCAAAAAATGGATGGTTTGGTGGAAAACGCGATTTCTCCGTCCGAAATCAACAGATAAAACAAATTAAGGTACCGTTGGATGCCAGGAGGAATGCACTATCGTATGATACCCAAATCACACGGATACGATGAGCAAGAAGCAAAATATGGCACGCTGAAAAATCACTTATTTTCTGATTTGGAGCGCTTTTGGACGCCTGTATCTCGAAAACTTAACCGCAACTTTTTTTTTAACTTTCTCTATCGAGAGTCCATTCGATAGTCTTCTGAATTATGCCATCCAATAAGACTTTGAAATGTCTGGAATACGATAAAAAAGGGACTGAAAATCAAAAAAAGTCGAAAAATCGTGAAATTTTGGAAAATGCTCTACTATATTTTTATTTTAAGAGATTTTCAAAAAAAGGTTGTATATTCAGATAGCTGACCTAATTACGATTCTAACGGTGTATAATATGTATGTAGTTATTGAAATTTAATTTTCGATATTTTAAATTTTTTGCATTTTTGGCACTTTTGAAGATAGGATTTCTCAGGGGCATTTTATCTGATCAGAAAATGTAATATATCATTACAGAGCCCTCCGGCCATTTTAGTGCCCAAACTGGCTATTAAAACTATTCCGACAATAATAACCATACCGAAAGTATTCAAAAAATGAAAAAAAAAGAGTAAAAACATTGTCGCACTTGCGAAAAACTTGATTTCTCCCTTAGGTAATAGCGTACCAAAAGAACTAAAGTGTCGTTGGATAGCCCTATTAATGGACCATCATATGGTATCTAAATAATGTGATTTCAATGGTAAGGAAATAAATTATTGTATGCCAAAAATCTAGTATTTTCCGATTTTTTAACATTCTGAGACGCCCTTTTCTCGAAAACGACGCCGCAGATTTTTCTTAAACTTTTCTGACTCAAAGTCCTATCGGTTGTCTATATAGTGACTCCAAAATGAAAAGCATTGAAATAAAATAAGTGGTCCAAAAATGGCCTCAAACTTTGAAAAAAAAAAGAAAAATCGTTAAATTTTTGGAAACGCTCTTTAATTTATCTTTTTTTCCAAAACTACTCAATGGATGTTTCTGACACTTCTGGTACAGAAAGTAAAGTATCCAAAGAACTTCGTAAAGCTATCACAACAACGATCGTAAAGCCGGGAGTAGTCGAAAAAATGTCCGATATTTTGAAAAAAAATTATTTTTTTTACCAAAACCTTTTTTATTTATGAATATTTTTTGATGATATTTTACACAGGGTTAAAATATCATCGTACTTGAGCAGAAATGAGAAAAAAATTGTCTCGGTAATTTGCGTTAGCCGCTATCGGCTAATTTAATTTTTCGTATCCAGAAAAATTATTTATTGTTCGATTTGTATAAAACAAAGTTCATATGCTCCGTGGTCCCAAATGTAATTTTTTTAGTTACGGTGAAATTTTTCTGTTGGCAACGGAAGTGACGTAATATTAACAAAAACTACAATTTTGACAGTTCGGTACCACTTTCTGAAAGCAAATATTATTTTTTTTCAAAACTGATATAACTAAAAGGATGCACCCTGCAAAGGTGCACAAAATCCTTAGCTCAGATTTTTTAATTTCAATTTCATTTTCGGGCAATTTCGAATGAAATGTAAAATAAAGTGTAAAATTCAGTTATTTACAATTCATTCAGCGTCTTCATATTTTGAAATATTTATTTGTAATTTTCATAAACTCGTAGCAATAATCCAGACGAAGAGAATGTGTGCGAAAATTAGTTTGTAATATGAGCAGTTGCCGAGAAATGTGCAATTTTGCATGCATCGCTTTTCACGTTATTTTGCCTATAAAAGAGTGAATTATTATTCGATTTGCAATATTTTTTTTCCATTAGATTCCAAATGCCAATTTGGACTTGGTCAAGCCAATTTTACATTTTCACTGTGACCGGAAATGACGTCATTTGGGCAAAAACTGTATTTTTAACCTAAAAAACTAATATTTTATTCAAATGAGTCTGCCTTATAATATTTTTAAAATTATGATATTTGATTCCCATCAACGAATAGAATGAAGCCATACGACCATACAGATACCACAAAATGGTTTCTAACTTGTACGGTTACAGAGAAATAGGCGATCTTCTATAAGTCACTTTTCAAGTTTTTTGGTCTATAAAAGTCTCAATTATTATTCGATTTTTATAATTTTTTTACCATTTGTTGCCTTATGCAATTTATGACTTCTATGAACCAAGTTAACATTTTCAATATCACCGGAAGTAATGTAATTTTTGCAAAAACGTATTTTTAGCCTTCAAAACAAACATTTTTTTGAAGGGATTTATATTTATTATTCGTTTAACTTTATAGCGTCTGACTCTAATGGGCAGTGAGATTGGATCAATACCATCATATCGATATCAAGAAAAGGCTTCTAGCATGTTCCCTTGTCGTATAATAACCAATTTTCCCAGGGTCACTTTTAAGTTTTTTACCTTCTTAATTTTAGCTTATGGGTTATAGGTTAATTATTTATTGCCCGATATGTATAAAACAAAGTTTGTATTTTGTATGTTGCGAATTTTCGACTTATTGTTCACCTATAAAAATTTCTTTCGGCACCGGAAGTGACGTAATTTTGCCATAATTTACAATTTTGACCGGTCTTTTCGCCAGCAAATTTTACTTTAACATATGATAGAGGGTGTCACTGAAGCAAAACAACTAAAGTATAGTTTGGTAACTCAATGGGTCGGCTACGGTATAATAAACTTCCTGTATGATTCCTGAAAGCCGGTTCAGTGCTGCTTGCAGGTCTAGTTATTATTATTATTTACCGCGGGAGCCTAGATCTCCATGATGGAAACAGATATCGATCTGGAATTAGATTTTCTATTGGGAAACCATGTGGTGGCTACTTGATAAAATATTTTTGAAGTTTCTGCGCATACCGGAAGTGACCGAACTTTGTACGTTGTCTGAAAATTGAAAATCGGCCATAGTTTCGTCAATTCTTTATCCATCTTCAAACAAATTACATTTTCGGAATCCCTGAATCTTTTCTGAGACAATGGCTATCTCACATTTTTCAATTTCGAACATTCGTCTATTACTTTTATCGTTCGAAAATTGAAAACATGTTGTTTAGGAGACAATTTTTGTTATTTTTCAAAATTTTCAAATTTGACCTACATTTTTGGATACCTGCAGTCCATCCGATTCCAGTAATATAAGTTTCATTCAGAGTTATCGCCCTTTATTTTTCGATTTTTTTCGAATTTTCTTCCCATTTTGTGAGCTCGGGTTTCGTTTTATGGCAGAATTGACGTTTCTGAAACTTCTGGAACATGAAGTTATAGTCCAATACCAACTTATAAAGCAATTTCGACAAGAATCCTTCCACCGGAAGTGGTCGAAATAATGTGCAATATTTTGAAAAAAATGCAAAAAACGGATATTTTGGGGAAAAATGCGATTTCTCCGCCCGATATCAATGGATTAAAGAAATTATGGTACCTTTGGACTGCACTAGGATTGTACTATCGTATGATACCCAATTCATACGGATACTATGATCAGGAAGCAAAATATGGCACGCTGAAAATCAAGAATTTTCTGATTTTTAGCATTTTTGGACGACTGTATCTCGAAAACTTAACCTACAATTTTTTTTTAATTTTTTGTATCGAGAGTCCTTTTGGAGGTACTTTGCATGAAGCCAACCAATAAGACTTTGAAATGTCTGGAATAGAATAAAAAAGGGACTGAAAATCGAAAAAAGTCGAAAAATCGTGAAATTTTGAAAAATGCTCTACTATTTTTTTATTTAAAGAGATTTTTTAAAAAAGGTTTTATATTCAGATAGCTGACATAATTACGATTCTAACGATGTATAATATGTATGTAATTATTGAAATTTAATTTTCGATATTTTAAATTTTTTGCATTTTTGGCACTTTTGAACATAGGATTTCTCAGGGGCATTTTATCTGATCAGATAATGTAATATGTCATTACAGAGCCCTGTGGCTATTTTAGCGCCCAAACCTGCTATTAAAACTATTCCGACAATAATAACCATACCGGAAGTATTCAAAAAATGAAAAAAAAAGTTTAAAAATATTGTCGCACTTGCGAAAAACTTGATTGCTCACTTAGGTAATAGCGGACCAAAAGAACTAAAGTGTCGTTAGATAGCCCTATTAATGGACCATCATATGGTATCTAAATAATACGATTTCGATGGTAAGAAAATAAATTATTGTATGCCAAAAATCTAGTATTTTCCGATTTTTTAACATTCTAAGACGCCCTTTTCTCGAAAACGACGCCTACGATTTTTCTGAAACTTTTCTTACTCATAGTCCTATCGGTTGTCTATATAGTGAATCCAAAATGAAAAGCATTGAAATAATATAGGTGGTCCAAAAATGACATCAAACTTTGAAAAAAATTGAAAAATCGTTAAATTTTTGTAAACGCTCTTTAATTTATCTTTTTTTCCAAAACTACTCAATGGATGTTTCTGACACTTCTGGTACAGAAAGTTAAGTATCCAAAGAACTTCGTAAAGCTATCACAACAACGATCGTAAAACCGGAAGTAGTCGAAAAAATGTCCGATATTTTGAAAAAAAATATTTTTTTTACGAAAACCTTTTTTATTTATGAATATTTTTTGATGGTATTTTACACAGGGTTAAAATATCATCCTACTTGAGCAGAAATGGGAAAGAAAATTGTCTCGGTTATTTGCGTTAGCCGCCAACGGCTAATTTAGTTTTTCGTACCCAGAAAAATTATTTATTGTTCGATTTGTATAAAGCAAAGTTCATATGCTCCGTGGTCCCAATTGTAATTTTTTTTGTTATGGTGAAATTTTTCTGTCGGCAACGGAAGTGGCGTAATATTAACAAAAACTATAATTTTGACAGTTCGGTACTACTTTTTGAAAGCAAATATTATTTTTTTTTTCAAAACTGATATAACTAAAATTATGCACCCTGCAAAGGTGCACAATATCCTTAGCTCAGATTTTTTAATTTCAATTTCATTTTCGGGCAATTTCGAATAAAATGTAAAATAAAGTGTAAAATTCAGTTGTTTACAATTCATTCAGCGTCTTCATATTTTGAAATATTTATTTGTAATTTTAATAAACTCGTAGCAATAATCCAGAAGAAGAGATTGTATGCAAAAATTAGTTTGTAATATGAGCAGTTGCCGAGGAATATGCAATTTTGCATGCATCACTTTTCACGTTATTTTGCCTATAAAAGAGTGAATTATTATTCGATTTGCAAATTTTTTTTCCATTTGATGCTTAATGTCAATTTGGACTAGGTCAAGCCAATTTTACAATTTCACTGTGACCGGTCATTTGGGCAAAAACTGTATTTTAAACCTAAAAAACAAATATTTTATTCAAATGAGTCTGCCTTATAATAATTTTAAAATTATGATATTTGATTCCCATCAACGAATAGAATGAAGCCATACGACCATACAGATACCACAAAATGGTTTCTAACCTGTACGGTTACAGAGAAATAGGCGATCTTCGATAAGTCACTTTTCAAGGTTTTTGGTCTATAAAAGTGTCAATTATTATTCGATTTTTATATTTTTTTTTACCATTTGATGCCTTATGCCATTTATGACTTCTATGAACTAAATTAACACTTTCAATGTCACCGGAAGTAATGTAATTTTTTCAAAAAACGTATTTTTGGCCTTCAAAACAAACATTTTTTTTAAGTGATTTATGTTTATTATTTGTTTAACTTTAGAATGTCCGACTCTAATGGGCAGTAAGATTGAATCAATACCATCATATTGATATCAAGAAAAGGCTTCTAGCATGTTCCCTTGTCGAAAAATAGCCAATTGTCCCAGGGTCACTTTTAAGTTTTTTACCTTCTTAATTTCAGTTTATTGGTTATAGGTTAATTATATATTGCCCGATATGTATAAAACAAAGTTTGTATTTTGTATGTTGCGAATTTTCGACTTACTTTTCACCTATAAAAATTTCTTTCAACACCGGAAGTGACGTAATTTTGCCATAATTTACAATTTTGACCGGTCTTTTCCCCAGCAATTATTACTTTTACATATGATAGACGGTGTCACTGAAGTAAAACAATTAAAGTTTGGTAGCTCAATGGATCGGCTATGGTATAATAAACTTCCTGTATGATTCCTGAAAGCTGGTTCAGTGCTGCTTGCAGGTCTAGTTATTATTATTATTATTATTCTTTTGTTTTGAGTAGATCTCAGCAACTATGTGTCGCATCGTTACGGTTTCTTCGGTTTTACTGGGAAAGTGGGTGTGACTTAGAGGATAAAGCTATTTTGAACGTTCTGCGACAATGCGAAATGTCCGAAATCACCAAATTATCGTTTTTTAAAATATTGCAGTAATTTTAACAATAATCATTGAATTTTAACTTTCGATACATTTTGGCATAGCCGGAGACAGGGCACATAGCTACACTACTTTCGATTTTTGATTTTCGGTAAATCTTTGAAGATATTAGGCGCCAAATTTTGAAAATTTAAAATTTTACAAAAAACTTTTTTATTTATGAATATTTTTTAGTCGTATTATGCACAGAATTAAAGGGTCATCTGACTAGTGCAAAAATGTTAAAGAATTTTGTCTCAGTAATTTACCTTGGCCGCCATTGGCTAATTCAGTTTTTAAGTCCTAGATTAATTTTTTATTGTTCGATTTGTATAAAACAAAGTTCATATGCTTCGTTGTATCAATTGTCATTTTTTTTATTACCAAAAGTTTTATCTGTCGGCACCGGAAGTGGCATAATTTTACCAAAAACGACAATTTTGACAGTTATTTTCCTTCTTCGAAAACAAATATTATTTTTTGGAATAATTATTTGACTCAAAGAGTGTGCCCTTTCAAGGCGCAAAAAATGTAGGAAGCAGTTTTTTTAATTTCGATTTCATTTTCGAGCAAATTCGATTAAGAGGCTAAAAATGGTGTAAAATTGGCCTATTTACAACCTATTCAGGCTTTTCAGATTTTAAAATATTTCTTCGTAACTTTTATAAACTTGTAGCTATAATCCATACGAAGAAAATGTATGTTAAAATTCGTTTGTACTATAAGCAGTTACCAAGAAATGGGCAGTTCTGTACAAGTCACTGTTTTCGTTATTTTGCCTGTAAAATAGTCAATTATGATTGGATTTTTATAAAAGTGACATCATTTGATTCAAAAAGCACGTAGCGTCATATCAAGTTGATTACAATTTAAAATTGACACCGGAAGTGACATCATTTGGTCAAAAAATGCATTTTAAACTTTTTAAATCAATGTTTTATTCAAAAAAGAATAACTTAATATGTATTAATAATTTTAACTTTTGGTTTAAATTCACATATAAACAAAACTCATATGGTCATATAGATATCATAAAATGGTTTCTAACTTGTTCGGTTGCCGAGAAATAGACGGTTTTCTACAGGTCACTTTTGAAGGTTTCGGGGCCATAAAAGGGTCAATTATTATTCGATTTTCATAAACGTCACACCATGTTATACCTAATGCCATTTCGGATTTCATACAAGTAATTTAAGATTTTCATTATCACCGGTAGTAACGTCATTTTGGCAAAAACTGTATTTTTAGCCTCTAAAACAGATATTTTATTCAAATGGGTCTGTTTTGAAATCTTTTGCAAAGTATGGTATTTGATGCCAATCAAGAAATAGAATGAACCCATACGATCATACAAATACCACAAAATGGTTTCTAACTTGTACGGTTGCAGAGAAATAGCCGATTTCCTACAAGTCACTTTTCAAGTTTTTTGGTCTTTAAAAGTGGCAATTATTATTCGATTTACATAAAATTTTCACTATATGATATCGTATGCCATTTCTGATTTCATAAGACTAATTGAACATTTGCATTAACACCGGAAGTAATTTAATTTTGTCAAGATCATTTACAAGTAACAAATGTATAAAATGACTTGATATTGCTGGATTGATTGCTTGATTCTACGTCCATTTTATTTGTGTGCAATGTTTAGTGGTTTCGTTGGTACCGGAAGTGACATATGTTCAAGTGTAACTTGGCACCGAAAGTGACATGTTTAAGAGTAGCTTGGCACCAGTGAAACCCGTCATTCCTGCATGCAGGTCTAGTTATTATTCTTTTCCGCCGGAGCCTATTTCTCTATGATCGAAAAGAGATACCGATTAGCGGTCCATATTTCTATTGGGAAACCACGTGGTGGCTACCCAATAAAGCAATTTTCAAACTTCTGCGCAGACCGGAAGTGGCCGAATTTTGAACGTTGGTAAAAAATAAAAAATCGGCCGTGGTTTCGTCAATTCTCTACCTATATTCAAACAAATCACATTTTTGGAAAGCCTGAGACTTTTCCGAGACAATAGCAATCTCACATTTTGCGATTTCGAAACTTCGTCGCTGACTTCTATCGTTCGAAAATTCAAAACACGTCGCCTACGAGACAATTTTTGTTATTTTTCAAAATTTGGAAATTTGACCTAGATTTTTGGATACCTGACGTCAATCCAATTCCAGTAATATAAGTTTCATTCAGAGTTACCGCCCTTTATTTTTCGATTTTTTTCGAATTTTCTACCCATTTTGTGAGCTGTGGTGTCGTTTTACAACCAAAATGATGTTTCTGAAACTTATGGAACATGAAGTTATAGTCCAATACCAACTGATAAAGCAATTTCGACACGGATCTTGAAACCGGAAGTGGTCGAAATAATGTGCAATATTTTGAAAAAAATGCAAAAAATGGATGTTTTCGGGGAAAACGTGATGTCTCCGTCCGATATCAACGGATTAATCAAATTAAGCTACCATTGGGTGGCACGAGGATTGTACTATCGTATGATACCCAATTCATACGGATACTATGATCAGACAGCAAAATATGGCACGCTGAAAATCAAGTATTTTCTGATTTTTAGCATTTTTGGACGCCTGTATCTCGAAAACTTAACCGCAACTTTTTTTTAAAATTTTTCTATCGAGAGTCCTTTCGGAGGTATTTTGCATGAAGCCATCCAATAAGACTTTGAAATATCTGGAATAGGTGAAATAACGGACTGAAAATCGAAAAAAGTCGAAAAATCGTGAAATTTTGGAAAATGCTCTACTATTTTTTTTATTTTAAGAGATTTTCAAAAAAAGATTGTATATTCAGATAGCTGACCTAATTACGATTCTAACGATGTATAATATGTATGTAGTTATTGAAATTTAATTTTCGATATTTTAAATTTTTTGCATTTTTGGCACTTTTGAACATAGGATTTCTCAGGGGCATTTTATCTGATCAGATAATGTAATATATCATTACAGAGCCCTGTGGCTATTTTAGTGCCCAAACCGGCTATTAAAACTATTCCGACAATAATAACCATACCGGAAGTATTCAAAAAATGAAAATAAAAGGTTAAAAACATTGTCGCACTTGCGAAAAACTTGATTTCTCCCTTAGGTAATAGCGGACCAAAAGAACTAAGGTGTCGTTGGATAGCCCTATTAATGGACCATCATATGTTATCTAAATAATACGATTTCGATGGTAAGGAAATAAATTATTGTATGCCAAAAATCTAGTATTTTCCGATTTTTTAACATTCTGAGACGCCCTTTTCTCGAAAACGACACCGCAGATTTTTCTTAAACTTTTCTTACTCAAAGTCATATCGGTTGTCTATATAGTGAATCCAAAATGAAAAGCATTGAAATAATATAGGTGGTCCAAAAATGGCATCAAACTTTGAAAAAAATTGAAAAATCGTTAAATTTTTGTAAACGCTCTTTAATTTATCTTTTTTTCCAAAACTACCCAATGGATGTTTCTGACACTTCTGGTACAGAAAGTTAAGTATCCAAATAACTTCGTAAAGCTATCGCGACAATGATCGTAAAACCGGTAGTAGTCGAAAAAATGTCCGATATTTTGAAAACAATATTTTTTTTTTCGAAAGCCTTTTTTATTTACGAATATTTTTTGATGGTATTTTACACAGGGTTAAAATATCATCGTACTTGAGCAGAAATGAGAAAAAAAATTGTCTCGGTAATTTGCGTTAGCCGCCATCGGCTAATTTAGTTTTTCGTACCCAGAAAAATTATTTATTGTTCGATTTGTATAAAACAAAGTTCATATGCTCCGTGGTCCCAATTGTATTTTTTTTTGTTACGGTGAAATTTTTCTGTCGGCAACGGAAGTGACGTAATATTAACAAAAACTACAATTTTGACAGTTCGGTACCACTTTTTGAAAGCAAATATTATTTTTTTTCAAAACTGATATAACTAAAAGGATGCACCCTGCAAAGGTGCACAAAATCCTTAGCTCAGATTTTGTAATTTCAATTTCATTTTCGGGCAATTTCGAATAAAATGTAAAATAAAGTGTAAAATTCAGTTATTTACAATTCATTCAGCGTCTTCATATTTTGAAACATTTATTTGTAATTTTCATAAACTCGTAGCAATAATCCAGACGAAGAGAATGTATGCGAAAATAAGTTTGTAATATGAGCAGTTGCCGAGAAATATGCAATTTTGCATGCATCACTTTTCACGTTATTTTGCCTATAAAAGAGTGAATTATTATTCGATTTGCAATATTTTTTTTTCCATTTGATGCATAATGCCAATTTGGACTAGGACAAGCCACTTTTACATTTTCACTGTGACCGGAAATGACCTCATTTGGGCAAAAACTGTATTTTTAACCTAAAAAACAAATATTTTATTCAAATGAGTCTGGCTTATAATATTTTTAAAATTATGATATTTGATTCCCATCAACGAATAGAATGAAGCCATACGACCATACAGATACCACAAAATGGTTTCTAACTTGTACGGTTACAGAGAAATAGGCGATCTTCTATAAGTCACTTTTCAAGGTTTTTGGTCTATAAAAGTGTCAATTATTATTCGATTTTTATATTTTTTTTACCATTTGATGCCTTATGCCATTTATTACTTCTATGAACCAAGTTAACATTTTCAATATCACCGGAAGTATTGTTATTTTTGCAAAAAACGTATTTTTAGCCTTCAAAACAAACATTTTTTTGAAGGGATTTATATTTATTATTCGTTCAACTTTATAACGTCTGACTCTAATGGGCAGTAAGATTAAATCAATACCATCATATTGATATCAAGAAAAGGCTTCTAGCATGTTCCCTTGTCGAATAATAGCCAATTTTCCCAGGGTCTTTTTTAAGTTTTTTACCATCTTAATTTCAGTTTATGGGTTATAGGTTAATTATTTCTTGCCCGATATGTATAAAACAAAGTTTTTATTTTGTATGTTGCGAATTTTCGACTTATTTTTCACCTATAAAAATTTCTTTCTGCACCGGAAGTGACGTAATTTTGCCATAATTTACAATTTTGACCGGTCTTTTCGCCAGCAAATATTACTTTTACATATGATAGAGGGTGGCACTGAACCAAAACAACTAAAGTATAGTTTGGTAACTCAATGGATCGGCTATGGTATAATAAACTTCCTGTATGATTCCTGAAAGCCGGTTCAGTGCTGCTTGCAGGTCTAGTTAGGCTTTCAGACTTTCGTCTGAAAGCCTATTGAGATTACTAAAATTATTATTATTATTATTAAGCTTTCATATTACATATGAAAGCTTATTGTTTCTGTTAAGATTATTAAGCTTTCATATTTCATATGAAAGCTTATTGTTTCTGTTAAGATTATTATTATTTTTTTTTTTGTGTTTTTCCTGCAAATCGGATTTCACAGAATCTATCCATAGGATGTTTCTGAAACTTTGACCTACCCCCCCAAAAATGGGTGGTGGCTGTTGATTAAATATATTTTCAAAACGTTTTGCGAATTCGAAATCACCGAATTTTACGAACGAAAAAACTGACAATGCGTAGTCGTAACTTTGCTATTTTTTGACCGATTTTACTAATTCTTTTTTCTTTGAATACCTTGAAAAAAATCATTTTCATCTGCAGTTTCACATTTTCGAATTTCGAAAATTCGTCGCTGTGATTTCGAACCGGAAGTTTAGACCAATTTGACAACTTCTTTAATAGTTGTGCAATTTTCATGAAATTTAGTATTTAAGTAGATCTTACCAATGTGACTTCAAAATTATAATGAGAAATTTTCTAAATTATCTCCCCTTGGTGAAATTACGGATCAAAGTTTTAAAAAAAATCGTCGAAATATAGGTCAGAATGACCTGAAAATTTTTTTCGATACTCGACAGGTAATTACTGATTCCTACACAAAATATGGAGTTTTTCGATCAAACCGGAAATGCCACCATCTTGAAACATGAAAAATCCCTAAGGCTTTTTTGCTATCTTACTTACAGACACGGGAGTTATATTTTCTGAATCCTTGAAGGATGGCCCGAAAATCGTAGGGAGCAGAATTTTGATTTAGGTCAACTGATGGTTGCCATTTTGAAGTGAATATGAAAAGTAGTAGCAATTTGAAGGGCCGAGACTTTTAAACACAATAACTCTCCTTCTAATTGAGCTAGAATGTTCAATCTTAGTGTAGACGTTCACTAGGTCAATGTCATGATTGAGTGCAAAGATGAACATTTTCTGCCTAGGGTAAGCAGAGATAAGCATGCTGATTTGTTGATTCTTTAGGGCACAATAACTTCGGTTATAATGAAGGGAGGGTGATGAAACTCTTGTCAATCGAGAGTCTAATAGCTAGCCCGTTGTGTGAAATCATTGTATCATTTTTTTTAAATATCAGGGGTAGCAGAGAAAAGAGATCGAAAATCCAAAAAGTCGTATTTTTACGATTTGGAGCATTTTTAAAGGTCCTTTTCTCTTAAAGTCAACATAATATTTTGGGGGAACTTCTTCTACAAAGAGTCTTATCGGTAGTCTTTTATATGAAACCATAGATCAACAGTCCAAAATATCAGGAGTAGTAGAATAAAAGGATCGAAAATTGAAAACCGCACCCTTTCATTGTTAAGCAAAACATGCAGTGTGGGTGGCTACAATCTGCACATTTAGTCATCGTATAGAGCTTATTCAACAATATAGAATTCCAACTGCTAAGGGATCTTTTACGTGCACTCCAATGTGTACACGGCGGATGGGGGGACACGCCAGAATATCGAGATGAACTTTCTCGGCCAATGCAGGGATCGAACACCCGACCTCCTGGCTAGCAGGCCAACGCCTTAGCCACATAGTGTGAACACCCATCGTTCATTTCATCCGTCAAATCAAAGCATTTCATTGCATTAGACCAATAATTAATTATTCTTAATTTAAAACTTTATTTAATATTAGTCTGGCATTATTAAATCCTAATTTTATTGGTCTTATTTAAAATTAAACTTTAATTTAACTATGAACAACCCTTAACGTGTCTCTTCAAAACAATTAAATACTCTAAAACAAAAAACAAAACAAAAAATCAATAAGCGGGTCAATTCAGGTAAGTATAACTACGGGTTCTGTCCAGCTTATCTCGTCTACGGCCATACCACGTTGAAAACACCAGTTCTCGTCCGATCACTGAAGTTAAGCAACGTCGGGCCCGGTTAGTACTTGGATGGGTGACCGCCTGGGAACACCGGGTGCTGTAGACGCCTTTTTGCCCTGATTCTTCGTGAAAAAAAAATCAATTTTCCGCCAATTAGACCACAGCGCGCACTCTTTTGCACCACTCCAGCTCTGCGCTCGGCCCGTCTCCCCAGGGAATAAGACACAAAAAGAATTTGAGTAAGCACAAGTATGGGTTCTGTCCACCTTCTCTCGTCTACGGCCACACCACGTTGAAAACACCAGTTCTCGTCCGATCACTGAAGTTAAGCAACGTCGGGCCCGGTCAGTACTTGGATGGGTGACCGCCTGGGAACACCGGGTGCTGTGCTGTGCTTTTTAAAACCGACATCCCCCCCCCCCCGAAAAATCAATAAGCGGGTCAATTCAAGTATGTATAACTACGGGTTCTGTCCACCTTCTCTCGTCTACGGTCATACCATGTTGAAAACACCAGTTCTCGTCCGATCACTCAAGTTAAGCAACGTCGGGCCCGGTTAGTACTAGGATGGGTGACCGCCTGGGAACACCGGGTGCTGTTGACGCCTTTTTGGCCTAAACTCATTAATTTACCATTTTGTTGTGAGTGGCTTGTACGTGTCTGATTTCAAAGGGGGGTTGGGCGGCTGAATGGTTAGCACGCACGTGTTTTCGAATGCTCGGTTGTACGTGACAAGGAGTAAAGTCGCCTGTCCAACCTGTCATTTTTAATTTTTTTCCGGCAATTTTCATTTCATTTTCTCATCCGTCTCATTACAGTAATACAAGTTTCGGTTATTTCCCTTTAGTTTTCAGATTATTGTTATGCCTGGGTGCAATGTTTCATACTATATTTAGACTTGTAATTTTGCGAGTTTTTGACGAATTTTGATAATATTTTCTTCTTATCCTTTTATTTAGGATACTTGATACAATCAATGACACGTGGCGATGAATATGAAAGCTTTCATATCTGCATGGGACAGTAGCAGATCTAGTTATTATTTTTTTTTGTTGTGTATTTTCTGCAAATCGGATTTCTCAGAATCTAACCATGGGATCTTTCTGAAACTTTGACCTACCCCCCCAAAAATGGGGTGCGAACGTTGTTTAAATATATTTTCAAAACGTTTTACGAATCCGAAATCACCGAATTTTACGAACGAAAAAACTGACAATGCATAGTCGTAACTTTGTTATTTTTTGACCGATTTTACTAATTCTTTTTTCTTTGAATACCTTGAAAAAAATCATTTTCATCTGCAGTTTCACATTTTTGAATTTCGAAAATTCGTCGCTGTGATTTCGAACCGGAAGTTTAGACCAATTTGACAACTTCTTTAATAGTTGTACGATTTTCATGAAATTTAGTATATAAGTAGATCTTACCGATGTGACTTCAAAAATATAATTAGAAATTTTCTAAATTATCTCCCCTTGGTGAAATTAAGGATCAAAGTTTTAAAAAAAATCGTCGAAATATAGGTCAGAATGACCTGAAAAATTTTTTCGATACTCGACAGGTAATTACTGATTCCTACACAAAATATGGAGTTTGTCGATCAAACCGGAAATGCCACCATCTTGAAACATGAAAAATCCCTAAGGCTTTTTTGCTATCTTACTTACAGATACGGGAGTTATATTTTCTGAATCCTTGAAGGATGGCCCGAAAATCGTAGGGAGCAGAATTTTGATTTAGGTCAACTGATGGTTGCCATTTTGAAGTGAATATGAAAAGTAGTAGCAATTTGAATGGCCGAGACTTTGAAACACAATAACTCTCCTTCTAATTGAGCTAGAATGTTCAATCTTGGTGTAGACGTTCACTAGGTCAATGTCATGATTCAGTGCAAAGATGAACATTTTCTGCCTAGGGTAAGCAGAGATAAGCATGCTGATTTGTTGATTCTTTAGGGCACAATAACTTCGGTTATAATGAAGGGAGGGTGATGAAACTCTTGTCAATCGAGAGTCTAATAGCTAGCCCGTTGTGTGAAATCATTGTATCATTTTTTTTTAAATATCAGGGGTAGCAGAAAAAAGAGATCGAAAATCCAAAAAGTCGTATTTTTACGATTTGGAGCATTTTTAAAGGTCCTTTTCTCTTAAAGTCAACATAATATTTTTGGGGAACTTCTTCTACAAAGATTCTTATCGGTAGTCTTTTATATGAAACCATACATCAACAGTCCAAAATATCAGGAGTAGTAGAATAAAAGGATCGAAAATTGAAAACCGCACCCTTTCATTGTTAAGCAAAACATGCAGTGTGGGTGGCTACAATCTGCACATTTAGTCATCGTATAGAGCTTATTCAACAATATAGAATTCCAACTGCTAAGGAATCTTTTACGTGCACTCCAATGTGTACACGGCGGATGGGGGGACACGCCAGAATATCGAGATGAACTTTCTCGGCCAATGCAGGGATCGAACACCCGACCTCCTGGCTAGCATGCCAACGCCTTAGCCACATAGTGTGAACACCCATCGTACATTTCATTGCATTAGACCAATAATTAATTATTCTTAATTTAAAACTTTATTTAATATTAGTCTGGCATTATTAAATCCTAATTTTATTGGTCTTATTTAAAATTAAACTTTAATTTAACTATGAACAACCCTTAACGTGTCTCTTTAAAACAATTAAATACTCTAAAACAAAAAACAAAACAAAAAATCAATAAGCGGGTCAATTCAGGTAAGTATAACTACGGGTTCTGTCCAGCTTCTCTCGTCTACGGCCATACCACGTTGAAAACACCAGTTCTCGTCCGATCACTGAAGTTAAGCAACGTCGGGCCCGGTTAGTACTTGGATGGGTGACCGCCTGGGAACACCAGGTGCTGTGCTGTGCTTTTTAAAACCGACAAAACCCCCCAAAAAAATCAATAAGCGGGTCAATTCAAGTATGTATAACTACGGGTTCTGTCCACCTTCTCTCGTCTACGGTCATACCATGTTGAAAACACCAGTTCTCGTCCGATCACTCAAGTTAAGCAACGTCGGGCCCGGTTAGTACTAGGATGGGTGACCGCCTGGGAACACCGGGTGCTGTAGACGCCTTTTTGCCCTAAAATCATTAATTTACCATTTTGTTGTGAGTGGCTTGTACGTGTCTGATTTCAAAGGGGGGTTGGGCGGCTGAATGGTTAGCACGCGCGTGTTTTCGAATGCTCGTTAGTACGTGACAAGGAGTAAAGTCGCCTGTCCAACCTGTCATTTTTAATTTTTTTCCGGCAATTTTCATTTCATTTTCTCATCCGTCTCATTACAGTAATACAAGTTTCGGTTATTTCCCTTTAGTTTTCAGATTATTGTTATGCCTGGGTGCAATGTTTCATACTATATTTAGACTTGTAATTTTGCGAGTTTTTGACGAATTTTGATAATTTTTTCTTCTTATCCTTTTATTTAGGATACTTGATACAATCAATGACACGTGGCGATGAATATGAAAGCTTTCATATCTGCATGGGACAGTAGCAGATCTAGTTATTATTATTATTTACCGCGGGGGCCTAGATCTCCATGATCGAAAACAGATATCGATCTGAAATTAGATTTTCTATTAGGAAACCAAGTGGTGGCTACTTGATAAAATATTTTTGAAATTTCTGCGCATACCGGAAGTGACCGAACTTTGCACGTTGTCTAAAAATTGAAAATCGGCCATAGTTTCGTCAATTCTTTATCCATTTTCAAACAAATTACATTTTTGGAATCCCTGAATCTTTTCTGAGACAATGGCTATCTTACATTTTTCAATTTCGAACATTCGTCTATGACTTTTATCGTTCGAAAATTGAAAACATGTTGTTTACGAGACAATTTTTGTCATTTTTCAAAATTTTCAAATTTGACCTACATTTTTGGATACCTGAAGTCCATCCGATTCCAGTAATATAAGTTTCATTCAGAGTTATCGCCCTTTATTTTTCGATTTTTATCGAATTTTCTTCCCATTTTGCGAGCTCGGGTTTCGTTTTATGGTAGAATTGACGTTTCTGAAACTTCTGGAACATGAAGTTATAGTCCAATACCAACTGATAAAGCAATTTCGACGCGGATCTTTAAACCGGAAGTGGTCGAAATAATGTTCAATATTTTGAAAAAAATGCAAAAAATGGATATTTTGGGGAAAAACGCGATTTCTCCGCCCGATATCAACGGATTAAAGAAATTAGGGTACCATTGGACTGCACTAGGATTGTACTATCGTATGATACCCAATTCATACGGATACGATGAGCAGGAAGCAAAATATGGCACGCTGAAAATCAAGTATTTTCTGATTTGGACCGTTTTTGGACGCCTGTATCTCGAAAACTTAAACGCAACTTTTTTTTTAACTTTCTCTATCGAGAGTCCATTCGATAGTCTTGTGAATTATGCCACCCAATAAGACTTTGAAATGTCTGGAATAGGTGAAATAACGGACTGAAAATCGAAAAAAGTCGAAAAATCGTGAAATTTTGGAAAATGCTCTACTATTTTTTTATTTTGAGAGATTTTCAAAAAAAGATTGTATATTCAGATAGCTGACCTAATTACGATTCTAACGATGTATAATATGTATGTAGTTATTGAAATTTAATTTTCGATATTTTAAATTTTTTGCATTTTTGGCACTTTTCAACATAGGATTTCTCAGGGGCATTTTATCTGATCAGATAATGCAATATATCATTACAGAGCCCTGTGGCTATTTTAGTGCCCAAACCGGCGATTAAAACTATTCCGAAAATAATAACCATATCGGAAGTATTCAAAAAATGAAAAAAAAGGTTAAAAACATTGTCGCACTTGCGGAAAACTTGATTTCTCCCTTAGGTAATAGCGGACCAAAAGAACTAAAGGGTCGTTGGAAAGCCCTATTAATGGACCATCATATGGTATCTAAATAATACGATTTCGATGGTAGGGAAATAAATTATTGTATGCCAAAAATCTAGTATTTTCCGATTTTTTAACATTCTGAGACGCCCTTTTCTCGAAAACGACGCCGCAGATTTTTCTTAAACTTTTCTTACTCAAAGTCCTATCGGTTGTCTATATAATGAATCCAAAATGAAAAGCATTGAAATAATATAGGTGGTCCAAAAATGGCATCAAACTTTGAAAAAAATTGAAAAATCATTAAATTTTTGTAAACGCTCTTTAATTTATCTTTTTTTCCAAAACTACTCAATGGATGTTTCTGACACTTCTGGTACAGAAAGTTAAGTATCGAAAGAACTTCGTAAAGCTATCGCGACAATGATCGTAAAACCGGAAGTAGTCGAACAAATGTCCGATATTTTGAAAAAAAATAATTTTTTTACGAATACCTTTTTTATTTATGAATATATTTTGATGGTATTTTACACAGGGTTAAAATATCATCGTACTTGAGCAGAAATGAGAAAAAAAAATTGTCAGGGTAATTTGCGTTAGCCGCCATCGGCTAATTTAGTTTTTCGTACCCAGAAAAATTATTTATTGTTCGATTTGTATAAAACAAAGTTCATATGCTCCGTGGTCCCAATTGTAATTTTTTTTGTTACGGTAAAATTTTTCTGTCGGCAACGAAAGTGACGTAATATTAACAAAAACTACAATTTTGACAGTTCGGTACCACTCTTTGAAAGCAAATATTTTTTTTTTCAAAACTGATATAACTAAAAGGATGCACCCTGCAAAGATGCACAAAATCCTTAGCTCAGATTTTTTAATTTCAATTTCATTTTCGGGCAATTTCGAATAAAATGTAAAATAAAGTGTAAAATTCAGTTATTTACAATTCATTCAGCGTCTTCATATTTTGAAATATTTATTTGTAATTTTCATAAACTCGTAGCAATAATCCAGACGAAGAGAATATATGCGAAAATTAGTTTGTAATATGAGCAGTTGCCGAAAAATATGCAATTTTGCATGCCTCACTTTTCACGTTATTTTGCCTATAAAAGAGTGAATTATCATTCGATTTGCAATATTTTTTTTCCATTTGATGCCTAATGCCAATTTGGACTAGGTCAATTCAATTTTACATTTTCACTGTGACCGGAAATGACGTCATTTGGGCAAAAACTGTATTTTTAACCCAAAAAACAAATATTTTATTCAAATGAGTCTGCCTTATAATATTTTTAAAATTATGATATTTGATTCCCATCAACGAATAGAATGAAGCCATACGACCATACAGATACCACAAAATGGTTTCTAACTTGTATGGTTACAGAGAAATGGGCTATCTTCTATAAGTCACTTTTCAAGGTTTTTGGTCTATAAAAGTCTCAATTATTATTCGATTTTTATAATTTTTTTTACCATTTGATGCCTTATGCCATTTATGGCTTCTATGAACTAAGTTAACATTTTCAATATCACCGGAAGTAATGTAATTTTTGCAAAAAACGTATTTTTAGCCTTCAAAACAAACATTTTTTTGAAGGGATTTATATTTATTATTCGTTTAACTTGATAACGTCTGACTCTAATGGGCAGTAAGATTGAATCAATACCATCATATTGATATCAAAAAAAGCCTTCTAGCATGTTCCCTTGTCGAATAATAGCCAATTTTCCCAGGGTCACTTTTAATTTTTTTACCTTCTTAATTTCAGTTGATGGGTTACAGGTTAGTTTTTTACCTTCTTAATTTCAGTTTATGGGTTATAGGGTAATTATTTATTGCCCAATATGTATAAAACAAAGTTTGTATTTTGTGTGTTGCGAATTTTCGACTTATTTTTCACCTATAAAAATATCTTTCGGTACCGGAAGTGACGTAATTTTGCCATAATTTACAATTTTGACCGGTCTTTTCGCCAGCAAATATTACTTTTACATATGATAGAGGGTGTCACTGAAGCAAAACAACTAAAGTATAGTTTGGTAGCTCAATGGATCGGCTTTGGTATAAGAAACTTCCTGTATGATTCCTGAAAGCCGGTTCAGTGCTGCTTGCAGGTCTAGTTAGGCTTTCAGACTTTCGTCTGAAAGCCTATTGAGATTACTAAAATTATTATTAAGCTTTCATATTACATATGAAAGCTTATTGTTTCTGTTAAGATTATTAAGCTTTCATATTACATATGAAAGCTTATTGTTTCTGTTAAGATTATTAAGCTTTCATATTACATATGAAAGCTTATTGTTTCTGTTAAGATTATTATTATTATTTTTTTTTTGTGTGTGTTTTCTGCAAATCGGATTTCTCAGAATCTATCCGTAGGATCTTTCTGAAATTTTGACCTACCCCCCCAAAAATGGGGTGCGAACCTTGATCAAATATATTTTCAAAACGTTTTACGAATCCGAAATCACCGAAATTTACGAACGACGAAATGGACAAAGCTTAGTCGTAACTTTGTTATTTTTTGACCGATTTTACTAATTCTTTTTTCTTTGAATACCTTGAAAAAAATCATTTTCATCTGCAGTTTCACATTTTCGAATTTCGAAAATTCGTCGCTGTGATTTCGAACCGGAAGTTTAGACCAATTTGACAACTTCTTTAATAGTTGTACGATTGTCATGAAATTTAGTATATATGTAGACCTTACCGATGTGACTTCAAAAATATAATTAGAAATTTTCTAAATTATCTCCCCTTGACGAAATTAAAGATCAAAATTTTCAAAAAAATCATCGAAATATAGGTCAGAATGACCTGATTTTTTTTTTGGATACTAGACAAGTAATTACTGATTTGTACACAAAATATAAAGTTTGTTGATCAAACCGGAAGTGCCACCATCTTGAAACGTGAAAAATCCCTAAGGCTTTTTTGCTATTTTACTTACAGACTCGGGAGTTATATTTTCTGAATCCTTGAAAGATGGTCTAAAAATTGTTCAGAGAAGAATTTTGATTTAGGTCAATTGATGGTTGCCATTTTGAAGTGAATATGAAAAGTAGTAGCAATTTGAAGGGCCGAAACTTTGAAACACAATAACTCTCCTTCTAATTGAGCTAGAATGTTCAATCTTGGTGTAGACGTTCACTATGTCAATGTCATGATTGAGTTCAAAGATGAGCATTTTCTGCCTAGGGTAAGCAGAAATAAGCATGCTGATTTGTTGATTCTTTAGGGCAAGATAACTTCGGTTATAATGAAGAGAGGGCGGTGAAACTCTTGTTAATCGAGAGTGTAATAGCTGGCCTGTTGTGTGAAATCGTTGTATCTTTTTTTTAAATATCAGGGATAGCAGAAAAAAAAGAGATCGAAAATCCAAAAAGTCGTATGTTTACGATTTGGAGCATCTTTAAAGGTTCTTTTCTCTTAAAGTCAACATAATACTTTTTGGGAACTTCTTCTACAAAGAGTCTTATCGGTAGTCTTTTATATGAAAACTTCGATCAACAGTCCAAAATATCTGGAGTAGAGGAATAAAAGGATCGAACATTGAAAACGGCACCCTTTCATTGTTAAGCGAAACATGCAGTGTGTGTGACTACAATCTGCACATTTAGTCATTGTATAGAGCTTATTCAACAGTATCGAATTCCAACTGCTTAGGGATATTTTACGTGCACTCCAATGTGTACACGCAACCTTGGTTTTTCGTCCCACCCGAACGACTAGACAGTTGTCCTTGTCAGGCCCTCCGTTCTGCCTCACTGACAAGGGGGGACCACGCCGGAAAATCGAGATGAACTTTCTCGTTGCAGAACTTTTAATTCAGGCCAAACGTTTATTGCATACGATTAAGCTGGTCAGTTGGAGCTTATTTTCAAAAATTTTGTAATAATCGGTTGGTAATTAAAATACCGTGCGAATTAAACTGTTAAAACAGAAAATTTCGCTCGGTTAAAATGTTTCTTGCTATAAGTCAGCAATTTCCAGATTTTAGGGAGGCTGAATGGTTAGCGTTCGCGCGCTGTATCGTGACGTCTGTCATTAAGTCAACCGGCGTCGTTTCGATTTCCAAGTTGCACGTGACATGGTGTATGGTGTCCAACCTCGTGGGTTTTCTCCGTGTGCTTCGGTTTCCTCCCACGGCTAAAGACCCGTACGCGCAAGGGAAGTTTATAAATACAATTAAAAAAACATATGTTGGTCCTGAAATGACCTAGTTTGTGTCGAATGGACGTTGAGCCGCATTTCTCTCTTTCTTTTTTATTTTTAAAGTTTTGTAATAATCGGTTGGTAATCAAAGGTACTGTAAAAGTGATAAAACATAAAATTTCGCCCGGTTATAATGTTTCTCACTTTAAAGTCAGCAATTTGCCGATTTTAGAGGGCAAATGTTTATTGCGAACAATTAAGCTGGTCAGGGGGAGCTTATTTTTAAGGGAGGCTGAATGGCTGAATGGTTAGCATGTGCACGCTGTATCGTAACGTCTGTCATTGAGTCAACGGGCGTCGTTTCGATTTCGAAATTGCACGTGACATGGAGTATGGTGTCCAACCTCGTGGGTTTTCTCCGTGCCATTCGGTTTCCTCCCAACAGCTAAAGACCAGTACGCGCAAGGAGAGTTTTTAAATAAAATTAAAAAACATATGTTAGTCCCGAAATGACCTAGTTTGTGTCGAATGGACGTTAAGCCGCATTTCTCTCTTTTTTTTATTTTTAAAGTTTTGTAATAATCGGTTGGTAATCAAAGATACTGTAAAAGTGATAAAACAGAAAAATTCGCCCGGTTGTAATGTTTCTCACTTTAAATTCAGCAATTTGCCGATTTTAAGGGGAATACGTTTATTGCGAACGATTTAGCTGGTCAGGGGGAGCTTATTTTTAAAAGTTTTGTAATATTCGGTTGATAACTAAAGGTACCGTGCAAATTAAACTAATAAAATAGAAGATTTCGCCCGGTTGAAATGTTTCTATCTGTAGGTCAGCAATTTGCAGATTTTAGGGAGGTTGCGTGACTGAATGGTTAGCACGTGCGCTCTGTATCATAACGTCTGTCATTGAGTCAACTGGCGTTGTTTCGATTTCTTGGTTGTACGTGACAAGGAGTATGGTCGCCTGTCCAACCTCGTAGGCCGTAACGCCGCTGCCCGGGTAAAATTTCGCTCATTGCACACTTTATGGCGTATGCCCGTCTTCATTAGCCCATTTTAGGAGCAAAACAGTAGGACGTTAAACAACCATTCAATTTGATTTCATTTTCTCTATGTCGCTTATTTATTATAGTGGATAAATGTTTTTCTGGTTCTATTAATTATTTCATTTCTGCATAGAAATCTTGCTTTGACCAGTTTTTTTTATTGCAAAGTGCCATTCTTGTATATTGCAGTCTATGACCCTTTGTTTAAAACATGCTTAAGAAGTTGTCACGATTTCCTACTTATAACCAAACATATTGGAAACCATAATTATATAACATATCTCTAATTTTGGAAGCCCGATTACAGCTATACAAGTTTGGGTTATTTCCCTTTAGTTGAAAGATTATTTTTTTGCCGAGGGTGCAATGTTTCTCACTACATTTAAATTTGTAACTTTGTGAGTTTTGACCGATTTTGATAATTATGTCTTTATAATTTTCCAAATTTACATATTTAACGTAAATATTCAAACAATTGGGATCAACCTGATTCAAAAGTTTTTAGTTTTGTTCAAAGTTTTCTCATTTAATTTTTCGATGTTTTCTTACCATTTTCATTTCATTTTTCTGAACGTTTTGAAGTGGGAAGTCATCCCGATTACAGCAACACAAGTATCAGTTATTTCCCTTTAGTTTTCAGATTATGCAATGTTTCATACTATATTTAGACTTGTAACTTCGCGAGTTTTTGACCAATTTTGATAGTTTGTTATTCTTATCCTTTTATTTGAGATACTTGATATAATCTATGACACGTGACGATGAATATGAAAGCTTTCATATCTGCATGGGACAGTAGCAGATCTAGTTATTGTTATTTTTTTTTTGTGTTTTATCCACAAATCGGATTTCTCAGAATCTAACCACAGTATCTTTATGAAACTTTTACCTACCCCCCCAAAAATGGGTGGTAGCTGTTGATTAAATATATTTTCAAGACGTTTTACGAATCCGAAATCACCGAAATTTACGAACGACAAAATGGACAATGCATAGTCGTAACTTTATTGTTTTTTGACCGATTTTACTAAATCTTTTTTCTTTGAATACCTTGAAAAAAATCATTTTCATCAGCAGTTTCACATTTTCGAATTTCGAAAATTCGTCGCTGTGATTTCGAACCGGAAGTTTAGACCAATTTGACAACTTCTTTAATAGTTGTGCGATTTTCATTCAATTTAGTATATAAGTAGATCCTACCGATGTGACTTCAAAAATATAATTAGAAATTTTCTAAATTATCTCCCCTTGGTGAAATTAAGGATCAAAGTTTTCAAAAAAATCGTCGAAATATAGGTCAGAATGACCTAATTTTTTTTTCGATACTAGACAAGGAATTACTGATTCGTACACAAAATATGGAGTTTGTCGATCGAACCGGAAGTGCCACCATCTTGAAACGTGAAAAATCAATAAGGCTTTTTTGCTATTTTACTTACAGACTCGGGAGTTATATTTTCTGAATCCTTGTAGGAAGGCCTAAAAAATGTCGCGAACAGAATTTTGATTTAGGTCAACCGGGAGTCACCACTTTGAATTGAAAATCAAAAATAGAAGCAATTTGAAGGGCCGAGACTTTTGAGCACAATAACTCTCATTCTAATTAAGCTAGAATGTTCTAACTTGGTGTAGACGTTCACTAGGTCAATGTTATGATGAAGTTCAAAGATGAGCATTTTCTGCTTAGGGTAAGCAGAGATAAGCATATTGATTTGTTGATTCTTTAGGGCACGATAACTTCGGTTATAATGAAGGGAGGGCGGTGAAGCTTTTGTCAATAGAGAGTCTTATAGCTAGCCTGTTGTGTGAAATCATTGTATCGTTTTTTTTAAATATCAGGGATAGCCGAAAAAAAGAGATTGAAAATCCAAAAAGTCGTATTTTTACAACTTGGAGTATGTTTAGAGGTCTTTCTCGTAAAGTCAACATAATATTTGTTGGGAACTTCTTCTACAAAGAGTCTTATTGGTAGTCTTTTATATGAAACCATCGATCAACAGTCCAACATATCAGGAGTAGAAGAACAAAAGGATCGAACATTGAAAACGGCACCCTTTCATTGTTAAGCGAAACATGCAGTGGGGGTGACTACAATCTACACATTTAGTCATCGTATAGACCTTATTCAACAGTATCGAATTCCAACTGCTTAGGGATATTTTACGTGCACTCTAATGTGTACACGGGACCGTGGTTTTCGTCCCATCCGAACTAGACAGCCGTTCTGTCTCACTGACAAGGGGGAAGCACGCCGGGAAATCGAGATGAACTTTCTCCGTGCAGAACTTTCAATTCAAGCCAAACTTTTATTGCATACGATTACGCTGGTCAGTTGGAGCTTATTTTCAAAAGTTTTGTAATAATCGGTTGGTAATTAAAGTACCATGCACATTAAACTGTTAAAACAGAAAATTTCGCCCGGTTCAAATGTTTCTTGCTATAAGTCAGCAATTTTCCGAATTCAGGGAGGCTGAATGGTTAGCATGTGCGCGCTGTATCGTAACGTCTGTCATTGAGTCAACGGGCGTCGTTTCGATCGCCAGGTTGGACGTGACATGGAATATGATGTCCAACCCCGTTTATTGCGAACGATTAAGCTGTTCAGGGGGAGTTTATTTTTAAAAGTTTTGTAATATTCGGTTGATAACTAAAGGTACCGTGCAAATTAAACTGTTAAAATAGAAAATTTGGCCCGGTTGAAATATTTCTCGCTGTAGGTCAGCTAGAATGTTTAAACTTGATCGAGTTCACAGCAGAAATAACAGTGAAACGATCAACGAACTCATAGCAGAAATAACAGTGCAAAACTTAACGAATTCATAGCAGAAATGAAATGGGGTTTTACGTCCTACTCTTCTGCACCTGACCTGGGCTAATGGAAGACGGCCATACGCCACACAGTGTGCTATGAGGGAATTTTTGCCCGGGCAAGGGATATTTTACGCGCACTCCAATGTGTACACGGGACCTCGGTTTTTCGTCCCATCCGAACGACTAGGCAGCTGTCCTTATCAGGCCCTCCTTCTGCATCACTGACAAGAGGAAACAACGCCGGAAAATCGAGATGAGCTTTCTCGGCCAATGCAAGGATCGAACACCCGACCTCCAGGCTAACGAGCCAGCGCCTTGCCCACTTAGCCACCGTGATTCCCATAAATAGCAATGAAACGATCAACGAATTTATAGCAGTAATAACACTTCAACAATTAATGAATTCGTAGCAGAAAAAACGATGAAACAATTAACGAATTCGTAGCAGAAATAACAATGAAACGTTCAACGAAATCATAGCCGAAATAAGAGTGGAACAATGAACGAATTAATAGTAGACGAGTTCATAGTAGAAAAAACAGCGAAACAATGAACGAATCATAGCAGAAACCAGAAGGCTATCAATACACTGTGAAATTTGAAACCTAAATGGCCCGGCTAGGAACAATATTTACATGCCCGTAAAAGACTACTTAACAGTTGGAATTCGAAAGAAAAGACCGTAACGACGCTGTCCGATCAAACTTTAGTTAATTCAGTCGGCGCAAAAAGATAGGTCGTTAAAACCATTTCTGTTCAGTTCATTCCATTTCCTTAAATCTATGAAAGTTGTGTGAATTGGGAATCGCGTATTACTCAACAGTTTCAGGGGAGATAAGCCGTCTTTGAGATTGGAAATCAATTTTTGATATCGACTGTGTATGATTGCTACTAGATCGATTGTGATTCAGGTTCTAATCAGTTTGGATTGAAGAATCGGGGTGGTATATGTGTGTGTGATGGGGTGGGGGTGGTGGCACAAGACGCTATATCCCATTCGCAATCACACACCTAACAAATGCAGGGTATAGGTTGCGATCAGTTCTTTCAAGATTTTCATATATTTAAGCCACTTTATTACACGCCTCATCTGAAAATGTCTGTGTTAGTGTAGATAAATGTTGACCAAATAACATCTTTCACCATTTTGACTTTCAGTTACAGAACTAGCATAGGGGCGTTTTAAGGTTTATCATGGCGGAGGCTGTACTATTTTGAGGGCCCTCTGTCGCGAGGGGAGGTTCTTGATTGATGATTGTCACCCCAATTCAATGGCTGCATTCTCATTCAGTAGTGGATTCGACAGTAACAGTGTATAGAAAACGATTGAGTTAGACTCGGGGGCCCTTTCCCTTGGCACTAGGGACCCTTTTGTCATTCGTCGGACCCTTTTGTCTGTCTTTAGAGCCCTCCCTAACTAGGGCACATTTTCATTTTTCGCATCGGTTTTAGCATTTTTCTCCCGTTTTATTTTTTCAACTGCTTTGATTTTTTTCGCGGGGAGGCTGGCGCCTCCAGCGCCTCAGCTATAAAACGCTTTTGAACTAACAGTACTATTGACAGAATACCGTTTTTTCCAGTAATGGTAACTCACTCGTTTCTTCAAGAATCATTCGGCATTCCAGGTATGCTACATTCTATTCGCTGTCTTCCATAGGAGCGGTAAGATGAGACCTGTTTGTGGGAAAATCCCTAAACAATATGCGAGGGTGGAATAATCGTACATTACTTTAAGGTTTGCGTGAAGTAATTAACATATCGAAATTACAGTTATATGCACTGAATAACCATGACACGGAGAGAGAGAGAGAGAGAGAGAGAGAGAGAGAGAGAGAGAGAGAGAGAGAGAGAGAGAGAGAGAGAAATGGGGTTTAACGTCCACTCGACGCAAACTAGGTCATTTTGGGACTAACATATGGTTTAATTTTATTTCAATAATCTGCTTGCGCATATTAACAGTGGGAGGGAACCGCAGGTCCCGGGATAAACCCAGGAGATTGGACAGGCGAGATTGTAGGTTAGGGTTAGGGTAAGCGCTAAGGTTAGGTCTTGGGTTAGGATTAGGATTAGCGATATCCCTATTTACATCTCGTGACCTTTGACCAAACGTAATGAAGACAGGATGTGACGTATATATGCACATTGAGGTTATCAAGCTATAGACCGGACTAGTAGTAAGCTATAAACGGATAAATAACAAGAGTTTATATGTATATTATTTTATTAAATTTATATATATCTTAACTCCCTGATTTACGTATATACATTATGCATGAACAATAAAAACTATATACTAGTATTTATAATTATTAAAGCTATGGTAATATTATGCTATCAAATAGCCGTATTGTCTTAATATTTGTTGTAACCGCAACCTTGACAGTTATTGTAAGAAGGATAACGGTTGTAGTTGTTGTATCCGTTACCGTATCCGTTGTTATTGTAGTTGTTATATCCCTTCCCATATTCGTTGTTATTGTGGCCATTGTTGTAACCGTTGTTGTAATTGTAGGGGCCGTTGTAACTATTGTATCCTTTATTATTGTATTGGTTGTACTTGTATAGTCCGTTGTTGTATCGGTTGTATGGCCCGTTGTTGTACCCGTTGTAGTTGTATGATTGTTTGTAAGCTCCAATCTTTCCATGTCCAACAAATCCGTTTCCAATTATACCGTGTCCGATACCGTTACCAACGATACCATGACCAATTCCGTGTCCAACAATACCGTGTCCGATACCGTTACCAACGATGTCATGCCCAATGCCGTTACCAATCTTTCCATGTCCAATAAGTCCGTGTCCGATTCCGTTTCCAATGATACCATGTCCGATACCGTTACCAACGATACCATGACCAATTCCGTTTCTAACAATACCGTGTCCAATACCGTTACCAACAATACCATGACCAATTCCGTTACCAATAACACCGACTTTGCCAGCAGCTACTATTCCGTGTCTGAGTCGGTTTCCTTGGATAGATTTGATTCCATACTAAAAAAAAATCGCGAGGGTTTATTTATAACCAAAAACTTGACAATCAAGAAATTTTACTGTGCCGCCATTATTTAGTACATGATCGAGTTTTGGCGTTACCAGGCAAAATCACAAGTAATGTTCAACTCTGGGTAATAATTTACACTTTTTATAATTTACCGTTCTGGCCCTATGAATATAAAACTGCCTTTAATACAATGTCAAGGGCGATAAGCAATAATACAACAGTGACGATGCAATACCATGTTCAACCCTCGGTAATTTCTACCAGTTTTAAATTTAAAGATGGACCTATGGGTATGCATGCCAAGTGCGATAAGCAATCATATAAAAATTTAGTATGTAATGAAACTTATTAGTGCTTTACCAAATTAGATATCAGGTTTCTTGTCTAGAAAGTTCAAGTATATCCCATCTGGGTCACGATCCTTGCCACTACATACCGCTAATTAGAAGTATTGAAGATTATTTAGTCAACAAGTTAAATTTACTTTCTGTAGATTGTTACAATGTTTTACTGTATTAGCCCAGTCTGTACAGAACAGAGGGCGAAAAAGCAAGCCCCATTTAAGATTTCAGGGTCCGGGTATGCTTATCTTAAAACTTCAAAGATATGAAATCTTATACGGAGTAGGGCAAAAGTCCTACTTTATACACCGACTGGACCATTGAAGACAAACAGGTAGATTTTGCCCGGACATCTGTATCACGATATACTCTATCAAGGAATCTTTTACGTGTACGCCAATGTGCACACTGAACATTGCTTTTCGTCCCATCCCGACAATTAGACACTATTCCCTGTCAGACCGGGCAGACCTACTGTCCTGTACAGCTAACAAGGGCAGTCAAGCCTGTACAATTGACTTTCTGGTCAAACCCCGGGAGAGAGCCCAGGACCTACTGGTTAGTTAATCAGTGTCTCTTATCACTGAGCCACCATGATCCCCATACATTAAAAACGCGGAGTTCGTAGATGAGCATATTAGGCTTAGGGTAAGCAGAGATAAGCAATTAGATTGGTTGATGATTTTGGACACTTTCACTTCAGTCAGAGTGATGAAACTTGGTGTATAGTTTCATTACATCAATACCTTGAATACGTTCGACAATGAGCATTGTCTGCCCTGGATAAGCAGAGCGATGAGCAATTTGATTGGTCGAGAATTTGAAACAAAATAACTCTCCTTCTAATTGGGGCAGAATGTTCAATCTTGGTGAAGGCGTTCATTAGGTCAGTGCCATAAAGGAGTGCGAAGATGAGCATTGTCTGCTTACAGTAAGCAGAGATAAGCAATCTGATTGGTTGATTCTTTGGGGCACGATAACTTTGGTTATAATGAAGTGAAAGTGACAAAATTCCAAATATAGATTCATTATGTCATTACCTTGACTAAGTTTGATGTTGAGAATTTCTGCGTAGATTTAGGAGCAATAAGCAATTTGACAGATCACATTGGAACATAACACCTCTGTTTCTAATTAAGGTAGAATTTGAACCGGTTGAATTGTTTCTCGTTATAACTCGGTGAGTTTTTGGCGGATTTCATTAATTCTTTTTCCTTTTTAAGATTCTTTATATAACTCTTGAGATGCGACAGAAACTGACCGTGAATATGAAAGCTTTAATATCTGCTTAGCAGATCTAGTTATTATTAAGCTTTCATATGTATTACATATGAAAGCTTATTGTTTCTGTTAAGATTAATATTATTAAGCTTTCATATTACATATGAAAGCTTATTGTTTCTGTTAAGATTATTATTGTTATTTTTTTTTTGTGTTTTGTCCACAAATCGGATTTCTCAGAATCTAACGATAGGATCGTTCTGAAACTTTTACCTATCCCCCCAAAAATGTGTGGTGGCTGTTGATTAAATATATTTTCAAAACGTTTTACGAATCCGAAATCACCGAATTTTACGAACGAAAAAACTGAAAATGCATAGTCGTAACTTTGTTATTTTTTGACCGATTTTACTAATTCTTTTTTCTTTGAATACCTTGAAAAAAATCATTTTCATCTGCTGTTTCGCATTTTCCAATTTCGAAAATTCGTCGCTGTGATTTCGAACCGGAAGTTTAGACCAATTTGAGAACTTCTTTAATAGTTGTACGATTTTCATGAAATTTAGTGTATAAGTAGATGTTACCTATGTGACTTCAAAAATATAATTATAAATGTTCTAAATTATCTCCCCTTGACGAAATTAAGGATCAAAGTTTTCAAAAAAATCGTCGAAATATAGGTCAGAATGACCTAATTTTTTTTTTTTGATACTAGACAAGTAATTACTGATTCGTACACAAAATATGGAGTTTGTCGATCGAACCGGAAGTGCCACCATCTTTAAACGTGAAAAATCAAAAAGGCTTTTTTGCTATTTTACTTACACACTCGGGAGTTATATTTTCAGAATCCTTGAAGGAATGCCTAAAAATCTATCGGATCCGAATTTTGATTTCGGTCACGTGATGGTCACCATTTTGAATTGAAAATGAAAAATAGAAGCAATTTGAAGGGCCGGGACTTTGGAACACAATAACTCTCCTTCTAATTAAGCTAGAATGTTCAAACTTGGTGTAGACGTTCACTAGGTCAATGTCATGATTGAGTTCAAAGATGAGCATTTTCTGCCTAGGGTAAGCAGAGATAAGGATGCTGATTTGTTGATTCTTTAGGGCACGATAACTTCGGTTATAATGAAGGGAGGGCGATGAAACTTTTGTCAATAGAGAGTCTAATAGCTAGCCTGTTGTTTGAAATCATTGTATCATTTTTTTAAATATCAGGGATAGCCGAAAAAAATAGATTGAAAATCCAAAAAGTCGTATTTTTACAATTTGGAGCATGTTTAGAGGTCTTTCTCGTAAAGTCAACATAATATTTTTTTGGGAACTTCTTCTACAAAGATTCTTATTGGTAGTCTTTTATATGAAACCATCGATCAACAGTCCAACATATCTGGAGTAGAAGAACAAAAGGATCGAAAATTGAAAACGGCACCCTTTCATTGTTAAGCGAAACATGCAGTGTGGGTGACTACAATCTACACATTTAGTCATCGTATAGAGCCTATTCAACAGTATCGAATTCCAACTGCTTAGGGATATTTTACGTGCACTCCAATGTGTACACGGGACCTTGGTGTTTCATCCCATCCGAACGACTAGACAGCTGTGCTTGTCAGGCCCTCCGTCCTGCCTCACTGACAACGGGGAACCACGCCGGGAAATCAAGATGAACTTTCTCCGTGCAGAACTTTCAATTCACAGGCCAAACGTTTATTGCACACGATTAAGCTGGTCAGTTGTAATAATCGGTTGGCAATTAAAGTACCGTGCACATTAAACTGTTAAAACAGAAAATTTCGCCCGGTTGAAATGTTTCTTGCTATAAGTCAGCAATTTTCCGAATTCAGGGAGGCTGAATGGTTAGCATGTGCGCGCTGTATCGTAACGTCTGTCATTGAGTCAACGAGCGTCGTTTCGATCTCCAGGTTGCACGTGACATGAAGTATGATGTCCAACCTCGTGGGTTTTCTCCGTGTCCTTCGGTTTCCTCCCAAAGGCTAAAGACCAGTAAGCGCAAGGGGAGTTTTTAAATAAAATTAAAAAACATATGTTAGTCACAAAATGACCTAGTTTGTGTCGAATGGACATTAGGCCGCATTTCTCTCTTTCTCTTTTATTTTTAAAGTTTTGTAATAATCGGTTGGTAATCAAAGGTACTGTAAAAGTGATAAAACAGAAAATTTCGCCCGGTTGTAATGTTTCTCACTTTAAAGTCAGCAATTTGCAGATTTTAAGGGGCAAACGTTTATTGCGAACGCTTCAGCTGGTCAGGGGGAGCTTATTTTTAAAAGTTTTGTAATATTCGGTTGATAACTAAAGGTACCATGCAAATTAAACTGTTCAAATAGAAAATTTGGGCCGGTTGAAATGTTATAACCAAACATATTGGAAATATTTGTCTGGCATTATTAAATCCTAATTTTATTGGTCTTATTTAAAATTAAACTTTCATTTAACTATGAACAACCCTTAACGTGTCTCTTTAAAACTATTAAGTACTCTAAAATAGTAGCTCAACCTTTTGACCTAAACTCATTAATTTACCATTTTGTTGTGAGCGACTTCTTATTCTTCCTATATGACATATTGCACGTGTCGGATTTCAAAGGGTGGGTTGGATGGCTGAATGGCTAGCACGCGCGAATGTCATTGAGTTAACTAGCGTGTTTTCGAATGCCCGGTTGTACGTGACAAGGAGTAAGGTCGCCTGTCCAACCTGACATTTTTATTTTTTTTTTCCCGCCATTTTCATTTCATTCTCTCATCCGTCTCATTACAGTAATACAAGTTTCAGTTATTTCCCTTTAGTTTTCAGATTATTGTTATGCCTGGGTGCAATGTTTCATACTATATTTAGACTTGTAACTTCGCGAGTTTTTGACCAATTTTGATAATTTTTTCTTCTTATCCTTTTATTTAGGATACTTGATACAATCAATGACACGTGACGATGAATATGAAAGCTTTCATATCTGCATGGGACAGTAGCAGATCTAGTTATTATTTTTTTTTTTTGTGTTTTATCCACAAATCGGATTTCTCAGAATCTAACCATAGGATCGTTCTGAAACTTTTACCTATCCCCCCAAAAATGGGTGGTGGCTGTTGATTAAATATATTTTCAAAACGTTTTACGTATCCGAAATCACCGAATTTTACGAACGAATGCATTTGACCTACAATGCTGTAACTTTGTGACTATTTGACCTATTTTACTAAATCTTTTTTCTTTGAGTATCTTGAGACAATTACTATAAATCTGCAGTTTCAGATTTTCGAATTTCGAAAATTCGTCGCTGTGATTTCGAACCGGAAGTTTAGACCAATTTGACAACTTCTTTAATAGTTGTACGATTTTCATGAAATTTAGTATCTAAGTAGATCTTACCGATGTGACTTCAAAAATATAATTAGAAATTTTCTAAATTATCTCCCCTTGACGAAATTAAGGATCAAAATTTTCAAAAAAATCTTCGAAATATAGGTCAGAATGACCTGATTTTTTTTTTTGATACTAGATAAGTAATTACTGATTTGTACACAAAACATGGAGTTTGTCGATCGAACCGGAAGTGCCGCCATATTTAAAAGTGAAAAATCAATAAGGCTTTTTTGCTATTTTACTTACAGACTCGGGAGTTATATTTTCTGAATCCTTGATGGAAGGCCTAAAAAATGTCGCGAATAGAATTTTGATTTCGGTCACGTCATGGTCACCATTTTGAATTGAAAATGAAAAATAGAAGCAATTTGAAGGGTCGGGACTTTGGAACACAATTACTCTCCTTCTAATTAAGCTAGAATGTTCAAACTTGGTGTAGACGTTCACTAGGTCAATGTTATGATTGAGTTTAAAGATAAGCATTTTCTGCTTAGGGTAAGCAGAGATAAGCATGCTAATTTGTTGATTCTTTAGGGCACGATAACTTCGGTTATAATGAAGGGAGGGCGGTGAAACTTTTGTCAATAGAGAGTCTAATAGCTAGTCTGTTGTGTGAAATCATTGTATTATTTTTTCTAAATATCAGGGATAGCCGAAAAAAAGAGATTGAAAATCCAAAAAGTCGTATTTTTACAATTTGGAGCATGTTTAGAGGTCTTTCTCGTAAAGGTTTAGAGGTCTTTCTCGAACTTCTTCTACAAAGAGTCTTATTGGTAGTCTTTTATATGAAACCATCGATCAACAGTCCAACATATCAGGAGTAGAAGAACAAAAGGATCGAACATTGAAAACGGCACCCTTTCATTGTTAAGCGAAACATGCAGTGTGGGTGACTACAATCTACACATTTAGTCATCGTATAGAGCTTATTCAACAGTATCGAATTCCAGCTGCTTAGGGATATTTTACGTGCACTCCAATGTGTACACGAGACCTTGGTTTTTCGTCCCATCCGAATGACTAGACAGCTGTGCTTGTCAGGCCCTCCGTTCTGCCTCACTGACAAGGGGAACCACGCCGGGAAATCGAGATGAACTTTCTCCGTGCAGAACTTTCAATTCAGGCGAAAACGTTTATTGCATACGATTAAGCTGGTCAGTTGGAGCTTATTTTTAAAAGTTTTGTAATATTCGGTTGATAACTAAAGGTACCGTGCAAATTAAACTGTTACAATAGAAAATTTGGCCCGGTTGAAATGTTTCTCGCTGTAGGTTAGCAATTTGCCGATTTTAGGGAGGTTGCGTAGCTGAATGGTTAGCACGTGCGCTCTGTATCATAACGTCTGTCATTGAGTCAACTGGCGTTGTTTCGATTTCTTGGTTGTACGTGACAAGGAGTATGGTCGCCTGTCCAACCTCGTAGGCCGTAACCGCCGCTGCCCGGGTAAAATTTCCCTCATTGCACACTTTATGGCATATGCCCTTCTTCATTAGCCCATTTTAGGAGCAAAACAGTCGGACGTTAAACCCCATTCAATTTCATTTCATTTTCTCTATGTTACTTATTTATTATAGTGGATAAATATTTTTCTGGTTCTAGCAATTATTTAATATCTGCATAGAAATCTTGCTTTGGCCAGTTTTTTTATTGCAGAGTGCCATTCTTGTTTAAACAAACATGATCCTTTGTTTAAAACATGCTTAAGAAGTCGTCACGATTTCCTACTTATAACCAAACATATTGGAAATATTAGTCTGGCATTATTAAATCCTAATTTTATTGGTCTTATTTAAAATTAAACTTTCATTTAACTATGAACAACCCTTAACGTGTCTCTTTAAAACTATTAAGTACTCTAAAACAGTAGCTCAACCTTTTGACCTAAACTCATTAATTTACCATTTTGTTGTGAGCGACTTCTTATTCTTCCTATATGACATATTGCACGTGTCTGATTTCAAAGGGGGGTTGGGTGGCTGAATGGTTAGCACGCGCGCCTGTCATTGAGTTAACTAGCGTGTTTTCGAATGCCCGGTTGTACGTGACAAGGAGTAAGGTCGCCTGTCCAACCTGCCATTTTTATTTTTTTTCCCGCCATTTTCATTTCATTTTCTTATCCGTCTCATTACAGTAATACAAGTTTCAGTTATTTCCCTTTAGTTTTCAGATTATTGTTATGCCTGGATGCAATGTTTCATACTATATTTAGACTTGTAACTTCGCGAGTTTTTGACCAATTTTAATAATTTTTTCTTCTTATCCTTTTATTTAGGATACTTGATACAATCAATGACACGTGACGATGAATATGAAAGCTTTCATATCTGCATGGGACAGTAGCAGATCTAGTTATTATTATTATTATTATTATTTACCGCGGGGGCCTAGATCTCCATGATCGAAAACAGATATCGATCTGGAATTAGATTTTCTATCACGAAACCATGTGGTGGCTACTTGATAAAATATTTTTGAAATTTTTTCGCATACCGGAAGTGACCGAACTTTGCACGTTGTCTAAAAATTGAAAATCGGCCATAGTTTCGTCAATTCTTTATCCATTTTCAAACAAATTACATTTTTGGAATCCCTGAATCTTTTCTGAGACAATGGCTATCTCACATTTTTCAATTTCGAACATTCGTCTATGACTTTTATCGTTCGAAAATTGAAAACATGTTGTTTACGAGACAATTTTTGTCATTTTTCAAAATTTTCAAATTTGACCTACATTTTTGGATACCTGAAGTCCATCCGATTCCAGTAATATAAGTTTCGTTCCGAGTTATCGCCCTTTATTTTTCGATTTTTTTCGAATTTTCTTCCCATTTTGTCAGCTCGAGTTTCGTTTTATGGTAGAATTGACGTTTCTGAATACTTCTGAAACATGAAGTTATAGTCCAATACCAACGTATAAAGCAATTTCGACAAGAATCTTTAAACCGGAAGTGGTCGAAATAATGTTCAATATTTTGAAAAAAATGGGTATTTTTGGGAAAAACTTGATTTCTCCGCCCGATATCAATGGATTAAAGAAATTAGAGTACCATTGGACTGCACTAGGATTGTGCTATCGTATGATACCCAACTCGTACGGATACGATGAGCAGGCAGCAAAATATGGCACGCTGAAAATCAAGTATTTTCTGATTTGGAGCGTTTTTGGACGCCTGTATCTCGAAAACTTAACCGCAACTTTTTTTTTAAATTGTTTCTATCGACAATCCTTTCGGAGGTATTTTGCATGAAGCCATCTAATAAGACTTTGAAATATCTGGAATAGGTGAAATAACGGACTGAAAATCGAAAAAAGTCGAAAAATCGTGAAATTTTGGAAAATGCTCTGCTATTTTTTTATTTTCAGAGATTTTCAAAAAAAGATTGTATATTCAGATAGCTGACCTAATTACGATTCTAACGATGTATAATATGTATGTAGTTATTGAAATTTAATTTTCGATATTTTAAATTTTTGGCATTTTTGGCACTTTTGAACATAGGATTTCTCAGGGGCATTTTATCTGATCAGATAATGTGATATATCATTACAGAGCCCTGTGGCTATTTTAGTGCCCAAACCGGCTATTAAAACTATTCCGACAATAATAACCATACCGGAAGTATTAAAAAAATGAAAAAAAAAAGTTAAAAACATTGTCGCACTTGCGAAAAACTTGATTTCTCCCTTAGGTAATAGCGGACCAAAAGAACTAAAGTGTCGTTGGATAGCCCTATTAATGGACCATCATATGGTATCTAAATAATACGATATCGATGGTAAGGAAAAAAATTTTTGTATGCCAAAAATCTAGTATTTTCCGATTTTTTAACATACTGAGACGCCCTTTTCTCGAAAACGACGGCGCAGATTTTTCTTAAACTTTTCTTACTCAAAGTCCTATCGATTGTCTATATAGTGAATCCAAAATGAAAAGCATTGAAATAATATAGGTGGTCCAAAAATGGCATCAAACTTTGAAAAAAATTGAAAAATCGTTAAATTTTTGTAAACGCTCTTTAATTTATCTTTTTTTCCAAAACTACTCAATGGATGTTTCTGACACTTCTAGTACAGAAAGTTAAGTATCCAAAGAACTTCGTAAAGCTATCACAACAACGATCGTAAAACCGGAAGTAGTCGAAAAAATGTCCGATATTTTGAAAAAAAATAATTTTTTTACAAAAACCTTTTTTATTTATGAATATTTTTTGATGACATTTTACACAGGGTTAAAATATCATCGTACTTGAGCAGAAATGAGAAAAAAAAGTTGTCTCGGTAATTTGCGTTAGCCGCCATCGGCTAATTTAGTTTTTCGTACCCAGAAAAATTATTTATTGTTCGATTTGTATAAAACAAAGTTCATATGCTCCGTGGTCCCAATTGTAATTTTTTTTGTTACTGTGAAATTTTTCTGTCGGCAACGGAAGTGACGTAATATTAACAAAAACTACAATTTTGACAGTTCGGTACACTTTTTGAAAGCAAAAATTATTTTTTTTCAAAACTGATATAACTAAAAGGATGCACCCTGCAAAGGTGCACAAAATCCTTAGCTCAGATTTTTTAATTTCAATTTCATTTTCGGGCAATTTCGAATAAAATGTAAAATAAAGTGTAAAATTCAGTTATTTACAATTCATTCAGCGTCTTCATATTTTGAAATATTTATTTGTAATTTTCATAAACTCGTAGCAATAATCCAGACGAAGAGAATGTATGCGAAAATAAGTTTGTAATATGAGCAGTTGCCGAGAAATATGCAATTTTGCATGCATCACTTTTCACGTTATTTTGCCTATTAAAGAGTGAATTATTATTCGATTTGCAATATTTTTTTTCCATTTGATGCCTAATGCCAATTTGGACTAGGTCAAGCCAATTTTACATTTTCACTGTGACCGGAAATGACGTCATTTGGGCAAAAACAGTATTTTAACCTAAAAAACAAATATTTTATTCAAATGAGTCTGCCTTATAATGTTTTTAAAATTATGATATTTGATTCCCATCAACGAATAGAATGAAGCCATACGACCACACAGATACCACAAAATGGTTTCTAACTTGTACGGTTACAGAGAAATAGGCGATCTTCTATAAGTCACTTTTCAAGGTTTTTGGTCTATAAAAGTGTCAATTATTATTTGATTTTTATAATTTATTTACCATTTGATGCCTTATGCCATTTATGACTTCTATGAACCAAGTTAACATTTTCAATATCACCGGAAGTAATGTAATTTTTGCAAAAAACGTATTTTTAGCCTTCAAAACAAACATTTTTTTGAAGTGATTTATATTTATTATTCGTTTAACTTTATAACGTCTGACTCTAATGGGCAGTAAGATTGAATCAATACCATCATATTGATATCAAGAAAAGGCTTCTAGCATGTTCCCTTGTCGAATAATAGCCTATTTTCCCAGGGTCACTTTTAAGTTTTTTACCTTCTTAATTTCAGTTTATGGGTTATAGGTTAATTATTTATTGCCCGATATGTATAAAACAAAGTTTCTATTTTGTATGTTGCGAATTTTCGACTTATTGTTCACCTATAAAAAATTTCTTTCGACACCGGAAGTGACGTAATTTTGCCATAATTTACAATTTTGGCCGGTCTTTTCGCCAGCAAATATTACTTTTACATATGATAGAGGGTGTCACTGAACCAAAACAACTAAAGTATAGTTTGGTAACTCAATGGGTCGGCTATGGTATGGTATAATAAACTTCCTGTATGATTCCTGAAAGCCGGTTCAGTGCTGCTTGCAGGTCTAGTTATTATTATTATTATTATTTACCGCGGGGGCCTAGATCTCCATGATCGAAAACAGATATCGATCTGAAATTAGATTTTCTATTGGGAAACCACGTGGTGGCTCCTTGATAAAATATTTTTGAAATTTCTGCGCATACCGGAAGTGACCGAACTTTGCACGTTGTCTAAAAATTGAAAATCGGCCATAGTTTCGTCAATTCTTTATCCATTTTCAAACAAATTACATTTTTGGAATCCCTGAATCTTTTCTGAGACAATGGCTATCTCACATTTTTCAATTTCGAACATTCGTCTATGACTTTTATCGTTCGAAATTTGAAAACATGTTGTTTACGAGACAATTTTTGTCATTTTTCAAAATTTTCAAATTTGACCTACATTTTTGGATACCTGAAGTCCATCCGATTCCAGTAATATAAGTTTCATTCAGAGTTATCGCCCTTTATTTTTCGATTTTTATCGAATTTTCTTCCCATTTTGCGAGCTCGGGTTTCGTTTTATGGTAGAATTGACGTTTCTGAAACTTCTGGAACATGAAGTTATAGTCCAATACCAACTGATAAAGCAATTTCGACACGGATCTTTAAACCGGAAGTGGTCGAAATAATGTTCAATATTTTGAAAAAAATGCAAAAAATGGATATTTTGGGGAAAAACGCGATTTCTCCGCCCGATATCAACGGATTAAAGAAATTAGGGTACCATTGGACTGCACTAGGATTGTACTATCGTATGATACCCAATTCATACGGATACGATGAGCAGGAAGCAAAATATGGCACGCTGAAAATCAAGTATTTTCTGATTTGGAGCGTTTTTGGACGCCTGTATCTCGAAAACTTAACCGCAACTTTTTTTTTAACTTTCTCTATCGAGAGTCCATTCGATAGTCTTGTGAATTATGCCACCCAATAAGACTTTGAAATGTCTGGAATAGGTGAAATAACGGACTGAAAATCGAAAAAAGTCGAAAAATCGTGAAATTTTGGAAAATGCTCTACTATTTTTTTATTTTGAGAGATTTTCAAAAAAAGATTGTATATTCAGATAGCTGACCTAATTACGATTCTAACGATGTATAATATATATGTATGTAGTTATTGAAATTTAATTTTGATATTTTAAATTTTTTGCATTTTTGGCACTTTTCAACATAGGATTTCTCAGGGGCATTTTATCTGATCAGATAATGCAATATATCATTACAGAGCCCTGTGGCTATTTTAGTGCCCAAACCGGCTATTAAAACTATTCCGAAAATAATAACCATACCGGAAGTATTCAAAAAATGAAAAAAAAAGGTTAAAAACATTGTCGCACTTGCGAAAAACTTGATTTCTCCCTTAGGTAATAGCGGACCAAAAGAACTAAAGGGTCGTTGGAAAGCCCTATTAATGGACCATCATATGGTATCTAAATAATACGATTTCGATGGTAGGGAAATAAATTATTGTATGCCAAAAATCTAGTATTTTCCGATTTTTTAACATTCTGAGACGCCCTTTTCTCGAAAACGACGCCGCAGATTTTTCTTAAACTTTTCTTACTCAAAGTCCTATCGGTTGTCTATATAGTGAATCCAAAATGAAAAGCATTGAAATAATATAGGTGGTCCAAAAATGGCATCAAACTTTGAAAAAAATTGAAAAATCATTAAATTTTTGTAAACGCTCTTTAATTTATCTTTTTTTCCAAAACTACTCAACGGATGTTTCTGACACTTCTGGTACAGAAAGTTAAGTATCGAAAGAACTTCGTAAAGCTATCGCGACAATGATCGTAAAACCGGAAGTAGTCGAACAAATGTCCGATATTTTGAAAAAAAAATAATTTTTTTACGAATACCTTTTTTATTTATGAATATATTTTGATGGTATTTTACACAGGGTTAAAATATCATCGTACTTGAGCAGAAATGAGAAAACAAATTGTCAGGGTAATTTGCGTTAGCCGCCATCGGCTAATTTAGTTTTTCGTACCCAGAAAAATTATTTATTGTTCGATTTGTATAAAACAAAGTTCATATGCTCCGTGGTCCCAATTGTAATTTTTTTTGTTACGGTAAAATTTTTCTGTCGGCAACGAAAGTGACGTAATATTAACAAAAACTACAATTTTGACAGTTCGGTACCACTTTTTGAAAGCAAATATTTTTTTTTTCAAAACTGATATAACTAAAAGGATGCACCCTGCAAAGATGCACAAAATCCTTAGCCCAGATTTTTTAATTTCAATTTCATTTTCGGGCAATTTCGAATAAAATGTAAAATAAAGTGTAAAATTCAGTTATTTACAATTCATTCAGCGTCTTCATATTTTGAAATATTTATTTGTAATTTTCATAAACTCGTAGCAATAATCCAGACGAAGAGAATGTATGCGAAAATTAGTTTGTAATATGAGCAGTTGCCGAGAAATATGCAATTTTGCATGCATCACTTTTCACGTTATTTTGCCTATAAAAGAGTGAATTATCATTCGATTTGCAATATTTTTTTTCCATTTGATGCCTAATGCCAATTTGGACTAGGTCAAATCAATTTTACTTTTTCACTGTGACCGGAAATGACGTCATTTGGGCAAAAACTGTATTTTTAACCCAAAAAACAAATATTTTATTCAAATGAGTCTGCCTTATAATATTTTTAAAATTATGATATTTGATTCCCATCAACGAATAGAATGAAGCCATACGACCATACAGATACCACAAAATGGTTTCTAACTTGTATGGTTACAGAGAAATAGGCGATCTTCTATAAGTCACTTTTCAAGGTTTTTGGTCTATAAAAGTCTCAATTATTATTCGATTTTTATAATTTTCTTACCATTTGATGCCTTATGCCATTTATGGCTTCTATGAACTAAGTTAACATTTTCAATATCACCGGAAGTAATGTAATTTTTGCAAAAAACGTATTTTAAGCCTTCAAAACAAACATTTTTTTGAAGGGATTTATATTTATTATTCGTTTAACTTATAACGTCTGACTCTAATGGGCAGTAAGATAACGTCTGACTCTAATGGGCAGTAAGATTGAATCAATACCATCATATTGATATCAAAAAAAGCCTTCTAGCATGTTCCCTTGTCGAATAATAGCCAATTTTCCCAGGGTCACTTTTAAGTTTTTTACCTTCTTAATTTCAGTTTATGGGTTATAGGGTAATTATTTATTGCCCAATATGTATAAAACAAAGTTTGTATTTTGTGTGTTGCGAATTTTCGACTTATTTTTCACCTATAAAAATATCTTTCGGTACCGGAAGTGACGTAATTTTGCCATAATTTACAATTTTGACCGGTCTTTTCGCCAGCAAATATTACTTTTACATATGATAGAGGGTGTCACTGAAGCAAAACAACTAAAGTATAGTTTGGTAGCTCAATGGATCGGCTATGGCATAAGTAACTTCCTGTATGATTCCTGAAAGCCGGTTCAGTGCTGCTTGCAGGTCTAGTTAAGCTTTCATATTACATATGAAAGCTTATTGTTTCTGTTAAGATTATTAAGCTTTCATATTACATATGAAAACTTATTGTTTCTGTTAAAGTTATTATTAAGCTTTCATATGTATTACATATGAAAGCTTATTGTTTCTGTTAAGATTAATATTATTATTATTTTTTAGGGTTTCACACTGCGTAGCTTGTGTGAAACACTATTGTTTTTGTTAAAATTATTATTAGGCTTTCAGACTTTCGTCTGAAAGCCTATTGAGATTACTAAAATTATTATTAAGCTTTCATATTACATATGAAAGCTTATTGTTTCTGTTAAAGTTATTATTAAGCTTTCATATTACATATGAAAGCTTATTGTTTCTGTTAAGATTATTATTGTTATTTTTTTTTTGTGTTTTGTCCACAAATCGGATTTCTCAGAATCTAACGATAGGATCGTTCTGAAACTTTTACCTATCCCCCCAAAAATGTGTGGTGGCTGTTGATTAAATATATTTTCAAAACGTTTTACGAATCCGAAATCACCGAATTTTACGAACGAAAAAACTGAAAATGCATAGTCGTAACTTTGTTATTTTTTGACCGATTTTACTAATTCTTTTTTCTTTGAATACCTTGAAAAAAATCATTTTCATCTGCAGTTTCGCATTTTCCAATTTCGAAAATTCGTCGCTGTGATTTCGAACCGGAAGTTTAGACCAATTTGAGAACTTCTTTAATAGTTGTACGATTTTCATGAAATTTAGTGTATAAGTAGATGTTACCTATGTGACTTCAAAAATATAATTATAAATGTTCTAAATTATCTCCCCTTGACGAAATTAAGGATCAAAGTTTTCAAAAAAATCGTCGAAATATAGGTCAGAATGACCTAATTTTTTTTTTTTGATACTAGACAAGTAATTACTGATTCGTACACAAAATATGGAGTTTGTCGATCGAACCGGAAGTGCCACCATCTTTAAACGTGAAAAATCAAAAAGGCTTTTTTGCTATTTTACTTACAGACTCGGGAGTTATATTTTCAGAATCCTTGAAGGAATGCCTAAAAATCTATCGGATCCGAATTTTGATTTCGGTCACGTGATGGTCACCATTTTGAATTGAAAATGAAAAATAGAAGCAATTTGAAGGGCCGGGACTTTGGAACACAATAACTCTCCTTCTAATTAAGCTAGAATGTTCAAACTTGGTGTAGACGTTCACTAGGTCAATGTCATGATTGAGTTCGAAGATGAGCATTTTCTGCCTAGGGTAAGCAGAGATAAGGATGCTGATTTGTTGATTCTTTAGGGCACGATAACTTCGGTTATAATGAAGGGAGGGCGATGAAACTTTTGTCAATAGAGAGTCTAATAGCTAGCCTGTTGTTTGAAATCATTGTATCATTTTTTTAAATATCAGGGATAGCCGAAAAAAATAGATTGAAAATCCAAAAAGTCGTATTTTTACAATTTGGAGCATGTTTAGAGGTCTTTCTCGTAAAGTCAACATAATATTTTTTTGGGAACTTCTTCTACAAAGATTCTTATTGGTAGTCTTTTATATGAAACCATCGATCAACAGTCCAACATATCTGGAGTAGAAGAACAAAAGGATCGAAAATTGAAAACGGCACCCTTTCATTGTTAAGCGAAACATGCAGTGTGGGTGACTACAATCTACACATTTAGTCATCGTATAGAGCTTATTCAACAGTATCGAATTCCAACTGCTTAGGGATATTTTACGTGCACTCCAATGTGTACACGGGACCTTGGTGTTTCATCCCATCCGAACGACTAGACAGCTGTGCTTGTCAGGCCCTCCGTCCTGCCTCACTGACAACGGGGAACCACGCCGGGAAATCAAGATGAACTTTCTCCGTGCAGAACTTTCAATTCACAGGCCAAACGTTTATTGCACACGATTAAGCTGGTCAGTTGTAATAATCGGTTGGCAATTAAAGTACCGTGCACATTAAACTGTTAAAACAGAAAATTTCGCCCGGTTGAAATGTTTCTTGCTATAAGTCAGCAATTTTCCGAATTCAGGGAGGCTGAATGGTTAGCATGTGCGCGCTGTATCGTAACGTCTGTCATTGAGTCAACGAGCGTCGTTTCGATCTCCAGGTTGCACGTGACATGAAGTATGATGTCCAACCTCGTGGGTTTTCTCCGTGTCCTTCGGTTTCCTCCCAAAGGCTTAAGACCAGTAAGCGCAAGGGGAGTTTTTAAATAAAATTAAAAAACATATGTTAGTCACAAAATGACCTAGTTTGTGTCGAATGGACATTAGGCCGCATTTCTCTCTTTCTCTTTTATTTTTAAAGTTTTGTAATAATCGGTTGGTAATCAAAGGTACTGTAAAAGTGATAAAACAGAAAATTTCGCCCGGTTGTAATGTTTCTCACTTTAAAGTCAGCAATTTGCAGATTTTAAGGGGCAAACGTTTATTGCGAACGCTTCAGCTGGTCAGGGGGAGCTTATTTTTAAAAGTTTTGTAATATTCGGTTGATAACTAAAGGTACCATGCAAATTAAACTGTTCAAATAGAAAATTTGGGCCGGTTGAAATGTTATAACCAAACATATTGGAAATATTTGTCTGGCATTATTAAATCCTAATTTTATTGGTCTTATTTAAAATTAAACTTTCATTTAACTATGAACAACCCTTAACGTGTCTCTTTAAAACTATTAAGTACTCTAAAATAGTAGCTCAACCTTTTGACCTAAACTCATTAATTTACCATTTTGTTGTGAGCGACTTCTTATTCTTCCTATATGACATATTGCACGTGTCGGATTTCAAAGGGGGGGTTGGATGGCTGAATGGCTAGCACGCGCGAATGTCATTGAGTTAACTAGCGTGTTTTCGAATGCCCGGTTGTACGTGACAAGGAGTAAGGTCGCCTGTCCAACCTGACATTTTTATTTTTTTTTCCCGCCATTTTCATTTCATTCTCTCATCCGTCTCATTACAGTAATACAAGTTTCAGTTATTTCCCTTTAGTTTTCAGATTATTGTTATGCCTGGGTGCAATGTTTCATACTATATTTAGACTTGTAACTTCGCGAGTTTTTGACCAATTTTGATAATTTTTTCTTCTTATCCTTTTATTTAGGATACTTGATACAATCAATGACACGTGACGATGAATATGAAAGCTTTCATATCTGCATGGGACAGTAGCAGATCTAGTTATTATTATTTTTTTTTTTGTGTGTTTTCTGCAAATCGGATTTCTCAGAATCTATCCATAGGATCTTTCTGAAATTTTGACCTACCCCCCCAAAAATGGGGTGCGAACCTTGATTAAATATATTTTCGAAACGTTTTACGAATCCGAAATCACCGAATTTTACGAACGAAAAAAATGACAATGCATAGTCGTAACTTTGTTATTTTTTGACCGATTTTACTAATTCTTTTTTCTTTGAATACCTTTAAAAAAACCATTTTCATCTGCAGTTTCACATTTTCGAATTTCGAAAATTCGTCGCTGTGATTTCGAACCGGAAGATTAGACCAATTTGACAACTTCTTTAATAGTTGTACGATTTTCATGAAATTTAGTATCTAAGTAGATCCTACCGATGTGACTTCAAAAATATAATTAGAAATTTTCTAAATTATCTCCCCTTGACGAAATTAAGGATCAAAATTTTCAAAAAAATCATCGAAATATAGGTCAGAATGACCTGATTTTTTTTTTGGATACTAGATAAGTAATTACTGATTTGTACACAAAATATGGAGTTTGTCGATCGAACCGGAAGTGCCGCCATATTTAAAAGTGAAAAATCAATAAGGCTTTTTTGCTATTTTACTTACAGACTCGGGAGTTATATTTTCTGAATCCTTGTAGGAAGGCCTAAAAAATGTCGCGAATAGAATTTTGATTTCGGTCACGTGATGGTCACCATTTTGAATTGAAAATGAAAAATAGAAGCAATTTGAAGGGTCGGGACTTTGGAACACAATTACTCTCCTTCTAATTAAGCTAGAATGTTCAAACTTGGTGTAGACGTTCACTAGGTCAATGTTATGATTGAGTTCAAAGATGAGCATTTTCTGCTTAGGGTAAGCAGAGATAAACAAGCTAATTTGTTGATTCTTTAGGGCACGATAACTTCGGTTATAATGAAGGGAGGGCGGTGAAACTTTTGTCAATAGAGAGTCTAATAGCTAGCCTGTTGTGTGAAATCATTGTATTATTTTTTCTAAATATCAGGGATAGCCGAAAAAAAGAGATTGAAAACCCAAAAAGTCGTATTTTTACAATTTGGAGCATGTTTAGAGGTCTTTCTCGTAAAGTCAACATAATATTTTTTGGGAACTTCTTGTACAAAGAGTCTTATTGGTAGTCTTTTATATGAAACCATCGATCAACAGTCCAACATATCAGGAGTAGAAGAACAAAAGGATCGAACATTGAAAACGGCACCCTTTCATTGTTAAGCGAAACATGCAGTGTGGGTGACTACAATCTACACATTTAGTCATCGTATAGAGCTTATTCAACAGTATCGAATTCCAACTGCTTAGGGATATTTTACGTGCACTCCAATGTGTACACGGGACCTTGGTTTTTCGTCCCATCCGAATGACTAGACAGCTGTGCTTGTCAGGCCCTCCGTTCTGCCTCACTGACAAGGGGAACCACGCCGGGAAATCGAGATGAACTTTCTCCGTGCAGAACTTTCAATTCAGGCGAAAACGTTTATTGCATACGATTAAGCTGGTCAGTTGGAGCTTATTTTCAAAAGTTTTGTAATAATCGGTTGGTAATTAAAGTACCGTGCACATTAAACTGTTAAAACAGAAAATTTCGCCCGGTTGAAATGTTTCTTGCTATAAGTCAGCAATTTTCTGAATTCAGGGAGGCTGAATGGCTGAATGGTTAGCATGTGCGCACTGTATCGTAACGTCTGTCATTGAGTCAACGGGCGTCGTTTCGATCTCCAGGTTGCACGTGACATGAAGTATGATGTCCAACCTTGTGGGTTTTCTCCGTGTTCTTCGGTTTCCTCCCAACGGCTAAAGACCTGTAAGCGCAGGGGGAGTTTTTAAATAAAATTAAAAAACATATGTTAGTCCCGAAATGACCTAGTTTGTGTCGAATGGACATTAGGCCGCATTTCTCTCTTTCTCTTTTATTTTTAAAGTTTTGTAATAATCGGTTGGTAATCAAAGGTACTGTAAAAGTGATAAAACAGAAAATAATCGGTTGGTAATCAAAGGTACTGTAAAAGTCATAAAACAGAAAATTTCGCCCGGTTGTAATGTTTCTCACTTTAAAGTCAGCAATTTCCCGATTTTAAGTGGCAAACGTTTATTGCGAACGCTTAAGCTGGTCAGGGGGGAGCTTATTTTTAAAAGTTTTGTAATATTCGGTTGATAACTAAAGGTACCGTGCAAATTAAACTGTTACAATAGAAAATTTGGCCCGGTTGAAATGTTTCTCGCTGTAGGTCAGCAATTTGCCGATTTTAGGGAGGTTGCGTGGCTGAATGGTTAGCACGTGCGCTCTGTATCATAACGTCTGTCATTGAGTCAACTGCCGTTGTTTCGATTTTTTGGTTGTACGTGACAAGGAGTATGGTTGCCTGTCCAACCTCGTAGGCCGTAACCGCCGCTGCCCGGGTAAAATTTCCCTCATTGCACACATTATGGCATATGCCCGTCTTCATTAGCCCATTTTAGGAGCAGAACAGTCGGACGTTAAACCCCATTCAATTTCATTTCATTTTCTCTATGTTGCTTATTTATTATAGTGGATAAATATTTTTCTGGTTCTAGCAATTATTTAATTTCTGCATAGAAATCTTGCTTTGGCCAGTTTTTTTTATTGCAGAGTGCCATTCTTGTTTAAACAAACATGATCCTTTGTTTAAAACATGCTTAAGAAGTCGTCACGATTTCCTACTTATAACCAAACATATTGGAAATATTAGTCTGGCATTATTAAATCCTAATTTTATTGGTCTTATTTAAAATTAAACTTTCATTTAACTATGAACAACCCTTAACGTGTCTCTTTAAAACTATTAAGTACTCTAAAACAGTAGCTCAACCTTTTGACCTAAACTCATTAATTTACCATTTTGTTGTGAGCGACTTCTTATTCTTCCTATATGACATATTGCACGTGTCTGATTTCAAAGGGGGGTTGAGTGGCTGAATGGTAAGCACGCGCGCCTGTCATTGAGTAAACTAGCGTGTTTTCGAATGCCCGGTTGTACGTGACAAGGAGTAAGGTCGCCTGTCCAACCTGCCATTTTTAATTTTTTTTTCCCGCCATTTTCATTTCATTTTCTCATCCGTCTCATTACAGTAATACAAGTTTCAGTTATTTCCCTTTAGTTTTCAGATTATTGTTATGCCTGGGTGCAATGTTTCATACTATATTTAGACTTGTAACTTCGCGAGTTTTTGACCAATTTTAATAATTTTTTCTTCGTATCCTTTTATTTAGGTTACTTGATACAATCAATGACACGTGACGATGAATATGAAAGCTTTCATATCTGCATGGGACAGTAGCAGATCTAGTTTATTATTATTATTTTATTTTTCGGGGGAGCCTATTTCTCAGTGTCTGTAACAGATACAGATCTGGGACGTAATTTTCTATCAGGAAACCATATAGTGGCCATCCCTTCCACTGTATTTGAAACTTCTGCGCAGACCGGAAGTGGCCGAATTTTGTGCGGTGCCAAAAAATTAAAAAACGGCCGTAGATTCGTCAATTCTGTACCTATTTTCATACAAATTACATTTTTGGAAACCCTGAGTCTTTTCTCGGACGATAGCAGTTGAAAATTTTGCAATTTAGAAACTTCGCCGCTGACTTCTAGCATTCGAAAAATGAAAATATGTTGTTTAAGACACATTTTTTGTTATTTTTCAAAATTTTCAAATTTGACCTACATTTTTGAATACCTGAAGGCAATACGGTTCCAGTAATATAAGTTTCATTCAGAGTCATCGCCCTTTATTTTTCGATTTTTTTCGAATTTTCTTCACATTTTGTGAGCTTAAGTTTCGTTTTACGGCCGGATCGACGTTTCTGAAATTCCTGGAACATGAAGTAATATGGTCAAACCACCGTTTAAAGCAATTTCAACAACAATCCGTAAACCGGAAGTAGTCGAAATACTATGCGATATTTTGAAAAAAAACGTGAAAAATTGGTGTTTTGGGTAAAAACACGATTTTTCCGTCCGATATCAACGGATTAAACAAATTAAGGTATCATTTGGTCGGGCGGTAATTGGACCACTGAATGATATCCAATTCGTACGGACACGGTCAGCAGGAAGCAAAATATGGCTCGCTGAAAATCAAGTATTTTCTGATTTGGAGCGTTTTTAGATGCCTGTATCTCGAAAACTGCTCCACAGTTTTTTATGAAACTTTCTCTATCGAGAGACCTTGCAGTAGTCTTGTGTACGAAACATTCCATTACGACTTTGAAATATCTGGAAAAGGTGAAATAACGGACTGAAAATCGAAAAAAGTCGAAAAATCGTGAAATTTTGGAAAATGCTCTGCTATTTTTTTATATTAAGAGATTTTCAAAAAAAAATTGTATATTCAGATAGCTGACCTAATTACGATTCTATCGATGTATAATATGTATGTAGTTATTGAAATTTAATTTTCGATATTTTAAATTTTTTGCATTTTTGGCACTTTTGAACCTAGGATTTCTCAGGGGCATTTTATCTGATCAGATAATATAATATATCATTACAGAGCCCTGTGGCTATTTTAGTGCCTAAACCGGTTATCAAAACTATATCGACAATAATAACCATACCGGAAGTATTCAAAAAATGTAAAAAAAGGTTAAAAACTATGTCGCACTTGCAAAAAACTTGATTTCTCCCTTAGGTAATAGCGGACCAAAAGAACTAAAGTGTCGTTGGATAGCCCTATTAATGGACCATCATATGGTATCTAAATAATACGATATCGATGGTAAGGAAATAAATTATTGTGTGCCAAAAATCTAGTATTTTCCGATTTTTTAACATTCTGAGACGTCCTTTTCTCGAAAACGACGCCGCAGATTTTTCTTAAACTTTTCTTACTCAAAGTCCTATCGGTTGTCTATATAGTGAATCAAAAATGAAAAGCATTGAAATAATATAGGTGGTCCAAAAATGGCACCAAACTTTGAAAAAATTGAAAAATCGTTAAATTTTTGTAAACGCTCTTTAGTTTATCTTTTTTTTTCAAAACTGCTCAATGGATGTTTCTGACATTTCTGGTACAGAAAGTTAAGTATCCAAAGAACTTCGTAAAGCTATCACAACAACGATCGTAAAACCGGAAGTAGTCGAAAAAATGTCCGATATTTTGAAAAAAATTATTTTTTTTACGAAAATCTTTTTTATTTATGAATATTTTTTTGATGATATTTTACACGGGGTTAAACTATCATCCTACTTGAGCAGAAATGAGAAAAAAAAATTGTCTCGGTAATTTGTGTTAGCCGCCATCGGCTAATTTAGTTTTTCGTACCCAGAAAAATTATTTATTTTTCGATTTGTATAAAACAAAGTTCATATGCACCGTGGTCCCAATTGTAATTTTTTTTGTTACGGTGAAGTTTTTCTGTCGGCAACGGAAGTGACGTAATATTAACAAAAACTACAATTTTGACAGTTCGGTACCACATTTTGAAAGCAAATATTATTTTTTTTCAAAACTGATATAACTAAAAGGATGCACCCTGCAAAGGTGCACAAAATCCTTAGCTCATATTTTTTAATTTCAATTTCATTTTCGGGCAATTTCGAATAAAATGTAAAATAAAGTGTAAAATTCAGTTATTTACAATTCATTCAGCGTCTTCATATTTTGAAATATTTATTTGTAATTTTCATAAACTCGTAGCAATAATCCAGACGAAGAGAATGTATGCGAAAATTAGTTTGTAATATGAGCAGTTGCCGAGAAATATGCAATTGTGCATGCATCACTTTTCACGTTATTTTGCCTATAAAAGAGTGAATTATTATTCGATTTGCAATATTTTTTTTCCATTTGATGCCTAATGCCATTTTGGACTAGGTCAAGTCAATTTTACATTTTCACTGTGACCGGAAATGACGTCTTTTGGGCAAAAACTGTATTTTTAACCTAAAAAACTAAAATTTTATTCAAATCAGTCTCCCTTATAATATTTTTAAAATTATGATATTTGATTCTCATCAACGAATAGAATGAAGCCATAAGACCAAACAGATACCACAAAATGGTTTCTAACTTGTACGTTTACAGAGAAATAGGCGATCTTCTATAAGTCACTTTTCAAGGTTTTTGGTATATAAAAGTGCCAATTATTATTCGATTTTTATAATTTTTTTACCATTTGATACCTTATGCAATTTATGACTTCTATGAACCAAGTTAACATTTTCAATATCACCGGAAGTAATGTAATTTTTGCAAAAAAACGTATTTTTAGCCTTCAAAACAAACATTTTTTAGAAGTGATTTATATTCATTATTCGTTTAACTTTATAACGCCTGACTCTAATGGGCAGTAAGAGTGAATCAATACCATCATATTGATATCAAGAAAAGGCTTCTAGCATGTTCCCTTGTCGAATAATAACCAATTTTCCCAGGGTCACTTTTAAGTTTTTTACCTTCTTAATTTCAGTTTATGGGTTATAGGTTAATTATTTATTGCCCGAAATGTATAAAACAACGTTTGGATTTTGTATGTTGCGAATTTTCGACTTATTTTTCACCTATAAAAATTTCTTTCGGCACCGGAAGTGACTTAATTTTGCCATAATTTACAATTTTGACTGGTCTTTTCGCCAGCAAATATTACTTTTACATATGATAGAGGGTGTCACTAAAGCAAAACAAACTAAAGTATAGTTTGGTAGCTCAATGGATCGGCTATGGTATAATAAACTTCCTGTATGATTCCTGAAAGCCGGTTCAGTGCTGCTTGCAGGTCTAGTTATTATTAAGCTTTCATATTACATATGAAAGCTTATTGTTTCTGTTAAAGTTATTATTAAGCTTTCATATTACATATGAAAGCTTATTGTTTCTGTTAAAGTTATTATTATTATTAAGCTTTCATATTACATATGAAAGCTTATTGTTTCTGTTAAAGTTATTATTATTATTAAGCTTTCATATTACATATGAAAGCTTATTGTTTCTGTTAAGATTATTATTGTTATTTTTTTTTTGTGTTTTGTCCACAAATCGGATTTCTCAGAATCTAACGATAGGATCGTTCTGAAACTTTTACCTATCCCCCCAAAAATGGGTGGTGGCTGTTGATTAAATATATTTTCAAAACGTTTTACGAATCCGAAATCACCGAATTTTACGAACGAAAAAACTGACAATGCATAGTCGTAACTTTGTTATTTTTTGACCGATTTTACTAATTCTTTTTTCTTTGAATACCTTGAAAAAAATCATTTTCATCTGCAGTTTCGCATTTTCCAATTTCGAAAATTCGTCGCTGTGATTTCGAACCGGAAGTTTAGACCAATTTGAGAACTTCTTTAATAGTTGTACGATTTTCATGAAATTTAGTGTGTAAGTAGATGTTACCGATGTGACTTCAAAAATATAATTATAAATGTTCTAAATTATCTCCCCTTGACGAAATTAAGGATCAAAGTTTTCAAAAAAATCGTCGAAATATAGGTCAGAATGACCTAATTTTTTTTTTTTGATACTAGACAAGTAATTACTGATTCGTACACAAAATATGGAGTTTGTCGATCGAACCGGAAGTGCCACCATCTTTAAACGTGAAAAATCAAAAAGGCTTTTTTGCTATTTTACTTACAGACTCGGGAGTTATATTTTCAGAATCCTTGAAGGAATGCCTAAAAATCTATCGGATCCGAATTTTGATTTCGGTCACGTGATGGTCACCATTTTGAATTGAAAATGAAAAATAGAAGCAATTTGAAGGGCCGGGACTTTGGAACACAATAACTCTCCTTCTAATTAAGCTAAAATGTTTAAACTTGGTGTAGACGTTCACTAGGACAATGTCATGATTGAGTTCAAAGATGAGCATTTTCTGCTTAGGGTAAGCAGAGATAAGGATGCTGATTTGTTGATTCTTTAGGGCACGATAACTTCGGTTATAATGAAGGGAGGGCGATGAAACTTTTGTCAATAGAGAGTCTAATAGCTAGCCTGTTGTTTGAAATCATTGTATCATTTTTTTTAAATATCAGGGATAGCCGAAAAAAAGAGATTGAAAATCCAAAAAGTCGTATTTTTACAATTTGGAGCATGTTTAGAGGTCTTTCTCGTAAAGTCAACATAATATTTTTTGGGAACTTCTTCTACAAAGAGTCTTATTGGTAGTCTTTTATATGAAACCATCGATCAACAGTCCAACATATCTGGAGTAGAAGAACAAAAGGATCGAAAATTGAAAACGGCACCCTTTCATTGTTAAGCGAAACATGCAGTGTGGGTGACTACAATCTACACATTTAGTCATCGTATAGAGCTTATTCAACAGTATCGAATTCCAACTGCTTAGGGATATTTTACGTGCACTCCAATGTGTACACGGGACCTTGGTGTTTCATCCCATCCGAACGACTAGACAGCTGTGCTTGTCAGGCCCTCCGTTCTGCCTCACTGACAACGGGGAACCACGCCGGGAAATCAAGATGAACTTTCTCCGTGCAGAACTTTCAATTCAGGCCAAACGTTTATTGCACACGATTAAGCTGGTCAGTTGTAATAATCGGTTGGCAATTAAAGTACCGTGCACATTAAACTGTTAAAACAGAAAATTTCGCCCGGTTGAAATGTTTCTTGCTATAAGTCAGCAATTTTCCGAATTCAGGGAGGCTGAATGGTTAGCATCTGCGCGCTGTATCGTAACGTCTGTCATTGAGTCAACGAGCGTCGTTTCGATCTCCAGGTTGCACGTGACATGAAGTATGATGTCCAACCTCGTGGGTTTTCTCCGTGTCCTTCGGTTTCCCCCCAAAGGCTAAAGACCAGTAAGCGCAAGGGGAGTTTTTAAATAAAATTAAAAAACATATGTTAGTCACAAAATGACCTAGTTTGTGTCGAATGGACATTAGGCCGCATTTCTCTCTTTCTCTTTTATTTTTAAAGTTTTGTAATAATCGGTTGGTAATCAAAGGTACTGTAAAAGTGATAAAACAGAAAATTTCGCCCGGTTGTAATGTTTCTCACTTTAAGGTCAGCAGTTTGCAGATTTTAAGGGGCAAACGTTTATTGCGAACGCTTAAGCTGGTCAGGGGGAGCTTATTTTTAAAAGTTTTGTAATATTCGGTTGATAACTAAAGGTACCATGCAAATTAAACTGTTCAAATAGAAAATTTGGGCCGGTTGAAATGTTTCTCGCTGTAGGTCAGCAATTTGCCGATTTTGGGGAGGTTGCGTGGCTGAATGGTTAGCACGTGCGCTCTGTATCAAAACGTCTGTCATTGAGTCAACTGGCGTTGTTTCGATTTCTTGGTTGTACGTGACAAGGAGTATGGTCGCCTGTCCAACCTCGTAGGCCGTAACGCCGCTGCCCGGGTAAAATTTCCCTCATTGCACACTTTATGGCATATGCCAGTCTTCATTAGCCCATTTTAGGAACAGAACAGTAGGACGTTAAACCCCATTCAATTTCATTTCATTTTCTCTATGTTGCTTATTTATTGTAGTGGATAAATATTTTTCTGGTTCTAGCAATTATTTAATTTCTGCATAGAAATCTTGCTTTGGCCAGTTTTTTTTATTGCAGAGTGCCATTCTTGTATAATTCAGTCTATGATCCTTTGTTTAAAACATGCTTAAGAAGTCGTCATGATTTCCTACTTATAACCAAACATATTGGAAATATTTGTCGGGCATTATTAAATCCTAATTTTATTGGTCTTATTTAAAATTAAACTTTCATTTAACTATGAACAACCCTTAACGTGTCTCTTTAAAACTATAAAGTACTCTAAAATAGTAGCTCAACCTTTTGACCTAAACTCATTAATTTACCATTTTGTTGTGAGCGACTTCTTATTCTTCCTATATGACATATTGCACGTGTCGGATTTCAAAGGGGGGTTGGATGGCTGAATGGCTAGCACGCGCGCCTGTCATTGAGTTAACTAGCGTGTTTTCGAATGCCCGGTTGTACGTGACAAGGAGTAAGGTCGCCTGTCCAACCTGACATTTTTATTTTTTTTTCCCGCCATTTTCATTTCATTTTCTCATCCGTCTCATTACAGAATACAAGTTTCAGTTATTTCCCTTTAGTTTTCAGATTATTGTTATGCCTGGGTGCAATGTTTCATACTATATTTAGACTTGTAACTTCGCGAGTTTTTGACCAATTTTGATAATTTTTTCTTCTTATCCTTTTATTTAGGATACTTGATACAATCAATGATACGTGACGATGAATATGAAAGCTTTCATATCTGCATGGGACAGTAGCAGATCTAGTTATTTTTTTTTTTGTGTGTTTTCTGCAAATCGGATTTCTCAGAATCTATCCATAGGATCTTTCTGAAATTTTGACCTACCCCCCCAAAAATGGGGTGCGAACCTTGATTAAATATATTTTCGAAACGTTTTACGAATCCGAAATCACCGAATTTTACGAACGAAAAAAATGACAATGCATAGTCGTAACTTTGTTATTTTTTGACCGATTTTACTAATTCTTTTTTCTTTGAATACCTTTAAAAAAACCATTTTCATCTGCAGTTTCACATTTTCGAATTGCGAAAATTCGTCGCTGTGATTTCGAACCGGAAGATTAGACCAATTTGACAACTTCTTTAATAGTTGTACGATTTTCATGAAATTTAGTATCTAAGTAGATCCTACCGATGTGACTTCAAAAATATAATTAGAAATTTTCTAAATTATCTCCCCTTGACGAAATTAAGGATCAAAATTTTCAAAAAAATCATCGAAATATAGGTCAGAATGACCTGATTTTTTTTTTGGATACTAGATAAGTAATTACTGATTTGTACACAAAATATGGAGTTTGTCGATCGAACCGGAAGTGCCGCCATATTTAAAAGTGAAAAATCAATAAGGCTTTTTTGCTATTTTACTTACAGACTCGGGAGTTATATTTTCTGAATCCTTGTAGGAAGGCCTAAAAAATGTCGCGAATAGAATTTTGATTTCGGTCACGTGATGGTCACCATTTTGAATTGAAAATGAAAAATAGAAGCAATTTGAAGGGTCGGGACTTTGGAACACAATTACTCTCCTTCTAATTAAGCTAGAATGTTCAAACTTGGTGTAGACGTTCACTAGGTCAATGTTATGATTGAGTTCAAAGATGAGCATTTTCTGCTTAGGGTAAGCAGAGATAAACAAGCTAATTTGTTGATTCTTTAGGGCACGATAACTTCGGTTATAATGAAGGGAGGGCGGTGAAACTTTTGTCAATAGAGAGTCTAATAGCTAGCCTGTTGTGTGAAATCATTGTATTATTTTTTCTAAATATCAGGGATAGCCGAAAAAAAGAGATTGAAAACCCAAAAAGTCGTATTTTTACAATTTGGAGCATGTTTAGAGGTCTTTCTCGTAAAGTCAACATAATATTTTTTGGGAACTTCTTGTACAAAGAGTCTTATTGGTAGTCTTTTATATGAAACCATCGATCAACAGTCCAACATATCAGGAGTAGAAGAACAAAAGGATCGAACATTGAAAACGGCACCCTTTCATTGTTAAGCGAAACATGCAGTGTGGGTGACTACAATCTACACATTTAGTCATCGTATAGAGCTTATTCAACAGTATCGAATTCCAACTGCTTAGGGATATTTTACGTGCACTCCAATGTGTACACGGGACCTTGGTTTTTCGTCCCATCCGAATGACTAGACAGCTGTGCTTGTCAGGCCCTCCGTTCTGCCTCACTGACAAGGGGAACCACGCCGGGAAATCGAGATGAACTTTCTCCGTGCAGAACTTTCAATTCAGGCGAAAACGTTTATTGCATACGATTAAGCTGGTCAGTTGGAGCTTATTTTCAAAAGTTTTGTAATAATCGGTTGGTAATTAAAGTACCGTGCACATTAAACTGTTAAAACAGAAAATTTCGCCCGGTTGAAATGTTTCTTGCTATAAGTCAGCAATTTTCTGAATTCAGGGAGGCTGAATGGCTGAATGGTTAGCATGTGCGCACTGTATCGTAACGTCTGTCATTGAGTCAACGGGCGTCGTTTCGATCTCCAGGTTGCACGTGACATGAAGTATGATGTCCAACCTTGTGGGTTTTCTCCGTGTTCTTCGGTTTCCTCCCAACGGCTAAAGACCTGTAAGCGCAGGGGGAGTTTTTAAATAAAATTAAAAAACATATGTTAGTCCCGAAATGACCTAGTTTGTGTCGAATGGACATTAGGCCGCATTTCTCTCTTTCTCTTTTATTTTTAAAGTTTTGTAATAATCGGTTGGTAATCAAAGGTACTGTAAAAGTGATAAAACAGAAAATAATCGGTTGGTAATCAAAGGTACTGTAAAAGTCATAAAACAGAAAATTTCGCCCGGTTGTAATGTTTCTCACTTTAAAGTCAGCAATTTCCCGATTTTAAGTGGCAAACGTTTATTGCGAACGCTTAAGCTGGTCAGGGGGGAGCTTATTTTTAAAAGTTTTGTAATATTCGGTTGATAACTAAAGGTACCGTGCAAATTAAACTGTTACAATAGAAAATTTGGCCCGGTTGAAATGTTTCTCGCTGTAGGTCAGCAATTTGCCGATTTTAGGGAGGTTGCGTGGCTGAATGGTTAGCACGTGCGCTCTGTATCATAACGTCTGTCATTGAGTCAACTGCCGTTGTTTCGATTTTTTGGTTGTACGTGACAAGGAGTATGGTTGCCTGTCCAACCTCGTAGGCCGTAACCGCCGCTGCCCGGGTAAAATTTCCCTCATTGCACACATTATGGCATATGCCCGTCTTCATTAGCCCATTTTAGGAGCAGAACAGTCGGACGTTAAACCCCATTCAATTTCATTTCATTTTCTCTATGTTGCTTATTTATTATAGTGGATAAATATTTTTCTGGTTCTAGCAATTATTTAATTTCTGCATAGAAATCTTGCTTTGGCCAGTTTTTTTTATTGCAGAGTGCCATTCTTGTTTAAACAAACATGATCCTTTGTTTAAAACATGCTTAAGAAGTCGTCACGATTTCCTACTTATAACCAAACATATTGGAAATATTAGTCTGGCATTATTAAATCCTAATTTTATTGGTCTTATTTAAAATTAAACTTTCATTTAACTATGAACAACCCTTAACGTGTCTCTTTAAAACTATTAAGTACTCTAAAACAGTAGCTCAACCTTTTGACCTAAACTCATTAATTTACCATTTTGTTGTGAGCGACTTCGTATTCTTCCTATATGACATATTGCACGTGTCTGATTTCAAAGGGGGGTTGAGTGGCTGAATGGTAAGCACGCGCGCCTGTCATTGAGTAAACTAGCGTGTTTTCGAATGCCCGGTTGTACGTGACAAGGAGTAAGGTCGCCTGTCCAACCTGCCATTTTTAATTTTTTTTTCCCGCCATTTTCATTTCATTTTCTCATCCGTCTCATTACAGTAATACAAGTTTCAGTTATTTCCCTTTAGTTTTCAGATTATTGTTATGCCTGGGTGCAATGTTTCATACTATATTTAGACTTGTAACTTCGCGAGTTTTTGACCAATTTTAATAATTTTTTCTTCGTATCCTTTTATTTAGGTTACTTGATACAATCAATGACACGTGACGATGAATATGAAAGCTTTCATATCTGCATGGGACAGTAGCAGATCTAGTTATTTTTTTTTTTGTGTGTTTTCTGCAAATCGGATTTCTCAGAATCTATTCATAGGATCTTTCTGAAATTTTGACCTACCCCCCCAAAAATGGGGTGCGAACCTTGATTAAATATATTTTCGAAACGTTTTACGAATCCGAAATCACCGAATTTTACGAACGAAAAAAATGACAATGCATAGTCGTAACTTTGTTATTTTTTGACCGATTTTACTAATTCTTTTTTCTTTGAATACCTTTAAAAAAACCATTTTCATCTGCAGTTTCACATTTTCGAATTTCGAAAATTCGTCGCTGTGATTTCGAACCGGAAGATTAGACCAATTTGACAACTTCTTTAATAGTTGTACGATTTTCATGAAATTTAGTATCTAAGTAGATCCTACCGATGTGACTTCAAAAATATAATTAGAAATTTTCTAAATTATCTCCCCTTGACGAAATTAAGGATCAAAATTTTCAAAAAAATCATCGAAATATAGGTCAGAATGACCTGATTTTTTTTTTGGATACTAGATAAGTAATTACTGATTTGTACACAAAATATGGAGTTTGTCGATCGAACCGGAAGTGCCGCCATATTTAAAAGTGAAAAATCAATAAGGCTTTTTTGCTATTTTACTTACAGACTCGGGAGTTATATTTTCTGAATCCTTGTAGGAAGGCCTAAAAAATGTCGCGAATAGAATTTTGATTTCGGTCACGTGATGGTCACCATTTTGAATTGAAAATGAAAAATAGAAGCAATTTGAAGGGTCGGGACTTTGGAACACAATTACTCTCCTTCTAATTAAGCTAGAATGTTCAAACTTGGTGTAGACGTTCACTAGGTCAATGTTATGATTGAGTTCAAAGATGAGCATTTTCTGCTTAGGGTAAGCAGAGATAAACAAGCTAATTTGTTGATTCTTTAGGGCACGATAACTTCGGTTATAATGAAGGGAGGGCGGTGAAACTTTTGTCAATAGAGAGTCTAATAGCTAGCCTGTTGTGTGAAATCATTGTATTATTTTTTCTAAATATCAGGGATAGCCGAAAAAAAGAGATTGAAAACCCAAAAAGTCGTATTTTTACAATTTGGAGCATGTTTAGAGGTCTTTCTCGTAAAGTCAACATAATATTTTTTGGGAACTTCTTGTACAAAGAGTCTTATTGGTAGTCTTTTATATGAAACCATCGATCAACAGTCCAACATATCAGGAGTAGAAGAACAAAAGGATCGAACATTGAAAACGGCACCCTTTCATTGTTAAGCGAAACATGCAGTGTGGGTGACTACAATCTACACATTTAGTCATCGTATAGAGCTTATTCAACAGTATCGAATTCCAACTGCTTAGGGATATTTTACGTGCACTCCAATGTGTACACGGGACCTTGGTTTTTCGTCCCATCCGAATGACTAGACAGCTGTGCTTGTCAGGCCCTCCGTTCTGCCTCACTGACAAGGGGAACCACGCCGGGAAATCGAGATGAACTTTCTCCGTGCAGAACTTTCAATTCAGGCGAAAACGTTTATTGCATACGATTAAGCTGGTCAGTTGGAGCTTATTTTCAAAAGTTTTGTAATAATCGGTTGGTAATTAAAGTACCGTGCACATTAAACTGTTAAAACAGAAAATTTCGCCCGGTTGAAATGTTTCTTGCTATAAGTCAGCAATTTTCTGAATTCAGGGAGGCTGAATGGCTGAATGGTTAGCATGTGCGCACTGTATCGTAACGTCTGTCATTGAGTCAACGGGCGTCGTTTCGATCTCCAGGTTGCACGTGACATGAAGTATGATGTCCAACCTTGTGGGTTTTCTCCGTGTTCTTCGGTTTCCTCCCAACGGCTAAAGACCTGTAAGCGCAGGGGGAGTTTTTAAATAAAATTAAAAAACATATGTTAGTCCCGAAATGACCTAGTTTGTGTCGAATGGACATTAGGCCGCATTTCTCTCTTTCTCTTTTATTTTTAAAGTTTTGTAATAATCGGTTGGTAATCAAAGGTACTGTAAAAGTGATAAAACAGAAAATAATCGGTTGGTAATCAAAGGTACTGTAAAAGTCATAAAACAGAAAATTTCGCCCGGTTGTAATGTTTCTCACTTTAAAGTCAGCAATTTCCCGATTTTAAGTGGCAAACGTTTATTGCGAACGCTTAAGCTGGTCAGGGGGGAGCTTATTTTTAAAAGTTTTGTAATATTCGGTTGATAACTAAAGGTACCGTGCAAATTAAACTGTTACAATAGAAAATTTGGCCCGGTTGAAATGTTTCTCGCTGTAGGTCAGCAATTTGCCGATTTTAGGGAGGTTGCGTGGCTGAATGGTTAGCACGTGCGCTCTGTATCATAACGTCTGTCATTGAGTCAACTGCCGTTGTTTCGATTTTTTGGTTGTACGTGACAAGGAGTATGGTTGCCTGTCCAACCTCGTAGGCCGTAACCGCCGCTGCCCGGGTAAAATTTCCCTCATTGCACACATTATGGCATATGCCCGTCTTCATTAGCCCATTTTAGGAGCAGAACAGTCGGACGTTAAACCCCATTCAATTTCATTTCATTTTCTCTATGTTGCTTATTTATTATAGTGGATAAATATTTTTCTGGTTCTAGCAATTATTTAATTTCTGCATAGAAATCTTGCTTTGGCCAGTTTTTTTTATTGCAGAGTGCCATTCTTGTTTAAACAAACATGATCCTTTGTTTAAAACATGCTTAAGAAGTCGTCACGATTTCCTACTTATAACCAAACATATTGGAAATATTAGTCTGGCATTATTAAATCCTAATTTTATTGGTCTTATTTAAAATTAAACTTTCATTTAACTATGAACAACCCTTAACGTGTCTCTTTAAAACTATTAAGTACTCTAAAACAGTAGCTCAACCTTTTGACCTAAACTCATTAATTTACCATTTTGTTGTGAGCGACTTCTTATTCTTCCTATATGACATATTGCACGTGTCTGATTTCAAAGGGGGGTTGAGTGGCTGAATGGTAAGCACGCGCGCCTGTCATTGAGTAAACTAGCGTGTTTTCGAATGCCCGGTTGTACGTGACAAGGAGTAAGGTCGCCTGTCCAACCTGCCATTTTTAATTTTTTTTTCCCGCCATTTTCATTTCATTTTCTCATCCGTCTCATTACAGTAATACAAGTTTCAGTTATTTCCCTTTAGTTTTCAGATTATTGTTATGCCTGGGTGCAATGTTTCATACTATATTTAGACTTGTAACTTCGCGAGTTTTTGACCAATTTTAATAATTTTTTCTTCGTATCCTTTTATTTAGGTTACTTGATACAATCAATGACACGTGACGATGAATATGAAAGCTTTCATATCTGCATGGGACAGTAGCAGATCTAGTTATTATTATTATTATTATTTACCGCGAGGGCCTAGATCTCCATGACCGAAAACAGATATCGATATGGAATTAGCTTTTCTATCTGGAAACCATGTGGTGGCTACTTGATAAAATATTTTTGAAATTTCTGCGCATACCGGAAGTGACCGAACTTTGTACTTTCCCTGAAAATTGAAAATCGGCCATAGTTTTGTCAATTCTTTATCCATTTTCAAACAAATTGCATTTTTGGAATCCCTGAATCTTTTCTGAGACAATGGCTATCTCACATTTTTCAATTTCGAACATTCGTCTGTGATTTTTATCGTTCGAAAATTGAAAACATGTTGTTTACGAGACAATTTTTGTTATTTTTCAAAATTTTCAAATTTGACCTACATTTTTGGATACCTGAAGTCCATCCGATTCCAGTAATATAAGTTTCATTCAGAGTTATCGCCCTTTATTTTTCGATTTTTTTCGAATTTTCTTCCCATTTTGTGAGCTCGGGTTTCGTTTTATGGCAGAATTGACGTTTCTGAAACTTCTGGAACATGAAGTTATAGTCCAATACCAACGAATAAAGCAATTTCGACAAGAATCCTTAAACCGGAAGTGGTCGAAATAATGTGCAATATTTTGAAAAAAATGCAAAAAATGGATATTTTTGGGGAAAACGCTATTTCTCCGTCCGATATCAATGGATTAAACGAATGAAGGTATCGTTTGATGGCACGATTGCTGGACTATCATATGATACCCCATTCATATGGATACTATGAACAGACAGCAAAATATGGCACGCTGAAAATCAAGTATTTTCTGATTTGGAGCGTTTTTGGACGCCTGTATCTCGAAAACTTAACCTGCAATTTTTTTTTAATTTTTTCTATCGAGAGTCCTTTTGGAGGTATTTTACATAAAGCCATCCAATAAGACTTTGAAATGTCTGGAATAGGATAAAAAAGGGACTGAAAATCGAAAAAAGTCGAAAAATCGTGAAATTTTGGAAAATGCTCTACTATTTTTTTATTTTAAGAGATTTTTAAAAAGACGTTGTATATTCAGATAGCTGACCTAATTACGATTCTAACGATGTATAATATGTATGTAATTATTAAAATTTAATTTTCGATATTTTAAATTTTTTGCATTTTTGGCACTTTTGAACATAGGATTTCTCAGGGGCATTTTATCTGATCAGATAATGTAATATATCATTACAGAGCCCTGTGGCTATTTTAGTGCCCAAACCGGCCATTAAAACTATTTCGACAATAATAACCATACCGGAAGTATTCAAAAAATGAAAAAAAGGAGTAAAAACATTGTCGCACTTGCGAAAAACTTGATTTCTCTCTTAGGTAATAGCGGACCAAAAGAACTAAAGTGTCGCTGGATAGCCCTATTAATGGACCATCATATGGTATCTAAACAATACGATTTCGATGGTAAGGAAATAAACTATTGTATGCCAAATATGTAGTATTTTCCAATTTTTTAACATTCTGAGACGCCTTTTTCTCGAAAACGACGCCTACGATTTTTCTTAAACTTTTCTTACTCAAAGTCCTATCGTTTGTCTATATAGTGAATCCAAAATGAAAAGCATTGAAATAATATAAGTGGTCGAAAAATGGCCTCAAACTTTGAAAAAAATTGAAAAATCGTAAAATTTTTGGAAACGCTCTTTAATTTATCTTTTTTTCCAAAACTACTCAATGGATGTTTCTGACACTTCTGGTACAGAAAGTTAAGTATCCAAAGAACTTCGTAAAGCTATCACAACAACGATCGTAAAATCGGAAGTAGTCGAAAAATTGTCCGATATTTTGAAAAAAAATATTTTTTTTACGAAAACCTTTTTTATTTATGAATATTTTTTGATGATCTTTCACACAGGGTTAAAATATCATCGTACTTGAGCAGAAATAAGAAAAAAAAATTGTCTCGGTAATTTGCGTTAGCCGCCATCGGCTAATTTAGTTTTTCGTACCCAGAAAAATTATTTATTGTTCGATTTGTATAAAACAAAGTTCATATGCACCGTGGTCCCAATTGTAATTTTTTTTGTTACGGTGAAGTTTTTCTGTCGGCAACGGAAGTGACGTAATATTAACAAAAACTACAATTTTAACAGTTCGGTACCACACTTTGAAAGCAAATATTATTTTTATTCAAAACTGATATAACTAAAAGGATGCAAGCTGCAAAGGTGGACAAAATCCTTAGCTCATATTTTTTAATTTCAATTTCATTTTCGGGCAATTTCGAATAAAATGTAAAATAAAGTGTAAAATTCAGTTATTTACCATTCATTCAGCGTCTTCATATTTTGAAATATCTATTTGTAATTTTCATAAACTCGTAGCAATAATCCAGACGAAGAGAATGTATGCGAAAATTAGTTTGTAATATGAGCAGCTGCCGAGAAATATGCAATTGTGCATGCATCACTTTTCACGTTATTTTGCCTATAAAAGAGTGAATTATTATTCGATTTGCAATATTTTTTTTCCATTTGATGCCTAATGCCAATTTGGACTAGGTCAAGTCAATTTTACATTTTCACTGTGACCGGAAATGACGTCTTTTGGGCAAAAACTGTATTTCTAACCTAAAAAACAAATATTTTATTGAAATGAGTCTGCCTTATAATGTTTTTAAAATTATGATATTTGATTCCCATCAACGAATAGAATGAAGCCATACGACCATACAGATACCACAAAATGATTTCTAACTTGTACGGTTACAGAGAAATAGGCGATCTTCTATAAGTCACTTTTCAAGGTTTTTGGTCTATAAAAGTGTCAATTATTATTCGATTTTTATAATTTTTTTAACATTTGATGCCTTATGCCATTTATGACTTCTATGAACCAAGTTAACATTTTCAATATCACCGGAAGTAATGTAATTTTTGCAAAAAACGTATTTTTATCCTTCAAAACAAACATTTTTTTGAAGGGATTTATATTCTTTATTCGTTTAACTTTATAACGTCTGACTCTAATGGGCAATAAGATTGAATCAATACCATCATATTGATATCAAGAAAAGGCTTCTAGCATGTTCCCTTGTCGAATAATAACCAATTTTCCCAGGGTCACTTTTAAGTTTTTTACCTTCTTAATTTCAGTTTATGGGTTATAGGTTAATTATTTATTGCCCGATATGTATAAAACAAAGTTTGTATTTTGTATGTTGCGAATTTTCGACTTATTTTTCACCTATAAAAATTTCTTTCGGCACCGGAAGTGACGTAATTTTGCCATAATTTACAATTTTGACCGGTCTTTTCGCCAGCAAATATTACTTATACATATGATAGAGTATGTCACTGAAGCAGAACAACTAAAGTATAGTTCGGTAGCTCAATGGATCGGCTATGGTATAATAAACTTCCTGTATGATTCCTGAAAGCCGGTTCAGTGCTGCTTGCAGGTCTAGTTAGGGTTTCACACTGCGAAGCTTGTGTGAAACACTATTGTTTTTGTTAAAATTATTATTAGGCTTTCAGACTTTCGTCTGAAAGCCTATTGAGATTACTAAAATTATTATTATTATTATTAGGGTTTCACACTGCGTAGCTTGTGTGAAACACTATTGTTTTTGTTAAAATTATTATTCTTATTATTATTATTATTATTATTATTATTATTATTATTATTCAGATTCCAATTTGAATAGATCTCAGCAACTACGTGTCGCAACGTTACGATTTCTTCGGTTTTACTGGGAAAGTGGGTGTGACTTAGAGGATAAAGCTATTTTGAAAGTTCTGCGACAATGCGAAATGTCCGAAATCACCGAAGTTATCGTTTTTGAAAATATTGCTGTAATTTTAACAATAATCATTGGATTTTAACTTTCGATACATTTTGGCATAGCCGGAGACAGGGCACATAGCTACGCTACTTTCGATTTTTGATTTTCGGCAAATCTTCGAAGATATTAGGCGCTAAATTTCGAAAATTTAAAATTTTACAAAAAACTTTTTTATTTATAAATATTTTTTAGTCGTATTGTGCACTGAATTAAAGAGTCACCTGACTAGCGCAAAAATGTTAAAATATTTTGTCTCAGTAATTTTCCTTGGCTGCCATTGGCTAATTCAGTTTTTCAGTCCTAGATTAATTTTTTATTGTTCGATTTGTATAAAACAAAGTTCATATGCTTCGTTGTATCAATTGTCATTTTTTTGATTACCGAAAGTGTTATCTATCGGCACCGGAAGTGGCATAATTTTACTAAAAACTACAATTTTGACAGTTATTTTCCTTCTTCGAAAACAAATATTATTTTTCGGAAAAATTATTTGACTCAAAGAGTGTGCCCTTTCAAGGCGCAAAAAATGTAGGAAGCAGTTTTTTTAATTTCGATGTCATTTTCGAGCAAATTCGATTAAGAGGCTAAAAATGGTGTAAAATTGACCTATTTACAACCTATTCAGGCTTTTCAGATTTTAAAATATTTCTTCGTAACTTTTATAAACTTGTAGCTATAATCCATACGAAGAGAATGTATGTTAAAATTAGTTTCTAATATAAGCAGTTGCCGAGAAATGGGCAGTTTTGCATAAGTCACTTTTTTCTTTTTTTTGCCTGTAAAATAGTCAATTATTAATGGATATTCGCAAAAGTGACATCATTTGATTCAAAAAGCAAGTATGCGTCATATCAAGTTGATTATAATTTAAAATTGACACCGGAAGTGACGTCATTTTGTCAAAAACTCAATTTTTAACTTTTAAAATCGATATTTTTTTCATCCAAGAATTATGTCACATGTAATAATAAAATTAACTTTTGGTTTAAATTCACATATTAACGAAACTCACACGGTCAAATAGATATCATAAAATTATTTCTAACTTGTTCGGTTGCCGAGATATAGGCGATTTTCTAAAAGTCACTTTTGAAGGTTTTTGGCCCATAAAAGTGTCAATTATTATTCGATGTTCATAAAATTTTCACCCTTTGAAGCCTAATGTCATAGACGATGTTATAAAACTAATTTAACGTTTTCATTATCACCGGAAGTAACTTCATTTTGGCAAAAACTGTATTTTTAGCCTTCAAAACAGATATTTTATTCAAATGAGTCTGATTTGTAATGTTTATACAATTATGATATTTGATTCCAATCAACAAATAGATTAAACCCATACGGTCATATAAATACCAAAAAATGGTTTCTAACTTGTACGGTTGCCGAGAAATAGACGATTTTCTACACGTCACTTTTCAAGGTTTTTGGTCTATAAAAGTGGCAATTATTATTCGATTCACATAAGATTTTCACCATGTGATGCCTATATGCCATTTCTGATTTCATAAAACTAACAGAACATTTACATTATCACCGGAAGTACTGTAATTTCGTCAGGATCAATTACATGTAACAAATGTATAAGATGAAATTATATTGCTGGATTTGTTTGATTCTGTTTCCATTTTATTTGATGTGTGCAATGCTTATGTGGAAACCTGTATATTGGTTTCATTGGTACCGGAAGTGATATATGTTCAAGGGTAACGTGGCACCGAAAGTGACACAAGTTCAAGTTCAAAGGTAACATGGCACCAGTGAAACCCGTCATTCCTGCATGCAGGTCTAGTTATTATTAGACTTTCAGACTTTCGTCTGAAAGCCTATTGAGATTACTAAAATTATTATTATTAAGCTTTCATATTACATATGAAAGCTTATTGTTTCTGTTAAGATTATTATTATTTTTTTTTTTTGTGTATTTTCTGCAAATCGGATTTCTCAGAATCTAACCATGGGATCTTTCTGAAACTTTGACCTACCCCCCCAAAAATGGGGTGCGAACGTTGTTTAAATATATTTTCAAAACGTTTTACGAATCCGAAATCACCGAATTTTACGAACGAAAAAACTGACAATGCATAGTCGTAACTTTGTTATTTTTTGACCGATTTTACTAATTCTTTTTTCTTTGAATACCTTGAAAAAAATCGTTTTGATCTGCAGTTTCACATTTTCGAATTTCGAAAATTCGTCGCTGTGATTTCGAACCGGAAGTTTAGACCAATTTGACAACTTCTTTAATAGATGTACGATTTTCATGAAATTTAGTATACAAGTAGATCTTACCGATGTGACTTCAAAAATATAATTAGAAATTTTCTAAATTATCTCCCCTTGGTGAAATTAAGGATCAAAATTTTCAAAAAAATCGTCGAAATATAAGTCAGAATGACCTAAAAAAATTTTTCGATACTCGACAAGTAATTACTGATTCCTACACAAAATATGGAGTTTGTCGATCGAACCGGAAGTGCCACCATCTTGAAACGTGAAAAAACAAATGAACTTTTGCGATATTGCACTTACAGACACGGGAGTTATATTTTCTGAATCCTTGAAGGATGGCCCAAAAATCGTAGGGAGCAGAATTTTGATTTCGGTCACGTGATGGTCACCATTTTGAATTGAAAATGAAAAGTAGTAGCAATTTGAAGGGCCGAGACTTTGAAACACAATAAATCTCCTTCTAATTGAGCTAGAATGTTCAAACTTGGTGTAGACGTTCACTAGGTCAATGTCATGATTGAGTTCAAAGATGAGCATCTTCTGTCTAGGGTAAGCAGAGATAGGCATGCTGATTTGTTGATTCTTTAGGGCACGATAACTTCGGTTATAATGAAGGGAGGGCTGTGAAACTTTTGTCAATAGAGAGTCCAATAGCTAGCCTGTTGTGTGAAATCATTGTATCATTTATTTTAAATATCAGGGATAGGCGAAAAAAAGAGATTGAAAATCCAAAAAGTCGTATTTTTACAATTTGGAGCATGTTTAGAGGTCTTTCTCGTAAAGTCAACTTAATATTTTTTGGGAACTTCTTCTACAAAGAGTCTTATTGGTAGTCTTTTATATAAAACCATCGATCAACAATCCAACATATCAGGAGTAGAAGAACAAAAGGATCGAACATTGAAAACGGCACCCTTTCATTGTTAAGCAAAACATGCAGTGTGGGTGGCTACAATCTGCACATTTAGTCATCGTATAGAGCTTATTCAACAGTATCGAATTCCAACTGCTAAGGGATCTTTTACGTGCACTCCAATGTGTACACGGCGGGTGGGGGGACACGCCAGAAAATCGAGATGAACTTTCTCGGACAATGCAGGGATCGAACACCCGACCTCCTGGCTAGCAGGCCAACGCCTTAGCCACATAGTGTGGACATCCATCGTACATTTCATCCGTCAAATCAAAGCATTTCATTGCATTAGACCAATAATTAATTATTCTTAATTGAAAACTTTATTTTAATACTAGTCTGGCATTATTAAATCCTAATTTTATTGGTCTTATTTAAAATTAAACTTTCATTTAAGTATGAACAACCCTTAACGTGTCTCTTTAAAACATAAAAAAAATACTCTAAAACAGTAGCTCAACCTTTTGACCCAAACTCATTAATTTACCATTTTTTGTGAGCCACTTGTTATTTTTCCTATGACATATTACACGTGTCTGATTTTAAAGGGGGGTTGGGTGGCTGAATGGTTAGCACGCGCGCCTGTCATTGAGTTAACTAGCGTGTTTTCGAATGCCCGGTTGTACGTGACAAGGAGTAAGGTCGCCTGTCCAACCGGTCATTTTTAATTTTTTTCCCGCCATTTTCATTTCATTTTCTCATCCGTCTCATTACAGTAATACAAGTTTGAGGTATTTCCCTTTAGTTTTCAGATTATTGTTATGCCTGGGTGCAATGTTTCATACTATATTTAGACTTGTAACTTCGCGAGTTTTTGACCAATTTTGATAATTTTTTCTTCTTATCCTTTTATTTAGGATACTTGATACAATCAATGACACATGACGATGAATATGAAAGCTTTCATATCTGCATGGGACAGTAGCAGATCTAGTTATTATTATTATTTACCGCGAGGGCCTAGATCTCCATGATCGAAAACAGATATCGATCTGGAATTAGCTTTTCTATCGGGAAACCATGTGGTGGCTACTTGATAAAATATTTTTGAAATTTCTGCGCATACCGGAAGTGACCGAACTTTGTACTTTCTCTAAAAATTGAAAATCGGCCATAGTTTCGTCAATTCTTTATCCATTTTCAAACAAATTACATTTTTGGAATCCCTGAATCTTTTCTGAGACAATGGCTATCTCACATTTTTCAATTTCGAACATTCGTCTATGACTTTTATCGTTCGAAAATTGAAAACATGTTGTTTACGAGACAATTTTTGTTATTTTTCAAAATTTTCAAATTTGACCTACATTTTTGGATACCTGAAGTCCATCTGATTCCAGTAATATAAGTTTCATTCAGAGTTATCGCCCTTTATTTTCCGATTTTTTTCGAATTTTCTTCCCATTTTGCGAGCTCGGGTTTCGTTTTATGGTAGAATTGACGTTTATGAAACTTCTGGAACATGAAGTTATAGTCCAATACCAACTGATAAAGCAATTTCGACACGGATCTTCAAACCGGAAGTGGTCGAAATAATGTTCAATATTTTGAAAAAAATGCAAAAAATGAATATTTTGGGGGAAAACGCTATTTCTCTGTCCGATATCAATGGATTAAACGAATGAAGGTACCGTTTGATGGCACGATTGTTGGACTATCATATGATACCCCATTCATACGGATACTATGAACAGACAGCAAAATATGGCACGCTGAAAATCAAGTATTTTCTGATTTGGAGCGTTTTTGGACGCCTGTATCTCGAAAACTTAACCTGCAATATTTTTTAAATTTTTTCTATCGAGAGTCCTTTGGGAGGTATTTGACATGAAGCCATCCAATAGGACTTTGAAATGTCTGGAATAGGATAAAAAAGGGACTGAAAATCGAAAAAAGTCGAAAAATCGTGAAATTTTGGAAAATGCTCTACTATTTTTTTATTTTAAGAGATTTTTAAAAAAAGGTTGTATATTCAGATAGCTGACCTAATTACGATTCTAACGATGTATAATATGTATGTAATTATTAAAATTTAATTTTCTATATTTTAAATTTTTTGCATTTTTTGGCACTTTTGAACATAGGATTTCTCAGGGGCATTTTATCTGATCAGATAATGTAATATATCATTACAGAGCCCTGTGGCTATTTTAGTGCCCAAACCGGCTATTAGAACTATTCCGACAATAATAACCATACCGGAAGTATTCAAAAAATGAAAAAAAAGAGTAAAAACATTGTCGCACTTGCGAAAAACTTGATTTCTCCCTTAGGTAATAGCGGACCAAAAGAACTAAAGTGTCGCTGGATAGCCCTATTAATGGACCATCATATGGTATCTAAATAATACGATTTCGATGGTAAGGAAATAAATTATTGTATGCCAAAAATCTAGTATTTTCCAATTTTTTAACATTCTGAGACGCCCTTTTCTCGAAAACGACGCCTACGATTTTTCTTAAACGTTTCTTACTCAAAGTCCTGTCAGTTGTCTATATAGGGAATCCAAAATGAAAAGCATTGAAATAATATAAGTGGTCGAAAAATGGCCTCAAACTTTGAAAAAAATTGAAAAATCGTTAAATTTTTTGAAACGCTCTTTAATTTATCTTTTTTTCCAAAACTACTCAATGGATGTTTCTGACACTTCTGGTACGTACAGTTAAGTATCCAAAGGACTTCGTAAAGCTATCACAACAACGACCGTAAAACCGGAAGTAGTCGAAAAAATGTCCGATATTTCGAAAAAAAATAATTTTTTTACGAAAACCTTTTTTATTTATGAATATTTTTTGATGATATTTTACACAGGGTTAAAATATCATCGTACTTGAGCAGAAATGAGAAAAAAAATTGTCTCGGTAATTTTCGTTAGCTACCATCGGCTAATTTAGTTTTTCGTACCCAGAAAAATTATTTATTGTTCGATTTGTATAAAACAAAGTTCATATGCACCATGGTCCAAATTGTAATTTTTTTTGTTACGGTGAAATTTTTCTGTCGGCAACGGAAGTGACGTAATATTAACAAAAACTACAATTTTGACAGTTCGGAACCACTTTTTGAAAGCAATTTTTTTTTTTTTTTAAACCTGATATAACTAAAAGGATGCACCCTGCAAAGGCGCAAAAAATCCTTAGCTCATATTTTTTAATTTCAATTTCATTTTCGGGCTATTTCGAATAAAATGTAAAATAAAGTGTAAAATTCAGTTATTTACAATTCGTTCAGCGTCTTCATATTTTGAAATATTTATTTGTAATTTCCATAAACTCGTGGCAATAATCCAGACGAAGAGAATGTATGCAAAAATTAGTTTGTAATATGAGCAGTTGCCGAGAAATATGCAATTTTGCATGCATCACTTTTCACGTTATTTTGCCTATACAAGAGTGAATTATTATTCGATTTGCAATATTTTTTTTCCATTTGATGCCTAATACCAATTTGGAATAGGTCAAGCCAATTTTACATTTTCACTGTGACCGGAAATGACGTCATTTGGGCAAAAACTGTATTTTTAACCTAAAAAACAAATATTTTATTCAAATCAAACTCCCTTATAATATTTTTAAAATTATGATATTTGATTCCCATCAACGAATAAAATGAAGCCATACGACCATACAGATATCACAAAATGGTTTCTAACTTGTACGGTTACAGAGAAATAGGCGATCTTCTATAAGTCACTTTTCAAGGTTTTTGGTCTGTAAAACTGTCAATTATTATTCGATTTTTACAATTTATTTACCATTTCATGCCTTATGCTATTTATGACTTCTATGAACCAAGTTAAAATTTTCAATATCACCGGAAGTGATGTAATTTTTGCAAAAAACGTATTTTTAGCCTTTAAAACAAACATTTTTTTGAAGGGATTTATATTTATTATTCGTTTAACTTTATAACGTCTGACTCTAATGGGCAGTAAGACTGAATCAATACCATCATATTGATATCAAGAAAAATCTTCTAGCATGTTCCCTTGTCGAATAATAACCAATTTTCCGAGGGTCACTTTTCAGTTTTTTACCTTCTTAATTTCAGTTTATGGGTTATAGGGTAATTATTTATTGCCCAATATGTATAAAACAAAGTTTGTATTTTGTGTGTTGCGAATTTTCGACTTATTTTTCACCTATAAAAATATCTTTCGGTACCGGAAGTGACGTAATTTTGCCATAATTTACAATTTTGACCGGTCTTTTCGCCAGCAAATATTACTTTTACATATGATAGAGGGTGTCACTGAAGCAAAACAACTAAAGTATAGTTTGGTAGCTCAATGGATCGGCTATGGTATAAGAAACTTCCTGTATGATTCCTGAAAGCCGGTTCAGTGCTGCTTGCAGGTCTAGTTATTATTATTATTATTTACCGCGAGGGCCTAGATCTCCATGATCTAAAACAGATATCGATCTGGAATTAGCTTTTCTATCGGGAAACCATGTGGTGGCTACTTGATAAAATATTTTTGAAATTTCTGCGCATACCGGAAGTGACCGAACTTTGTACTTTCTCTAAAAATTAAAAATCGGCGATAGTTTCGTCAATTCTTTATCCATTTTCAAACAAATTACATTTTTGGAATCCCTGAATCTTTTCTGAGACAATGGCTATCTCACATTTTTCAATTTCGAACATTCGTCTATGACTTTTATCGTTCGAAAATTGAAAACATGTTGTTTACGAGACAATTTTTGTTATTTTTCAAAATTTTCAAATTTGACCTACATTTTTGGATACCTGAAGTCCATCCGATTCCAGTAATATAAGTTTCATTCAGAGTTATCGCCCTTTATTTTCCGATTTTTTTCGAATTTTCTTCCCATTTTGCGAGCTCGGGTTTCGTTTTATGGTAGAATTGACGTTTATGAAACTTCTGGAACATGAAGTTATAGTCCAATACCAACTGATAAATCCATTTCGACACGGATCTTCAAACCGGAAGTGGTCGAAATAATGTTCAATATTTTGAAAAAAATGCAAAAAATGGATATTTTGGGGGAAAACGCTATTTCTCTGTCCGATATCAATGGATTAAACGAATGAAGGTACCGTTTGATGGCACGATTGTTGGACTATCATATGATACCCCATTCATACGGATACTATGAACAGACAGCAAAATATGGCACGCTGAAAATCAAGTATTTTCTGATTTGGAGCGTTTTTGGACGCCTGTATCTCGAAAACTTAACCTGCAATATGTTTTAAATTTTTTCTATCGAGAGTCCTTTGGGAGGTATTTGACATGAAGCCATCCAATAGGACTTTGAAATGTCTGGAATAGGATAAAAAAGGGACTGAAAATCGAAAAAAGTCGAAAAATCGTGAAATTTTGGAAAATGCTCTACTATTTTTTTATTTTAAGAGATTTTTAAAAAAAGGTTGTATATTCAGATAGCTGACCTAATTACGATTCTAACGATGTATAATATGTATGTAATTATTAAAATTTAATTTTCTATATTTTAAATTTTTTGCATTTTTGGCACTTTTGAACATAGGATTTCTCAGGGGCATTTTATCTGATCAGATAATGTAATATATCATTACAGAGCCCTGTGGCTATTTTAGTGCCCAAACCGGCTATTAGAACTATTCCGACAATAATAACCATACCGGAAGTATTCAAAAAATGAAAAAAAAGAGTAAAAACATTGTCGCACTTGCGAAAAACTTGATTTCTCCCTTAGGTAATAGCGGACCAAAAGAACTAAAGTGTCGCTGGATAGCCCTATTAATGGACCATCATATGGTATCTAAATAATACGATTTCGATGGTAAGGAAATAAATTATTGTATGCCAAAAATCTAGTATTTTCCAATTTTTTAACATTCTGAGACGCCCTTTTCTCGAAAACGACGCCTACGATTTTTCTTAAACGTTTCTTACTCAAAGTCCTGTCAGTTGTCTATATAGGGAATCCAAAATGAAAAGCATTGAAATAATATAAGTGGTCGAAAAATGGCCTCAAACTTTGAAAAAAATTGAAAAATCGTTAAATTTTTTGAAACGCTCTTTAATTTATCTTTTTTTCCAAAACTACTCAATGGATGTTTCTGACACTTCTGGTACGTACAGTTAAGTATCCAAAGGACTTCGTAAAGCTATCACAACAACGATCGTAAAACCGGAAGTAGTCGAAAAAATGTCCGATATTTCGAAAAAAATTAATTTTTTTACGAAAACCTTTTTTATTTATGAATATTTTTTGATGATATTTTACACAGGGTTAAAATATCATCGTACTTGAGCAGAAATGAGAAAAAAAATTGTCTCGGTAATTTGCGTTAGCCACCATCGGCTAATTTAGTTTTTCGTACCCAGAAAAATTATTTATTGTTCGATTTGTATAAAACAAAGTTCATATGCACCATGGTCCCAATTGTAATTTTTTTTGTTACGGTGAAATTTTTCTGTCGGCAACGGAAGTGACGTAATATTAACAAAAACTACAATTTTGACAGTTCGGTACCACTTTTTGAAAGCAAATATTATTTTTTTTCAAAACTGATATGACTAAAAGGATGCACCCTGCAAAGGTGCACAAAAACCTTAGCTCATATTTTTTAATTTCAACTTCATTTTCGGGCAATTTCGAATAAAATGTAAAATAAAGTGTAAAATTCAGTTATTTACAATTCATTCAGCGTCTTCATATTTTGAAATATTTATTTGTAATTTTCATAAACTCGTAGCAATAATCCAGACGAAGAGAATGTATGCGAAAATTAGTTTGTAATATGAGCAGTTGCCGAGAAATATGCAATTTTGCATGCATCACTTTTCACGTTATTTTGCCTATAAAAGAGTTAATTATTATTCGATTTGCAATATTTTTTTTCCATTTGATGCCTAATGCCAATTTGGACTAGGTCAAGCCAATTTTACATTTTCACTGTGACCGGAAATGACGTCATTTGGGCAAAAACTGTATTTTTAACCTAAAAAATAAATATTTTATTCAAATGAGTCTGCCTTATAATATTTTTAAAATTATGATATTTGATTCCCATCAACGAATAAAATGAAGCCATACGACCATACAGATACCACAAAATGGTTTCTAACTTGTACGGTTACAGAGAAATAGGCGATCTTCTATAAGTCACTTTTCAAGGTTTTTGGTCTGTAAAACTGTCAATTATTATTCGATTTTTACAATTTATTTACCATTTCATGCCTTATGCTATTTATGACTTCTATGAACCAAGTTAAAATTTTCAATATCACCGGAAGTAATGTAATTTTTGCAAAAAACGTATTTTTAGCCTTTAAAACAAACATTTTTTTGAAGGGATTTATATTTATTATTCGTTTAACTTTATAACGTCTGACTCTAATGGGCAGTAAGACTGAATCAATACCATCATATTGATATCAAGAAAAATCTTCTAGCATGTTCCCTTGTCGAATAATAACCAATTTTCCGAGGGTCACTTTTCAGTTTTTTACCTTCTTAATTTCAGTTTATGGGTTATAGGTTAATTATTTATTGTCCGATATTTATAAAAAAAAGTTTGTATTTTGTATGTTGCGAATTTTCGACTTATTTTTCATCTATAAAAATTTCTTTCGGCACCGGAAGTGACATACTTTTGCCATAATTTACAATTTTGACCGGTCTTTTAGCCAGCAAATATTACTTTTAGATATGATAGAGGGTGTCACTGAAGCAAAACAACTAAAGTATAGTTTGGTAGCTCAATGGATCGGCTATGGTATAATAAACTTCCTGTATGATTCCTGAAAGCCGGTTCAGTGCTGCTTGCAGGTCTAGTTCTTCTTATTATTATTATTATTCTTCTTTTGTTTTGAGTAGATCTCAGCAACTACGTGTCGCATCGTTACGATTTCTTCGGTTTTACTGGGAAAGTGGGTGTGACTTAGAGGATAAATCTATTTTGAACGTTCTGCGACAATGCGAAATGTCCGAAATCACCGAAGTTATCGTTTTTACAAATATTGCGGCAATTTTAACAATAATCATGGGATTTTAACTTTCGATACATTTTGGCATAGCTGGAGACAGGGCACATAGCTGCGCTACTTTCGATTTTTGATTTTCGGCAAATCTTCGAAGATATTAGGCGCCAAATTTCGGAAATTTAAAATTTTACAAAAAACTTTTTTATTTATGAATATTTTTTAGTCATGTTGTGCACAGAATTAAAGAGTCATCTGACTTGCGCAAAAATGTTAAAAAATTTTGTCTCAGTAATTTTCCTTGGCCTCCATTGGCTAATTCAGTTTTTCAGTCCTAGATTAATTTTTTATTGTTCGATTTGTATAAAACAAAGTTCATATGCTTCGTTGTCTCAATTGTCATTTTTTTTATTATCAAAAGTGTTATCTGTCGGCACCGGAAGTGGCATAATTTTACCAAAAACTACAATTTTGACAGTTAGGTACATTTTTTGAAAACAAATATTATTTTTTTGAAAAATTATATGACTCAAAGAGTGTGTCCTTTAAAGGCGCAAAAAATGTCGGAAGCAGTTTTTTTAATTTCTTTTTCATTTTCTAGCAAATTGGATTAAGAGGTGAAAAAAGGCGTAAAATTGACCTATTTACAACTCATTCAGGCTTTTCAGATTTTAAAATATTTTTACGTAACTTTTATAAACTTGTAGCTATAATCCATACGAAGAGAATGTATGTGAAAATTAGTTTGTAATATAAGCAGTTGCCGAGAAATAGGCAATTTTGCATGAGTCACTTTTCACGTAATTTTGGCTGTAAAAGAATCAATTATTATTCGATTTTCAATTTTCTTTCGCCATTGGATGCCTAATGCCATAGTGGACTATGTCAAACCATTTTACCCCTTGCGCTGCCACCGGAAATGACGTCATTTGATCAAAACTTAAATTTTAGCCTTCTAAAAACAATATTTTATTCAAATGAGTCGTATCTGTTATTTTTTTCAAATTATGATATTTGATTCTATTGATCAAATAGATTGAACCCATACGATCATACAGATACCACAAAATGGTTTCTAACTTGTACGGTTGCAGAGAAATGGGCGATTTTCCTTAAGTCACTTTTCAAGGTTTTTGGTCTATAAAAGTGTCAGTTATTATCCGATTTTCATAAAATTTTCACCATATGATATCTTGTGTCATTTATGATTTCATAGAACTAATTTAACATTTTCAGTATCACCGGAAGTAATGTCATTTTGGCAAAAACTGTATTTTTAGCCTTCAAAACAGACATTTTTTTCAAATGAGTCTGATTTGTAATATATTTCAAATTATGATATTTGATTCCAATCAACAAATGGATTGAACCCATACGATCATATAGATACCAAAAGATAGTTTTTATCGTGTACGGTTGCCGAGAAATAGACGATTTTCTACAAGTCACTTTTCAAGGTTTTTGGTCTATAAAAGTGGCAATTCTCATTCGATTTACATACAATTTTCGCCATTATGCTGCCTTATGCCATTTCTGATTTCATAAAACTAATTGAACATTTTCATTATCACCGGAAGTAATGAAATTTTGCCAGGATCACTTACAAGTAACATATATATAAAATGAATTGATATTGCTGGATTTGGTTGATTCTTCGTCCATTTTATTTGATGTTTACAATGCTTATGTGGAAACCTGTTTGATGGTTTCATTGATATCGGAAGTGACATATGTTTAAGGGTAACGTGGCACCGAAAGTGACGTGGCACCAGTGAAACCCGTCATTCCTGCATGCAGGTCTAGTTATTAAGCTTTCATATTTCATATGAAAGCTTATTGTTTCTGTTAAGATTATTATTATTTTTTTTTTTTGTGTTTCTCCTGCAAATCGGATTTCACAGAATCTAACCATAGGATGTTTCTGAAACTTTGACCTACCCCCCCAAAAATGGGTGGTGGCTGTTGATTAAATATATTTTCGAAACGTTTTGCGAATTCGAAATCACCGAAATTTACGAACGAAAAAATTAACAATGCATAGTCGTAACTTTGTTATTGATAGACCTATTTTACTAAAAAAAATTTCTTTGAAAACCTTGACGAAAACCAATTTCACCTGCAATTTCAAATTTTCGAATTTCGAAAATTCGTCGCTGTGATTTCGTTCCGGAAGTCATGTCCAATTTGACAACTTCTTTAATAGATACACGATTTTTATGAAATTTGGAATGTAAGTAGATCTTACCGATGCGAGTTTAAAAATGACTTTTAAAATTTTCTAAATTATCTCCCCTTTGAGAAATTGAGGATCGAAATTTTCAAAAAAATCGACGAAATATAGGTCAGATCATCTTGAATTTTTTTTTAGGTACTACCTACGAGACCACTGATTAGTACACAAAAAATGGAGTTTGTAGCTCAATCCGGAAGTGCCACCATCTTGAAAAATGAAAAATCCCTAAGGCTTTTTTGCTATTTTACTTACAGACACGAGAATTATATTTTCTGAATCCTTGAAGGATGGCCTAAAAATCGCAGGGAGCAGAATTTTGATGTAGGTCAACTGATGGTTGCCATTTTGACGTGAATATGAAAAGTAGTAGAAATTTGAAGGGCTGAGACTTTGAAACACAATAACTCTCCTTCTTATTGAGCTAGAATGTTCAATCTTGGTGTAGACGTTCACTAGGTCACTGTCGTGATTGAGTGCAAAGATGAGCATTATCTGCTTAGGGTAAGCAGAGATAAGCATGCTGATTTGTTGATTCTTTAGTGCACGATAACTTCGGTTATAATGAAGGGAGGGTGGTGAAACTTTTGTCAATAGAGAGTCTAATAGCTAGCCTGTTGTGTGAAATCATTGTATCATTTTTTTTAAATATCAGGGATAGCCGAAAAAAAGAGATAGAAAATCCAAAAAGTCGTATTTTTACAATTTGGAGCATGTTTAGAGGTCTTTCTCGTAAAGTCAACATACTATTTCTTGGGAACTTCTTCTACAAAGAGTCTTATTGGTAGTCTTTTATATGAAACCATCGATCAACAGTCCAACATATCAGGAGTAGAAGAACAAAAGGATCGAACATTGAAAACGGCACCCTTTCATTGTTAAGCGAAACATGCGGTGTGGGTGACTACAATCTACGCATTTAGTCATCGTATCGAGTTTATTCAACAGTATCGAATTCCAACTGCTCAGGGATATTTTACGTGCACTCCAATGTGTACACGGGATCTTGGTTTTTCGTCCCACCCGAAGGACAAGACAGCTGTGCTTGTCAGGCCCTCCGTTCTGCCTCACTGACAAGGGGAGCCACGCCGGGAAATCGAGATGAACTTTTTCCGTGCAGAACTTTCAATTCAAGCAAAACGTTTATTGCATACGATGAAGCTGGTCAGTTGGAGCTTATTTTCAAAAGTTTTGTAATAATCGGTTTGTAATTAAAGTACCGTGCACATTAAACTGTTAAAACAGAAAATTTCGCCCGGTTGAAATGTTTCTTGCTATAAGTCAGCAATTTTCCGAATTCAGGGAGGCTGGATGGCTGAATGGTTAGCATGTGCTCGCTGTATCGTAACGTTTGTCATTGAGTCAACGGGCGTCGTTTCGATCTCCAGGTTGCACGTGTATGATGTCCAACCTCGTGGGTTTTCTCCGTGTTCTTCGGTTTCCTCCCAACGGCTAAAGACCAGTACGTGCAAGGGGAGTTTTTAAATAAAATTTAAAAACATATGTTAGTCCGGAAATGACCTAGTTTGTGTCGAATGGACGTTAGGCCGCATTTCTCTCTTTCTCTTTTTAAAGTTTTGTAATAATCGGTTGGTAATCAAAGGTACTGTTAAAGTGATAAAACAGAAAATTTGACCCGGTTGTAATGTTTCTCACTTTAAAGTCAGCAATTTGTCGATTTTAAGGGGCAAACGTTTATTGCGAACGATTAAGCTGGTCAGGGGGAGCTTATTTTTAAAAGTTTTGTAATATTCGGTTGATAACTAAAGGTACCGTGCAAATTAAACTGTTAAAATAGAAAATTTGGCCCGGTTGAAATGTTTCTCGCTGTAGGTCAGCAATTTGCCGATTTTAGGGAGGTTGCGTGGCTGAATGGTTAGCACGTGCGCTCTGTATCATAACGTCTGTGATTGAGTCAACTGGCCTTGTTTCGATTTCTTGGTTGTACGTGACAAGGAGTATGGTCGCCTTACCAAAATCGTAGGCCGTAACGCCGCTGCCCGGGTAAAATTTCCCTCATTGCACACTTTATGGCGTATGCCCGTCTTCATTAGCCCATTGTAGGAGCCGAACAGTAGGACGTTAAACCGCATTTAATTTCATTTCATTTTCTCTATGTTGCTTATTTATTATAGTGGATAAATATTTTTCTGGTTCTAGCAATTATTTAATTTCTGCATAGAAATCTCTGGGCAGTTTTTTTTTATTGCAGAGTGCCATTCTTGTATATTGCAGTCTATGACCCTTTGTTTAAAACATGCTTAAGAAGTCGTCACGATTTCCTACTTATAACCAAACATATTGGAAACCATAATTATATAACATATCTTGGAAGCCCGATTACAGCTATACAAGTTTCAGTTATTTCCCTTTAGTTTATTAAAGATTATTTTTTTGCCCGGGTGCAATGTTTCTCACTACATTTAAATTTGTAACTTTGTGAGTTTTTGACCGATTTTGATATTATGTCTTAAAGATTATTTTTTTGCCCTGGTGCAATGTTTCTCACTACATTTAAATTTGTAACTTTGTGAGTTTTTGACCGATTTTGATAATATGTCTTTATAATTTTCCAAATCTACATATTTAACGTACATATTCAAACAGTTGAGTTCAACCTGATTCAAAAAGTTTTAGTTTTGTTCAAAGTTATCTCATTTAATTTTTCGATGTTTTCTTACCATTTTCATTTCATTTTTCTGAAAGTTTTGAAATCGGAAGTCATCCCGATTACAGCAACACAATTATCAGTTATTTCCCTTTAGTTTTCAGATTACTCAATGTTTCATACTATATTTAGACTTGTAACTTCGCGAGTTTTTGACCAATTTTGATAGTTTGTTATTCTTATCCTTTTATTTGAGATACTTGATATAATCGATAACACGTGACGATGAATATGAAAGCTTTCATATCTGCATGGGACAGTAGCAGATCTAGTTATTTTTTTTTTTTGTGTATTTTCTGCAAATCGGATTTCTCAGAATCTAACCATGGGATCTTTCTGAAACTTTGACCTACCCCCCCAAAAATGGGGTGCGAACGTTGTTTAAATATATTTTCAAAACGTTTTACGAATCCGAAATCACCGAATTTTACGAACGAAAAAACTGACAATGCATAGTCGTAACTTTGTTATTTTTTGGCCGATTTTACTAATTCTTTTTTCTTTGAATACCTTGAAAAAAATCGTTTTCATCTGCAGTTTCACATTTTCGAATTTCGAAAATTCGTCGCTGTGATTTCGAACCGGAAGTTTAGACCAATTTGACAACTTCTTTAATAGTTGTACGATTTTCATGAAATTTAGTATCTAAGTAGATCTTACCGATGTGACTTCAAAAATATGATTAGAAATTTTCTAAATTATCTCCCCTTGGTGAAATTAAGGATCAAAGTTTTCCAAAAAATTGTCGAAATATAGGTCAGAATGACCTAAAAAAAATTTTCGATACTCGACAAGTAATTACTGATTCCTACACAAAATATGGAGTTTGTCGATCGAACCGGAAGTGCCACCATCTTGAAACGTGAAAAAACAATTGAACTTTTGCGATATTGCACTTACAGACACGGGAGTTATATTTTCTGAATCCTTGAAGGATGGCCCAAAAATCGTAGGGAGCAAAATTTTGATTTCGGTCACGTGATGGTCACCATTTTGAATTGAAAATGAAAAGTAGTAGCAATTTGAAGGGCCGAGACTTTGAAACACAATAACTCTCCTTCTAATTGAGCTAGAATGTTCAAACTTGGTGTAGACGTTCACTAGGTCAATGTCATGATTGAGTTCAAAGATGAGCATTTTCTGCCTAGGGTAAGCAGAGATAGGCATGCTGATTTGTTGATTCTTTAGGGCACGATAACTTCGGTTATAATGAAGGGAGGGCTGTGAAACTTTTGTCAATAGAGAGTCCAATAGCTAGCCTGTTGTGTGAAATCATTGTATCATTTATTTTAAATATCAGGGATAGGCGAAAAAAAGAGATTGAAAATCCAAAAAGTCGTATTTTTACAATTTGGAGCATGTTTAGAGGTCTTTCTCGTAAAGTCAACTTAATATTTTTTGGGAACTTCTTCTACAAAGAGTCTTATTGGTAGTCTTTTATATAAAACCATCGATCAACAATCCAACATATCAGGAGTAGAAGAACAAAAGGATCGAACATTGAAAACGGCACCCTTTCATTGTTAAGCAAAACATGCAGTGTGGGTGGCTACAATCTGCACATTTAGTCATCGTATAGAGCTTATTCAACAGTATCGAATTCCAACTGCTAAGGGATCTTTTACGTGCACTCCAATGTGTACACGGCGGGTGGGGGGACACGCCAGAAAATCGAGATGAACTTTCTCGGACAATGCAGGGATCGAACACCCGACCTCCTGGCTAGCAGGCCAACGCCTTAGCCACATAGTGTGGACACCCATCGTACATTTCATCCGTCAAATCAAAGCATTTCATTGCATTAGACCAATAATTAATTATTCTTAATTGAAAACTTTATTTTAATATTAGTCTGGCATTATTAAATCCTAATTTTATTGGTCTTATTTAAAATTAAACTTTCATTTAAGTATGAACAACCCTTAACGTGTCTCTTTAAAACATAAAAAAATACTCTAAAACAGTAGCTCAACCTTTTGACCTAAACTCATTAATTTACCATTTTTTGTGAGCCACTTGTTATTTTTCCTATGACATATTACACGTGTCTGATTTTAAAGGGGGGTTGGGTGGCTGAATGGTTAGCACGCGCGCCTGTCATTGAGTTAACTAGCGTGTTTTCGAATGCCCGGTTGTACGTGACAAGGAGTAAGGTCGCCTGTCCAACCGGTCATTTTTAATTTTTTTTCCCGCCATTTTCATTTCTTTTTCTCATCCGTCTCATTACAGTAATACAAGTTTGAGGTATTTCCCTTTAGTTTTCAGATTATTGTTATGCCTGGGTGCAATGTTTCATACTATATTTAGACTTGTAACTTCGCGAGTTTTTGACCAATTTTGATAATTTTTTCTTCTTATCCTTTTATTTAGGATACTTGATACAATCAATGACACATGACGATGAATATGAAAGCTTTCATATCTGCATGGGACAGTAGCAGATCTAGTTAAGCTTTCATATTACATATGAAAGCTTATTGTTTCTGTTAAGATTATTATTATTTTTTTTTTGTGTATTTTCTGCAAATCGGATTTCTCAGAATCTAACCATGGGATCTTTCTAAAACTTTGACCTACCCCCCCAAAAATGGGGTGCGAACGTTGTTTAAATATATTTTCAAAACGTTTTACGAATCCGAAATCACCGAATTTTACGAACGAAAAAATTGACAATGCATAGTCGTAACTTTGTTATTTTTTGACCGATTTTACTAATTCTTTTTTCTTTGAATACCTTGAAAAAAATCATTTTCATCTGCAGTTTCAAATTTTCGAATTTCGAAAATTCGTCGCTGTGATTTCGAACCGGAAGTTTAGACCAATTTGACAACTTCTTTAATAGTTGTACGATTTTCATGAAATTTAGTATACAAGTAGGTCTTACCGATGTGACTTCAAAAATATAATTAGAAATTTTCTAAATTATCTCCCCTTGGTGAAATTAAGGATCAAAGTTTTCAAAAAAATCGTCGAAATATAGGTCAGAATGACCTAATTTTTTTTTTCGATACTAGACAAGGAATTGCTGATTCGTACACAAAATATGGAGTTTGTCGATCGAACCGGAAGTGCCACCATCTTTAAACGTGAAAAATCAAAAAGGCTTTTTTGCTATTTTACTTACAGACACGGGAGTTATATTTTCGGAATCCTTGAAGGAATGCCTAAAAATCTATCGGATCAGAATTTTGATTTCGGTCATGTGATGGTCACAATTTTGAATTGAAAATGAAAAATAGAAGCAATTTGAAAGGCCCGGACTTCGGAACACAATAACTCTCCTTCTAATTAAGCTAGAATGTTCAAACTTGGTGTAGACGTTCACTAGGTCAATGTTATGATTGAGTTCAAAGTTGAGCATTTTCTGCTTAGGGTGAGCAGAGATAAGCATGCTGATTTGTTGATTCTTTAGGGCACGATAACTTCGGTTATAATGAAGGGAGGGCGGTGAAACTTTTGTCAATAGAGAGTCTAATGGGTAGCCTGTTGTGTGAAATGATTGTATCATTTTTTTTAAATATCAGGGATAGCCGAAAAAAAGAGATTGAAAATCCAAAAAGTCGTATTTTTACAATTTGGAGCATGTTTAGAGGGCTTTCTCGTAAAGTCAACATACTATTTTTTGGGAACTTCTTCTACAAAGAGTCTTATTGGTAGTCTTTTATATGAAACCATCGATCAACAGTCCAACATATCAGGAGTAGAAGAACAAAAGGATCGAACATTGAAAACGGCATCCTTTCATTGTTGAGCGAAACATGAAGTGTGGGTGACTACAATCTACGCATTTAGTCATCGTATAGAGCTTATTCAACAGTATCGAATTCCAACTGCTTAGGGATATTTTACATGCACTCCAATGTGTACACGGGACCTTGGTTTTTCGTCCCATCCGAAGGACTAGACAGCTGTGCTTGTCAGGCCCTCCGTTCTGCCTTACTGACAAGGGAACCACGCCGGGAAATCGAGATGAACTTTCAATTCAGGCAAAACGTTTATTGCATACGATTAAGCTGGTCAGTTGGAGCTTATTTTCAAAAGTTTTGTAATAATCGGTTGGTAATTAAAGTACCGTGCACATTAAACTGTTAAAACAGAAAATTTCGCCCGGTTGAAATGTTTCTTGCTATAAGTCAGCAATTTTCCGAATTCAGAGAGGCTGGATGGCTGAATGGTTAGCATGTGCTCGCTGTATCGTAACCTTTGTCATTGAGTCAACGGGCGTCGTTTGGATCTCCAGGTTGCACGTGACATGGTGTATGATGTCCAACCTCGTGGGTTTTCTCCGTGTTCTTCGGTTTCCTCCCAACGGCTAAAGACCAGTACGTGCAAGGGGAGTTTTTAAATAAAATTAAAAAACATATTTTAGTCCCGAAATGACCTAGTTTGTGTCGAATGGACGTTAGGCCGCATTTCTCTCTTTCTCTTTTTAAAGTTTTGTAATAATCGGTTGGTAATCAAAGGTACTGTTAAAGTGATAAAACAGAAAATTTGGCCCGGTTGTAATGTTTCTCACTTTAAATTCAGCAATTTGTCGATTTTAAGGGGCAAACGTTTATTGCGAACGATTAAGCTGGTCAGGGGGAGCTTATTTTTAAAAGTTTTGTAATATTCGGTTGATAACTAAAGGTACCGTGCAAATTAAACTGTTAAAATAGAAAATTTGGCCCGGTTGAAATGTTTCTCGCTGTAGGTCAGCAATTTGCCGATTTTAGGGAGGTTGCGTGGCTGAATGGTTAGCACATGCGCTCTGTATCATAACGTCTGTCATTGAGTCAACTGGCCTTGTTTCGATTTCTTGGTTGTACGTGACAAGGAGTATGGTCGCCTTACCAACCTCGTAGGCCGTAACGCCGCTGCCCGGGTAAAATTTCCCTCATTGCACACTTTATGGCGTATGCCCGTCTTCATTAGCCCATTGTAGGAGCAGAACAGTAGGACGTTAAACCCCATTCAATTTCATTTCATTTTCTCTATGTTGCTTATTTATTATAGTGGATAAATATTTTTCTGGTTCTAGCAATTATTATACGCCCACATTTTCATGTGGACGTATTATGTCGTCGCCCCTGTCCGTCCGGACGTCCGTCCGTCCACAATTTGATTGTGGACTCTCTACAGGTCACAATTCTTATCCGATTTTGACGAAACTTGAAATATAGGTTTATCCCCAAAAGATCTCGGTTCCTTTCGATATTGGCATGTATCGGATCAAAACTTCATGGATTATGGCCCCTGATTGTACGAAAAATCACGTTTTTAGCTTGTGGACCCTATAGAGGTCACAATTTTGAACCGATTTTGACGAAACTTGACATGCATGTTTGTAACCCAAAGATCTTGGTTCCTTTCGATATTTGCGGCTATCGGAATGTAATTTCCTGAATTATGGCCCCTGATTGTCCGAAAAATCACCCTTTTTAGCTTGTGGTCCCTCTGGAGGTCACAATTATTATTCGATTTAAAAAAACGTTTGATTATATCACCGTTACACCCTAAGGAAGGTTGAGTTCGAATTTCGGGAAAATTGGACGAAAATTGCCATACAAAATGGCCGCCGTTAGTACGCGAATACTGTTAAAAAATGGTATATCAAGGTTATGGACCCTGTGGAGGTCACAATTTTGATTCGATTTTGATGAAACTTGAAATTCATGGTTATAACCCAAAGATCTTGCTTCCTTTCGATATTTGCGCATATCGGATCGTAACTTCCTGAATTATGGCCCCTGATTATACGCAAAATCGCCTTTTTTTTAGCTTGGAGGTCACAATTATTATTCGATTTAAAAAAACGTTTGATTATATCACCGTTACACCCTAAGGAAGGTTGAGTTCGAATTTCGGGAAAATCGGACGAAAATTGCCATACAAAATGGCCGCCGTTTGTACGCGAATACTGTTAAAAAATGGTATATCAAGGTTGTGGACCCTGTGGAGGTCACAATTTTGATTCGATTGTGTTGAAACTTGAAATTCAAGGTTATAACCCAAAGATCTTGCTTCTTTTCGATATTTGCGCATATCGGATCGTAACTTCCTGAATTATGGCCCCTGATTATACGCAAAATCGCCTTTTTTTTTAGCTTGGAGGTCACAATTATTATCCGATTTAAAAAAACGTTTGATTATATTACCGTTACACCGTAAGGAAGGTTGAGTTCGAATTTCGGGAAAATCAGACCAAAATTGCCATACAAAATGGCCACCGTTTGTACGTGAATACTGTTAAAAAATGGTATATCAAGGTTGTGGACCCTGTAAAGGTCACAATTTTAATTCGATTTTGATGAAACTTGAAATGCATGGTTATAACCCAAAGATCTTGGTTCCTTTCGGTATTTGCGCATATCGGATCGTAACTTCCTGAATTATTCGAATTTCGTGAAAATGGTACCAAAATTGCCGGAAGAAATGGTCGCCGTTTGTACGCGAATAGTGTAAAGATATGGTATATCATGGTTGTTGACTCTGTACAGGTCACAATTCTTATCCGATTTTGACGAAAAGTCACATTTCTAGGTTGTGTACCGTCACACCATAATCATTGTCGACTTCGAATTTCATGAATATCAGACTGGAACTGACCAACAAAATGGCTGCTCCCAATACAGTATGAAATACAGGACTTAATGATGTAGGAAAAATCACTTTCCGTATTGTTTGTTCTCTATCCATCTCTCGAAAATGTGGGCGTATCCTGCCTGGCAGTGCCAGCCTATCTTTTAATTTCTGCATAGAAATCTCTGGCCATTTTTTTTTTTATTGCAGAGTGCCATTCTTGTATATTGCAGTCTATGACCCTTTGTTTAAAACATGCTTAAGAAGTCGTCACGATTTCCTACTTATAACCAAACATATTGGAAACCATAATTATATAACATATCTTGGAAGCCCGATTACAGCTATACAAGTTTCAGCTATTTCCCTTTAGTTTAAAGATTATTTTTTTGCCCCGGTTCAATGTTTCTCACTACATTTAAATTTGTAACTTTGTGAGTTTTTGACCGATTTTGATATTATGTCTTTATAATTTTCCAAATCTACATATTTAACGTACATATTCAAACAGTTGAGTTCAACCTGATTCAAAAAGTATTAGTTTTGTTCAAAGTTATCTCATTTAATTTTTCGATGTTTTCTTACCATTTTCATTTCATTTTTCTGAAAGTTTTGAAATCGGAAGTCATCCCGATTACAGCAACACAAGTATCAGTTATTTCCCTTTAGTTTTCAGATTACTCAATGTTTCATACTATATTTAGACTTGTAACTTCGCGAGTTTTTGACCAATTTTGATAGTTTGTTATTCTTATCCTTTTATTTGAGATACTTGATATAATCGATGACACGTGACGATGAATATGAAAGCTTTCATATCTGCATGCGACAGTAGCAGATCTAGTTATTATTTTTTTTTTTTGTGTATTTTCTGCAAATCGGATTTCTCAGAATCTAACCATGGGATCTTTCTGAAACTTTGACCTACCCCACCAAAAATGGGGTGCGAACGTTGTTTAAATATATTTTCAAAACGTTTTACGAATCCGAAATCACCGAATTTTACGAACGAAAAAACTGACAATGCATAGTCGTAACTTTGTTATTTTTTGACCGATTTTACTAATTCTTTTTTCTTTGAATACCTTGAAAAAAATCGTTTTCATCTGCAGTTTCACATTTTCGAATTTCGAAAATTCGTCGCTGTGATTTCGAACCGGAAGTTTAGACCAATTTGACAACTTCTTTAATAGTTGTACGATTTTCATGAAATTTAGTATACAAGTAGATCTTACCGATGTGACTTCAAAAATATAATTAGAAATTTTCTAAATTATCTCCCCTTGGTGAAATTAAGGATCAAAATTTTCCAAAAAATCGTCGAAATATAGGTCAGAATGACCTAAAAAAATTTTTCGATACTCGACAAGTAATTACTGATTCCTACACAAAATATGGAGTTTGTCGATCGAACCGGAAGTGCCACCATCTTGAAACGTGAAAAAACAATTGAACTTTTGCGATATTGCACTTACAGACACGGAAGTTATATTTTCTGAATCCTTGAAGGATGGCCCAAAAATCGTAGGGAGCAGAATTTTGATTTCGGTCACGTGATGGTCACCATTTTGAATTGAAAATGAAAAGTAGTAGCAATTTGAAGGGCCGAGAATTTGAAACACAATAACTCTCCTTCTAATTGAGCTAGAATGTTCAAACTTGGTGTAGACGTTCACTAGGTCAATGTCATGATTGAGTTCAAAGATGAGCATTTTCTGCCTAGGGTAAGCAGAGATAGGCATGCTGATTTGTTGATTCTTTAGGGCACGATAACTTCGGTTAGAATGAAGGGAGGGCTGTGAAACTTTTGTCAATAGAGAGTCAAATAGCTAGCCTGTTGTGTGAAATCATTGTATCATTTATTTTAAATATCAGGGATAGGCGAAAAAAAGAGATTGAAAATCCAAAAAGTCGTATTTTTACAATTTGGAGCATGTTTAGAGGTCTTTCTCGTAAAGTCAACTTAATATTTTTTGGGAACTTCTTCTACAAAGAGTCTTATTGGTAGTCTTTTATATAAAACCATCGATCAACAATCCAACATATCAGGAGTAGAAGAACAAAAGGATCGAACATTGAAAACGGCACCCTTTCATTGTTAAGCAAAACATGCAGTGTGGGTGGCTACAATCTGCACATTTAGTCATCGTATAGAGCTTATTCAACAGTATCGAATTCCAACTGCTAAGGGATCTTTTACGTGCACTCCAATGTGTACACGGCGGGTGGGGGGACACGCCAGAAAATCGAGATGAACTTTCTCGGACAATGCAGGGATCGAACACCCGACCTCCTGGCTAGCAGGCCAACGCCTTAGCCACATAGTGTGGACACCCATCGTACATTTCATCCGTCAAATCAAAGCATTTCATTGCATTAGACCAATAATTAATTATTCTTAATTGAAAACTTTATTTTAATATTAGTCTGGCATTATTAAATCCTAATTTTATTGGTCTTATTTAAAATTAAACTTTCATTTAAGTATGAACAACCCTTAACGTGTCTCTTTAAAACATAAAAAAATACTCTAAAACAGTAGCTCAACCTTTTGACCTAAACTCATTAATTTACCATTTTTTGTGAGCCACTTGTTATTTTTCCTATGACATATTACACGTGTCTGATTTTAAAGGGGGGTTGGGTGGCTGAATGGTTAGCACGCGCGCCTGTCATTGAGTTAACTAGCGTGTTTTCGAATGCCCGGTTGTACGTGACAAGGAGTAAGGTCGCCTGTCCAACCGGTCATTTTTAATTTTTTTCCCGCCATTTTCATTTCATTTTCTCATCCGTCTCATTACAGTAATACAAGTTTGAAGTATTTCCCTTTAGTTTTCAGATTAATGTTATGCCTGGGTGCAATGTTTCATACTATATTTAGACTTGTAACTTCGCGAGTTTTTGACCAATTTTAATAATTTTTTCTTCTTATCCTTTTATTTAGGATACTTGATACAATCAATGACACGTGACGATGAATATGAAAGACTTGTAACTTCGCGAGTTTTTGACCAATTTTGATAATTTTTTCTTCTTATCCTTTTATTTAGGATACTTGATACAATCAATGACACATGACGATGAATATGAAAGCTTTCATATCTGCATGGGACAGTAGCAGATCTAGTTAGGCTTTCAGACTTTCGTCTGAAAGCCTATTGAGATTACTAAAATTATTATTATTATTATTATTATTATTATTATTATTATTATTTACCGCGGGGGCCTAGATCTCCATGATCGAAAACAGATATCGATCTGGAATTAGATTTTCTATTGGGAAACCATGTGGTGGCTACTTGATAAAATATTTTTGAAATTTCTGCGCATACCGGAAGTGACCGAACTTTGCACGTTGTCTAAAAATTGAAAATCGGCCATAGTTTCGTCAATTCGTTATCCATTTTCAAACAAATTACATTTTTGGAATCCCTGAATCTTTTCTGAGACAATGGCTATCTCACATTTTTCAATTTCGAACATTCGTCTATGACTTTTATCGTTCGAAAATTGAAAACATGTTGTTTACGAGACCATTTTTGTCATTTTTCAAAATTTTTAAATTTGACCTACATTTTTGGATACCTGAAGTCCATCCGATTCCAGTAATATAAGTTTCATTCAGAGTTATCGCCCTTTATTTTTCGATTTTTTTCGAATTTTCTTCCCATTTTGTCAGCTCGGGTTTCGTTTTATGGTAGAATTGACGTTTCTGAAACTTCTAGAACATGAAATTATAGTCCAATACCAACGTATAAAGCAATTTCGACAAGAATCCTTAAACCGGAAGTGGTCGAAATAATGTGCAATATTTTGAAAAAAATGCAAAAAATGGATATTTTGGGGAAAAACGCGAATTCTCCGCCCGATATCAATGGATTAAAGAAATTAGGGTACCATTGGACTGCACTAGTATTGTGCTATCGTATGATACCCAATTTGTACGGATACGATGAGCAGGCAGCAAAATATGGCACGCTGAAAATCAAGTATTTTCTGATTTGGAGCGTTTTTGGACGCCTGTATCTCGAAAACTTAACCGCAACTTTTTTTGTAATTTTTTCTATCGAGGGTCCTTTCGGAGGTATTTTGCATGAAGCCATCCAATAAGACTTTGAAATATCTGGAATAGGTGAAATAACGGACTGAAAATCGAAAAAAGTCGAAAAATCGTGAAATTTTGGAAAATGCTCTGCTATTTTTTTATTTTCAAAGATTTCCAAAAAACGATTGTATATTCAGATAGCTGACCTAATTACGATTCTAACGATGTATAATATGTATGTAGTTATTGAAATTTAATTTTCGATATTTTAAATTTTTTGCATTTTTGGCACTTTTGAACCTAGGATTTCTCAGGGGCATTTTATCTGATCAGATAATGTAATATATCATTACAGAGCACTGTGGCTATTTTAGTGCCCAAACCGGTTATTAAAACTATACCGACAATAATAACCATACCGGAAGTATTCAAAAAATGAAAAAAAAGGTTAAAAACATTGTCGCACTTGCGAAAAACTTGATTTCTCCCTTAGGTAATAGCGGACCAAAAGAACTAAAGTGTCGTTGGATAGCCCTATTAATGGACCATCATATGGTATCTAAATAATACGATATCGATGGTAAGGAAATAAATTATTGTATGCCAAAAATCTAGTATTTTCCGATTTTTTAACATTCTGAGACGCCCTTTTCTCGAAAACGACGCGGCAGATTTTTCTTAAACTTTTCTAACTCAAAGTCCCATCGGTTGTCTATATAGTGAATCCAAAATGAAAAGCATTGAAATAATATAGGTGGTCCAAAAATGGCATCAAACTTTGAAAAAAATTGAAAAATCGTTAAATTTTTGTAAACGCTCTTTTATTTATCTTTTTTTCCAAAACTGTTCAATGGATGTTTCTGACACTTCTGGTACAGAAAGTTAAGTATCCAAAGAACTTCGTAAAGCTATCACAACAACGATCGTAAAACTGGAAGTAGTCGAAAAAATGTCCGATATTTTGAAAAAAATTATTTTTTTTACGAAAATCTTTTTTATTTATGAATATTTTTTGGTGATATTTTACACTGGGTTAAAATATCATCGTACTTGAGCAGAAATGAGAAAAAAAATTGTCTGGGTAATTTGCATTAGCCGCCATCGGCGAATTTAGTTTTTCGTACCCAGAAAAATTATTTATTGTTCGATTTGTATAAAACAAAGTTCATATGCTCCGTGGTCCCAATTGTTATTTTTTATGTTACGGTGAAATTTTTCTGCCGGCAACGGAAGTGACGTAATATTAACAAAAACTACAATTTTGACAGTTCGGTACCACATTTTGAAAGCAAATATTATTTTTTTTCAAAACTGATATAACTAAAAGGATGCACCCTGCGAAGGTGCACAAAATCCTTAGCTCATATTTTTAAATTTCAATTTCATTTTCGGGCAATTTCGAATAAAATGTAAAATAAAGTGTAAAATTCAGCTATTTACAATTCATTCAGCGTCTTCATATTTTTAAATATTTATTTGTAATTTTCATAAACTCGTAGCAATAATCCAGACGAAGAGAATGTATGCGAAAATTAGTTTGTAATATGAGTAGTTGTCGAGAAATATGCAATTTTGCATGCATCACTTTTCACGTTATTTTGCCTATACAAGAGTGAATTATTATTCGATTTGCAATATTTTTTTTCCATTTGATGTCTAATGCCAATTTGGACTAGGTCAAGCCAATTTTACATTTTCACTGTGACCGGAAATGACGTCATTTGGGCAAAAACTGTATTTTTAACCTAAAAAACTAATATTTTATTCAAATCAGTCTCCCTTATAATATTTTTAAAATTATGATATTTTATTCCCATCAACGAATAGAATGAAGCCATACGACCATACAGATACCACAAAATGGTTTCTAACTTGTATGGTTACAGAGAAATAGGCGATCTTCTATAAGTCACTTTTCAAGGTTTTTGGTCTATAAAAGTGTCAATTATTATTCGATTTTTATATTTTTTTTACCATTTGATGCCTTATGCCATTTATGACTTCTATGAACCAAGTTAACATTTTCAATATCACCGGAAGTAATGTAATTTTTGCAAAAAACGTATTTTTAGCCTTCAAAACAAACATTTTTTTGAAGTGATTTATATTCATTATTCGTTTAACTTTATAACGTCTAGCTCTAATGGGCAGTAAGATTGAATCAATACCATCATATTGATATCAAGAAAAGGCTTCTAGCATGTTCCCTTGTCGAATAATAACCAATTTTCCCAGGGTCACTTTTAAGTTTTTTACCTTCTTAATTTCAGTTTATGGGTTATAGGTTAATTATTTATTGCCCGATATGTATAAAACAAAGTTTGTATTTTGTGTGTTGCGAATTTTCGACTTATTTTTCACCTATAAAAATTTCTTTCGGTACCGGAAGTGACGTAATTTTGCCATAATTTACAATTTTGACCGGTCTTTTCGCCAGCAAATATTACTTTTACATATGATAGAGGGTGTCACTGAAGCAAAACAACTAAAGTATACTTTGGTAGCTCAATGGATCGGCTATGGTATAATAAACTTCCTGTATGATTCCTGAAAGCCGGTTCAGTGCTGCTTGCAGGTCTAGTTATTATTATTATTATTTACCGCGGGAGCCTAGATCTCCATGATGGAAACAGATATCGATCTGGAATTAGATTTTCTATCGGGAAACCATGTGGTGGCTACTTGATAAAATATTTTTGAAGTTTCTGCGCATACCGGAAGTGACCGAACTTTGTACGTTGTCTGAAAATTGAAAATCGGCCATAGTTTCGTCAATTCTTTATCCATTTTCAAATAAATTACATTTTCGGAATCCCTGAATCTTTTCTGAGACAATGGCTATCTCACATTTTTCAATTTCGAACATTCGTCTATTACTTTTATCGTTCGAAAATAGAAAACATGTTGTTTACGAGACAATTTTTGTTATTTTTCAAAATTTTCAAATTTGACCTACATTTTTGGATACCTGAAGTCCATCCGATTCCAGTAATATAAGTTTCATTCAGAGTTATCGCCCTTTATTTTTCGATTTTTTTCGAATTTTCTTCCCATTTTGTGAGCTCGGGTTTCGTTTTATGGCAGAATTGACGTTTCCGAAACTTCTGGAACATGAAGTTATAGTCCAATACCAACTTATAAAGCAATTTCGACAAGAATCCTTCAACCGGAAGTGGTCGAAATAATGTGCAATATTTTGAAAAAAATGCAAAAAACGGATAGTTTGGGGAAAAATGCGATTTCTCCGCCCGATATCAATGGATTAAAGAAATTATGGTACCATTGGACTGCACTAGGATTGTACTATCGTATGATACCCAATTCATACGGATACTATGATCAGGAAGCAAAATATGGCACGCTGAAAATCAAGAATTTTCTGATTTTTAGCATTTTTGGACGACTGTATCTCGAAAACTTAACCTACAATTTTTTTTTAATTTTTTCTATCGAGAGTCCTTTTGGAGGTACTTTGCATGAAGGCAACCAATAAGACTTTGAAATGTCTGGAATAGAATAAAAAAGGGACTGAAAATCGAAAAAAGTCGAAAAATCGTGAAATTTTGAAAAATGCTCTACTATTTTTTTATTTAAAGAGATTTTTAAAAAAAGGTTGTATATTCAGATAGCTGACCTAATTACGATTCTAACGATGTATAATATGTATGTAATTATTGAAATTTAATTTTCGATATTTTAAATTTTTTGCATTTTTGGCACTTTTGAACATAGGATTTCTCAGGGGCATTTTATCTGATCAGATAATGTAATATATCATTACAGAGCCCTGTGGCTATTTTAGCGCCCAAACCGGCTATTAAAACTATTCCGACAATAATAACCATACCGGAAGTATTCAAAAAATGAAAAAAAAAGTTTAAAAATATTGTCGCACTTGCGAAAAACTTGATTGCTCACTTAGGTAATAGCGGACCAAAAGAACTAAAGTGTCGTTAGATAGCCCTATTAATGGACCAACATATGGTATCTAAATAATACGATTTCGATGGTAAGAAAATAAATTATTGTATGCCAAAAATCTAGTATTTTCCGATTTTTTAACATTCTGAGACGCCCTTTTCTCGAAAATGACGCCTACGATTTTTCTGAAACTTTTCTTACTCATAGTCCTATCGGTTGTCTATATAGTGAATCCAAAATGAAAAGCATTGAAATAATATAGGTGGTCCAAAAATGACATCAAACTTTGAAAAAAATTGAAAAATCGTTAAATTTTTGTAAACGCTCTTTAATTTATCTTTTTTTCCAAAACTACTCAATGGATTTTTCTGACACTTCTGGTACAGAAAGTTAAGTATCCAAAGAACTTCGTAAAGCTATCACAACAACCGGAAGTAGTCGAAAAAATGTCCGATATTTTGAAAAAAAAATTTTTTTTTACGAAAACCTTTTTTATTTATGAATATTTTTTGATGGTATTTTACACAGGGTTAAAATATCATCCTACTTGAGCAGAAATGGGAAAGAAAATTGCCTCGGTTATTTGCGTTAGCCGCCAACGGCTAATTTAGTTTTTCGTACCCAGAAAAATTATTTATTGTTCGATTTGTATAAAACAAAGTTCATATGCTCCGTGGTCCCAATTGTAATTTTTTTTGTTATGGTGAAATTTTTCTGTCGGCAACGGAAGTGGCGTAATATTAACAAAAACTATAATTTTGACAGTTCGGTAAAATAAAGTGTAAAATTCAGTTGTTTACAATTCATTCAGCGCCTTCATATTTTGAAATATTTTTTGTAATTTTAATAAACTCGTAGCAATAATCCAGAAGAAGAGATTGTATACAAAAATTAGTTTGTAATATGAGCAGTTGCCGAGGAATATGCAATTTTGCATGCATCACTTTTCACGTTATTTTGCCTATAAAAGAGTGAATTATTATTCGATTTGCAATATTTTTTTCCATTTGATGCTTAATGTCAATTTGGACTAGGTCAAGCCAATTTTACAATTTCACTGTGACCGGAAATGACGTCATTTGGGCAAAAACTGTATTTTAAACCTAAAAAACAAATATTTTATTCAAATGAGTCTGTTATAATAATTTTAAAATTATGATATTTGATTCCCATCAACGAATAGAATGAAGCCATACGACCATACAGATACCACAAAATGGTTTCTAACTTGTACGGTTACAGAGAAATAGGCGATCTTCGATAAGTCACTTTTCAAGGTTTTTGGTCTATAAAAGTGTCAATTATTATTCGATTTTTATATTTTTTTTTACCATTTGATGCCTTATGCCATTTATGACTTCTATGAACTAAATTAACACTTTCAATGTCACCGGAAGTAATGTAATTTTTTCAAAAAACGTATTTTTGGCCTTCAAAACAAACATTTTTTTGAAGTGATTTATGTTTATTATTCGTTTAACTTTATAATGTCTGACTCTAATGGGCAGTAAGATTGAATCAATACCATCATATTGATATCAAGAAAAGGCTTCTAGCATGTTCCCTTGTCGAAAAATAGCCAATTGTCCCAGGGTCACCTTTAAGTTTTTTACCTTCTTAATTTCAGTTTATTGGTTATAGGTTAATTATTTATTGCCCGATATGTATAAAACAAAGTTTGTATTTTGTATATTGCGAATTTTCGACTTACTTTTCACCTATAAAAATTTCTTTCAACACCGGAAGTGACGTAATTTTGCGATAATTTACAATTTTGACCGGTCTTTTCGCCAGCAATTATTACTTTTACATATGATAGACGGTGTCACTGAAGTAAAACAATTAAAGTTTGGTAGCTCAATGGATCGGCTATGGTATAATAAACTTCCTGTATGATTCCTGAAAGCCGGTTCAGTGCTGCTTGCAGGTCTAGTTATTAGGCTTTCACACTTTCGTCTGAAAGACTATTGTTTTTACTAAAATTATTATTATTAAGCTTTCATATTTCATATGAAAGCTTATTGTTTCTGTTAAGATTATTATTATTTTTTTTTTTTGTGTTTCTCCTGCAAATCGGATTTCACAGAATCTATCCATAGGATGTTTCTGAAACTTTGACCTACCCCCCCAAAAATGGGTGGTGGCTGTTGATTAAATATATTTTCAAAACGTTTTGCGAATTCGAAATTACCGAATTTTACGAACGAAAAAACTGACAATGCATAGTCGTAACTTTGCTATTTTTTGACCGATTTTACTAATTTTTTTTTCTTTGAATACCTTGAAAAAAATCATTTTCATCTGCAGTTTCACATTTTCGAATTTCGAAAATTCGTCGCTGTGATTTCGAACCGGAAGTTTAGACCAATTTGACAACTTCTTTAATAGTTGTACGATTTTCATGAAATTTAGTATTTAAGTAGATCTTACCAATGTGACTTCAAAATTATAATGAGAAATTTTCTAAATTATCTCCCCTTGGTGAAATTAAGGATCAAAGTTTTAAAAAAAATCGTCGAAATATAGGTCAGAATGACCTGAAATATTTTTCCGATACTCGACAGGTAATTACTGATTCCTACACAAAATATGGAGTTTGTCGATCAAACCGGAAATGCCACCATCTTGAAACATGAAAAATCCCTAAGGCTTTTTTGCTATCTTACTTACAGACACGGGAGTTATATTTTCTGAATCCTTGAAGGATGGCCCAAAAATCGTAGGGAGCAGAATTTTGATTTAGGTCAACTGATGGTTGCCATTTTGAAGTGAATATGAAAAGTAGCAGCAATTTGAAGTGCCGAGACTTTGAAACACAATAACTCTCCTTCTAATTGAGCTAGAATGTTCAATCGTGGTGTAGACGTTCACTAGGTCAATGTCATGATTCAGTGCAAAGATGAACATTTTCTGCTTAGGGTAAGCAGAGATAAGCATGCTGATTTGTTGATTCTTTAGGGCACAATAACTTCGGTTATAATGAAGGGAGGGTGATGAAACTCTTGTCAATCGAGAGTCTAATAGCTAGCCCGTTGTGTGAAATCATTGTATCATTTTTTTGAAATATCAGGGGTAGCAGAAAAAAGAGATCGAAAATCCAAAAAGTCGTATTTTTACGATTTGGAGCATTTTTAAAGGTCCTTTTCTCTTAAAATCAACATAATATTTTGGGGGAACTTCTTCTAAAAAGAGTCTTATCGGTAGTCTTTTATATGAAACCATAGATCAACAGTCCAAAATATCAGGAGTAGTAGAATAAAAGGATCGAAAATTGAAAACCGCACCCTTTCATTGTTAAGCAAAACATGCAGTGTGGGTGGCTACAATCTGCACATTTAGTCATCGTATAGAGCTTATTCAACAATATAGAATTCCAACTGCTAAGGGATCTCTTACACGGCGGATGGGGGGACACGCCAGAATATCGAGATGAACTTTCTCGGCCAATGCAGGGATCGAACACCCGACCTCCTGGCTAGCAGACCAACGCCTTAGCCACATAGTGTGAACACCCATCGTACATTTCATCCGTCAAATCAAAGCATTTCATTGCATTAGACCAATAATTAATTATTCTTAATTTAAAACTTTATTTAATATTAGTCTGACATTATTAAATCCTAATTTTATTGGTCTTATTTAAAATTAAACTTTAATTTAACTATGAACAACCCTTAACGTGTCCCTTTAAAACAATTAAATACTCTAAAACAAAAAACAAAACAAAAAATCAATAAGCGGGTCAATTCAGGTAAGTATAACTACGGGTTCTGTCCAGCTTCTCTCGTCTACGGCCATACCACGTTGAAAGCACCAGTTCTCGTCCGATCACTGAAGTTAAGCAACGTCGGGCCCGGTTAGTACTTGGATGGGTGACCGCCTGGGAACACCGGGTGCTGTAGACGCCTTTTTGCCCTGATTCTTCGTGAAAAAATCAATTTTCCGCCAATCAGACCACAGCGCGCACTCTTTTGCACCACTCCAGCTCTCCCCAGGGAATAAGACACAAAAAGAATTTGAGTAAGCACAAGTATGGGTTCTGTCCACCTTCTCTCGTCTACGGCCACACCACGTTGAAAACACCAGTTCTCGTCCGATCACTGAAGTTAAGCAACGTCGGGCCCGGTCAGTACTTGGATGGGTGACCGCCTGGGAACACCGGGTGCTGTAGACGCCTTTTTAAAACCGACCCCCCCCCCAAAAAAAAAAAATCAATAAGCGGGTCAATTCAGGTAAGTATAACTACGGGTTCTGTCCACGTTCTCTCGTCTACGGCCACACCACGTTGAAAACACCAGTTCTCGTCCGATCACTGAAGTTAAGCAACGTCGGGCCCGGTCAGTACTTGGATGGGTGACCGCTGTAGACGCCTTTTTAAAACCGACACCCCCCCCCCCCACAAAAAAAAAATCAATAAGCGGGTCAATTCAGGTAAGTATAACTACGGGTTCTGCCCACCTTCTCTCGTCTACGGCCACACCACGTTGAAAACACCAGTTCTTGTCCGATCACTGAAGTTAAGCAACGTCGGGCCCGGTTAGTACTTGGATGGGTGACCGCCTGGGAACACCGGGTGCTATAGACGCCTTTTTAAAACCGACAAAAATCGCCCCAAAAATCAATAAGCGGGTCAATTCCGGTAAGTATAACTACGGGTTCTGTACACCCCCTCTCGTCTACGGCCATACCACGTTGAAAACGCCAGTTCTCGTCCGATCACTGAAGTTAAGCAACGTCGGGCCCGGTCAGTACTTGGATGGGTGACCGCCTGGGAACATCGGGTGCTCTAGGCGCCTTTTTAAAACCGACAAAAAACAAAAAAAAAAATCAATAAGCGGGTCAATTCAGGTAAGTATAACTACGGGTTCTGTCCACCTTCTCTCGTCTACGGCCACACCACGTTGAAAACACCAGTTCTCGTCCGATCACTGAAGTTAAGCAACGTCGGGCCCGGTCAGTACTTGGATGGGTGACCGCCTGAGAACACCGAGTGCTGTAGACGCCTTTTTAAAACCGACAAAAACCCCCCAAAAAATCAATAAGCGGGTCAATTCAAGTATGTATAACTACGGGTTCTGTCCACCTTCTCTCGTCTACGGTCATACCATGTTGAAAACACCAGTTCTCGTCCGATCACTCAAGTTAAGCAACGTCGGGCCCGGTTAGTACTAGGATGGGTGACCGCCTGGGAACACCGGGTGCTGTAGACGCCTTTTTGCCCTAAACTCACCATTTTGTTGTGAGTGGCTTGTACGTGTCTGATTTCAAAGGGGGGTTGGGCGGCTGAATGGTTAGCACGCGCGCCTGTCATTGAGTTAACTAGCGTGTTTTCGAATGCTCGGTTGTACGTGACAAGGAGTAAGGTCGCCTGTCCAACCTGCCATTTTTAATTTTTTTCCGGCAATTTTCATTTCATTTTCTCATCCGTCTCATTACAGTAATACAAGTTTCGGTTATTTCCCTTTAGTTTTCAGATTATTGTTATGCCTGGGTGCAATGTTTCATACTATATTTAGACTTGTAATTTTGCGAGTTTTTGGCGACTTTTGATAATTTTTTCTTCTTATCCTTTTATTTAGGATACTTGATACAATCAATGACACGTGGCGATGAATATGAAAGCTTTCATATCTGCATGGGACAGTAGCAGATCTAGTTTATTATTATTATTTTATTTTTCGGGGGAGCCTATTTCTCAGCGCCTGTAACAGATACCGATCTGGGACCTAATTCTTTATAGGGAAACCATGTGTTGGCTACTTGATAAACTATTTTTGAAACTTCTGCGCAGACCGGAAGTGGTCGAATTTCGTGCTCTGTCAAAAAATTAAAAAACGGCCGTAGATTCGTCAATTCTGTACCTATTTTGATACAAATGACATTTTCGGAAACCTTGAGTCTTTTCTCGGACGATAGCAGTTGAAAATTTCGATATTTCGAAAATTCATCGCTGACTTCTTGCGATCGAAAAATGAAAAATTTTATTTGAGAGACAATTTTTGTTATTTTTCAAAATTTTCAAATTTGACCTACAGTTTTGGATACCTGAAGGCAATCTTGTTCCAGTAATATAAGTTTCATTCCGAGTTATCGCGCTTTATTTTTCGATTTTTTTCGAATTTTCTTCACATTTTGTGAGCTTAAGTTTCGTTTTACGGCCGGATCAACGTTTCTCAAATTCCTGATACATGAAGCAATATTGTCAAACCACCGTTTAAAGCAATTTCAACAACAATCCGTAAACCGGAAGTAGTCGAAATAATATGCGATATTTTAAAAATCGTGAAAAATTGGTGTCTTGGGTAAAAACACGATTTCTCCGTCCGATATCAACGGATTAAACAAATTAAGGTATCATTTGGTCTAGCGGTGATTGGACCACTGAATGATACCCAATTCGTACGGATACGATGAGCTGGAAGCAAAATATGGCACGCTGAAAATCAAGTATTTTCTGATTTGGAGCGTTTTTGGACGCCTGTATTTCGAAAACTGCTCCAGCGATTTTTCTTAAACTTTATCTATCGATGGTCCTTCCGGTAGTCTTTAGCATGGATCCATCCATTAAGACTATTATATAATTGGAATAAGACAAAAAAGGGACTCAAAATCGAAAAAAGTCGAAAAATCGTGAAATTTGGGAAAATGCTCTACTATTTTTTTATTTTAAGAGATTTTCAAAAAAAAGATATATATTTAAAAAGCTGACCTAATTACGATTCTAATGATGTATAATATGTATGCAGTTATTGAAATTTAATTTTCAATATTTTGACATTTTGACATTTTTAACACTTTTGAACATGGGATTTCTCAGAAGTATTTTATTTGATCGTATAGTGTCGTATTTCATTAGAGAGCCCTGTTCCCATGCAAATTCCAAAACTGGATGTGAAAACTACTCGACAATGATTCGTATAGCGGAAGTAGTTCAAAAAACAAAGAAAAATGTAAAAAAGATGAAAAAAAATTGGAGCTCTTGCCAAAAGTTCGAATTCTCCATCACATATTAGCGGACCAAAACAATGAAAGTGTCTTTGGATAGTTCCATTAATAGACGATCGTATAACATCTAAATAACACGAATTTGATTCTTACGAAATAAATTATGGTACGCCGAAAACTAAGTATTTTCCGTTTTGGAGCATTCTGAGGCGCCTTTTTCTCGAAAACGACGCCTACGATTTTTCTTAAACTTTTTTTACTCAGAGTCCTATCGGTGGCCTAGCGTGTGCATTTAATAATAAAAGCGTTGCAATATTATAGGCGGTCCAAAAATGACCTCAATCTTTGAAAAAAGTTGAAAAATCATTAAATTATTGAAAATGCTCTTTTATTTATCTTTTTTTCAAAAATTACTTAATGAATGTTTCTGATATTTCTGCTACAGGAAGTTAAGTATCTAATCAACTTGTTAAAGCAATTCCGACAATGATCGAAAAACCGGAAGTAGTCGAAAAAATATCCGATATATTGATTTTTTTTTACATTTTTACAGAAAACTTTTTTATTTATGAATATTTTTTGATGGTAGTTTACACAGTGTTAAAGTATCACCCTACTTGAGCATAAGTGAGAAAGAATTTTGTCTCAGTAATTTTCTTTAGTCGCCATTGGCTAATTTAGTTTTTCGTACCTAGATTAATTATTTATTGTTCGATTTGTATAAAACAAAGTGCATATGATTCGTAATGTCAATTGTAATATTTTTTGTTACGGTGACAATTTTCTGCACGCAACGGAAGTGGCGTAAAATTAACAAAAACTACAATTTTGAGAGTTAAGTACCACTTTTTGACAGCAAATATTTTTTTTTTTCGAAAACTGATATAACAAAAAGTATGCGCCCTGTAAAGGCGCATAAAATGTTTGGCTGAGATTCTTAAATTTCAATTTCATTTTCGGGCAATTTCGAATAAAATGTAAAAAAAGGGTAAAATTCAGTTATTACAACCCATTGAACGTCTTTATATTTTGAACTATTTATTCGTAACTTTCATAAACTCGTAGCCATAATCCAGACGAAGAGAATGTATGCGAAAAATAGTTTGTAACATGAGCAGTTGCCGAGAAATATGCAATTTTGCATGCATCACTTTTCACGTTTTTTTGCCTGTAAAATAGTAAATTATTATCCGATTTTCAATAAAAAATTTTTATTCGATGCCTAATGCCAATTTGGACTAGGTTAAGCCAAATTTACAGTTTCACTGTGACCGAAAATGACGTCATTTTGGCAAAAACTGTATTTTTAACGTAGAAAACAAATATTTTATTCAAATGAATCTTATTTATAATATTTTTAAAATTATGATATTTGAATCCCATCACCGAATAGCATGAACCCATACCATCATACAGATACCACAAACAAGTTTCTAACTTGTACGGTTGATCTGATTAAACATTTCCATTATCACCGGAAGTAATGTCATATTTGCAAAAACCGTATTTTTAGACTTCAAAATAAAATTTTACTCCAAAATTAGATTTTGCGCGATCCGACTCAAGATGGCGTGTTCAATGACAAATATTACGGGATGCTGAAGATCTAGTATTTTCCTTTTTGGACTTTTATATGATATCAGAATGATACAAATTCGATGGTTAGGCAATAGATTATGAGATGCCGAAAATATAGTATTTTCCTCTTTTTTTGAAGCCTTTTCAAACTCGTTTATCTCGAAAACTACTTCTATTTCACTTCTTAAACTTCTGTTACCCCGAGTCCTATCGGTCGTTTAGGGTATAAAGGTAAATTTAAAAGCATGGCAATGATCTAAAGGACCCTGAAAGCCGATTCAGCACTGCTATGCAGGTCTAGTTCTTATTATTAGGCTTTCAGACTTTCGTCTGAAAGCCTATTGTGATTACTAAAATTATTATTATTAAGCTTTCATATTACATATGAAAGCTTATTGTTTCTGTTAAGATTATTATTGTTATTTTTTTTTTGTGTTTTGTCCACAAATCGGATTTCTCAGAATCTAACGATAGGATCGTTCTGAAACTTTTACCTATCCCCCCAAAAATGGGTGGTGGCTGTTGATTAAATATATTTTCAAAACGTTTTACGAATCCGAAATCACCGAATTTTACGAACGAAAAAACTGACAATGCATAGTCGTAACTTTGTTATTTTTTGACCGATTTTACTAATTCTTTTTTCTTTGAATACCTTGAAAAAAATCATTTTCATCTGCAGTTTCGCATTTTCCAATTTCGAAAATTCGTCGCTGTGATTTCGAACCGGAAGTTTAGACCAATTTGAGAACTTCTTTAATAGTTGTACGATTTTCATGAAATTTAGTGTGTAAGTAGATGTTACCGATGTGACTTCAAAAATATAATTATAAATGTTCTAAATTATCTCCCCTTGACGAAATTAAGGATCAAAGTTTTCAAAAAAATCGTCGAAATATAGGTCAGAATGACCTAATTTTTTTTTTTGATACTAGACAAGTAATTACTGATTCGTACACAAAATATGGAGTTTGTCGATCGAACCGGAAGTGCCACCATCTTTAAACGTGAAAAATCAAAAAGGCTTTTTTGCTATTTTACTTACAGACTCGGGAGTTATATTTTCAGAATCCTTGAAGGAATGCCTAAAAATCTATCGGATCCGAATTTTGATTTCGGTCACGTGATGGTCACCATTTTGAATTGAAAATGAAAAATAGAAGCAATTTGAAGGGCCGGGACTTTGGAACACAATAACTCTCCTTCTAATTAAGCTAAAATGTTTAAACTTGGTGTAGACGTTCACTAGGACAATGTCATGATTGAGTTCAAAGATGAGCATTTTCTGCTTAGGGTAAGCAGAGATAAGGATGCTGATTTGTTGATTCTTTAGGGCACGATAACTTCGGTTATAATGAAGGGAGGGCGATGAAACTTTTGTCAATAGAGAGTCTAATAGCTAGCCTGTTGTTTGAAATCATTGTATCATTTTTTTTAAATATCAGGGATAGCCGAAAAAAAGAGATTGAAAATCCAAAAAGTCGTATTTTTACAATTTGGAGCATGTTTAGAGGTCTTTCTCGTAAAGTCAACATAATATTTTTTGGGAACTTCTTCTACAAAGAGTCTTATTGGTAGTCTTTTATATGAAACCATCGATCAACAGTCCAACATATCTGGAGTAGAAGAACAAAAGGATCGAAAATTGAAAACGGCACCCTTTCATTGTTAAGCGAAACATGCAGTGTGGGTGACTACAATCTACACATTTAGTCATCGTATAGAGCTTATTCAACAGTATCGAATTCCAACTGCTTAGGGATATTTTACGTGCACTCCAATGTGTACACGGGACCTTGGTGTTTCATCCCATCCGAACGACTAGACAGCTGTGCTTGTCAGGCCCCCCGTTCTGCCTCACTGACAACGGGGAACCACGCCGGGAAATCAAGATGAACTTTCTCCGTGCAGAACTTTCAATTCAGGCCAAACGTTTATTGCACACGATTAAGCTGGTCAGTTGTAATAATCGGTTGGCAATTAAAGTACCGTGCACATTAAACTGTTAAAACAGAAAATTTCGCCCGGTTGAAATGTTTCTTGCTATAAGTCAGCAATTTTCCGAATTCAGGGAGGCTGAATGGTTAGCATCTGCGCGCTGTATCGTAACGTCTGTCATTGAGTCAACGAGCGTCGTTTCGATCTCCAGGTTGCACGTGACATGAAGTATGATGTCCAACCTCGTGGGTTTTCTCCGTGTCCTTCGGTTTCCTCCCAAAGGCTAAAGACCAGTAAGCGCAAGGGGAGTTTTTAAATAAAATTAAAAAACATATGTTAGTCACAAAATGACCTAGTTTGTGTCGAATGGACATTAGGCCGCATTTCTCTCTTTCTCTTTTATTTTTAAAGTTTTGTAATAATCGGTTGGTAATCAAAGGTACTGTAAAAGTGATAAAACAGAAAATTTCGCCCGGTTGTAATGTTTCTCACTTTAAGGTCAGCAGTTTGCAGATTTTAAGGGGCAAACGTTTATTGCGAACGCTTAAGCTGGTCAGGGGGAGCTTATTTTTAAAAGTTTTGTAATATTCGGTTGATAACTAAAGGTACCATGCAAATTAAACTGTTCAAATAGAAAATTTGGGCCGGTTGAAATGTTTCTCGCTGTAGGTCAGCAATTTGCCGATTTTGGGGAGGTTGCGTGGCTGAATGGTTAGCACGTGCGCTCTGTATCAAAACGTCTGTCATTGAGTCAACTGGCGTTGTTTCGATTTCTTGGTTGTACGTGACAAGGAGTATGGTCGCCTGTCCAACCTCGTAGGCCGTAACGCCGCTGCCCGGGTAAAATTTCCCTCATTGCACACTTTATGGCATATGCCAGTCTTCATTAGCCCATTTTAGGAACAGAACAGTAGGACGTTAAACCCCATTCAATTTCATTTCATTTTCTCTATGTTGCTTATTTATTGTAGTGGATAAATATTTTTCTGGTTCTAGCAATTATTTAATTTCTGCATAGAAATCTTGCTTTGGCCAGTTTTTTTTATTGCAGAGTGCCATTCTTGTATAATTCAGTCTATGATCCTTTGTTTAAAACATGCTTAAGAAGTCGTCATGATTTCCTACTTATAACCAAACATATTGGAAATATTTGTCGGGCATTATTAAATCCTAATTTTATTGGTCTTATTTAAAATTAAACTTTCATTTAACTATGAACAACCCTTAACGTGTCTCTTTAAAACTATAAAGTACTCTAAAATAGTAGCTCAACCTTTTGACCTAAACTCATTAATTTACCATTTTGTTGTGAGCGACTTCTTATTCTTCCTATATGACATATTGCACGTGTCGGATTTCAAAGGGGGGTTGGATGGCTGAATGGCTAGCACGCGCGCCTGTCATTGAGTTAACTAGCGTGTTTTCGAATGCCCGGTTGTACGTGACAAGGAGTAAGGTCGCCTGTCCAACCTGACATTTTTATTTTTTTTTCCCGCCATTTTCATTTCATTTTCTCATCCGTCTCATTACAGTAATACAAGTTTCAGTTATTTCCCTTTAGTTTTCAGATTATTGTTATGCCTGGGTGCAATGTTTCATACTATATTTAGACTTGTAACTTCGCGAGTTTTTGACCAATTTTGATAATTTTTTCTTCTTATCCTTTTATTTAGGATACTTGATACAATCAATGATACGTGACGATGAATATGAAAGCTTTCATATCTGCATGGGACAGTAGCAGATCTAGTTTTTTTTTGTGTTTTGTCCACAAATCGGATTTCTCAGAATCTAACGATAGGATCGTTCTGAAACTTTTACCTATCCCCCCAAAAATGGGTGGTGGCTGTTGATTAAATATATTTTCAAAACGTTTTACGAATCCGAAATCACCGAATTTTACGAACGAAAAAACTGACAATGCATAGTCGTAACTTTGTTATTTTTTGACCGATTTTACTAATTCTTTTTTCTTTGAATACCTTGAAAAAAATCATTTTCATCTGCAGTTTCGCATTTTCCAATTTCGAAAATTCGTCGCTGTGATTTCGAACCGGAAGTTTAGACCAATTTGAGAACTTCTTTAATAGTTGTACGATTTTCATGAAATTTAGTGTATAAGTAGATGTTACCAATGTGACTTCAAAAATATAATTATAAATGTTCTAAATTATCTCCCCTTGACGAAATTAAGGATCAAAGTTTTCAAAAAAATCGTCGAAATATAGGTCAGAATGACCTAATTTTTTTTTTTGATACTAGACAAGTAATTACTGATTCGTACACAAAATATGGAGTTTGTCGATCGAACCGGAAGTGCCACCATCTTTAAACGTGAAAAATCAAAAAGGCTTTTTTGCTATTTTACTTACAGACTCGGGAGTTATATTTTCAGAATCCTTGAAGGAATGCCTAAAAATCTATCGGATCCGAATTTTGATTTCGGTCACGTGATGGTCACCATTTTGAATTGAAAATGAAAAATAGAATCAATTTGAAGGGCCGGGACTTTGGAACACAATAACTCTCCTTCTAATTAAGCTAGAATGTTCAAACTTGGTGTAGACGTTCACTAGGTCAATGTCATGATTGAGTTCAAAGATGAGCATTTTCTGCTTAGGGTAAGCAGAGATAAGGATGCTGATTTGTTGATTCTTTAGGGCACGATAACTTCGGTTATAATGAAGGGAGGGCGATGAAACTTTTGTCAATAGAGAGTCTAATAGCTAGCCTGTTGTTTGAAATCATTGTATCATTTTTTTAAATATCAGGGATAGCCGAAAAAAAGAGATTGAAAATCCAAAAAGTCGTATTTTTACAATTTGGAGCATGTTTAGAGGTCTTTCTTGTAAAGTCAACATAATATTTTTTGGGAACTTCTTCTACAAAGAGTCTTATTGGTAGTCTTTTATATGAAACCATCGATCAACAGTCCAACATATCTGGAGTAGAAGAACAAAAGGATCGAAAATTGAAAACGGCACCCTTTCATTGTTAAGCGAAACATGCAGTGTGGGTGACTACAATCTACACATTTAGTCATCGTATAGAGCTTATTCAACAGTATCGAATTCCAACTGCTTAGGGATATTTTACGTGCACTCCAATGTGTACACGGGACCTTGGTGTTTCATCCCATCCGAACGACTAGACAGCTGTGCTTGTCAGGCCCTCCGTTCTGCCTAACTGACAACGGGGAATCACGCCGGGAAATCAAGATGAACTTTCTCCGTGCAGAACTTTCAATTCAGGCCAAACGTTTATTGCACACGATTAAGCTGGTCAGTTGTAATAATCGGTTGGCAATTAAAGTACCGTGCACATTAAACTGTTAAAACAGAAAATTTCGCCCAGTTGAAATGTTTCTTGCTATAAGTCAGCAATTTTCCGAATTCAGGGAGGCTGAATGGTTAGCATGTGCGCGCTGTATCGTAACGTCTGTCATTGAGTCAACGGGCGTCGTTTCGATCTCCAGGTTGCACGTGACATGGTGTATGATGTCCAACCTCGTGGGTTTTCTCCGTGTTCTTCGATTTCCTCCCAATGGCTAAAGACCAGTACGCGCAACGGGAGTTTTTAAATAAAGTTAAAAAAAACATATGTTAGTCCCGAAATGACCTAGTTTGTGTCGAATGGACGTTAGGCCGCATTTCTCTCTTTCTCTTTTATTTTTAAAGTTTTGTAATAATCGGTTGGTAATCAAAGGTACTGTAAAAGTGATAAAACAGAAAATTTCGCTCGGTTGTAATGTTTCTCACTTTAAAGTCAGCAATTTGTCGATTTTAAGGGGCAAACGTTTATTGCGAACGATTACGGTGGTCAGGGGGAGCTTATTTTTAAAAGTTTTGTAATAATCGGTTGATAACTAAAGGTACCGTGCAAATTAAACTGTTAAAATAGAAAATTTGGCCCGGTTGAAATGTTTCTCGCTGTAGGTCAGCAATTTGCCGATTTTAGGGAGGTTGCGTGGCTGAATGGTTAGCACGTGCGCTCTGTATCAAAACGTCTGTCATTGAGTCAACTGGTGTTGTGTCGATTTCTTGGTTGTGCGTGACAAGGAGTATGATCGCCTATCCAACCTCGTAGGCCGTAACGCCGCTGCCCGGGTAAAATTTCCCTCATTGCACACTTTATGGCGTATGCCCGTCTTCATTAGCCCATTGTAGGAGCAGAACAGTAGGACGTTAAACCCCATTCAATTTCATTTCATTTTCTCTATGTTGCTTATTTATTATAGTGGATAAATATTTTTTTGGTTCTAGCAATTATTTAATTTCTGCGTAGAAATCTTGCTTTGGCCATTTTTTTTATTGCAGAGTGCCATTCTTGTATATTGCAGTCTAAGACCCTTTGTTTAAAATATGCTTAAAGTTGGGTTCCCGGATACAAACTGGGTGATTTGATGATATATTAGAATTAAAAACATATTCAAACTAATTATCTGATCATAATTTTGCTTCAAATCGTTCTCATAACATTTTTATTGACGAGAATAGCCTGCTATAAAAATCTATCGAAAGAGACCATGTTTGCGTCAGGCGATTTCCCCCCGCCGTAACCAATGGCAACGGTGGCAGACGACAGGGGAGAATGCATTGCATACACAAGACGATGTTGTCTGTAAGCGCTGACTATTTACTACAAATATAGGATCCTAATTAAATTCTCGGATTATCCACTGCATGCGTCTTTTTCCGTGATTTTTACCCCAGAAATTGTTGTATGTCTAACTCTTCATAAAGGTTTTCAAAATGTACACAAATCACTCAAGTTCGCGTGCAGCCTTCAACGCCAAGCGTGCAGGTACCCTTATTCGTCGGGTTGACTATTAAGGGAACCCCTTACATTTTTGTCCTGTTTACGCTCCATGAGTGTTTTTCAGGGAATCCAGTATTTTTCTAGTAAGATTGGATATCTCTTCTTTCCATATATACCAAAATTGCCATACTTTTATAGGCAATGACCACCCGATAAATACTTATCTGTGAACCCAACTTTAAGAAGTCGTCACGATTTCCTTCTTATAACCGAACATATTGGAAACCATAATTATATAACATATCTTGGAAGCCCGATTACAGCTATACAAGTTTCAGTTATTTCCCTTTAGTTTAAAGATTATTTTTTTGCCCGGGTGCAATGTTTCTCACTACATTTAAATTTGTAACTTTGTGAGTTTTTGACCGATTTTGATATTATGTCTTTATAATTTTCCAAATCTGCATATTTAACGTACATATTCAAACAGTTGAGTTCAACCTGATTCAAAAAGTTTTAGTTTTGTTCAAAGTTATCTCATTTAATTTTTCGATGTTTTTTTACCATTTTCATTTCATTTTTCTGAAAGTTTTGAAGTCGGGAGTCATCCCGATTACAGCAACACAAGTATCAGTTATTTCCCTTTAGTTTTCAGATTACTCAATGTTTCATACTATATTTAGACTTGTAACTTCGCGAGTTTTTGACCAATTTTGATAGTTTGATATTCTTATCCTTTTATTTGAGATACTTGATATAATCGATGACACGTGACGATGAATATGAAAGCTTTCATATCTGCATGGGACAGTAGCAGATCTAGTTATTTTTATTTTGTGTATTTTCTGCAAATCGGATTTCTCAGAATCTAACCATGGGATCTTTCTAAAACCTTGACCTACCCCCCCAAAAATGGGGTGCGAACGTTGTTTAAATATATTTTCAAAACGTTTTACGAATCCGAAATCACCGAATTTTACGAACGAAAAAACTGACAATGCATAGTCGTAACTTTGTTATTTTTTGACCGATTTTACTAATTCTTTTTTCTTTGAATACCTTGAAAAAAATCATTTTCATCTGCAGTTTCACATTTTCGAATTTCGAAAATTCGTCGCTGTGATTTCGAACCGGAAGTTTAGACCAATTTGACAACTTCTTTAATAGTTGTACGATTTTCATGAAATTTAGTATACAAGTAGATCTTACCGATGTGACTTCAAAAATATAATTAGAAATTTTCTAAATTATCTCCCCTTGGTGAAATTAAGGATCAAAGTTTTCAAAAAAATCGTCGAAATATAGGTCAGAATGACCTAATTTTTTTTTTCGATACTAGACAAGGAATTAATGATTCGTACACAAAATATGGAGTTTGTCGATCGAACCGGAAGTGCCACCATCTTTAAACGTGAAAAATCAAAAAGGCTTTTTTGCTATTTTACTTACAGAATCGGGAGTTATATTTTCGGAATCCTTGAAGGAATGCCTAAAAATCTATCGGATCAGAATTTTGATTTCGGTCATGTGATGGTCACAATTTTGAATTGAAAATGAAAAATAGAAGCAATTTGAAAGGCCCGGACTTCGGAACACAATAACTCTCCTTCTAATTGAGCTAGAATGTTCAAACTTGGTGTAGACGTTCACTAGGTCACTATCTTGATTGAGTTCAAAGATGAGCATTTTCTGCTTAGGGTAAGCAGAGATAAGCATGCTGATTTGTTGATTCTTTAAGGCACGATAACTTCGGTTATAATGAAGGGAGGGCGGTGAAACTTTTGTCAATAGAGAGTCTAATAGGTAGCCTGTTGTGTGAAATGATTGTATCATTTTTTTTAAATATCAGGGATAGCCGAAAAAAAGAGATTGAAAATCCAAAAAGTCGTATTTTTACAATTTGGAGCATGTTTAGAGGTTTTTCTCGTTAAGTCAACATACTATTTTTTTTGGAACTTCTTCTACAAAGAGTCTTATTGGAAGTCTTTTATATGAATCCATCGATCAACAGTCCAACATATCAGGAGTAGAAGAACAAAAGGATCGAACATTGAAAACGGCACCCTTTCATTGTTGAGCGAAACATGAAGTGTGGGTGACTACAATCTACGCATTTAGTCATCGTATAGAGCTTATTCAACAGTATCGAATTCCAACTGCTTAGGGATATTTTACGTGCACTCCAATGTGTACACGGGACCTTGGTTTTTCGTACCATCCGAAGGACTAGCTAGACAGCTGTGCTTGTCTGGCCCTCCGTTCTGCCTTACTGACAAGGGAACCACGCCGGGAAATCGAGATGAACTTTCTCTGTGCAGAACTTTCAATTCAGGCAAAACATTTATTGCATACGATTAAGCTGGTCAGTTGGAGCTTATTTTCAAAAGTTTTGTAATAATCGGTTGGTAATTAAAGTACCGTGCACATTAAACTGTTAAAACAGAAAATTTCGCCCGGTTGAAATGTTTCTTGCTATAAGTCAGCAATTTTCCGAATTCAGGGAGGCTGGATGGCTGAATGGTTAGCATGTGCTCGCTGTATTGTCATAGAGTCAACGGGCGTCGTTTCGATCTCCAGGTTGCACGTGACATGGTGTATGATGTCCAACCTCGTGGGTTTTCTCCGTGTTCTTCGGTTTCCTCCCAACGGCTAAAGACCAGTACGTGCAAGGGGAGTTTTTAAATAAAATTAAAAAACATGTTAGTCCCGAAATGACCTAGTTTGTGTCGAATGGACGTTAGGCCGCATTTCTCTCTTTCTCTTTTTAAAGTTTTGTAATAATCGGTTGGTAATCAAAGGTACTGTAAAAGTGATAAAACAGAAAATTTGGCCCGGTTGTAATGTTTCTCACTTTAAATTCAGCAATTTGTCGATTTTAAGGGGCAAACGTTTATTGCGAACGATTAAGTTGGTCAGGGGGAGCTTATTTTTAAAGTTTCGTAATATTCGGTTGATAACTAAAGGTACCGTGCAAATTAAACTGTTAAAATAGAAAATTTGGCCCGGTTGAAATGTTTCTCGCTGTAGGTCAGCAATTTGCCGATTTTAGGGAGGTTGCGTGGCTGAATGGTTAGCACGTGCGCTCTGTATCATAACGTCTGTCATTGAGTCAACTGTCCTTGTTTCGATTTCTTGGTTGTACGTGATAAGGAGTATGGTCGCCTTACCAACCTCGTAGGCCGTAACCGCGCTGCCCGGGTAAAATTTCCCTCATTGCACACTTTATGGCGTATGCCCGTCTTCATTAGCCCATTGTAGGAGCAGAACAGTAGGACGTTAAACCCCATTCAATTTCATTTCATTTTCTCTATGTTGCTTATTTATTATAGTGGATAAATATTTTTCTGGTTCTAGCAATTATTTAATTTCTGCATAGAAATCTCTGGCCAGTTTTTTTTATTGCAGAGTGCCATTCTTGTATATTGCAGTCTATGACCCTTTGTTTGAAACATGCTTAAGAAGTTGTCACGATTTCCTACTTATAAACATATTGGAAACCATAATTATATAACATATCTCTAATTTTGGAAGCCCGATTACAGCTATACAAGTTTAGGTTATTTCCCTTTACTTTAAAGATTATTTTTTTGCCCGGGTGCAATGTTTCTCACTACATTTAAATTTGTAACTTTGTGAGTTTTTGAACGATTTTGATATTATGTCTTTATAATTTTCCAAATCTACATATTTAACGTACATATTCAAACAGTTGAGTTCAACCTGATTCAAAAAGTTTTAGTTTTGTTCAAAGTTATCTCATTCATCCCGATTACAGCAACACACGTATCAGTTATTTCCCTTTAGTTTTCAGATTACTCAATGTTTCATACTATATTTAGACTTGTAACTTCGCGAGTTTTTGACCAATTTTGATAGTTTGTTATTCTTATCCTTTTATTTGAGATATTTGATATAATCGATGACACGTGACGATGAATATGAAAGCTTTCATATCTGCATGGGACAGTAGCAGATCTAGTTATTATTTTTTTTTTGTGTTTTATCCACAAATCGGATTTCTCAGAATCTAACCACAGTATCTTTATGAAACTTTTACCTACCCCCCCCCCCCCAAAAAAAAATGGGTGGTAGCTGTTGATTAAATATATTTTCAAAACGTTTTACGAATCCGAAATCACCGAAATTTACGAACGACAAAATGGACATTGCATAGTCGTAACTTTATTGTTTTTTGACCGATTTTACTAAATCTTTTTTCTTTGAATACCTTGAAAAAAATCAGTTTCATCAGCAGTTTCACATTTTCGAATTTCGAAAATTCGTCGCTGTGATTTCGAACCGGAAGTTTAGACCAATTTGACAACTTCTTTAATAGTTGTGCGATTTTCATTCAATTTAGTATATAAGTAGATCTTACCGATGTGACTTCAAAAATATAATTAGAAATTTTCTAAATTATCTCCCCTTGGTGAAATTAAGGATCAAAATTTTCAAAAAAATCGGCGAAATATAGGTCAGAATGACCTAAATTTTTTTTTGATACTAGACAAGGAATTACTGATTCGTACACAAAATATGGAGTTTGTCGATCGAACCGGAAGTGCCACCATCTTTAAACGTGAAAAATCACTAAGGCTTTTTTGCTATCTTACTTACAGACACGGGAGTTATATTTTCTGAATCCTTGAAGGATGGCCCAAAAATCGTAGGGAGCAGAATTTTGATTTCGGTCATGTGATGGTCACAATTTTGAATTGAAAATGAAAAATAGAAGCAATTTGAAAGGCCCGGACTTCGGAACACAATAACTCTCCTTCTAATTAAGCTAGAATGTTCAAACTTGGTGTAGATGTTCACTAGGTCAATGTTATGATTGATGAGCATTTTCTGCTTAGGGTAAGCCGAGATAAGCATGCTGATTTGTTGATTCTTTAGGGCACGATAACTTCGGTTATAATGAAGGGAGGGCGGTGAAACTTTTGTCAATAGAGAGTCTAATGGGTAGCCTGTTGTGTGAAATGATTGTATCATTTTTTTTAAATATCAGGGATAGCCGAAATAAAGAGATTGAAAATCCAAAAAGTCGTATTTTTACAATTTGGAGCATGTTTAGAGGTCTTTCTCGTAAAGTCAACATACTATTTTTTGGGAACTTCTTCTACAAAGAGTCTTATTGGTAGTCTTTTATATGAAACCATCGATCAACAGTCCAACATATCAGGAGTAGAAGAACAAAAGGATCGAACACTGAAAACGGCACCCTTTCATTGTTGAGCGAAACATGAAGTGTGGGTGGCTACAATCTACGCATTTAGTCATCGTATAGAGCTTATTCAACAGTATCGAATTCCAACCGCTTAGGGATATTTTACGTGCACTCCAATGTGTACACGGGACCTTGGTTTTTCGTCCCATCCGAAGGACTAGTTATTATTATTATTATTATTTTTTTTTTTTTTGTATTTTCTGCAAATCGGATTTCTCAGAATCTAACCATAGGATCTTTCTGAAACTTTGACCTACCCCCCCAAAAAGGTGCGAACCTTGATTAAATATATTTTCAAAACGTTTTTCGAATCCGAAATCACCGAATTTTACGAACGAATGCTTTTGACCTACAATTCTGTAACTTTGTGACTATTTGACCTATTTAATTAATTCTTTTTTCTATGAGTACTTTGAGACATTTACTTCAAATCTGCAATTTCGGATTTTCGAATTTCGAAAATTCGTCGCTCTGATTTCGAACCGGAAGTTTAGACCAACTCGACAACTTCTTTAGTAGTTGTACGATTTTCATGAAATTTAATATGTAAGTAAACCTTAATGATGCGACTTGAAAAAAAACTTTAGAAATTTTCTAAATTATCTCCCCTTGGAGAAATTGAGGATCGAAATTTTCAAAAAAATCGACGAAATATAGGTCAAATCATCTTGAATTTGTTTTTTAGGTACTAGCTACGAAACCACTGATTCGTACACAAAAAATGGAGTTTGTAGCTCAATCCGGAAGTGCCACCATCTTGAAATGTAAAAACCTCAAACGCCATTTTGCTATTTTACATACAGACACGGGGGTTATATTTTCTGAATCCTTGAAGGGATGGCTATAAAATGTTGGCAGTAGAATTTTGATTTAAGTCAATGGATAGTCACCATATTGAATTGAATATCAGAAATAGTGAAAAATGGACATTAACGGGCATGTAAATTATCAGAACAGACCGTAGTTTGTTGAATTCGTTTCTTATCTTTGAAATTAATACATTTGGGGATAGCCTGGCTCATTGTCGAATTTTTGGTATTTGCAAATTTCAAAATTTCAAATTTCGCCTTTGATGTTTTCCGTGCCGACAAATTTGTTTTCGCGTGAATAACTCCGATTAACAGCTTGAAAATAATCAAATGGATCGCAGTTTCGCGATTTCGTCTCAAATCTGGGAAATCAATACATTTCTGGTTAGCCTCCTTTGAAAAATGGGTGGTGGCCTTGGAATCAATATATTTTCAAAACGTTTTGCGAATCCAAAATTACCGAAAACAACTGATGAAAAAATTGACCTTGACAGCTGTGTTACTTCGTGATTTTGTGATCTATTTTACTTTTCTGGTTAGCCTCCTTTCAAAAATGGGTGGTGGCCTTGGAATCAATATATTTTCAAAACGTTTTGCGAATCCAAAATCACCGTAAATAACTGATGAAAAAATTGAGCTTTGATGGAAACTATATAGAAAAATAAAAGGAAACATCAACAATATATAGGTCTTGCACACATAGGCTTAGAACTTTGCAGCCAGTCCTCATATTAATTGAAATTGAATAGGTTTGATTTGATATAATTATTTGTTTTCTATTTTAAAACTATCTAAAAAAAATATTTGTAATCATTTATGTTATTGATTTAGATTAATACTGTTTATATTGTGTACATTTTAACACCTTCATCGATTAATAATGGTTTGCATAGTCATCGTATAGAGATTATTCAACAGTATCGAATTCCAACTGCTTAGGGATATTTTACGTGCACTCCAATGTGTACACCGGACCTTGGTTTTTCGTCCCATCTATATGTTAGTTTGTGTCGAATGGACGTTAAGCCGCATTTATCTCTTTCTCTTTTATTTTTAAAGTTTTGTAATAATCGGTTGTACTGTACTGTACTGTAAAAGTTATAAAACAGAAAATTTCGCCCGGTAGTAATGTTTCTCACTTTAAAGTCACCAATTTGCTCATTTTAGGGGGCAAACGTTTATTGCGAACGATTAAGCTGGTCAAGGGGAGCTTATTTTTAAAAGTTTTGTAATATTCGGTTGATAATTAAAGGTACCGTGCAAATTAAACTGTTAAAATAGAAAATTTCGCCCGGTTGAAATGTTTCTCCTTGTAGGTCAGCAATTTGCCAAATTTAGGGAGGTTGCGTGGCTAAATGGTTAGCACCTGCGCACTGTATCGTAACGTCTGTCATTGAGTCAACTGGCGTTGTTTCGATTGAAATGCCCGGTTGAAATGTTTCTTGCTATAAGTCAGCAATTTATCGATTTTAGGGAGCCTGAATGGCTGTATGGTTAGCATGTGCGCGCTGTATCGTAACGTCTGTCATTGAGTCAACCGGCATCGTTTCGATTTCCAGGTTGCACGTGACATGGAGTATGGTGTCCAACCTCGTGGGTTTTCTCCGTGTCCTTCGGTTTCCACCCATGGCTGATTTCAGATTATTGTTATGACTGGGTGCAATGTTTCATACTATATTTAGATTTGTAACTTCGCGAGTTTTTGACCAATTTTGATAATTTTTTCTTCTTATCCTTTTATTTAGGATACTTGATACAATCAATGACACGTGACGATGAATATGAAAGCTTTCATATCTGCATGGGACAGTAGCAGATCTAGTTAAGCTTTCATATTACATATGAAAGCTTATTGTTTCTGTTAAGATTATTATTGTTATTTTTTTTTTGTGTTTTGTCCACAAATCGGATTTCTCAGAATCTAACGATAGGATCGTTCTGAAACTTTTACCTATCCCCCCAAAAATGGGTGGTGGCTGTTGATTAAATATATTTTCAAAACGTTTTACGAATCCGAAATCACCGAATTTTACGAACGAAAAAACTGACAATGCATAGTCGTAACTTTGTTATTTTTTGACCGATTTTACTAATTCTTTTTTCTTTGAATACCTTGAAAAAAATCATTTTCATCTGCAGTTTCGCATTTTCCAATTTCGAAAATTCGTCGCTGTGATTTCGAACCGGAAGTTTAGACCAATTTGAGAACTTCTTTAATAGTTGTACGATTTTCATGAAATTTAGTGTATAAGTAGATGTTACCGATGTGACTTCAAAAATATAATTATAAATGTTCTAAATTATCTCCCCTTGACGAAATTAAGGATCAAATTTTTCAAAAAAATCGTCGAAATATAGGTCAGAATGACCTATTTTTTTTTTTTGATACTAGACAAGTAATTACTGATTCGTACACAAAATATGGAGTTTGTCGATCGAACCGGAAGTGCCACCATCTTTAAACGTGAAAAATCAAAAAGGCTTTTTTGCTATTTTACTTACAGACTCGGGAGTTATATTTTCAGAATCCTTGAAGGAATGCCTAAAAATCTATCGGAGCCGAATTTTGATTTCGGTCACGTGATGGTCACCATTTTGAATTGAAAATGAAAAATAGAAGCAATTTGAAGGGCCGGGACTTTGGAACACAATAACTCTCCTTCTAATTAAGCTAGAATGTTCAAACTTGGTGTAGACGTTCACTAGGTCAATGTCATGATTGAGTTCAAAGATGAGCATTTTCTGCTTAGGGTAAGCAGAGATAAGGATGCTGATTTGTTGATTCTTTAGGGCACGATAACTTCGGTTATAATGAAGGGAGGGCGATGAAACTTTTGTCAATAGAGAGTCTAATAGCTAGCCTGTTGTTTGAAATCATTGTATCATTTTTTTTAAATATCAGGGATAGCCGAAAAAAAGAGATTGAAAATCCAAAAAGTCGTATTTTTACAATTTGGAGCATGTTTAGAGGTCTTTCTCGTAAAGTCAACATAATATTTTTTGGGAACTTCTTCTACAAAGAGTCTTATTGGTAGTCTTTTATATGAAACCATCGATCAACAGTCCAACTTATCTGGAGTAGAAGAACAAAAGGATCGAAAATTGAAAACGGCACCCTTTCATTGTTAAGCGAAACATGCAGTGTGGGTGACTACAATCTACACATTTAGTCATCGTATAGAGCTTATTCAACAGTATCGAATTCCAACTGCTTAGGGATATTTTACGTGCACTCCAATGTGTACACGGGACCTTTGTGTTTCATCCCATCCGAACGACTAGACAGCTGTGCTTGTCAGGCCCTCCGTTCTGCCTCACTGACAACAGGGAACCACGCCGGGAAATCAAGATGAACTTTCTCCGTGCAGAACTTTCAATTCAGGCCAAACGTTTATTGCACACGATTAAGCTGGTCAGTTGTAATAATCGGTTGGCAATTAAAGTACCGTGCACATTAAACTGTTAAAACAGAAAATTTCGCCCGGTTGAAATGTTTCTTGCTATAACTCAGCAATTTTCCGAATTCAGGGAGGCTGAATGGTTAGCATGTGCGCGCTGTATCGTAACGTCTGTCATTGAGTCAACGAGCGTCGTTTCGATCTCCAGGTTGCACGTGACATGAAGTATGATGTCCAGTAAGCGCAAGGGGAGTTTTTAAAAAAAATTAAAAAACATAATTTAGTCACAAAATGACCTAGTTTGTGTCGAATGGACATTAGGCCGCATTTCTCTCTTTCTCTTTTATTTTTAAAGTTTTGTAATAATCTTTTGGTAATCAAAGGTACTGTAAAAGTGATAAAACAGAAAATTTCGCCCGGTTGTAATGTTTCTCACTTTAAAGTCAGCAATTTGCAGATTTTGAGGGGCAAACGTTTATTGCGAACGCTTAAGCTGGTCAGGGGGGGGGCTTATTTTTAAAAGTTTTGTAATATTCGGTTGATAACTAAAGGTACCATGCAAATTAAACTGTTCAAATAGAAAATTTGGGCCGGTTGAAATGTTTCTCGCTGTAGGTCAGCAATTTGCCGATTTTAGGGAGGTTGCGTGGCTGAATGATTAGCACGTGCGCTCTGTATCAAAACGTCTGTCATTGAGTCAACTGGCGTTGTTTCGATTTCTTGGTTGTACGTGACAGGGAGTATGGTCGCCTGTCCAACCTCGTAGGCCGTAACGCCGCTGCCCGGGTAAAATTTCCCTCATTGCACACTTTATGGCATATGCCAGTTTTCATTAGCCCATTTTAGGAGCAGAACAGTAGGACGTTAAACCCCATTCAATTTCATTTCATTTTCTCTATGTTGCTTATTTATTATAGTGGATAAATATTTTTCTGGTTCTAGCAATTATTTAATTTCTGCATAGAAATCTTGCTTTGGCCAGTTTTTTTTATTGCAGAGTGCCATTCTTGTATAATTCAGTCTATGATCCTTTGTTTAAAACATGCTTAAGAAGTCGTCATGATTTCCTACTTATAACCAAACATATTGGAAATATTTGTCTGGCATTATTAAATCCTAATTTTATTGGTCTTATTTAAAATTAAACTTTCATTTAACTATGAACAACCCTTAACGTGTCTCTTTAAAACTATTAAGTACTCTAAAATAGTAGCTCAACCTTTTGACCTAAACTCATTAATTTACCATTTTGTTGTGAGCGACTTCTTATTCTTCCTATATGACATATTGCACGTGTCGGATTTCAAAGGGGGGGTTGGATGGCTGAATGGCTAGCACGCGCGCCTGTCATTGAGTTAACTAGCGTGTTTTCGAATGCCCGGTTGTACGTGACAAGGAGTAAGGTCGCCTGTCCAACCTGACATTTTTATTTTTTTTCCCGCCATTTTCATTTCATTTTCTCATCCGTCTCATTACAGTAATACAAGTTTCAGTTATTTCCCTTTAGTTTTCAGATTATTGTTATGCCTGGGTGCAATGTTTCATACTATATTTAGACTTGTAACTTCGCGAGTTTTTGACCAATTTTGATAATTTTTTCTTCTTATCCTTTTATTTAGGATACTTGATACAATCAATGACACGTGACGATGAATATGAAAGCTTTCATATCTGCATGGGACAGTAGCAGATCTAGTTTATTATTATTATTTTATTTTTCGGGGGAGCCTATTTCTCAGTGTCTGTAACAGATACAGATCTGGGACGTAATTTTCTATCAGGAAACCATATAGTGGCCATCCCTTCCACTGTATTTGAAACTTCTGCGCAGACCGGAAGTGGCCGAATTTTGTGCGTTGCCAAAAAATTAAAAAACGGCCGTAGATTCGTCAATTCTGTACCTATTTTCATACAAATTACATTTTTGGAAACCCTGAGTCTTTTGTCGGACGATAGCAGTTGAAAATTTTGCAATTTAGAAACTTCGCCGCTGACTTCTAGCATTCGAAAAATGAAAATATGTTGTTTAAGACACATTTTTTGTTATTTTTCAAAATTTTCAAATTTGACCTACATTTTTGGATACCTGAAGGCAATCCGGTTCCAGTAATATAAGTTTCATTCAGAGTCATCGCCCTTTATTTTTCGATTTTTTTCGAATTTTCTTCACATTTTGTGAGCTTAAGTTTCGTTTTACGGCCGGATCGACGTTTCTGAAATTCCTGGAACATGAAGTAATATGGTCAAACCACCGTTTAAAGCAATTTCAACAACAATCCGTAAACCGGAAGTAGTCGAAATACTATGCGATATTTTGAAAAAAACGTGAAAAATTGGTGTTTTGGGTAAAAACACGATTTTTCCGTCCGATATCAACGGATTAAACAAATTAAGGTATCATTTGGTCGGGCGGTAATTGGACCACTGAATGATACCCAATTCGTACGGATACGATCAGCAGGATGCAAAATATGGATCGCTGAAAATCAAGTATTTTCTGATTTCGAGCGTTTTTAGATGCCTGTATCTCGAAAACTGCTCCACAGTTTTTTATGAAACTTTCTCTATCGAGAGACCTTGCAGTAATCTTGTGTACGAAACATTCCATTACGACTTTGAAATATCTGGAAAAGGTGAAATAACGGACTGAAAATCGAAAAAAGTCGAAAAATCGTGAAATTTTGGAAAATGCTCTGCTATTTTTTTATTTTAAGAGATTTTCAAAAAAAAATTGTATATTCAGATCGCTGACCTAATTACGATTCTAACGATGTATAATATGTATGTAGTTATTGAAATTTGATTTTTGATATTTTAAATTTTTTGCATTTTTGGCACTTTTGAACCTAGGATTTCTCAGGGGCATTTTATCTGATCAGATAATGTAATATATCATTACAGAGCCCTGTGGCTATTTTAGTGCCTAAACCGGTTATCAAAACTATATCGACAATAATAACCATACCGGAAGTATTCAAAAAATGTAAAAAAAGGTTAAAAACATTGTCGCACTTGCAAAAAACTTGATTTCTCCCTTAGGTAATAGCGGACCAAAAGAACTAAAGTGTCGTTGGATAGCCCTATTAATGGACCATCATATGGTATCTAAATAATACGATATCGATGGTAAGGAAATAAATTATTGTGTGCCAAAAATCTAGTATTTTCCGATTTTTTAACATTCTGAGACGTCCTTTTCTCGAAAACGACGCCGCAGATTTTTCTTAAACTTTTCTTACTCAAAGTCCTATCGGTTGATTATATAGTGAATCCAAAATGAAAAGCATTGAAATAATATAAGTGGTCGAAAAATGGCCTCAAACTTTGAAAAAAACTGAAAAATCGTTAAATTTTTGGAAACGCTCTTTAATTTATCTTTTTTTCCCAAACTACTCAATGGATGTTTCTGACACTTCTGGTACAGAAAGTTAATTATCCAGAGAACTTCGTAAAGCTATCATGACAACGATCGTAAAACCGGAAGTAGTCGAAAAAATGTCCGATATTTTGAAAAAAATTATTTTTTTTACGAAAACCTTTTTTATTTATGAATATTTTTTGATGATATTTTACACAGGGTTAAAAATATCATCCTACTTGAGCAGAAATGAGAAAAAAAATTGTCTCGGTAATTTGCGTTAGCCGCAATCGGCTAATTTAGTTTTTCGTACCCAGAAAAATTATTTATTGTTCGATTTGTATAAAACAAAGTTCATATGCACCGTGGTCACAATTGCAATTTTTTTTGTTACGGTGAAATTTTTCTGTCGGCAACGGAAGTGACGTAATATTAACAAAAACTACAAATTTGACAGTTCGGTACCACTTTTTGAAAGCAAATATTATTTTTTTTCAAAACTGATATAACTAAAAGGATGCACCCTGCAAAGGTGCACAAAATCCTTAGCTCATATTATTTAATTTCAATTTCATTTTCGAGCAATTTCGAATAAAATTTAAATTAAAGTGTAAAATTCAGTTATTTACAAATCATTCAGCGTCTTCATATTTTGAAATATTTATTTGTAATTTTCATAAACTCGTAGCAATAATCCAGACGAAGAGAATGTATGCGAAAATTAGTTTGTAATATGAGCAGTTGCCGAGAAATATGCAATTTTGCATGCATCACTTTTCACGTTATTTTGCCTATAAAAGAGTGAATTATTATTCGATTTGCAATAATTTTTTGCCATTTGATGCCTAATGCCAATTTGGACTAGGTCAAGCCAATTTTAAATTTTCACTGTGACCGGAAATGACGTCATTTGGGCAAAAACTGTATTTTTAACCTAAAAAAAAAATATTTTATTCAAATGAGTCTGCCTTATAATATTTTTAAAATCATGATATTTGATTCCCACCAACGAATAGAATAAAGCCATACGACCATACGGATACCACAAAATGGTTTCTAACTTGTACGGTTACAGAGAAATAGGCTATCTTCTATAAGTCACTTTTCAAGGTTTTTGGTCTATAAAAGTGTCAATTATTATTCGATTTTTATAATTTTTTTACCATTTGATGCCTTATGCCATTTATGACTTCTATAAACTAAATTAACATTTTCAATATCTCCGGAAGTAATGTAATTTTTGCAAAAAACGTATTTTTAGCCATCAAAACAAACATTATATTGAAGGCATTTATATTTATTATTCGTTTAACTTTATAACGTCTGACTCTAATGGGCAGTAAGATTGAATCAATACCATCATATTGATATCAAGAAAAGGCTTCTAGCATGTTCCCTTGTCGAATAATAGCCAATTTTCTCAGGGTCACTTTTAAATTTTATACCTTCTTAATTTCAGTTTATAGGTTATAGGTTGATTATTTATTGCCCGATATGTATAAAACAAAGTTTGTATTTTGTATGTTGCGAATTTTCGACTTATTTTTCACCTATAAAAATTTCTTTCGGCACCGGAAGTGACGTAATTTTGCCATAATTTACAATTTTGACCGGTCTTTTCGCCAGCAAATATTACTTTTACATATGATAGAGGGTGTCACTGAAGCAAAACAACTAAAGTATACTTTGGTAGCTCAATGGATCGGCTATGGTATAATGAACTTCCTGTATGATTCCTGAAAGCCGGTTCAGTGCTGCTTGCAGGTCTAGTTATTATTATTATTATTCAGATTCCAATTTGAATAGATCTCAGCAACTACGTGTCGCATCGTTACGATCTCTTCGGTTTTACTGGGAAAGTGGGTGTGACTTAGAGGATAAAGCTATGTTGAACGTTCTGCGACAATGCGAAATGTCCGAAATCACCGAAGTTATCGTTTTTGAAAATATTGCAGTAATTTTAAAAATAATCATTGGATTTTAACTTTCGATACATTTTGGCATAGCCTGAGACAGGGCACATAGCTACGCTACTTTCGATTTTTGATTTTCGGCAAATCTTCGAAGATTTTAGGCGCCAAATTTCGAAAATTTAAAATTTTACAAAAATTTTTTTCATTTATGAATATTTTTTGGTCGTATTGTGCACAGAATTAAAGAGTCATCTGACTAGTGCAAAAATGTTAAAAAAAATTGTCTCAGTAATTTTCCTTGGCCGCCATTGGCTAATTCAGTTTTTCAGTCCTAGATTAATTTTTTATTGTTCGATTTGTATAAAACAAAGTTCATATGCTTCGTTGTATCAATTGTCATTTGTTTTATTACCAAAAGTTTTATCTGTCGGCACCGGAAGTGGCATAATTTTACCAAAAACTACAATTTTGACAGTTATTTTCCTACTTCGAAAACAAATATTATTTTTTGGAAAAATTATTTGACTCAAAGTGTGTGCCCTTTCAAGGCGCAAAAAATGTAGGAAGCAGTTTTTTTAATTTCGATTTCATTTTCCAGCAAATTCGATTAAATGGCTAAAAATGGTGTAAAATTGGCCTATTTACAACCTATTCAGGCTTTTCAGATTTTAAAATATTTCTTCGTAACTTTTATAAACTTGTAGCTATAATCCATACGAAGAAAATGTATGTTAAAATTCGTTTGTACTATAAGCAGTTACCAAGAAATGGGCAGTTCTGTACAAGTCACTGTTTTCGTTATTTTGCCTGTAAAATAGTCAATTATGATTGGATTTTTATAAAAGTGACATCATTTGATTCAAAAAGCACGTAGCGTCATATCAAGTTGATTACAATTTAAAATTGACACCGGAAGTGACATCATTTGGTCAAAAAATGCATTTTAAACTTTTTAAATCAATGTTTTATTCAACCAAGAATAACTTAATATGTATTAATAATTTTAACTTTTGGTTTAAATTCACATATAAACAAAACTCATATGGTCATATAGATATCATAAAATGGTTTCTAACTTGTTCGGTTGCCGAGAAATAGACGGTTTTCTACAGGTCACTTTTGAAGGTTTTTGGGCCATAAAAGTGTCAATTATTATTCGATTTTCATAAACGTTGCACCAAGTTATACCTAATGCCATTTAGGATTTCATACAAGTAATTTAAGATTTTCATTATCACCGGAAGTAACGTATTTTGGCAAAAACTGTATTTTTAGCCTTCAAAACAGATATTTTATTCAAATGAGTCTGTTTTGAAATGTTTTTCAAATTATGGTAGTTGATGCCAATCAACAAATAGAATGAACCCATACGATCATACAGATACCACAAAATGGTTTCTAACTTGTACGGTTGCAGAGAAATAGCTGATTTTCTACATGTCACTTTTCAAGTTTTTTGGTCTTTAAAAGTGGCAATTATTATTCGATTTACATAAAATTTTCACTATATGATATCGTATGCCATTTCTGATTTCATAAGGCTAATTAAACATTTTCATTAACACCGTAAGTAATTTAATTTTGTCAAGATCATTTACAAGTAACAAATGTATAAAATGAATTGATATTGCTGGATTTGGTTGATTCTGCGCCCATTTTATTTCTGTGCAATGTTAATTTGGAAAAATGTTTAGTGGTTTCGTTGTTACCGGAAGTGACATATGTTCAAGGGTAACTTGGCACCGGAAGTGACATGTTTAAGGGTAACGTGGCACCAGTGAAACCCGTCATTCCTGCATGCAGGTCTAGTTATTCTTATTATTATTATTATTCTTTTGTTTTGAGTAGATCTCAGCAACTACGTGTCGCATCGTTACGATTTCTTCGGTTTTACTGGGAAAGTGGGTGTGACTTAGAGGATAAATCTATTTTGAACGTTCTGCGACAATGCGAAATGTCCGAAATCACCGAAGTTATCGTTTTTACAAATATTGCGGCAATTTTAACAATAATCATGGGATTTTAACTTTCGATACATTTTGGCATAGCTGGAGACAGGGCACATAGCTGCGCTACTTTCGATTTTTGATTTTCGGCAAATCTTCGAAGATATTAGGCGCCAAATTTCGGAAATTTAAAATTTTACAAAAAACTTTTTTATTTATGAATATTTTTTAGTCGTGTTGTGCACAGAATTAAAGAGTCATCTGACTTGCGCAAAAATGTTAAAAAATTTTGTCTCAGTAATTTTCCTTGGCCTCCATTGGCTAATTCAGTTTTTCAGTCCTAGATTAATTTTTTATTGTTCGATTTGTATAAAACAAAGTTCATATGCTTCGTTGTCTCAATTGTCATTTTTTTTATTACCAAAAGTGATATCTGTCGGCACCGGAAGTGGCATAATTTTACCAAAAACTACAATTTTGACAGTTAGGTACATTTTTTGAAAACAAATATTATTTTTTTGAAAAATTATATGACTCAAAGAGTGTGTCCTTTAAAGGCGCAAAAAATGTCGGAAGCAGTTTTTTTAATTTCTTTTTCATTTTCTAGCAAATTGGATTAAGAGGTGAAAAAATGCGTAAAATTGACCTATTTACAACTCATTCAGGCTTTTCAGATTTTAAAATATTCTTACGTAACTTTTATAAACTTGTAGCTATAATCCATACGAAGAGAATGTATGTGAAAATTAGTTTGTAATATAAGCAGTTGCCGAGAAATAGGCAATTTTGCATGAGTCACTTTTCACGTAATTTTGGCTGTAAAAGAATCAATTATTATTCGATTTTCAATTTTCTTTCGCCATTGGATGCCTCATGCCATAGTGGACTATGTCAAACCATTTTACCCCTTGCGCTGCCACCGGAAATGACGTCATTTGCTCAAAACTTAAATTTTAGCCTTCAAAAAACAATATTTTATTCAAATGAGTCGTATTTGTTATTTTTTTCAAATTGTGATATTTGATTCTATTGATCAAATAGATTGAACCCATACGATCATACAGATACCACAAAATGGTTTCTAACTTGTACGGTTGCAGAGAAATGGGCGATTTTCCTTAAGTCACTTTTCAAGGTTTTTGGTCTATAAAAGTGTCAGTTATTATTCGATTTTCATAAAATTTTCACCATATGATATCTTGTGTCATTTATGCTTTCATAGAACTAATTTAACATTTTCAGTATCACCGGAAGTAATGTCATTTTGGCAAAAACTGTATTTTTAGCCTTCAAAACAGACATTTTTTTCAAATGAGTCTGATTTGTAATATATTTCAAATTATGATATTTGATTCCAATCAACAAATGGATTGAACCCATACGATCATATAGATACCAAAAGATAGTTTTTATCGTGTACGGTTGCCGAGAAATAGACGATTTTCTACAAGTCACTTTTCAAGGTTTTTGGTCTATAAAAGTGACAATTCTCATTCGATTTACATACAATTTTCGCCATTATGCTGCCTTATGCCATTTCTGATTTCATAAAACTAATTGAACATTTTCATTATCATCGGAAGTAATGAAATTTTGCCAGGATCACTTACAAGTAACATATATATAAAATGAATTGATATTGCTGGATTTGGTTGATTCTTCGTCCATTTTATTTGATGTTTACAATGCTTATGTAGAAACCTGTTTGATGGTTTCATTGGTATCGGAAGTGACATATGTTTAAGGGTAACGTGGCACCGAAAGTGACGTGGCACCAGTGAAACCCGTCATTCCTGCATGCAGGTCTAGTTCTTATTATTATTATTATTCAGATTCCAATTTGAATAGATCTCAGCAACTACGTGTCGCATCGTTACGATTTCTTCGGTTTTTCTGGGAAAGTGGGTGTGACTTAGAGGATAAAGCTATTTTGAACATTCTGCGACAATGCGAAATGTCCGAAATCACCGAAGTTATCGTTTATGAAAATATTGCAGTAATTTTAACAATAATCATTGGATTTTAACTTTCGATACATTTTGGCATAGCCTGAGACAGGGTACATAGCTACGCTACTTTCGATTTTTGATTTTCGACAAATCTTAGAAGATATTAGGCGCCAAATTTGGAAAATTTAAAATTTTACAAAAAACTTTTTTATTTATGAATATTTTTTAGTCGTGTTGTACACAGAATTAAAGAGTCATCTGACTTGCGCAAAAATGTTAAAAAATTTTGTCTCAGTAATTTTCCATGGCCGCCATTGGCTAATTCAGTTTTTCAGTCCTAGATTAATTTTTTATTGTTCTATTTGTATAAAACAAAGTTCATATGCTTCGTTGTCTCAATTGTCATTTTTTTTATTACTGAAAGTGTTATCTGTCGGCACCGGAAGTGGCATAATTTTACCAAAAACTACAATTTTGACAGTAGGTACTATTTTTCGAAAACAAATATTATTTTTTTGAAAAATTATATGACTATAAGAGTATAACCTTTAAAGGCGCAAAAAATGTCGGAAGCAGTTTTTTTAATTTCTACTTAATTTTCTAGCAAATTGGATTAAGAGGTGAAAAAAGGCGTAAAATTGACCTATTTACAACCAATTCAGGCTTTTCAGATTTTAAAATATTTTTACTTAACTTTTATAAACCTGTAACTATAATCCATACGAAGAGAATGTATGTTAAAATTAGTTTCTAAAATAAGCAGTTGCCGAGAAATGGGCAGTTTTGCATAAGTCACTGTTTTCGTAATTTTGCCTGTAAAATAGTCAATTATTAATGGATATTCACAAAAGTGACATCATTTGATTCAAAAAGCAAGCCTGCGTCATATCACGTTGATTACTATTTAAAATTGACACCGGAAGTGACGTCATTTAGTCAAAAACTCAATTTTTAACTTTTAAAATCGATATTTTTTTCAACCAAGAATTATGTCACATACAATAATAAAATTAACTTTTGGTTTAAATTCACATATTAACAAAACTCATACGGTCAAAAAGATATCATAAAATTGTTTCTAACTTGTTCGGTTGCCGAGATATAGGCGATTTTCTAAAAGTCACTTTTTAAGGTTTTTGGCCCATAAAAGTGTTAATTATTATTCGATTTTCATAAAATTTTCACCCTTTGAAGCCTAATGTCATAGACGATGTTATAAAACTAATTTAACGTTTCCATTATCACCGGAAGTAACGTCATTTTGGCAAAAACTGTATTTTAAGCCTTCAAAACCGATATTTTATTCAAATGAGTCTGATTTGTAATGTTTATACAATTATGATATTTAATTCCAATCAACAAATAGATTAAACCCATACGGTCATATAAATACCAAAAAATGGTTTCTAACTTGTACGGTTGCCGAGAAATAGACGATTTTCTAAATGTCACTTTTCAAGATTTTTGGTCTATAAAAGTGGCAATTATTATTCGATTTACATACAATTTTCACCATGTGACGCCTTATGCCATTTCCGATTTCATCAAACTAATGGAACATTTACATTATCACCGGAAGTACTGTAATTTTGTCAGGATCAATTACATGTAACAAATGTATAAAATAAAATGATATTGATGGATTTGTTTGATTCTGTTTCCATTTTATTTGATGTGTGCATTGCTTATGTGGAAACCTGTATATTGGTTGCATTGGTACCGGAAGTGACATATGTTCAAGGGTAACGTGGCACCGAAAGTGACACAAGTTAAAGTTCAAAGGTAACATGGCACCAGTGAAACCCGTCATTCCTGCATGCAGGTCTAGTTATTCTTTTGTTTTGAGTAGATCTCAGCAAATGCTTGTTGCATCGTTACGATTTCTTCGGTTTTACTGGGAAAGTGGGTGTGACTTAGAGGATAAAGCTATTTTGAACGTTCGGCGACAATGCGAAATGTCCGAAATCACCGAAGTTATCGTTTTTGAAAATATTGCAGTAATTTTAACAATAATCATTGGATTTTAACTTTCGATACATTTTGGCATAGCCGGAGCAGGGCACATAGCTAAGTTACTTTCGATTTTTGATTTTTGGCAAATCTTCGAAGATATAAGGCGCCAAATTTCGAAAATTTAAAATTTTACAAAAAACTTTTTTATTTATAAATATTTTTTAGTCGTGTTGTTCACAGAATTAAAGAGTCATCTGACTAGCGCAAAAATGTTAAAAAAAAATTTGTCTCTGTAATTTTCCTTGGCCGCCATTGGCTAATTCAGTTTTTCAGTCCCAGATTAATTTTTTATTGTTCGATTTGTATAAAACAAAGTTCATATGCTTCGTTGTCTCAGTTTGTAATATAAGCAGTTGCCAAGAAATGAGCAGTTCTGTATAAGTCACTGTTTTCGTTATTTTGCCTGTAGAATAGTCAATTATTATTGGATTTTTATAAAAGTGACACCATTTGATTCAAAAAGCATGTAGCGTCATATCAAGTTGATTACAATTTAAAATTGACATCGGAAGTCACGTCATTTTGTCAAAAACTGCATTTTATAGTTTTTAAATCAATGTTATATTCAACCAAGAATTATTTAATATGTATTAATAATTTTAACTTTTGGTTTAAATTCACATATAAACACAACTCATATGTTCATATAGATATCATAAAATTGTTTCTAACTTTTTCGGTTGCCGAGAAATAGACGGTTTTCTACAGGTCACTTTTGAAGGTTTTGGGGCCATAAAAGTGTCAATTATTATTTGATTTTCATAAACTTTACAGTGTAAATACAGTTTTTGCCAAAATGACGTTACTTCCGGTGATAATGAAAATCTTAAATTACTTGTATGAAATCCTAAATGGCATTAGGTATAACATGGTGTAAAGTTTATTTTTAGCCCTCAAAACAGCTATTTTATTCAATCCTTTTCAAATTATGATATTTGATGCCAATCAACAAATAGAATAAACCCATACGATCATACAGATACCACAAAATGGTTCCTAACTTGTACGGTTGCAAAGAAATAGCCGATTTTCTACAAGTCACTTTTCAAGTTTTTTGGTCTTTAAAAGTGGCAGTTATTATTCAATTTCCAAAAAAATTTCACTATATGATATCTATGCCATTTCTGATTTCATAAAACTAATTGAACATTTTCATTAACACCGGAAGTAATGTAATTTTGTCAAGATATTGCTGGATATGGTTGATTCTGCGTCCATTTTATTTGATGTGAGCAATGTTTATTTGGAAACCTGTTTAGTGGTTTCGTTGGTACCGGAAGTGATATATGTTCACGGGTAACTTGGCACCGGAAGTGATATGTTCTAGGGTAACGTTGCACCAGTGAAACCCGTCATTCCTGCATGCAGGTCTAGTTTTTTTGTGTTTTATCGACAAATCGGATTTCTCGGAATCTAACCACAGTATCTTTATGAAACTTTTACCTATCCCCCCAAAAATGGGTGGTAGCTGTTGATTAAATATATTTTCAAAACGTTTTACGAATCCGAAATCACCGAAATTGACTAACGACAAAATGGACAATGCATAGTCGTAACTTTATTGTTTTTTGACCGATTTTACTAAATCTTTTTTCTTTGAATACCTTGAAAAAAATCATTTTCATCAGCAGTTTCACATTTTCGAAAGTTCGTCGCTGTGATTTCGAACCGGAAGTTTAGACCAATTTGACAACTTCTTTAATAGTTGTGCGATTTTCATGAAATTTAGTATATAAGTAGATCTTACCAACGTGACTTCAAAAATATAATTAGAAATTTTCTAAATTATCTTCCCTTGGTGAAATTAAGGGTCAAAGTTTTCAAAAAAATCGTCGAAAAATAATTTCGATACTAGACAAGGAATTACTGATTCGTACACAAAAAATGGAGTTTGTCGATCGAACCGGAAGTGCCACCATCTTTAAACGTGAAAAATCACTAAGGCCTTTTTTGCTATTTTACTTACAGACTCGGGAGTTATATTTTCTCAATCCTTGTAGGAAGGCCTAATAAACGTCGGGAATGAAATTTTGATTTAGGTCAACCGCGAGTCACCATTTTGATTTAGGTCAATGTTATGATTGAGTTCAAAGATCAGAATTTTCTGCTTAGGGTAAGCAGAGATAAGCATGTTGATTTGTTGATTCTTTAAGGCACGATAACTTTGGTTATAATGAAGGGAGGGCGGTGAAACTTTTGTCAATAGAGAGTCTAATAGCTAGCCTGTTGTGTGAAATCATTGGATCATTTTTTTAAATATCAGGGATAGCCGAAAAAAAGAGATTGAAAATCCAAAAAGCCGTATTTTTACAATTTGGAGCATGTTTAGAGGTCTTTCTCGTAAAGTCAACATTCTATTTTTTGGGAACTTCTATTGGTAGTCTTTTATATGAAACCATCGATCAACAGTCGAACATATCAGGAGTAGAAGAACAAAAGGATCGAACATTGAAAACGGCACCCTTTCATTGTTAAAGGGCCAATCCCGATAACTTTTTGGGGAATAAAACTGCTTAATTTTGTGTTAAAATCCCTTATAACCCATTATCTAAGGCCGACCAACTAACCCGATATTTGTGATACGCTTGTAAATAACTTAAACCTGACAGTCTTCATCTGGAAATGGAGACCGTTGTATTATACAGTATCTGGATAAAACCAGACTTTTTTCTATAAAAATGATATGTAGGTGAAATTTACCTTTTGTTATCAGTACAGTACATGGGTCATTCACTGTATAGACCTCTCAAGAAACGAGAATCGATTATCAGGTCACCAAATCAAAAAATTGACCCGAAATCTTAAAAGGGTTACGTGTCCGGATAAGCAGTGTTGACGTTAACGTCAAAACGACTCAATATTTTGAGCTGAAACATTGAGCCAAGGTATACCAAGCCTCTATATTTTGGTCCATAAATTTCTCAAATGCTCGGACTTTAATTTTTGAGACTCTGTTCTTATCGGGATTGTCCCTTTAAGCGAAACATGCAGTGTGGGTGACTGACTACAATCTACACATTTAGTCATCGTATAGAGCTTATTCAACAGTGTCGAATTCCATCTGCTTAGGGATCTTTTACGTGTACTGCAATGTGAACACGGGGGTGGGGGGCACGCCAGAAAATCGAGATGAACTTTCTTGGCCAATGCAGGGATCGAACACCCGACCTCTTGGTTAGCAGGCCAACGCCTTAGCCACTTAGTGTGGACACCCATCGTACATTTCATCCGACAAAGCAATAATTAATTATTCTTACTTTAAAACTTTATTTTAATATTATTAAATTCTAATTTTATTGGTAGACGTTCGTCTTATTTAAAATTAAACTTTCATTTAACTATGAACAATCCTTAACCTCTCTCTTTAAACAATTAAATACTCTAAAACAGTAGCTCAACCTTTGGACCAAAGCTCATTAATTTACGATTTTGGTTGCGAGTGACCTGTTATTCTTCCTATATGACATATTGCACGTGTCTGATTTCAAAGGGGAGTTGGGTGGCTGAATTGTTAGCACGCGCGCGCTGTATCATAAAGCCTGTCATTGAGTCATCTAGCGTGTTTTCGAATCTCCGGTTGTACCTGACAAGGAGTAAGGTCGCCTGTCCAAATTGGTGTGTTTTCTTCATTTCCTCCTGTTTCCTTCCACTGCGAAAGACTTCTACGCGCAAGCGAAATATTGAAATAAAATCGAACTATATGTTAGTCCCAAAATGATCTAGTTTGGGACACAATAACTCTCTTTCTAATTCAGCTAGACTTGGTGTAGGTGTTTATTAGGTCAATACCTTGATGACTTTGGATCACAATAACTCTTCTTCTAATTGCTGTACAATGTTCAAACTTGGTATAGGCATTCACTAGGTCAATGTCTTGATGAAGGTCGAATATCAGCATTTTCGGCGTTGGGTAAGCAGAGATGAGCAATTTGATTGGTTGATGATTCGACACACAATAACATTAGTTCTGATTAAGTGATAGTGATGAAACTTGGTGTATAGTTTCATTAAATCACTACCTTGAATAAGTTCGACAAGGAGCATTTTCTGCTCAGGATAAGCAGAGCGATACGCAAATTGATTGGTCGAGACATTGAAACACAATAACTCACAGTGTTATTCGGCTAGAATGTTCAAAATTGGCGTAGGTCTTTAATAGGTCAATGGCATGATGAGCATTGTCTACTTACAGTAAGCAGAGATAAGCAATCTGATTGGTTGATAATTTGGGGCACGATAACTTTGGTTATAATGAACTGAGAGTGACAAAATTCCAAATATAGATTCATTATGTCATTACCTTGACTAAGTTTGATGTTGAGAATTTCTGCGTAGATTTAGGAGTAATAAGCAATTTGACTGATCACATTGGAACATAACTCTGTTTTTAATTAAGGTAGAATTTGAACCGGTTGAATTGTTTCTCGTTATTACTCGGTGAGTGTTTGGCAGATTTTATTAATTCTTTTTCCTCTTTAAGATTCTTTATATAACTCATGAGATGCGACAGAAACTGATCGTGAATATGAAAGCTTTAATATCTGCTTAGCAGATCTAGTTTTCTTTGTTACGGTGACATTTTTCTGTCGGCAACGGAAGTGACGTAATATTAACAAAAAACTACAATTTTGACAGTTCGGTACCACTATTTGAAAGCAAATATTTTTTTTCAAAACTGATATAACTAAAAGGATGCGCCCGGTAAAGGTGCACAAAATCTTTAGCTCAGATTTTTTAATTTCAATTTCATTTTCGGGCAATTTCGAATAAAATGTAAAATAAAGTATAAAATTCAGTTATTTACAATTCATTCAGCATCTTCATATTTTAAAATATTTATTTGTAATTTTCATAAACTAGTAGCAATAATCCAGACGAAGAGAATTTTATCGAAAATTAGTTTGTAATGTGAGCAGTTGCCGAGAAATATGCACTTTTGCATGCATCACTTATCACGTTATTTTGCCGATAATAGAGTCAATTATTATTCGATTTTCAATATTTTTCCCCATTTGATGCCTAATGTCAATTTGGACTAGGTCAAGTAAATGTTACACTTTCGCTGTGAACGGAAATGACGTCATTTGGGCAAAAACTGTATTTTTTAACCTAAAAAACAAATATTTTATTTAAATGAGTCTTCTTTATAATATTTTTAAAATTATGATATTTGATTCCCATCAAAGAGTAGCATGTATCCATACGACCATACAGATACCACAAAATGGTTTGTACGGTTACAAAGAAATGGGTGATCTTCTATAAGTCACTTTTCAAGGTTTTTGGTCTATAAAAGTGTCAATTATCATTCCATTTTCATAAAATTTTCACAATTTGATGCCTTATGCCATTTATGAATTCTATGAACTAATTTAACAATTACAATATCACCGGAAGTAATGTCATTTTTGCAAAAAAAAAACGTATTTTTAGCCTTCAAAACAAACATTGAAATGTGGTCGTATATTGTCGTCCGCCCGTCCGTCCGTTCGTCAATCCGGCGTCCACATTTGCTTGTCGACGCTCTAGATGCTAAAGTGAATATCCGATTGACTTTAAATTTATACACAGTGTTTAAGGTCATGAGACGAAGAATCCTATTGTTTTTCAGCGATTTCCGATAATAACTACTAGAGTTATGGCCCTTGACCACTTCAAAAAATCTTGTGGGCACTCTAGATGCCAAAGTTAACATCCGATTGACTTTAAATTTATACACAGTGTTTAAGGTCATGAGACAAAGAAGACTGTTATTAGTGGGGTTGGGATGGCCTAGTGGTCTAGAGTGCCGCGCTTCGAACTCTAGCGGGCCGGTCACCTCTGGCTTGTGGTTGTGGTTTCGAGCCCTAGTGTGAGCGTATGTGGCATGGAGATAGGGGTGCCTTCTCAACCTCGTGGGTTCCTCCTGGCACTCCGGGTGTATTTTTACCTAGTTCCGTGTATGTTTATCGAGTTTCATTTCTTTTTGACAATAAGCAGCGGTGAAATCAAAGACATATTCAAAATCCAGTAAAAATCCATTCTTACATATTATGTAATACTATTTAACTGAAAGTAACGTAATTTTACATCAATTTCTGACAGTGAACCTGATGGTTGTCGTTACATCATTTGCTACTTCAGGAATCACTGTTAATTGGTTGTGCGTTGAGAAATGTTAACAAAAATATTTCAATTTTGGATTTCATTATTATACTACTGTAGGGTGCCCCGCGTGCCTACTGAAAAGTTGTACTAGACACGTTGAATATGCACGCTTTACTTGGTTCACTACTACTAATTTTCTGACAGTCTCGCACACTCGTTGAGTCTATAAATAGCAACAGCCCGTGGAAATTCTAAAAACACTAGTGGTAAAAAATCTATTGTTGTCGATTCTGAGTAGCCGTAATATTTATCGTTTTAGTTATTACGGCATCTTTAGAAATTACGTTCGTTTTATTTTTTAAATTGCTATATATCCTTCACATGACCGTTAGAAGCGACATATTTTGGTTTAGTACAAATAATACCTCTGAATAATTTGGGTTGGCCAGGAACATAAATCCATTCTTACATATTATGTAATACTATTTAACTGAAAGTAACGTAATTTTACATCAATTTCTGACAGTGAACCTGATGGTTGTCGTTACATCATTTGCTACTTCAGGAATCACTGTTAATTGGTTGTGCGTTGAGAAATGTTAACAAAAATATTTCAATTTTGGATTTCATTATTATACTACTGTAGGGTGCCCCGCGTGCCTACTGAAAAGTTGTACTAGACACGTTGAATATGCACGCTTTACTTGGTTCACTACTACTAATTTTCTGACAGTCTCGCACACTCGTTGAGTCTATAAATAGCAACAGCCCGTGGAAATTCTAAAAACACTAGTGGTAAAAAATCTATTGTTGTCGATTCTGAGTAGCCGTAATATTTATCGTTTTAGTTATTACGGCATCTTTAGAAATTACGTTCGTTTTATTTTTTAAATTGCTATATATCCTTCACATGACCGTTAGAAGCGACATATTTTGGTTTAGTACAAATAATACCTCTGAATAATTTGGGTTGGCCAGGAACATGATACCAGCAGTATTTTCATTTTACTTTTACAAGGTTAGAAAAACAATTGTTGAGTCGCCCACCGTGTGTTATTCCTAAATTCGATTTCTTGTTCCAGCTTTCTGTCACGTTTCGTAAAAAAAGTAGTCTGGATTATCCCGGCCTGTCAATCAGACGGAGAATGGTCGGTAGGCTGGTGAAGTGAGACTAGTTTCAAAACAAGGGCACGTAACCTATGTTTTACACGAAAGTGTCTGGATGTCATGGACGACGCTCCGAACCATTTTTCAGTGTATTATTTATGATGGTTAAATGGTCATACCGTATTAAGTTCAACATGATCGTTTATTTATTAACTATTAATGTGTGAAATAGATTTAAGACATGTTATATATATAAATATTGTGGTGTAATCGTTGAGCTATTTGGAGATATTTATATATGGTGGGGCACCCTAACTATTGAATAAAACATTTTTGTGATATCAACTTTTTACAACCAATTTGGGTACGGTACAGTTTACTATAGTTACATCCCACTTCTGCTCGTTGCCAATGGCAATCTTTGATGAAACTGTCCTGTTCATTTCCAATACATGGCATAAAAGTAGCCGTGTATCAGAAATGAACAGTACACTTTCGTAAAAGAGTACTGTTCATTTCTGATACACGGATACTTTTCTACCGTTTAAGAAACTCATCAAGCATTAAGAAGCGGACATTTAGTCCGACCCAGATCGCAATGATAACTAGTTGTTTCATACTGCACATGGCTAAGGTACATGAGACAACTAATCAAAATCATAGTAATAAAACAAACCGGTACATGGCAGTGCACAAATATATACAATGACATTAAATCAACATAACAAGATATTACGAAAAACAATTATTACGCATATCAATTGGCATCTATTCCATAATTTGGTTTGATTTATTATGCAAAACATATAAATGATAATATTGAATAATTATTTTAACTAATTGTGATCCTCTTGCTAGACACTTAACAAGCATTGAAAATAAGCAGGATATAAAAAAAAAAACGCCTAGAAAGTTATAAATTTTATTACAATTAAATTTCAACGGACGAACCATGCGCCGATGCATACTTTGACCAGGAATGACCCACGTTTCCAATTTCCTTTACACTACATTTAATATCGTCCTGATATTCACCGATACACCCCAGAAAGTGTGCTAATAACTATTACTTGGAATACACTGTACATTACTGTACTTTGACGTTAAGTTTGTAAAATTAATTATTTCAGAGTAAAACCAGCTGTATATTGTTTTTTCTACGACTAATTGTACTATCGCTCCTATTTTCGTGTACTAAAACACATACATATGTGAAATAACATACAACTACGTAAATATTTTACCTCATTCTTATGGTAAAGTAACATTCATATGTCTTAATAGTGTAGTATATGCCCTTGACTGGATCAGAATTGGATTCATGTGTCAAGGGTTCATGACTACGGTGAATGCGGTGAGTCAGTTATTGTTGGGAACGGTAGTTTGTACGTTCTATGTGGTAAGGAAACTTTATCATTGAAAATGCTTGGGAGTGGCCATTTATGATTTGTTGGAATATGTGGTTGTTTTTTAAATACATTCTATACGTTAGTTATGTGGTAATGTAGAATGGCTTTGAGGATGGAGCAATTAGATTTCTGGTTGGGATATCCCACTATAGAAACAATCTGGCTATTGCGATCCCTATGCTGAGCATTTTGCAACAAGTTTCGTGCGATAAGTAAATATGCTTATCTGCATGGGTTATAACCTTTTGCTTTGGGAAATAGGAACGTCTGGATGGGACGGCAGAAGTTTGCCAAATACTACCCAACATAATTAAAGTATAATGTTACTTTTCCACACTAACGGGGAATTGTTTAGTTAGTATTGGCTAAATTGCCCAACCCCGCAAGGATACCCCAGCAGGTGCGGATCCAGGAATTTTTGCAGGAGGGGGTTTGCCAGGTTTCTGTTACGGAAATCTGCCATCATCGTCTCTAAATTACATAGACATACATACATATTGAGCTTTTTAAACAGAAATCATTTTTATACTGATGTAGGATCACTTTGTGATGTAATTTCATTGATGCAAGGCATTATTTTTTTTTATTTAGCTGAGCAGGGGTGGGGGTGGGGGTGTGGACCCACTAGAAACCAGCGGCTGCCAGGCAGGATACGCCCACATTTTCGAGAGATGGATAGAGAACAAGCTAAAAAGAAAGTGATTTTTCCTACAATAAAGGGCCATAATTCATGAAGTTACAATTCGATATGCGCAAATATTGACAGGAACCAAGATCTTTGGGTTTCAAACCTGAATTTCAAGTTTCATCAAAATCGGATTAAAATTGTGTTCTCTACTTGCCAACAACCTTGATATACCATATTTTTAAACTATTCGCTTACAAACGGCAGCCATTTTGTCCCGCAATTTTTGGCCCAATTTTCATGAAATTCAAACTCGACCTTCATTAAGGTGTAACGGTGATATAATCATAGTTTGTTTGTTTTTTTTTTTAAATTGGAGAATAATTGTGACCTCCAATTAGTTAAAAAGGCGATTTTTCGGACAATCAGGGGCCATAACTCAGAAAGTTACGAATCGATATGCGCAAATATCGAAAGGAACCAAGATCTTTGGGATATAAACATACATGTCAAGTTTCATCAAAATCGGTTCAAAATTGTGACCTCTATAGGGTCCACAACCTTGATATAACATATTTTCACACTATTCATGTGCAAACGACGGCCATTTTGTCCATCAATTCTAGTCCGATTTTCACGTAATTCAAACTCTCTCTTCATTACCATATAACGGTGATATAGTCAAACGTTTTTTTAAATCGGATAATAATTTTGACCTCCAGAGGGACCAAAAGCTAACAAAAGCGATTTTTCAGACAATCCTGGGACATAATTCAAGAAGTTATGATCCAATGGGTGCAAATATCGAAAGGAACCAAGATCTTTGGGTTATAAACATACATGTCAAGTTTCATCAAAATCGGTTCAAAATTGTGACCTCTATAAGGTCCACAACCTTTATATAACATATTTTCACACTATTTGCGTACAAACGGCGGCCATTTTGTCCGTCATTTTTCGTCCGATTTTCATGAAATTTGAATTCAACCTTCATAACCATGGAACGGTGATATAATCAAACGGTTTTTTAAATCCAATAACAATTTTGACCTCCAGAGGGACCACAAGCTAAAAAGGGCAATTTTTCGGACAATCAGGGGCCATAATTCGGGAAGTTACCATCCGATGGGCGCAAATATCGACAGGAACCAAGATCTTTGGGTTATAAACATACATGTCAAGTTTCATCCAAATTGGTTCAAAATTGTGACCTCTATAAGGTCCACAACCTTGATATAACATATTTTCACACTATTCGCGTACAAACAGCGGCCATTTTGTCCGTCAATTTTTGTCTGATTTTCACGAAATTCGAAGTCAACCTTCATAACCATGGAACGGTGATATAATCAAACGGTTTTTTAAATCCGATAACAATTTTGACCTCCAGAGGGACCACAAGCTAAAAAGGGCAATTTTTCGGACAATCAGGGGCCATAATTCAGGAAGTTACAATCCGATGGGCGCAAATATCGAAAGGAACCAATATCTTTGGGTTATAAACATAAATGTCAAGTTTCATCAAAATCGGTTCAAAATTGTGACCTCTATAAGGTCCACAACCTTGATATAACATATTTTCACACTATTCGCGTACAAAAGGCGGCCATTTTGTCCGTCAATTTTGCTCCGATTTTCACGAAATTCGAACTCAACCTTCATAACCATGCAACGGTGATATAATCAAACGATTTTTTAAATCAGATAACAATTGTGACCTCCAGAGGGACCACAAGCTAAAAAGGGCGATTTTTCGGACAATCAGGGGCCATAATTCAGGAAGTTACGATCCGATGGGCGCAAATATCGAAAGGAACCAAGATCTTTGGGTTATAAACATACATGTCAAGTTTCATCCAAATCGGTTCAAAATTGTGACCTCTACACTGTTCACAAGCTAAAAAACGTGATTTTTCGTACAATCAGGGGCCATAACCCATGAAGTTACAGTCCGATACATGCCAATATCGAAAGGAACCGAGATCTTATGGTGATAAACCTATATTTTAAGTTTCATTGAAATCGGATAAAAATTGTGACCTGTAGACTGTTCACAAAAAAATGTGGACGGACGGACGGACGGACGGACGGACGGACGGACAGGGGCGACGACAATATACGTCCACATAAAAATGTGGGCGTATAAAAAACGTATACGCTGACAAATGTCCCTTGCTTGCGTCTTTCCATCAGGCGGGAGTAAGCACCATTTAAAATGTGTGTCAACTACTGTAACTTATTCAAAGTACACTAAGGTAATATCGAATTCAATTTGGTGTAGGATCTCAAACATTGAGTCTGGCACTGACATAAATATTCCTCACTAGGGAGCGTCTTTAAGGGGATAAGCACCATTTAAAAAGTGTTTCAACTACTGTAACTGTTACCCCCAGTATTGTCTGTCATTACTGTTTCCATAATTAAAACACCTCATTCATCATGTATAAAATGGATTTCACTCAGTACCTCTAATTTTGGATCCAGGCATCTTTTAGGGGGTCAGTTTAAGGGGGCTACTGCGGCCAGGCTCCTGATATATGCTGACAGACGCCCTCTTTTATTATAAGCACCATTTAAAAAGTGTTTCAACTACTGTAACTGTTACCCCCAGTATTGTCTGTCATTACTGTTTCCATAATTAAAACACCTCATTCATCATGTATAAAATGGATTTCACTCAGTACCTCTAATTTTGGATCCAGGCATCTTTTAGGGGGTCAGTTTAAGGGGGCTACTGCGGCCAGGCTCCTGATATATGCTGACAGACGCCCTCTTTTATTATTTAAGGAAATACTCGCAACTTGCTATAAAGGTAAACATCGGTATCTCCTTAGTTGGAGTTTGCAGGCCTCTTGCAAAACTAATACATTATTCAACAGCACGTATTAACTCCAGACGTCAAATACAGTTCAATCATTACTGAGAGTTTAATTTAATAAGTAAAACAACAAAAAATCTATTCCAGACTACCCCAACTTTGACCCATCTTCATTTTCACTGAAAGTGGAACTGAAAGTTTCATAGCGTTTTCCATTTGTTGTTTGATTACTTTTAAAACATTTTCAATTTCTGCACTAGAAACCTCATAAATTAACTCATCGTGTAATTGGAGTACAAGAAACGCGCCTTCGGGTAGATTCTTTTTTTCTTTACCTGGAAATAAAATATTTTGAAATTGATTAGCTTAAACACACACACTACACAGAATAGGGTGGTCCTTATTTTGCAAATTTGAACAGTTATGGGGCTACCCTCAATTTATGTTGGAATTGATGAGAAAAAATGGAAACAAATACAAACAAAAGAACAAGCCAACAGTGAGGCTGATGTCCCCTGCCGAAATCCCAAAATAGATAGATGACACATATTAATTAATCCCACATTTATTTTTTTCAAAAGTATGAAGCAATCAAACTATACGCAAGTTTCATCACCCTCTATAAGATAGAATCAAGATTATCTTGTCCCACAGCATTGTTCAATGAAATTGATTAGCTCTGATTAGCTTCAGCTCGACATGTATAATCACTGAACTCGATCAAGACATTCACACAATGAACATCTACATCAAATTTAAACATTCTACCCCAATTAAAAGCAGAGTTTTTATGTTCCAAAGTCTTTACCAATCGAATTGCTTATCACTCTGCTTACCCCGAGCAGAAAATATTCATCACCCTCGCTTAATTAGAACTAAAGTTATCGTGTCCCAAAGCATCAACCAATCAAATACTAGTAGTTTATCTCTGCTTACCCTAAACAGAAAATGTTCATCTTCGAACTCCATCAAGACATTGACCTAATAAACAAACATACCCAGTTTGAACAATTTAACTCCATTATAAGGAGAGTTTTTTATGTTCCAAAGTCTCATCCAATCAAATTGCATATCGCTCTGCTTACCATGAGTAGTAAATGCTCATTATCAAACACGGTCAAGGTATTGATGTTATAAAACTATACATCAATTTTTATCACTCTCATTTAATTAGAACTAAAGTTATCATGTCCCAAAGCATCAACCAATCAAATCGCTTATCTCCACCAAGGTATTTACCCAATAAACACCTACACCAAGTTTGAACATTCTAGCTCAATTAGGAAAAGAGATAACGTGTCCCAAAGTCTCGGCCAATCAAATTGCTACCTTTTTTCCCTTTTCTTCGAAAGGCGAGGGACAATTAAAAAAATAGGTTGCCAGGCAACGAAAAATACGACCACACAGCAGCTAAATCGTCCGGGCAGTCAACAAGAGTTGTAGCATATTAAGTAATTATCAGAAAATCATTAGAATTTGTTTGGTTTTTATAAAGTTCTGCCCCATGCTAACATTTAGTATACGAAACATTTAATATTATGGATTGAGCTGTTCAATTATCCATTTTCAAGAAATTCAAACTCAACCATTATTAATGTGTAACGGTTTTTTAATTCGGAATAAAATTGTGACCCCCATATGGTCCACAATGTAAAAAACATGATTTTTCCTACAATCAGGGACCATAATTCAGGAAGTGATGGTCCAATGTGCCCGAATATCGAAAGAAACCGCGATCTTTAGGTTATAAACATACATTTCAAATTTCATCATAATTGGATTAAAATTGTGACCTCTATAGGGTCCACAACCTACAAACGACGGTCATTTTGTTTGTCAACTTTGGTCCGATTTTCACGAAATTCGAACACAACCCTGATTACCCTGTAACGATGATATAATCAAACGTTTTTTAATCAGGTAATAATTGTGACCTCCAGAGGGACCACAATCTAATAAAGGCGATTGTTCGTACAATCAGGGGTCCTAATTCAGGTCAGGTACAAAACTCGGAAAACTCGGAAATCTCGGAAAATATTTTCCGACTTTTCTCCTCTCCGAGTTTTATGATTTGACTCGATTGAAAATACAAAACTCGGAAAACTCGGAAAAAATTGTCCGACTTTTTTGTTTGAATAGAAAAAGTCGGACAATTTTTTCCGAGTTTTGTGTTTTCAATCGAGTCAAATCATAAAACTCGGAAAAAGAAAAAGTTGGAAAACTATCAAAAATATTATTTTTTTTAAATTGGCGAAAGTAGTTGTAGTAATACATCTATTTAATAAGTTGGACATAATCTGTAACTTTTCAGTTATATTTTAACCAAAATAATGCAACATGGCAGTTATAATCGAATATCCGAGTTTTCCGAGTTCTGTATTTTGGCCTATACACTACAAAAATATAAAACTCGGAATACTCGGAAAGTGGCAAAAAGATATCAAAATAAACTAGTTTTCATTGGATAATTATAATTATGACAGTAACACATCTATTTAATAAGTTGGACATGATCTAGAACCTTTTCAGTTAGATTTTAACCAAAATAATTCAATATAGCAGTTATAATTGAATTTCCGAGTTTTGTATTTTCGCCTATACGAAAATACAAAACTCGGAAAACTCGGAAAGTGGCAAAAAGATATCAAAATAGTTTTTTACGGACTCCATAAGTGGAAAAAGTCGTTTATGCCCGCGAAAGTGGAAAAAGTCGTTTATGCCCGCGAAAGCAGCCCAATGTCCGAGGAACCTGAAATTTAGACACAACACGTACATTCGCCTATACGAAAATACAAAACTCGGAAAACTCGGAAAGTGGCAAAATTCGACCATTTTTTTAAAAAAAATTCTTCTTTAGGCCTTTTTAGCTGGATTTTCCTTCGCGCATGCGTAGCGCCGGAACCAAAGGCATGATGCCTACCAAATTTCGGCCAGCAACTAGTCTCCCTGGTACCCAGGTATCCTGAAAATTTCAAGGCTCTACCTGCATTCCTTCTAGGCGTTTGTTCTTGGCACCCCACTTTTTCGCCGAAAATATTGTTTTTTTACTGACTCCATAAGGGGAAAAAAGTCGTTTATGCCCGCGAAAGCGGCCCAAATTGTCCGAGGAACCTGAAATTTAGACACAACACGTACATTTACACTAGCCACACCTGGGTACCACTCCGATTTCGATCCGATGAAAATATGGCAGTTATAATTAAATATCCGAGTTTTCCGACTTTTGTATTTTCGCCTATATACGAAAATACAAAACTCGGAAAGTGGCAAAAAGATATCAAAATAAACTATTTTGCATTGGATAATTATGATTATGGCAGTAACACATCTATTTAATAAGTTGGACATGATCTATAACGAAGTTTCGAAGAAATTCGACCATTTTTAAAAAAAAAATCTTCTTTAGGCCTTTTTAGCTGTATTTTCCTTCGCGCATGCGTAGCGCCGGAACCAAAGGCACGATGCCTACCAAATTTCGGCCAGCAACTTGTCTCCCTGGTACCCAGGAAATTTCAAGGCTCTACCTGCATTCCTTCTAGGCGTTTCTTCTTGGCACCCCACTTTTTCGCCGAAAATATTCAGTTTTTTACGCACACCATAAGGGAAGAAAAGGCGTTTATGCCCGCGAAAGTGGCCCAAATTGTCTGAGGAACCTGAAATTTAGACACAAATTTACTTACACTAGCCACACCTGGGTACCACTCCAATTTTGATCCTATGAAAACAAAAAAACATTTTGGCCAAAAAACCATTTTTTTCAAAAATTTTGTGGTTTTAATTTTTTTTGAAATTGTTAGTCTCAACGGATTTTATCGCCTCTTACGTATGTGATAGGTACATGTCCTGGCCACATTATCCTTAAATTTAAAATTTTTTAATTAACGGGAACCATGTTTACGGGCCAAGAAACCAAAATCGGTCATTTTTTCAGATTTTGACTGCTGAGGCATCCTTCCGAAGGACTAATTCTCTCGAAATTTCGTGCGCTGGCTGCGCAATGATGGTATCTATCACATATTAAAAGCTCAAAAGATAAAATATTAAATTCAATGAAAATTCGACGTAAAACGGCATTTTTTATTAAAAAAAATCGTTTTGGGGTAGGGTCGGAACTCGAATTATTTGACCCTGTTCCCGGTTTCGAAACCACTTCTTCTTTGGATATGTGGTAGCCAGAATGCCAGGCTACATTTTGGTGCAAATTCGAATCCTAACTGTGCACGTTAAAGATCCCTACTGGCTGAAATCCGACGGACAACAAAATTCACCGAAAAATTTCGCATTGGACATGCAGCGTAATACACCGTAATTCACCGAAATTCACCCGATGCAACCGAAGCCTAAAACGCTTAATTTTGCACCTATCAGTCTCAAATTTTGATACAGCCTTCTGATACGAAGCTGCTGTAAAAAATTCAAGTCAAAATTCCTTCGGGAAGGACGTTAATTACAAATACGAAATGGGGAAATCAAAAATGTGCACAAAAAAATCTGTTCCGGATTTTGACGATGGATCCAGATGCGCGACATGGATCTACGTCTGGCCCCCAAATTTGGGGCCTCTCCGACTTCCGGTTAGGAAATGAGAGCCAAAAATCCCAAAAATGGGGTGTGTCGGCCAGGTCAAATTTCCGGGAAGGTCCCCGGGCCCCGGAAAGGGGCCCCACATCCCAGAATCGGACACGGCGAATCAGGAAATGACCTCGGAATTCACGTCCGGTCTGGCAAAGTGGGCCTTTAAGGGGTGCTTTGAGACGACTTTTCACTCGAGTGCCCTTTGTGGGCAGGGTGGGGCATTCTAGGTCATGACCTTTACGTCAGAGACAGCACCGCCAGCGACCTTGCGGGCCGTGACCTTGACCTTGACTTCTCGGACGAAATTTTGGACGGTACATGAAGTTTTGGGAATATTTCGACCCCAAGGTCAAAGGTCAGACCAAAGGTCAAGGTATGGGTGTCAAGGTCGATAAAATCTTTATCTAGGGTCGTGATCTTTTGACCCCCAAATGACCTTAGGTCCCCAAAAAAGGCCCCGGAACACCGAGGTGGGCGAAAATTTCGGTGACCTTGACCCCTTAAGATGACCTTGATCCAGTGGGGTTACGCAGGCTTCCAAGCCATTTCGACAGGTCAAGGTCCCGTGGTCCTGCGACCATCCATTGGGGCCCCAGGGGCAAAAAACCGCCAAACTTCCGGGGCCGTAGCGGGTCAAGGTCACGACTTTTGGCTGGCGATTTTAAAAAATGAAGAACAAATGTACGGTCGCTCTACCCGCTCACGAAATTTGGGGACGATCGGAAGACCTTTTTTTTGGAAAAATTCTGAAAAAAACTCAATTTGAGCTGAAAATCCAGCTGGGGTCAAAAGGGGGGGGGGGTAACTCGCCCCTCCAAAACCGATTCCGACGACCTGGGAGTCGCGTGTTGACCTTCATTTGACCTTCAGAGGTCAAGGTCAAGGTCAAATCGAGAAACAAGTTGTTTGAGTCACTTCCGGTCGCCGGAGAAAAATTTCAAGGTCACCACCCGACGCGCAATGATTTTTTAGGCGGGGAGCCGCGAGAACTAGTTCTTCGGAGGAGTTGACAATGGTTAAAAAAAATTATGACTGGAAAATGCACATTGGGGACGGGGGAGCCCCAAGAAACCGGAAATTCCGGATTATGACACTGGATCCAGGCGTGAGGCATCAGTCTATGCTACGCCCCCAAATTTCAGACATCTCCGACTTCCGGTTGGGAAATGAGAGCCAAAAAAACCCAAAAGCTACTTTTTCCAGGTCAAATTTCCGGAAAGCCCCTGGGGCTCCGGGAGTTTCCCCCGAAGACGTAATCGGACACGGCGAATCAGGAAATGCCCTCAGAATTCACTTCAGGTCACGCCCAGAGAGCCTTATCGGCCTTTTTGTGAAAAAAATTGCGATTTCACCCACTTCCGGTCACCGAAAGTGAAATCTGAGGGGTCCCAGCGACTTCTCGGGTCAACTTTAGTTCAAGAATAACCAACCGCAGACCCCCCCCCCCCCCGTGGGTGCATCAGGGTGTTTACCGAACAGGATTGGGTGTTATGGGACCGAAAATTTTTCCGTTTTAATGACACGAGGGGCCATGTTTGCGGCCCTATACCTCGGGCCACGGTTAGGGTGAGGGTCAGGTTTAGGACGGGATCGATAGCCTGGGCAACCCGCTCCACGGTATCAAAGTTGGGGGCCCCTGCCTCCAAAATCGTGCACGTGGCAGTGTGACAAACATGGCTTTGCGAATCGTCGGAATTTTTTCAGAGTCCATAGCTCCGCCCCTAAGGGGCGTGCACCTTAGATTTTTTTGTGGTGGGGGCGGTTAAGAAGGGAAAAATCTACGTTTAAATTTTTTCGAAAAAAAGAAAAAAAAATTTTTTTTTTCGAAACATCCCCCGGGGGTCAAAATGACACGGGGCAAAAAAAAAAAAATATTACTGCGTTCCTCGGACAATTTGGGCCGCTTTCGCGGGCATAAACGACTTTTCTCCCCTTATGGAGTGCTTAAAAAACTAAATATTTTCAGCGAAAAAGTGGGGTGCCAAGAACAAACGCCTAGAAGGAATGCAGGTAGAGCCTTGAAATTTTCAGGGTACCTGGGTACCAGGGAGACAAATTGCTGGCCGAAATTTGGTAGGCATCGTTGTCATAATCATAATTATCCAATGCAAAATAGTTTTTTTTTGTTTTTTTTGCCACTTTCCGAGTTTTCCGAGTTTTATATTTCGTATAGGCCAAAATACAAAACTCGGATATTTAATTATAACTTCCATACTTTCATCGGGTCGAAATCGGAGTGGTACCGAGGTGTGGCTAGTGTAAATGTACGTGTTGTGTCTAAATTTCAGGTTCCTCGGACAATTTGGGCCGCTTTCGCGGGCATAAACGACTTTTTTCCCCTTATGGAGTCAGTAAAAAAACTGAATATTTTCGGCGAAAAAGTGGGGTGCCAAGAACAAACGCCTAGAAGAAATGCAGGTAGAGCCTTGAAATTTTCAGGGTACCAGGGAGACAAGTTGCTGGCCGAAATTTGGTAGGCACCGTGCCTTTGGTTCCGGCGCTACGCATGCGCGAAGGAAAATCCAGCCCAAAAGGCCTAAAGAAGAATTTTTTTAAAAAAATGGTCGAATTTCTTCGAAACTTCGTTATAGATCATGTCAAACTTATTAAATAGATGTGTTACTGTCATAATCATAATTATCCAATGCAAAATAGTTTATTTTGATATCTTTTTGCCACTTTCCGAGTTTTCCGAGTTTTGTATTTTCGTATAGGAAAAAATACAAAACTCGGAAAACTCGGAAATTTAATTATAACTGCTATATTGCATTATTTTGGTTAAAATCTAAATGAAAAGGTTATACATCATGTCCAACTTATTGAATAGATGTATTACTGTCATAATTATAATTATGCAATGAAAACTAGTTTATTTTGATATCTTTTTGCCACTTTCCGAGTTTTCCGAGTTTTATATTTTCGTATAGGCCAAAATACAAAACTCGGAAAACCCGGATATTCGATTATAACTGCCATATTGCATTATTTTGGTTAAAATATAACTGAAAAGTTACAGATTATGTCCAACTTATTAAATAGATGTATTACTACAACTACTTTCGCCAATTTAAAAAAAAATAATATTTTTGATAGTTTTCCAACTTTTTCTTTTTCCAAGTTTTATGATTTGACTCGATTGAAAACACAAAACTCGGAAAACTCGGAAAAAATTGTCCGACTTTTTGTTTCAAACTGAATAACTCTCCTTCTAATTGAGCTAAAATGTTCAAACTTGGTGTATATGCTGATTAGGTCAATGCCTTGATGGAGTTCGAAGATGAGCATTTTCCGCCGAGGGTAAGCAGAGATAAGCAATTTGATTGGTTGATGCTTTGGGACACGATAACTTTAGTTCTAATTAAGTGAGAGTGATGAAACTTGGTGTATAGTTTCATTACAGTAATACCTTGACTAAGTTCGATAATGAGCATTTTCTGATCAGGGTAAGCAGAGCGATACGCAATTTGAATGGTCGAGAGTAGTCGAGACTTTGGAACACAATAACTCCCCTTCTAGTTGAGTTAAAATGTTCAAACTTGGTGTATATGCTTATTAGGCCAATGCCTTGATGGAGTTCGAAGATGCGCATTTTCCGCTTAGGGTAAGCAGAGATAAGCAATTTGATTGGTTGATACTTTGGGACAAGATAACTTTATAAAACACTTTTGGATGACACTTCGTGTACAGTTTGATTGCTCGATACATTGAAAAAAAATAAATGTGCGATTAATTAATATGTGTCTTCTATTTATTTTGGGATTTCGGCGGGGGACATCAGCCTCACTGTTGGCTTGTTTCTTTCTGTTATTCGTATTCCATCAAGATGATTTTTCTTATAAAATGGCTGACGTTTTAGTCCGTGCATCAAACAACTATTTTTTCATTGGCTAGAGTCGTCTAAACACGGGAAAATTTACAGTAGCTATTGGTTAACAGCACGCACAGACAATCTCATTTGCATATTGCATACTATTTATGGTATCATTAGCTGGAATATTTTAAGTCGATAGCATCAATGCCCAACAGACGATATATCAACCGCGCAAGTGCTGTACAGTCGACAGTTGAATGTAAATATGATCTAGACCAGATTTAAAAAAAAAAAATCTTTTGTGTTAATAGTCCTGTAATTAATAGATAAAATTTGTTTGGTCGTAAAATGCGTAATGAATTTGAGACCAAACTCTAGTTTGCACCATGAGCACGGACCAATACGTCTTAACTGTTTTCCTAAATTGCAAGGGCCATTTCGGGTCTGGTAAACTTGCCGTATCTTTTTTATATCGAATTTTTTGTAAATATCGGTATCTGGCATCGGTCGGTAAACCTTACATGTATATAGAAATGGCGATCGAATCCATTTTATGTAAAACAAGCTCACTGTACGGCGGTATTTTCACAAAAAAACACACACTGGCCTATGGGTTACAGTCTACGAATAAGGCCAGTGTCTGCGCATGACCGAAAATGACGTCAGAATGGAAACCCGTAAAAGCTCCTATTGATATGAGTGTTTATGTTATAAAATGTTATTGTAATTGAGAATTCTTCCCCATTGTGTTTGTCACCTAGCCAGCCAGCTCAATACAATCTAATCTCATCTGTTTTGTTTCTTTCCGCACAGGCTGAAACCTGACTCCTGTTGTACCCTCGCCCTGTCTAAAATGATAATCCAAACCCCGGAAAGTAGCATTTTGGGGCTTGTCCGGGACAGACAGCGTATCTACACCACGAAAAGAACGGAATTCACCAATTTTTCAACATGGAAGAAACATTGTTTGACATTAGAAGAGATCTGTATCATCTGTCATTTCCAGAGCTAGTTACCATCTTAAAACAACTAAAACTTACGACAGAAGATGTCAAAAGTCGCTCTAGTTCCATCAAACAAATAGATACACTTTTTAATGACACTGAAGAGCTGGCAAAAAAATGGACCGGCTACAGAAGATTTTACCTGTAAAACCATGTCCAACGGGTATGGCTACTGTAACACAACCAACACAACCAGATAAAAATAATGAATTCTCAGATCCAGAATTTAAAATTCAGGGTCAAATTAATGAAAATAGGGGGATTTCATTTATGATTGTGATTCGACAAATTGATTCAGCAGGCTTAAAAGATTACTCCGATCATGAAATCGCCGAGGCAGTTCTAAAGGCAATGTTACCTGGGCCCGATTCCTAGAAAATTCTTAAGCACGTTCTTGTGCTTAGATTTTAAGTAGAGTTTGCAATTAAGTAAACTTACCTTATTTTGTGTTCCCAGAAAATTCTTAAGAACGTTCTTGTGCTTAGATTTTAAGTAGACTTCAGTGTAAGTGTTAGGCGCAAATTGCCCTCCTTGCGCAGATTACCCCTGCGCATGCGTGAATCTCCGTCTTATTTTCGATGAGCAATCTGCGCGCGCGAAGTGAACTTTGTCCAGGTAATTTGATGAATTACTGCGATGATAATAATCCGCTTAATCTTAATCGGTAATCACCATGGATCACTGCTGTAGTGAAATTTGCGAGAAATGAACCGAGTGTTTTATAACACCAGGCGTTCAGATTTTTACGCCAAATTACCACTTTACCGACTCGAGAGCCGCCTATGTGGTTACGATTTATATGGTTACAATTTATAGAAAAATGTATTGTCTTACATTATCGGTGGTCCACACCGGTCCACAGGTGTATTTCCAGCTAGATTAACGTCCACTTACACCAAGGGTAATATCGTAGACAATACTACTACTACTACTTAGTGTTTAACGTCTGCTTCCACATAAGTGATATCGCAGACAAGACTTAGGAGAGCCGAAGCTGATTCCTGTTTTTTAGAATATGATTTTGCAATCTTTCCATTTGACTTTAAGCCATGGATTTAAGCCATGGATTGGGGTTAGTGGGAAGTTCTTCCCTTTATTTATTAAAAAACATATCATTTGGTAGATGATCTCGTTTGCTTCTGGGTTGGTTGGTGTCATCGTTTGGGGTTAGTGTTTAGGTGCCAGACCCGTCTTATCGTGGCCTCCCCTTACTCCACTATCCCACTCTATGGGTTTGGTATCAGTTTTATTTACGAAATAGTGTTTAGGTGCCGAGTACGTCTGACCGAAATTCCCCCTTACTCCACTATCCTGCTTAGTTTGGTAGATGTGATCTGTGGGATTTGTGTTTAGGTGCCAGGCCTGTCTTATCGTGACCTCCCCTTACTCCACTATCCTATTCTGTAGGTTTGGTGTCTGTTTTTTTGGCGGAATAGTCTTTAGATGCCGAGTCCGTCTGATTGTGACCCTCCCTTACTCCGCTATCCTGCCAATTTGGTATAAATCCCCTTTGTAGTTTAGTGTTTAGATGCCGGGCCCGTCTAATCATGACCCCCTCTTACTTCACTATTCTACTTAGTCCAACTGTGTTCATTAGGGCGTGGATTTGTTCAAAGATTTGCAGTTTCAGATCTGGTCCAGGGAAGAGTAGGTTCTTAGTGTTGAATGGTATGTTGTTGTTCTCCATTATTCTCACTAGTTCCCTTCTCTCCTCCTTGTATACCTCGCAGTCTACCAGGACATGGTTGGTGGTACATTCTTCCCCGCACTCACAGACGATGACTTGGTGTTTGTGGTCTCGCAGCCGCTCTCTCACCCTTAGTTTCGATATAAATCTGCATATATCTCTTCTAGGGTGATTGATTGCTGTCTTCGTGTAGATCTTGTCATCCAGCCGGAATCTGTATGTGTCAAGTTCAACGAGTTGTAATTCCCAGATTGAATTGACCTGTCTTTTAACCATACTGTAGATTTCCGTGGTGCTGTAGTCTATGGTGCGGAGTGGTGCTGTATCCTTGAGACCTTCGTTTGCGAGTCGATCTGCCTCCTCGTTTCCTCTAATGTTGACATGTGATGGAATCTACACGAGCTCTACTTTGCTCCCCTTCTCTAAGACCCTCTGGTACAGCTGCCTGATTTCCAAAATGACTTCTGGTCTTGAGTCCGAGTTGTCAGTTTGGATTGAAATCAGATTGCTCAGGGAGTCGCTTGGAATGACGAACTTACTAGTCTCTTGGTGGGAAATCCATGATATAGCGTCACGAATGGCCACAAGCTCTGCAGTGTACACCGAACAGTTATTGGGCAGTTTCCTGCTTATTCCCTGTTCCTCGTTTGGCAGGTATATTCCAAACGAGCTGGTGCCGATTTCAGGGTTGCGTGAGCCATCCGTGTACACATGGTCCCAGTCATCAGACGGCCAGTTGTCTTCCAGGTGTTCTAGCGAGAAAGCTCGTGCATCAGTGGGGTTGTTTTTCTTGTCGGTTTTCTGTAACAGATCTAGATTGACCGGCGGTATAGGGAGCGTCCACGGGGCGATCGCTGGGGGGTCGTGTTTATTTATCACGAGCTCCCCCAGTCGCAGTTCCTTGATTGTTTCCCTGATACCTTAGCCAAAGCTTTTCTTTCTTGGATCTCTCACATATTTTGTCTTTTGTAGACTGACAAAAGTTGGAGATCTTGCGGCCAGTTGCGAGATCTTAGCCCAGTACCTTGTCGCTAGTTCTTTTCTTCTTAGGGATAGGGGCAACTCCCCGGCTTCCTGCAGTAGTGCCTCTCTCCTAGCCCCTTGCCCTACGCCAGTCGCAATACACAGAGCTTTGTATTGGATGGTGTCAAGCTTCCTTAAGAGTAATGGCGCGCAGTTCATGAAGGCCAGAGAGCCGTAGTCTATTACAGATCGTATTAGAGCACGATACACCATCATTAGTGTAACTCTGTTGGCCCCCCCATGTGCTGCCCGTTATTTCCCTCATTAAGTTTAGGATTTTGGTGCATCTATCTACAGCCTCGTCGATGTGCGGTTTCCAGGTCAGCCTTCGGTCAAAGATTACGCCAAGGAACTTGGTTTGGTCTTTGAACTCAATGGTTTTTCCGTTCATACACAGAGTCATTCTGCTTGTCCCACTATCCCTGCTTACAAGCATGCCGACCGTTTTCTTCTCCGAAACTTTAAATCCCCAGTCGTTTGCCCATGCCATGAATTTGTCTAAGGCCTTTTGCATATTCTTTTGTAGTTCACAAAAATGCCTCCCTGTCCTCCATATGGTACTATCATCAGCAAATTTAGCTAACTCAGTTTTGGCGTCGAGGTAGGATGATTTCTGTATGTCGTTGATCATGATATTGAAGAGAGTGGGACTGATAACCGACCCCTGAGGCGTGCCATTTTCTAATGTTTGCTTGGCACTCAGGAATCTGCCAACATTCACCTGTATCCTTCTATCGCTCAGAAAGCTTTTGATCCACCGAAACATTATGCCCGTTATACCAATACGCCCTAACTTGAAGAGCAGCCCGTCTAGCCAGACTAAATCGAAAGCCTTAGTTAAATCTACGAACACGGCACATAATAGGTTCCCAGAGGGGAGTGCCTGCGACATGATTTGCTATAGTCTCACCAAGTGGTCCATTGTCGAACGCCCTTTCCTGAACCCACTTTGATTTTCGTCTATCAGTTGGTTGCTCTCCAGATAGAACTATAGTCGGATGTTAACCATTGTTTCCAAGGTTTTGCACAGTGTGGATGTCAAGCTTACTGGTCGATAAGACTCTACCTTTGTTTTCTCTTTACCTGGTTTTGGAAGAGGGATGACGTTTGCTTTCCGCCATTCTTTAGGTACCTCTCCCGCCAGCCAGGATGTGTTGAAGAAGTTTAGTAGTATCCTTTTGGCATTTCTAGGCAGATGTTTGAGCATTGAATACTTTACTTTGTCCTCACCAGTCGCACTATCCTTCTTGAGGGAAAGAGCCTTATTTAGCTCCTCCTCAGAGAAGGGTAGATTGATTGGTTTAGCCCCTTCATTAGGTTCAATTTCTAATGAAGGGTGCTGTGAGTAAAAGATTTCCTTTCTCTTCAGGAACTCTAGTGATTGGTTTTCGTCCCTGCTTGCGTCAGCGAACGCTTTCGCAAGTAGGTCTGCCATTTCACTCCGTTGGTAGCGTACTCATCTCTGTTCTTTAGGTTTGGTATGTTGAATGATCTGCGCTTCCCGTTCATGGCGTTCAGCTTCTTCCAGACGACACCTGTTTGCGTGTTTTGATTCAACGCATTACAGAAAGTCATCCAGTGTCCGCTTTGTGCCTTCCGGATGGTGTCTCTTGCGGCGTATTTCAACTTCAGGTAGTTTTGGTGGTTGACCTCATTGTAGTTGCATTTCCGTAGGCGTAGTGCCTTCTTTCTTTCGTTAACCGCCTTCTGACATTCTGGTGACCACCAAGGTTTTCTAATCCTTGGTTTCCCTCCAGAAGTCTTGGGAATGGAGTCGTCTGCGGCACCTATAATAGCACTTGTGATGTTGGCAGCGTACACGTTGATGTTGGCATCGATGATGTCATCCTCTTTCCACTCAAGGCAGCTTACACGGAAGTTAGCCCAATCAGCCTCTTTTATTTTCCAATTGGGTTTCCCGTTATAGACTTCCCTGGTTGTTTCACATTGGATGCAGAGTTCTATAAGTATGTGGTCACTGCCAAGTGTTTCATCTTCGTGTACTTGCCAGTCGCAGCGGTTTGCCATACCAAGCATACAGAGCGTGAGATCCAGGTGTGAAGGTGGTGCATTTCCTCCAACAAAAGTAGGGCTCTCGTCGTTCAGTACGCATAGGTCGTTCCCTTCTATTATTGAGCACAGGCTAGTCCCCCGACAGTCATTCCTCGGTGACCCCCACAAAGCGTGTTTTGCGTTGAAATCCCCACAGAACACAGATTCGCCCTGCGGAAGTTGGTCGAGAAGTGACTGGAAGTCTACTGATTTTATCGTGACTTGAGGAGGTGCATAGACATTCACTATTGTCAATTTTGTATTATTGCTCAATGTGATGGCTATGCCCATTGCTTCTAGAGGGCCTGCTACGTCCAGCGTAACAGAAATATAATTTAGGTTATCACTGACGTAGATGGCAAGGCCGCCGCCACGTGTCGTGCTGCCCGGTCTGTCCCTTCTCTGACAAGTATATCCGGGTAGGTAGATGTCTTTCTTAGTTGGTAGTAGCTTGGTCTCCTGGAGGCATATTACATCTTTGGGGTTGCGGGTGATGTATTTTCTCAGCTCAGCAGATCTGGGGGCCAGACCGTTAACGTTAAGTTGTAGAACCTTTACCTGGCCCGCCATGATGACTGTCCGGTGGATGCCTCTCTGTCTTGGCTATTTATTGGTCAATTGGCGTTTCACATTCCATAGTAGGTACCTTATTAGTGTTTGTCTTTGGTGTTGAAACCGGCAAGCAACTGGGCATATCACCAGTGCTGTAGTGACGAACATGAGATATCCTTCTATGGAGTGCGAGGTTTGCCGTTTGATCGCCTTTTGTCGTTTCTTCGTCGTCGTCTTCTTCACTTGATCTTTTTTTTACCGTGTGGATTTTATTAATCATGAGACACAGGACATCGGCGTTGACCATGTGTGTCCTTATTTTGTCGAGTAAACTTGCCATCTTGGTAGTTTGGTCCTCATTGGATACGGCCACCCTGAGGAACTCGATCATGAAGTTCATGAAGCCACTTTCCGTTTTAAATTTAGGAATGAAGTGTTCTTCATGAATCTTCGTTTTCGGTTCCTCTTCTTTCTTTTTGGATGATTTTGCCTTCTGTTTGACTTCTACAGGTTTGGCTGATATTTTCTTCTCTTTCTTGTTCTTGTCTTTACCTTTAGAGGGTGGGGGTTGCATCGGACGTCAAGAGAGTCGGGACTGGAGCTTGTTTTGGTTCCATCGCCGGTTCTCTAACTACTTTTGCTTCCCTCTCCTTGTTCTTTACTTGTTGGGTCGCTTCCCTAAAGGTGAGTTTTTCTTTACTTTGCAGACGTAGCGCTGCTTTTGTAGCTTGAATTCTTGGGCATTGGGGGGAGTTAGCTGCGTGGCTGCCCTTGCAGTTTGAGCAGTTAATTTTGCTACCCACCCTACACTCAGCCACCAAGTGTTCTCCCCCACATTGGGCGCATACGGCTTTTCCTTTACAGTACTTCACTGTATGACCCAATTTTTGACAGTTAGTGCACTGTCGTACCCTCTGTATATAGGGATGGGTCCGTCTTCTGAGATACACTATGTTTATGACCTCGGGTGCTGTACCTTTCTTGAAGGTCAGGGCAACGCTTCCCTGATCCTTCCCCTCGGCCACTCTAAATCTGTATATCTCAGTGACGTCATACTCCCTATCTTTCAGGTCGTCCATTATTTCCTCCCCGGTATATTCGGTCGGTATCCCATGAACAACCACCTTGTCTGTTAACAAGGTGGTTGGTTCGGATACCGCCACGGTCATACCGAGTAGGCTGTCCTGGGCCAGTGCTTTGTCCATGTCCGACTTACTTTTTAAGGCAAGTCTGATATGTCCAGTCACTGTTATCCTGATATCAGGTATATTACTGATACCCCACTTACTCCGTAGTTCCTTTCCCACTGCCGTCAGTTTGGACCCTTGGAAAGACTTGCCTTCCATTGGCCTTACTTGCACGACGTGGTTCTACTACTACTACTACTTAGTGTTTAACGTCTGCTTCCACATAAGTGATATCGCAGACAAGACTTAGGAGAGCCGAAGCTGATTCCTGTTTTTTAGAATATGATTTTGCAATCTTTCTATTTGCCTTTAAGCCATGGATTGGGTTTAGTGGGAAGTTCTTCCCTTTATTTATTAAAAAACATATCATTTGGTAGATGATCTCGTTTGCTTCTGGGTTGGTTGGTGTCATCGTTTGGGGTTCGTGTTTAGGTGCCAGACCCGTCTTATCGTGGCCTCCCCTTACTCCACTATCCCACTCTATGGGTTTGGTATCAGTTTTATTTACGAAATAGTGTTTAGGTGCCGAGTACGTCTGACCGAAACTCCCCCTTACTCCACTATCCTGCTTAGTTTGGTAGATGTCATCTGTGGTTTTTGTGTTTAGGTGCCAGGCCCGTCTTATCGTGACCTCCCCTTACTCCACTATCCTATTCTGTTTAGTGTCTGTTTTTTGGCGGAATAGTGTTTAGATGCCGAGTCCGTCTGATCGTGACCCTCCCTTACTCCACTATCCTGCCAGTTTAGTATAAATCCCCTATGTAGTTTAGTGTTTAGATGCCGGGCCCGTCTAATCATGACCCCCTCTTACTTCACTATTCTACTTAGTCCAACTGTGTCCATTAGGGCGTGGATTTGTTCAAAGATTTGGAGTTTCAGATCTGGTCTAGGGAAGAGTAGGTTCTTAGTGTTGAACGGTATGTTGTTGTTCTCCATTATTCTCACTAGTTCCCTTCTCGCCTCCTTGTATACCTCGCAGTCTACCAGGACATGGTTGGTGGTACATTCTTCCCCGCACTCACAGACGATGACTTGGTGTTTGTGGTCTCGCAGCCGCTCTCCCACCCTTAGTTTCGATATAAATCTGCATATATCTCTTCTAGGGTGATTGATTGCCGTCTTCGTGTAGATCTTGTCATCCAGCCGGAATCTGTATGTGTCAAGTTCAACGAGTTGTAATTCCCAGATTGAATTGACCTGTCTTTTAACCATACTGTAGATTTCCGTGGTGCTGTAGTCTATGCTGCGGAGTGGTGCTGTATCCTTGAGACCTTCGTTTGCGAGTCGATCTGCCTCCTCGTTTCCTCTAATGTTGACATGTGATAGAATCCACACGAGCTCTACTTTGCTCCCCTTCTTTAAGACCCTCTGGTACAGCTGCCTGATTTCCAAAATGACTTCTGGTCTTGAGTCCGAGTTGTCAGTTTGGATTGAAATCAGTCTGCTCAGGGAGTCGCTTGGAATGACGAACTTACTAGTCTTTTGGTGGGAAATCCATGATATAGCGTCACGAATGGCCACAAGCTCTGCAGTATACACCGAACAGTTATTGGGCAGTTTCCTGCTTATTCCCTGTTCCCCGTTTGGCAGGTATATTCCAAACGAGCTGGTGCCCCTTTCAGGGTTGCGTGAGCCATCCGTGTACACATGGTCCCAGTCATCAGACGGCCAGTTGTCTTCCAGGTGTTCTAGCGAGAAAGCTCGTGCAGCAGTGGGGTTGTTTTTCTTGTCGGTTTTCTGTAACAGATCTAGATTGACCGGCGGTATAGGGAGCGTCCACGGGGCGATCGCTGGGGGGTCGTGTTCATTTATCACGAGCTCCCCCAGTCGCAGTTCCTTGATTGTTTCCCTGATACCTTGGCCAAAGCTTTTCTTTCTTGGATCTCTCACATATCTTGTCTTTTGTAGACTGACAAAAGTTGGAGATCTTGCGCCCTGTTGCGAGATCTTAGCCCAGTACCTTGTCGCTAGTTCTTTTCTTCTTAGGGATAGGGGCAACTCCCCGGCTTCCTGCAGTAGTGCCTCTCTCCTAGCCCCTTGCCCTACGCCAGTCGCAATACACAGAGCTTTGTATTGGATGGTGTCAAGCTTCCTTAAGAGTAATGGCGCGCAGTTCATGAAGGCCAGGGAGCCGTAGTCTAATACAGATCGTATTAGAGCACGATACACCATCATTAGTGTAACTCTGTTGCCCCCCCCCCCCATGTGCTGCCCGTTATTTTCCTCATTAAGTTTAGGATTTTGGTGCATCTATCTACAGTCTTGTCGGAGTGCGGTTTCCAGGTCAGCCTTCGGTCAAAGATTACGCCAAGGAACTTGGTTTGGTCTTTGAACTCGATGGTTTTCCCGTTCATACACAGAGTCATTCTGCTTATCCCACTATCCCTGCTTACAAGCATGCCGACCGTTTTCTTCTCCGAAACTTTAAATCCCCAGTCGTTTGCCCATGCCATGAATTTGTCTAAGGCCTTTTGCATATTCTTTTGTAGTTCACAAAAATGCCTCCCTGTCCTCCATATGGTACTATCATCAGCAAATTTAGCTAACTCAGTTTTGGCGTCGAGGTAGGATGATTTCTGTATGTCGTTGATCATGATATTGAAGAGAGTGGGACTGATAACCGACCCCTGAGGCGTGCCATTTTCTAATGTTTGCTCGGCACTCAGGAATCTGCCAACATTCACCTGTATCCTTCTATCGCTCAGAAAGCTTTTGATCCACCGAAACATTATGCCCGTTATACCAATACGCCCTAACTTGAAGAGCAGCCCGTCTAGCCAGACTAAATCGAAAGCCTTAGTTAAATCTACGAACACGGCACATAACAGGTTCCCAGAGAGGAGTGCCTGCGACATGACTTGCTGTAGTCTCACCAAGTGGTCCATTGTCGAACGCCCTTTCCTGAACCCGCTTTGATTTTCGTCTATCAGTTGGTTGCTCTCCAGATAGAACTGTAGTCGGATGTTAACCATTGTTTCCAAGGTTTTGCACAGTGTGGATGTCAAGCTTACTGGTCGATAGGACTCTGCCTTTGTTCTCTCTTTACCTGGTTTTGGAAGAGGGATGACGTTGGCTTTCCGCCATTCTTTAGGTACCTCTCCCGACAGCCAGGATGTGTTGAAGAAGTTTAGTAGTATCCTTTTGGCATTTCTAGGCAGATGTTTGAGCATTGAGTACTTTACTTTGTCCTCACCAGCCGCACTATCCTTCTTGAGGGAAAGAGCCTTATTTAGCTCCTCCTCAGAGAAGGGTAGATTGATTGGTTTAGCCCCTCCATTAGCTAGGTTCAATTTCTAATGAAGGGTGCTGTGAGTAAAAGATTTCCTTTCTCTTCAGGAACTCCGGTGATTGGTTTTCGTCCCTGCTTGCGTCAGCGAACGCTTTCGCAAGTAGGTCTGCCTTTTCATTGCCGTTGGTAGCGTACTCATCTCCATTCTTTAGGTTTGGTATGTTGAATGATCTGCGCTTCCCGTTCATGGCGTTCAGCTTCTTCCAGACGACACCTGTTTGCGTGTTTTGATTCAACGCATTACAGAATGTCATCCAGTGTCCGCTTTGTGCCTTCCGGATGGTGTCTCTTGCGGCGTATTTCAACTTCAGGTAGTTTTGGTGGTTGACCTCATTGAAGTGGCGTTTCCGTAGGCGTAGTGCCTTCTTTCTTTCGTTAACCGCCTTCTGACATTCTGGTGACCACCAAGGTTTTCTAATCCTTGGTTTCCCTCCAGAAGTCTTGGGAATGGAGTCGTCTGCGGCACCTATAATAGCACTTGTGATGTTGGCAGCGTACACGTCGATGTTGGCATCGATGATGTCATCCTCTTTCCACTCAAGGCAGCTTACACGGAAGTTAGCCCAATCAGCCTCTTTTATTTTCCAATTGGGTTTCCCGTTATAGACTTCCCTGGTTGTTTCACATTGGATGCAGAGTTCTATCAGTAGGTGGTCACTGCCAAGTGTTTCATCTTCGTGTACTTGCCAGTCGCAGCGGTTTGCCATACCAAGCGTACAGAGCGTGAGATCCAGGTGTGAAGGTGGTGCATTTCCCCCAACAAAAGTAGGACTCTCGTCGTTCAGTACGCATAGGTCGTTCCCTTCTATTATTGAGCACAGGCTAGTCCCCCGACAGTCATTCCTCGGTGACCCCCACAAAGCGTGTTTTGCGTTGAAATCCCCACAGAACACAGATTCGCCCTGCGGAAGTTGGTCGAGAAGTGACTGGAAGTCTACTGATTTTATCGTGACTTGAGGAGGTGCATAGACATTCACTATTGTCAATTTTGTATTATTGCTCAATGTGATGGCTATGCCCATTGCTTCTAGAGGGCCCGCTACGTCCAGCGTAACAGAAATATAATTTAAGTTATCACTGACGTAGATAGCAAGGCCGCCGCCACGTGTCGTGCTGCCCGGTCTGTCCCTTCTCTGACAAGTATATCCGGGTAGGTAGATGTCTTTCTTAGTTGGTAGTAGCTTGGTCTCCTGGAGGCATATTACATCTTTGGGGTTGCGGGTGATGTATTTTCTCAGCTCAGCAGATCTGGGGGCCAGACCGTTAACGTTAAGTTGTAGAACCTTTACCTGGCCCGCCATGATGACTGTCCGGTGGATGCCTCTCTGTCTTGGCTATTTATTGGTCAATTGGCGTTTCACATTCCATAGTAGGTACCTTATTAGTGTTTGTCTTTGGTGTTGAAACCGGCAAGCAACTGGGCATATCACCAGTGCTGTAGTGACGAACATGAGATATCCTTCTACGGAGTGCGAGGTTTGCCGTTTGATCGCCTTTTGTCGTTTCTTCGTCGTCGTCTTCTTCTCTTGATCTTTTTTTTACCGTGTTGATTGAATTAATCATGAGACACAGGACATCGGCGTTGACCATGTGTGTCCTTATTTTGTCGAGTAAACTTGCCATCTTGGTAGTTTGGTCCTCATTGGATACGGCCACCCTGAGGAACTCGATCATGAAGTTCATGAAGCCACTTTCCGTTTTAAATTTAGGAATGAAGTGTTCTTCATGAATCTTCGTTTTCGGTTCCTCTTCTTTCTTTTTGGATGATTTTGTCTTCTGTTCTACAGGTTTGGGTGATATTTTCTTCTCTTTCTTGTTCTTGTCTTTACCTTTAGGGGTGGGGGTTGCTTCGGACGTCAAGAGAGTCGGGACTGGAGCTTGTTTTGGTTCCATCACCGGTTCTCTAACTACTTTTGCTTCCCTCTCCTTGTTCTTTACTTGTTGGGTCGCTTCCCTAAAGGTGAGTCTTTCTTTACTTTGCAGACGTAGCGCTGCTTTTGTAGCTTGAATTCTTGGGCATTGGGGGGAGTTAGCTGCGTGGCTGCCCTTGCAGTTTGAGCAGTTAATTTTGCTACCCACCCTACACTCAGCCACCAAGTGTTCTCCCCCACATTGGGCGCATACGGCTTTTCCTTTACAGTACTTCACTGTATGACCCAATTTTTGACAGTTAGTGCACTGTCGTACCCTCTGTATATAGGGATGGGTCCGTCTTCTGAGATACACTATGTTTATGACCTCGGGTGCTGTACCTTTCTTGAAGGTCAGGGCAACGCTTCCCTGATCCTTCCCCTCGGCCACTCTAAATCTGTATATCTCAGTGACGTCACACTCCCTATCTTTCAGGTCGTCCATTATTTCCTCCCCGGTATATTTGGTCGGTATCCCATGAACAACCACCTTGTCTGTTAACAAGGTGGTTGGTTCGGATACCGCCACGGTCATACCGAGTAGGCTGTCCTGGGCCAGTGCTTTGTCCATGTCCGACTTACTTTTTAAGGCAAGTCTGATATGTCCAGTCACTGTTATCCTGATATCAGGTATATTACTGATACCCCACTTACTCCGTAGTTCCTTTCCCACTGTCGTCAGTTTGGACCCTTGGAAAGACTTGCCTTCCATTGGCCTTACTTGCACGACGTGGTTCTGCTCATCCTTCCTTTTTGTGGCAGGAAAAAACTAAGGCGCAGGGCTTCTATTAAAGGCTTCTGCCATTGACATGGGGGAAGTAGCCTCTGTCGCCATTGTTCTTATTGCTATCGAAAAAAGTCTAAAACAAAGGAATGATTGAACAGTTTTTATAAGGTTTTTCTGTACTGTTGTTAGCCTTTCCCACAAAGAACCGCTAGTCAATCAGTGTGTTTAGTGCTGATTAGCTATGGGTTCTAATTGCTTGTAAGGGTTCACGAGCAGTTGTCGGGTTTCTATAGCACCTAGCTTGCTATTGTTAATTAATGAAGTAGGCTGATACACCTGTCGTTAACCCTGTCCACGATCGTAGACAATCAGATCATTTCATTTATTACTTAAGCTGGTGTTTTAATGTCCGCTTGCACATAAGTGACTAATCATTTCATTTACCATCCTTGTTTAATTAATCCCCTAATCCAGACATGTGTCTGGATTAGGGGATTAATTAAACAATAGGTATAGCGGTCATTCAAAGAATCTATCGACAGGCATTTATGACTGTTGTATATTCCATGCGACGGTGGTGTAATTACACGTCTGTAATATTGTACCGTGGTAGTCATTCAAAGAATATAATCTAAATGACGGACATTTATTACTGTATATTCCAAGCGACGGTGGCCTTTAGTTCAGCTCTGAACGTCGGCCTCATTACACTCAGTTCAGCTCTGAACGTCGGTCTCATTACACCCACCCTGACCGTTCAGGGACGGGCCTATTCAATCAATGTCGAAAATAATTTGAACCCCAGTCAATTTTACTGGGCAACTTTTCACTGCGAAACATCGGAGTGTCAATCCGTGTGGATGTCTGTACAATGTAAAGGAACATCTTAGTGACAAAATAAGACCAAAATGAGCGTATGTCGCCTATTAGACAGGCGTGTGTTCGATTGTGAAGAGTGTACTGTGTCGATAGGTACGCGCGCGGAGCTACCGAAATCAAAACACAACACAAAATACCGCGTAGAAAATCAACACAACCATCAATTTGACGATGTGAAAGCTACGCGCGCGGTTGACCCGAAACGCAGAATTAATTTAACACGGCCTAAGGTTTACCGACCGATGCCAGAAATCGATATTTATAAAAACTTCGATATAGTATATTCTCGATATAGTATCATATAAGAAAGATACGGCAAGTTTATTACCATACCCGTAATTATCCGTGCTCCTGACCCGAAGTATATTTTTTATTTTTTTTTTTGGGTGGGGGGCAAGTTTATTACGCATTTTACGACCAAGCGGATGTTATATATTAATTACAGCATAGTACGTGCGAGGTTATCGTCTTCTTAGCGCTGCATGCCATCCTACACAAAACACAATAAATATTATGTATGCAATATGCAAATAAGGTTGATTATGCGTGTTGTTAGCCAATAGCTACTTTAAATTTACCCGCGTTTAGACGGCCCTAACCAATGAACAATTATCGTTGTTTGGTGCACGTAGTAACTTAGTCAGCCATTTTTATAAAAAATTTCCTCTTGATGGAATATGAATAATAGAAAGAATAAAAAGATGACCAAGTTGAATCAGTGAATATTTTCAAAATCTTTTTTTTTCTATTAATTGTGAACACATAAATTGTAACCATAGTTACGTCAAACTACAGCAAATATTATTTACATTCAGTTACGTGGTCAGCACCGATTATGAGATACTGCTGACAGAATTTCAAATTAAATCTTATTTTCTGAGCACACACGCTAATTATGTTGTGATTTTAAAAATTATTCACTACAAAGCCGATAGGGGGCAGGTCATATATATATTTACGTCTGACAGACAACTAACATCTCGAAAAACATCTAGGGGTAATCAGCGCAACGTGGGCATATATATATTTCAGGTGCGATTTCAGGTGCGGATCCAGGATTTTTTGCAGGGGGGGGTCTAGGTTTGATAATTGCTTAACTAATTGCGCTCAATCGATAATTTGGTAAATTAGATTCATTTCGTTCATTCTGACGTATTTCCGGAAGGTAAATTCCAAAATAACAGATCTAAATCACCAAATAAAATCGCATAAAAAAATTTTCAAGCCTGAGCAGGGGGGGGGGGGGTCAGGACTCCCTGGACCCCCCCCTCTGGATCCGTGCCTATATTTACGCCTGACAGATAACTAACATCTCGAAAAACATCCAGGGGTAATCAGCGCAACGTGGGCAATCTGCGCACCTGCTTTATCAGAGCAGATTGTAATCTGCGCGCGCGAGGTGCAATCACGACAGCGCAGATTGCAATCTGCACAAGGGTGAAGATTGCGCCTAACATAAGCACAAGCACTTTATTATGTGTTTCAAGAAAAAACTTAAGCACAACTTGGTTCTTACAATTGTCAATCTAAGCACAAGTTCCAAGCAAGTTATAGGGCTTGCTTACAAACCTTAAGCCTGTTTCTGCTTCAAACAATATGGCTGACTGTATAGTTAGTTATTCGACGGCATTTACTACATCTTTTGATACCTAAGAGACATTTGGAAGATGGAAAATCCTTAAGAAATATATTCTCGACAAGAATGCTATAGAATATTTCGCTTCTGCACTAAAATTTTTTTATTTGTTTACAAATTGGTAAACAACACAAACGCAGGCAACTTGAAAGGAGCTAAATCTCTAACATTTGGGACCAAGAAGTTGACACAAGTGGGTCGCAACGCATATAATACTCTAATATTAATGTATATAAACTGATTTACATTCAATGGTTTCCGTTTTTACTCCAATTTCAAATCAGTTATGTGCGGCGAAATTTGCCAACAGTGTCAATCGAATGCAAATTTCTAGCGTCTAGTTATTCCAGTCTACATGCGCCGTTTGATTTGGTGCAATGTTTCTAGCCTTGTTCCCCCGAGTTTCTCGCTAGAACTGGGCTGAAACGCATTATGGTACACGGGGCCATGTCAAAGGGATCACGTGGTTAAGAGGGTTAGACGCCAGCCAGGGCCAATTCCTAGAAAATTCTTAAAAGTAAGCACAAAGTTATGCTTCACTTTTGCTTACGTAAGAAACTTTATAAAATACCGTCTCTAGAAAATTCTGAAGACCGTTCTTACGTAAGCACAAGTTAAGTACAAGTCTAAGCACATTGTGACTGGTAAATTGAGAGTATGATGCTCTCTAACGTCAAAAAAACATTTTGGGTATGTAAATTAGACCGTAATTGTAAATTCGTCTGCATCACAGAGTTTCTATATATAGCTCTATGGTCTGCATGGAGTTATAAATAAACCAATGACATTAACCTCCCGGAAAATAGTCGATTTAGATGTATTTTATTATTTAACAAATGAAATAAAATGAAATTTAGCGTCCTACTATCTTGCTCCTAACCTGGGGTAATGAAGACGTACATATGTCATACAGTGTGCTATGAGGGCAATTTCGCCCTGGCAGCGGCACTACTCTATCAAATTCCAACTGCCAAGGAATCTTTTACGTGTACGCCAGTTTGTACACGAGACCTCGTTTTTTCGTCCCATCCGAATGACAAGACAGCTGTCCTCCGTCCTGCATCACTGACAAGGAGAAACCACGTCGGAAAATTTGGATGAACCTTTTCGGCCAATGCAGGGATCAAACACCCGACCTCCAGGCTAGCGAACCAGCGCCTTACCCACTTAGTCAAGTGATCCCCTGATACCTTTGACGTGTCTCCCATAGGCCTACATATATAAAATATACCACAGACTAAACAAAAGAAAACAACCCAAAATGCAAGTACATGCAAACAAACCGAATAATAAAGAGCAACTGATCTTTAAGTAGCCCGTGTGTGTGTTGTTTACCAATTTGGAAAATGATGAATTGTGTTTAGGGTAGAAGCGAAATTTCCTATAGCATTCTTCTCGACAATATGTTTCTAAAGGATTTTCTGTCTTTCAATTGACTCTTAGGTATCAAAAGATGTAGCAAATATCGTCGAATAAATCCAAGGTCAGCCATATTGTTTGAAGCAGAAACAGGCTTAAAGGTTGGTAAGCAAGCCCTATACCTTGCTTGGGATTTGTGCTTAGATTGACAATTTTAAGAACGAAGTTGTGCTTAAGTTTTTTCTTGGAACACATAATAACGTGCTTGTGCTTACACTGAAGTCTACTTAAAATCTAAGCACAAGAACGTTCTTAAGAATTTTCTGTTAACACGAAATAAGATAAGTTTACTTATTTGCAAAGTCTACTTAAAATCTACATGTAAGCGCAAGAACGTGTTAAAGAATTTTTTATGAATCGGGCTGAGGAAAGGTGTTCGATCCCTGCATTGGCCGAGAAGTGATGCAGACGAAAAAATAAGGTCCTGTGTAAAAATTAGCGTGCACGTCAAAGATCCCTTGGCAGTTGTAAATCGATATAAGAGTAAGCCGTAGCGCCGCTGCCAGGGCAAACTTTCCCTCATAGCACACTTTATGGCGTATGCCCATCTTCATTAGCCCAGCTTAGGAGCAAAACAGTAGGAAGTGAAAAACCTATTTCATTTCATGTCATTTGTCAAATACTTCTAAATCGACTATTTGAAGTTAATGTCATTGATCTATTTATAACTCTATATGCAGACGAATTTACGGTGTAATTTGCATACCAAATTTGTTTTTGTGACGCTAAAGAGCATCTTAGTCTCAATTTACCAGTCACACTGTGCTTAGACTCGTACTTGGCTTGATCTTACGTAAGAACGGTCTTGAGAAGATTCTATAGAGACGGTATTTCATAAAGTTTCTTACGTAAGCAAAAGTGAAGCATAACTTTGTGCTTACTTTTAAGAATTTTCTAGGAACCGGGCCCTGGTTCTTATATTCATAATTACTTAGAGGGAAGACCATCTCTTAGCCTTAATGCTATCCTCAGAGCCCACTAACATGAAAAATCAGGCACTGAACTCTTTCAAGAATTAAGCTCTGCTACACAATCAGAAAAAGAGGATCCACAAGAATTCTTGATAAAATAATAATATGTGGTTTTATCTCAGAAGTTATTAGAACTGATCTAAAACCTTTCATTAAAGGGACAAACCATGATAAGAACAGGGTCTAAAAAGTTAAAGTCTGAGTATTTATGAAATGTATGGACCAAAATATAGAGGCATGGGGTATTAACCTTGTCTGAAAATTTCAGCTCAAAATATTGAGTCGTTTGGACGTGAACGTCAACACTGCTTATCCGGACACGTAACCCTTTTAAGATTTCGGGTCAATTTTTTCATTGAGTGATCTGATAATTGATTCCCGTTTCTTGAGAGGTCTATACAGTGAATGACCCATGTACTGTAATTGATAACAAAGGGTAAATTTCACCTACATATTATTTTTATAGAAAAAAGTCTGGTTTTATCCAGATACTGTATAATACAACGGTCTCCATTTCCAGATGAAAACTGTCAGGTGTAAGTTATTTACAACCGTATCACAAATAACGGATTAGTTGGTTGGCCTTAGGTAATGGGCTTTTAAGGGATTTTAACACAAAATTAAGTAGTTTTATTCCCCAAAAAGTTATCGGGATTGGCCCTTTAACAGAGAAGAAACAGATGAAGTTCTTCTGACAGAATTAACAGTCATATCACAGAAAGTGTGGTAGCACGATTTACCCACATCCACCACTATTTCAATTCGTACCACAATAATTTATATTGATATTTCATCTTTATGTCGATTTGTCATTTTTAATTTAAAATCACAGCATTTTAGTGTCATAAGGCCTCTCAAAATGTGATTTCCAAGCAAGTTTGGAAGTCGTAAGCAAGCGACATACACAAATCTACGCAAAACCACCATTTATTTCCACATATATCTCAATTATGTAGATCATTTTTGTTAATATACTATCGTCGTATGGAACTGACACCACTCGTGTATATACCCAAATGGATGCAGACCACCATTAAGTTGTAGTTTGTCTATTGATAGCAAATCGCTCTGTGTCTCTATTCTCCCCTTTGCATACCCATTTTTATACGCCCACATTTTCATGTGAATACGAATGATAAAGTGAGAGGAATCCAAAACCATTTAAATAACATAAACATAGACAGGATCAAAGTCATAATAAACTTGATACAGTGACACCAGTAGTAGGAGTGGATAAAAACAAAGTCAAAGGTATCACAAAACCATCTTTTAAAGTATCTAACGTTTCGTAGGTAAAAACCTACTTCTTCAGAGAATATAAGTTACAAAAATGATGCAGTTGAAATTCAAGGTTAGTCATGGTAACAAGTGATGTCATAATGTAAATATGACGTCATAACATTGATGACATAATAATTATAAAGGGTGTAAAGTTAAAAAAAAATTTAGAATTAATTTACAGGCATTTCGTTTAAACCATAAGGCCATACAGTATTTAATCTGTGGATCCAAAGTGATTCAGCAATATTAAGTTTAGTTCTATCATTCTGAGGGATTTTATCGAGTACAGTGCAAACATAAGATTCGTGACCGAGTGTATTAAAATGTGGGAGATTTTCCAATTTTTTTTAGTTTAATGTTACTTCTATGGCTGTTAAGTCTAGTGCTAAAAGGAGTGATAGTTTGGCCTACATATTGTTTTTTACAAAATTGACAAGTTATACAGTATATTACATAAGAACTGTGGCAATTTAAACAATTAGCTTTAATATAAAAAAAAATTTGGTCTATACTAGTAATATGATTGGTGGTTTCCATAGTTGCACATGCTTTGCATTTCGATTTGTCGCAAGGTTTGCATCCTCTATAAAAAATATTTATTAATTACAGGCACTTCTGTTTTTTTCAATGTGTTTACTTCTATCAACTGACCAATGGTCCTGCATTTTTTCTGTGAAATTACAATTTTAGAATTAACCAGTAGTTTAGACATGCGGGCACTAGTCTCTAAAATTGAAGTGTCTTGAGAAAAGGTACGTAAATTAGGTTGACGGGGGTCATAGGTAGTTACCCAAGGTATAACGTTCTTAACATTAAAATCTTCAATAGTGTATTGTAGTAATTCATTTCTGCTTTTTTGATGGACTTTGTTAAATTCTTTTTTGATGACTTTATTTTTATATCCACATTGTTTAAGGTAGGTTTCAAATTTAGTTAAATGGTAGCTGGTCCATTCAGGTTTGCTGCAAATACGCTTAATGCGGATGGCTCCACTGTAAATTATTGAATTGAAGATATGATGAGGATGGCAGCTGGATGGTTTAAGGTATTGATGACTGGCTGTTTCTTTGCAGAATAAATTAGTTTCCAGTTTGTTGTTATGATTGATGACTTTAACGTCTAAAAATGAGACTTCAGTATTACTGATATTCATAGTGAATTTGATTTTAGGGTGCTGTTGGTTGAGGGTTGTTAAAAAATCATGACATTCTTCGAGGGTAGACGAAGAAATAACCCATATATCATCAATAAATCGAAAGTGTTCATCTGGTCTATTTGGTAAATGATTCCAATATTTTTTTAACCAATAAGTCATATAAATATTACTATACGTAACTGCAAACGGGGTCCCCATAGCAGTTCCACTAATTTGATGGTAAAATTTTCCATTAAATTCAAATTCATTGTTTGTTAGTACAAAATTAGCTAGTTGAAGGATAGCGTCGATTTCTGTAGGGTGTAAATTGCTGTCTTCTTCACAAGCTACTTTAAGGGCCTCTATTCCTTCTGGTATAGGAATATTAGGATATAGACTAATAACATCAAATGTGAGTAGGTAGGTATTATTACTTATATTTATATTTTGTAATTTTTGTAGAAAATTAGTGGTGTCTTTCACGACTTCAGTGCAGTAGGCTTCTGCAATTGGTTTCAATTTCCAGTCAAGCCAATATGATGCTTTAGCTGTAGGGGAGTTAGTATGACTGCAAATGGGTCTTCCTGGAGGGATTTCACCTTTATTCTTAGTCTTATGTATTTTGCCTAAGATGTAAAATTGTGGGGTTCGCTGTTTAGGCCAGTGAAGAATAGCTATTTTTTCGGCAGTGTGAAGTTAGCTCGATTTTCGTTTTTCGTTTTTTCAATATTGGCGAATAACGAAAAACAACTAGCTCGTTATTCGATATTGGCGAATGCTGAAAAACGAGCTACTTGTTTTTTGACATTCAAACTTGAATCTCAAAAAAGTAGATGGATGTTTAGCTAAAGAAAGTCTCCAAAACACATCTGATTAAATCGGTGATATAAAATGAGATAGATATCAAGAATGTGGATGCCTGAGCAGTAGATACACATAAAAAAATGCCCTTTCTCCTTGTTTTTTGATATTGGCGAATCTCGAAAAACGAGTATCTTTAGTTCGTTTTAGATCACTGATTTAATCAAATGTGTCATGGAGACATTCTGTAGATAAACATCCATCAAATCTGATTTTTTGAGATTCAAGTTTGAATATCGAAAAACGAGTAGCTCATTTTTCGAGATTCGCCAATATCAAAAAACAAGGAGAAAGAACAGTTTTTATATGAATCCACTGCTCGGGCATCCCCAATTATGATGCATTTAGTTCGTTTTAGATCACTCATTTAATAAAATGTGTCATGGAGACATTCTGTATATAAACATCCATCAAATCTGCTTTTTTGATATTCAAGTTTGAATATCGAAAAACAAGTGGCTCGTTTTTTGAGATTCGCCAATATCAAAAAACAACGAGAAAGAAAAGTTTTTATGTGAATCCACTGCTCAGGCATCCTCAATCATGATATTTTTAGTTCGTTTTAGAAAACGTATTTAAGAAAATGTGTTTTGGAGACATTCTGAAGATATACATCCATCAAATCTGTTTTTTTGATATTCAAGTTTGAGATTCGCCAATATCAAAAAACAACAAGAAAGAAAAGTTTTTATGTGAATCCACCGCTCGGGCATCCCCAATTATGATGTCTTTAGTTCCATTAATATCAATGATTTAATAAAATGTTCTTTGGAGACATTATATAGATATACATCCATCAAATCTTCTTTTTTGAGATTCAAGTTTGAATATCAAAAAACGAGTAGCTCGTTTTTCGAGATTCGCCAAAATCAAAAAACAAGGAGAAAGAAATTTTTTTATGTGAATCCACTGCTCAGGCATCCTCAATTATGATATTTTTAGTTCGTTTTAGATCATTGATTTAATAAAATGTGTCATGGAGACATTTTGTAGATAAACATCCATCAAGTTTTAATGTCGAAAAACAAGTAGCTCGTTTTTCGACATTCGCCAATATCGAAAAACGAGCTAGTATACTGAGCAACGAAAAACGAAAATCAAGCTAACTTCACACTGCCTTTTTTTTCATTATCTGGTATTGCCAAATTAAGAATTATTTTCTCAAGGTTCTGATGAATCATATGGGAGTTATCACTGGGTACTTCTTGATACACGCTCAAGTCATTCAGGTGTTTAAAACATTCGTTAATATAATCATGTTTGTTCCATATAATTATGCCACCGCTTTTGTCACTATTGCCAATTACAATATCTGTATCTGCTTTAAGGGAGTAGATAGCTTGTTTTTCTTCTTCAGTGAGGTTGTTTCTTATTTTATGTTCTCTGTAATTTTTTAATAGTCTATACTGATTTTTACAATGTAACTCAAGTGCTTCATCTCTGTTGGAAAGGGGTGACCAATTGCTCTTTATATAAAGGGAAGGTGGTAAAATTTCTTTTGCTGGTTTGTCAAGAAAAAATTCTGAAAGTCTTAATCTGCGTTGAAAAGATATAAGGTTTTGAATTTCTTGGATTTGATCAAATTTAGGGGGTAGTGGACAAAATGAAAGACCTTTTTGAAGTAGACTGTATTCTGAGTGTGTGAGGGTCTTAGAGCTGAGGTTATGGATAATACAGCCAAATTTTCCATCAAGTAGTAGTTTCTTATTCGTTTTACCTAGTTTTATATCATGGCGTTTAAATCTTCTGGTCTTCTTTTTTCTTGTGGTAACTTTTTTAGTAGCAGATGAACCCCCCTTATTAGCAAGTAGATTACCTAGTTTATTATGGTGAGTATGTTGAAGAGATAATCGGAGTCTGTCATGATATAGCTGAGGTTATGGATAATACAGCCAAATTTTCCATCAAGTAGTAGTTTCTTATTCGTTTTACCTAGTTTTATATCATGGCGTTTAAATCTTCTGGTCTTCTTTTTTCTTGTAAATTTTTTAGTAGCAGATGAATCCCCCTTATTAGCAAGTAGATTACCTAGTTTATTATGGTGAGTTTGTTGAAGAGATAATCAGAGTCTCTATTGGAATCATTTACCAAATAGACCAGATGAACACTTTCGATTTATTGATGATATATGGGCTATTTCTTCGTCTACCCTCGAAGAATGTCATGATTTTTTAACAACCCTCAACCAACAGCACCCTAAAATCAAATTCACTATGAATATCAGTAATACTGAAGTCTCATTTTTAGACGTTAAAGTCATCAATCATAACAACAAACTGGAAACTAATTTATTCTGCAAATAAACAGCCAGTCATCAATACCTTAAACCATCCAGCTGCCATCCTCATCATATCTTCAATTCAATAATTTACAGTGGAGCCATCCGCATTAAGCGTATTTGCAGCAAACCTGAATGGACCAGCTACCATTTAACTAAATTTGAAACCTACCTTAAAATAGTAAGTGCAGGAGGGTTGCACCACACACAATTTTACACAAAAACAAATATATGGACAAGACATCATACTCAAAGACCACAAACATAAACAAATCAAAGAGAGTGAATGGATCCGGGGGCTAGCCGTAAGCGTCCACTGCGCTGTACAGTCCCGGGCCTGTGGTGACACAGACTTCACTCATATTTGAAAACAACTGGGAATGCAACCCAAAGAAATAATTGTATAGTGTCAGCATGAGTCATGATCTATTATATGTTGCAAGAATTACGAATGCAAGCATATTGTTGTATAAATTCCGCTACACAAGTAACCACATAGTTAAATGTATCAGAAGTAGGCCTAGTTCAAAACCAAATCAATAAAAGGATTGAAGTATATAAATGCATTTAGGACAAACATTGCAACCGCCACAGAAACAAAAACACAACTGAATACAAAGAAGCAAAGGAGAAGACTATCTAGGGAGACAGCCGTCTGCTGACTGAGTCTTGTGACGTGAATCTGCCGTAATAGTTGTTATGACGTCGTGGTTGAGAAGGTGCAATTTCCCGGTAAAAGGGCGATAATCTAGATAAAATTACGTAAAATATAAAAACTATTAGTTTTAAAGATCATGCAATAGTACAAACCATAGTATAATTATTATATAATGTCCCACGTAAGAAATGCAAAACAGGAATGCTAAAGAAATCGTAAGTTATTAGTGTATTCCTAAAAGCCTAAAAAAAGGGCAATAATCCAGATAGGACTAGACATCTAGAAGCAATTTATATAGAATCATTATCCAATATGTAGTCAGTAATATCATTATAAGAAATGTAAAACTTATTATGTTGAAGAAATGGAAGTTTTGAAATTTCTTTCAAAATGCGTAATTGTGTACCACCTTTGGCCGTGCACTTAAAATTAAGAGTTTTTATTCGGGAAAGAAATAGTTCTTTATTGTTGCATATTTTTAAAAATCGTAATGCCTGTGAATAGAAAACATTGTATAGTGTCGTATCTGGTATGTTACTATGAGCTGACGGGTATTTTACTACTTCAAAACCAAATTTGTCCGTTTTATCGAATATACCGACATTAAATTTGTTATTAATTATATTGATGTCCAAGTCAAGGACAGATGCATTTATAGTGCCCGAATTTTCTTTATTTAATATAAGTTCAGGAGGATATATTTCATCTTTGTATTTATTGAAATTACCATTATCATTGATTGGTGTTATGTCATCAATGTAACGGAAGGTATAATTTAGACTTTTTGCTACCTTGTAATCTGTTTTTCTTTTATGGTCTTGAAAATCGAATTCGTATTTATATAAATGTGCATTTGCCATAAATGGGGCGGGGTCAGTTCCCATTGGTAGACCAATAGTTTGTTGTATTATCTGATCCCTAACCTCAAATATGGCATTGTCAATGAGAAAATGTATAATATTTTGAAATTTTTCTTTATCGAAAACTACAGTATTGGCATTGCGCCGTTTTATGATCCATCTTGCATCTTGTGAGTAGATGGCCATCAGATTTCTGCCTTTTCCAAAAGCACCATTAAAGGCCTTATCCACGAACCAATCCAAATTCTTTTTAAGGTCTGCATGTTGTAGCATAGTATATAAAGTAGAAAAGTCGAAAGTTTCTATTGATTTTGCATTGTCTTTTTGATTGATTTTATCTAAAGTGTCTACTATTGGTTTATTTTTATCAATTATGAAAAAGCTATTAATCCCAGTATAATTGCGAAGTGTTTTGCACCAAATGGCATGTTGGGCCTGGCATAATTTAAGTCCTTTAGTAATAGTCACTGCTAGAGGTTTTGTCTGGCAGATGCTGGAGGAAATTATGTATCTGAATTTTACTGGATTTTTATGAAATTTCGGTATAGAATAAATATATGGAAGGGCATCTACTTTTACATTGTCTTTTATATCATTACTCCTGTTAAACGAATATTGATTTTGTAAAATATCTAGTTTAGATAATTCCGTAATACATTTATAAGTGTTATTATTGGTGTTAGGCCAGAGTCCGACTTCGGTAAGGATATTTTTAATATAGTACAATGCGGATATAAAAATAAAGTCATCAAAAAAGAATTTAACAAAGTCCATCAAAAAAGCAGAAATGAATTACTACAATACACTATTAAAGATTTTAATGTTAAGAAAGTTATACCTTGGGTAACTACCTATGACCCCCGTCAACCTAATTTACGTACCTTAGCTCAAGACACTTCAATTTTAGAGACTAGTGCCCGTATGTCTAAACTACTGGATAATTCTAAAATTGTAATTTCACAGAAAAAATGCAGGACCATTGGTCAGTTGATAGAAGTAAACAGATTGAAAAAAACAGAAGTGCCTGTAATTAATAAATATTTTTTATAGAGGATGCAAACCTTGCAACAGACCGAAATGCAAAGCATGTGCAACTATGGAAACCACCAATCATATTACTAGTATAGACCAAAAATTTTTTTATATTAAAGCTAATTGTTTAAATTGCCACAGTTCTTATGTAATATACTGTATAACTTGTCAATTTTGTAAAAAACAATATGTAGGCCAAACTATCACTCCTTTTAGCACTAGACTTAACAGCCATAGAAGTAACATTAAACTAAAAAAAATTGGAAAATCCCCCCACATTGCCCCACATTTTAATACACTCGGTCACGAATCTTATGTTTGCACTGTACTCGATAAAATCCCTCAGAATGATAGAACTAAACTTAATATTGCTGAATCACTTTGGATCCACAGATTAAATACTGTATGGCCTTATGGTTTAAATGAAATGCCTGTAAATTAATTCTAAATTTTTTTTTAACTTTACACCCTTTATAATTATCATGTCATCAATGTTATGACGTCATATTTACATTATGACATCACTTGTTACCATGACTAACCTTGAATTTCAACTGCATCATTTTTGTAACTTATATTCTCTGAAGAAGTAGGTTTTTACCTATGAAATGTTAGATACTTTAAAAGATGGTTTTGTGATACCTTTGACTTTGTTTTTATCCACATTTTCATGTGGACGTATTATGTCGTCGCCCCTGTCTATCCGGACGTCCGTCCGTCCACCATTTGTTTGTGGACTCTCTACAGGTCACAATTCTTATACGATTTTGACGAAACTTGAAATATAGGTTTTTTACCCAAAAGATCTCGGTTCCTTTCGATATTGGCATGTGGACACAGATCACTAAATATTTCTACGCCGGTATTTTTAGTCTTTCTCTCCCTTTCCCTTTTTCCCCCTTTTGCATGGTGATTTTTGTTTACTTTTTGGTGTAGAATTGAAGAAAAGGGTTTGAAAATACATTTTCTGCCAGGTTTTGGTGAATATTCATGATTTTGAGGCGGAAGGATACAAGAGTTGTGAGGTTGGTTACGTTGAAAGGGGGGGGGGGCCGAAAATTGCCTGGTTAGCTGTCTCTACTTCCAGCTTGTGTATCTCAAGTTTTTCATGGTGAACCTCATACATGCTTTTGGGCCAGAGTTTGCCACATGTTGCTCCATCTGTGGCAGAAAGCGTTCTACCCAACGAATATTTGGGAAAAAGCTACAGCCTGTCTAAGAGACGAGAATTAACATTGAAGTCAATGGGGAAATAATTAGTGATCTGTGTATGACAAGGCTGTGAGTGATAGGCCTTAGTTTTGAAAATATTATGACTAAATTGTCAGAAAATATGTATAAAGTATTTTGACTAGAGAACAACTAAAAAAAAGGTTAAATTTTTAAAAAAAAAATCATATTGTGATTTCACTGCAAATTTCTCAATTTCCAGTTTTTATTTAATTTCTAACAGTCAGAAAAATATTTCTATGTCCAGTTTTGGTGTATTCAGCCTCAGAAAGCATAGATAAAGTGAACAACATTGTAATTTCACCTAATTTTGTCTAAAAATCAGGAATATTCACAAAAAATCTGCAAATTCACCCATTTCGATGTAGAAATTGATGCCTTCATACCTACTCAAATTGGTCAAAATTTCTAAAAATGCCCCTTATTTCCATTGCTATTGTAAGTTAGATGGGATCTATAAGTTTGTTTAGAAATAGCTGCAGTTTTCCTGCAGAAAATTGAAAATTGGCAACACTGAGTTAATAATATATAGCAGATGGGGTTAATACAAAATGTTCAAAACAGGGGTTGGCTCAATTTGGCCACCAATTTAGCCAAAAAAAGCATTTTTTTCTTCTTTGAAATGTTAAATTCTTGCATTTCCTTCGTGAAGGAAGCAATATCCCAGTCTTTATAGACATTTTTCACCCCACCATTCTGTTTACAGAGGCTATAAATGCCCCACCCCACCCTTTTTTATTAATGTGTTTTGAGAGTTTTAATTGCACCTGTGTTGACAATTAAATGATAATAATTGGAATTTGTTGTTGAATTACAGTTAGGAATGTTATTTTACACCAATAAATGTTTATTTTGTACATTTCAAGGATTTCTAATCTTTTTTGTTTAAAGGCAAACTTAGAACCCTGAGAAATGTCAGGCCAATAAGAAACTGGTGTAAATGTGTAAATGTCAGCTTAATGCAGGGTATATGGTAAGAAAAAAAAATTGATTAGCAGTTCCTCTTGATTGAATAGCAAAAAAGTAAATTTTCATGGTATCATATTGAACGACCTCTAGAGGCCATAATATCTACCGGTATACAAGTAATATTGATGTGTGTAATAATGGGGGACATTATAATTAATTATTATATAACTCCCTTTAATAATAGTTTTATGTTTATATACAGCATATTGTTCTCAATACAAACAAATAGATGCACCTCGCTATTTTTCATATTGAATTCCCATACAATATTCAAATTTAAATCCACATTAATTCTGCAAAATATTTGTTACGAATACGATAGAATTCCGCTACCTGGTTCAATTTCATGCCGGCAAAATATTCCTCCAAAATTACATGTCTTTCTTTACACGACAGAAAATGAAACCAAATATCTGTGATAAGACAATTTTGATGTCGAAACATTGTTTGACTTTGTTATAAAACGGTAGATTTTATTTAAAATTACATAGAACCTTCGACATCCGTATGCAATGCATGCCACTCGGCAAACCTCGGAAGATCTGCCGAAGTTTGCCGAGTGCAATGCATGCAATGTCGCCATGTTGTTGTTATTTGTCTATGTGACCTTTTTTCCCGCCCAAATGAACCAAGTGCAATTTGTCGCAAATTAGTTTATCAAACAAATAAAAAATAAGCCAGTGTCAAGAGCTAATAATAGTGCACGCTTCAGATGGATACATTTTTCGTACGATGTTGAGTGAATGGAAAATAATTAAAATATTTGTGTGATGGCACTGATGACAAATAGGATAACCTACCAGTTGGGAACACACGGTCAATTCTTACTACAAACAGGCACGGATCCAGAGGGGGGGTCCAGGGGGGGTCCAGGGGGTCCGGACCCCCCCCCCCCCGCTCAGACTTGAAAATTTTTTATGCGATTTTATTGGCGATTTAGACTTGTAATTTTGGAATTTACCTTCCGGAAATAAGTCAGATTGAACCAAATTGAATCTAATTTACCAAATTTTTCTGGGGGTGCCCCCCCCCCCCCCCGTTAATCAGTTGAGCGCAATTAGTTAAGCAATTGTCAAACCTAGACCCCCCCCTGCAAAAATTCCTGGATCCGCACCTGACAAAGGGAAATGGTTACAGATACAAATTATTGTTTTATGAATAATTATCGAGCTTGTATTTTTACGGAATTGTGTACCTAATTTGATAGTGAACTGGATGACTGTTAAAAGGTTAGCTTACAACTACCGTAGATTACTGATTATTTACTAATTAAGTGACCGACATGCAGAGGATTAAAATGTCTGTACGCAGTGAAACGGTAAATCATATAAGTTAAACATTTTTCACGCTTGATTTGGGACAAGAAATTTGATTCGCGGGTTCCCTTGAATTTGAAAATTTTCTGCTAATCAAATTAATATTTGATTCGCACTTACGTCGTTTTTGTTTAGCAAACTGCGATGCGATACCGCTTTTCATATTCCCTGGCTTAATGGTCAATATTTTCTTATCGAAATCTAGGATTTGTGGTGTTTGTTGCATTTATGTTACAGTAGAACTTGCTCGGGCGCGCACTCCTAATCAGCGAACACTTGCTTCAACGAGCACCAAAAAATCCCCCCGAGCGATTTTTAAGTAATTTAACCTCTACTAAACACGCACCTGTTCAACGCGTGCAACGGGCACCACGATTAATTCCCTCCGTAAAAATTCTACTGTTTCAACGGTCACTCCTCTAACAAAACATCGCCTATTCAACGGCCATTGTTGAATGATACCATCTTGTCGTTCTTTCTTTGAAACACTCTCGCTAATCCCGTGAGTAGTAGTTAATTAACTGGACCCCCACTGATCAGGTAAAAAGAAATGTAAAAATAACAATCAACCCGGGATTATCTGTTAATTAATCTTTTGTTTTATTAACACTTAACGGAACATTATTTGATACTGTTTGAATAAAATGAAAGTACCGAGTTTTTTCCATTGCAACTTTGTTGTTAGACTTTTTAGCGCCCCCTATAATATTACATACAGAGTTACACCCCCTGTAAATCGGTGATAAAATCAGCGATGGATTTTTTGTTGATGTGCTTTTTTGATAAAATAAAATTAATTCATCGATTTGCTTCACAAAAATGGATAAATATTATCGAATGCATCACAATGGTAGAAAGTAGTATCGAAGGTTGGTACAAAATGACAAGTTTACAGAAGTTATGTTCGAGATTTGAGTAAAGAATTTTCGTTCGGCGCAAGATTCAACGGCGCTCAAATTTATCGATGCAAGTATTGATGTTCGCTTCCAATGCCCCCAAGCGTAATTAATTTATGTCAGCACAAAAAGCGCCGAGATTTTATTAAGTGGTCGCGTAATCGCTAAAATAGTTGGGGTGGGAAATTCTCAAAATCACGGCATTTTGAAACGCTTTTAGACGCTATGAGTATGATGAAAGTAAAAGAAATATTGGAGGCCAGAGACCCAGTATTACTAAACAAACACGTATACGCGACTATTAATTCACAACTAGATAAAAAGTACATGTATTGTTATTGTTATATTACATGAATAAAACAATATATGCAATCTATATCTTTATTTTTTGTGGGAGGGGTTGGGGCAATATTGGATACCTCTAATCAAAGAGCACCTCCATTAAGCAAGCATTTTTGAATTTCCCTTGGGTGCTTGCTTAATACAAGTTCTACTGTACTTATAGAACAGTAAAATGTTAATTTTGATCCTTTTCAGGCCTCTTTTATGATGTCAACTCTGTTATAACTACCATTTTGACTTCATTTTTTCAGGCAATTGATGTAAAGGTCCAGACATCTTGATTCAGCACCAGAATTGCAATAAAGATTTGTATGGTGCCTCTGAGCTTTGAGATATTGATAACATTGAACTATTTCCAAATTTGTAAAAATTGTGAATTCTGTGACCCTTTTGTTGGAGAGGGGTGGACATAGGCCAATTATGGCATTTTTTTCTTTCAGCAAGGCCTATTTTAACCATAATTCACATTTATTGCACCTATTTTAGTTTTTATGTTCATATATTAGCCAGGGATGGTAAATCATATCTGTAAGACAGATTCTTTTGGTAATGTTAGCTTTGCAACCAAAGATAAGATTGATTCAGTCATTGACATTTTTAGGGGGTGGGGTTACATGTTTCAGTACAGACCTTTAAAATTTCAATCAATGCAACAGTTTTGTGATTTTTCTGTTTGCATATTGTCCAGGGTTTCCAAAAGTCTGGCTATCTAAAAAAGTGGAAAATTATTGTTTTTTTGAAAGATGCTACATGTAAATTCTGTACATTTTTCATGACATGACAGTAAAAAAATATATTTTTGAACAAAATTCCAGATTATGAGTGTTTTCTGTGTAATTTGTTTGTTACTTGTCGTATTTTTTCACAAAACTCAAATACTGCCTTTATTAAGAAAGATTTTTAAATTTTAGCACAAAAGGCCCAGGGACCTGAGATGCACTGCTGTACATAAAGCAGCTTGTATACTTAAAGGGCCATCATTTTTGCAGTTATTCTTTGATTTTGATTTTCTTTCACCGGTGCGTTGCCAGAACATATGGGAAGCATATAAAAAGGGCATTTTGGTGATATCTGAAGTTTCACCCCTATATAGGACACAGATCACTAAATATTTCTACGCCGGTACCCACAAACAATGCGGATATAAAAATAAAGTCATCAAAAAAGAATTTAACAAAGTCCATCAAAAGATAGGCTGGCACTGCCAGGCAGGATACGCCCACATTTTCTAGAGATGGACAGAAAACAAGCAATACCAAAAGTGATTTTTCCTACATCTTTAAGTCCTGTATTTCATACTGTATTGGGAGCAGCCATTTAGTTGGTCAGTTCCAGTCTGATAGTAATGAAATTCGAAACCGACAATGATTATGGTGTGACGGTACACAACCTAGAAATGTGACTTTTCATCAAAATCGGATAAGAATTGTGACCTGTAGAGAGTCCACAACCATGATATACCATATTTTTACACTATTCGCGTACAAACGGCGACCATTTCGTCCGGCAATTTTGGTACGATTTTCACGAAATTAGAACTCAACCATCCTCATCAAAATCGAATTAAAATTGTGACCTATACAGGATCCACAATCATGATATATCATTTTTTTAACAGTATTCGCGTACAAACGGCGACCATTTTGTCTGTCAATTTTGGTCCGATTTTCCCGAAATTCAAACTCAACCTTCCTTACAGTGTAACGGTGATATAATCAAACGTTTTTTTAAATTGGATAATAATTGTGACCTCCAGAGGGACCACAAGCTAAAGAAAGGGGGATTTTGCGTATAACCAGGGGCCATTATTCAGGAAGTTACGATCCGATATGCGCAAATATCGAAAAGAACCAAGATCTTTGGGTTATAACCATGAATTTCAAGTTTCATCAAAATCGAATTAAAATTGTGACCTTTACAACGTCCACAACCTTGATATACCATTTGTTAACAGTATTCGCGTACAAACGGCGGCCATTTTGTGTGGCAATTTTGGTCTGATTTTCCCGAAATTCAAACTCAACCTTCCTTACGGTGTAACGGTAATATAATCAAACGTTTTTTTAAATCGGATAATAATTGTGACCTCCAAGCTAAAAAAAAGGCAATTTTGCGTATAATCAGGGGCCATAATTCAGGAAGTTACGATCCGATATGCGCAAATATCGAAAGGAAGCAAGATCTTTGGGTTATAACCATGAATTTCAAGTTTCATCAAAATCGAATCAAAATTGTGACCTCCACAGGGTCCACAACCTTGATATACCATTTTTTAACAGTATTCGCGTACAAACGGCGGCCATTTTGTATGGCAATTTTCGTCCGATTTTCCCGAAATTCGAACTCAACCTTCCTTAGGGTGTAACGGTGATATAATCAAACGTTTTTTTAAATCGAATAATAATTGTGACCTCCAAGCTAAAAAAAAGGCGATTTTGCGTATAATCAGGGGCCATAATTCAGGAAGTTACGATCCGATATGCGCAAATATCGAAAGGAAGCAAGATCTTTGGGTTATAACCATGAATTTGAAGTTTCATCAAAATCGAATCATAATTGTGACCTCCACAGGGTCCACAACCTTGATATACCATTTTTTAACAGTATTCGCGTACAAACGGCGGCCATTTTGTATGGCAATTTTCGTCCGATTTTCCCGAAATTCGAACTCAACCTTCCTTAGGGTGTAACGGTGATATAATCAAACGGTTTTTTAAATCGAATAATAATTGTGACCTCCAAGCTAAAAAAAAGGCGATTTTGCGTATAATCAGGGGCCATAATTCAGGAAGTTACGATCCGATATGCGCAAATATCGAAAGGAAGCAAGATCTTTGGGTTATAACCATGAATTTGAAGTTTCATCAAAATCGAATCAAAATTGTGACCTCCACAGGGTCCACAACCTTGATATACCATTTTTTAACAGTATTCGCGTACAAACGGCGGCCATTTTGTATGGCAATTTTCGTCCGATTTTCCCGAAATTCGAACTCAACCTTCCTTAGGGTGTAACGGTGATATAATCCAACGGTTTTTTAAATCGAATAATAATTGTGACATCCAGAGGGACCACAAGCTAAAAAGGGTGATTTTTCGGACAATCAGGGGCCATAATTCAGAAAATTACATTCCGATAGCCGCAAATAACGAAAGGAACAAAGATCTTTGGGTTACAAACATGCATGTCAAGTTTCATCAAAATCGGTTCAAAATTGTGACCTCTATAGGGTCCACAAGCTAAAAACGTGATTTTTCGTACAATCAGGGGCCATAATCCATGAAGTTTTGATCCGATACATGCCAATATCGAAAGGAACCGAGATCTTATGGGGATAAACCTATATTTCAAGTTTCGTCAAAATCGGATAAGAATTGTGACCTGTAGAGAGTCCACAAACAAATTGTGGACGGACGGACGTCCGGACGGACGTCCGGACGGACGGACGTCCGGACGGACAGGGGCGACGACATAATACGTCCACATGAAAATGTGGGCGTATAAAAAGCAGAAATGAATTACTACAATACACTACTAAAGATTTTAATGTTAAGAAAGTTATACCTTGGGTAACTACCTATGACCCCCGTCAACCTAATTTACGTACCTTAGCTCAAGACACTTCAATTTTAGAGACTAGTGCCCGTATGACTAAACTACTGGATAATTCTAAAATTGTAATTTCACAGAAAAAATGCAGGACCATTGGTCAGTTGATAGAAGTAAACAGATTGAAAAAAACAGAAGTGCCTGTAATTAATAAATATTTTTTATAGAGGATGCAAACCTTGCAACAGACCGAAATGCAAAGCATGTGCAACTATGGAAACCACCAATCATATTACTAGTATAGACCAAAAATTTTTTAAATTAAAGCTAATTGTTTAAATTGCCACAGTTCTTATGTAATATACTGTATAACTTGTCAATTTTGTAAAAAACAATATGTAGGCCAAACTATCACTCCTTTTCGCACTAGACTTAACAGCCATAGAAGTAACATTAAACTAAAAAAAATTGGAAAATCCCCCCACATTGCCCCACATTTTAATACAGGCGGTCACGAATCTTATGTTTGCACTGTACTCGATAAAATCCCTCAGAATGATAGAACTAAACTTAATATTGCTGAATCACTTTGGATCCACAGATTAAATACTGTATGGCCTTATGGTTTAAATGAAATGCCTGTAAATTAATTCTAAATTTTTTTTTTTAACTTTACACCCTTTATAATTATTATGTCATCAATGTTATGACGTCATATTTACATTATGACATCACTTGTTACCATGACTAACCTTGAATTTCAACTGCATCATTTTTTTAACTTATATTCTCTGAAGAAGTAGGTTTTTACTTACGAAACGTTAGATACTTTAAAAGATGGTTTTGTGATACCTTTGACTTTGTTTTTATCCACATTTTCATGTGGACGTATTATGTCGTCGCCCCTGTCTATCCGGACGTCCGTCCGTCCACCATTTGTTTGTGGACTCTCTACAGGTCACAATTCTTATACGATTTTGACGAAACTTGAAATATAGGTTTTTCCCCAAAAGATCTCGGTTCCTTTCGATATTGGCATGTGGACACAGATCACTAAATATTTCTACGCCGGTATTTTTAGTCTTTCTCTCCCTTTCCCTTTTTCCCCCTTTTGCATGGTGAGTTTTGTTTACTTTTTGGTGTAGAATTGAAGAAAAGGGTTTGAAAATACATTTTCTGCCAGGTTTTGGTGAATATTCATGATTTTGAGGCGGAAGGATACAAGAGTTGTGAGGTTGGTTACGTTGAAAGGGGGGGCCGAAAATTGCCTGGTTAGCTGTCTCTACTTCCAGCTTGTGTATCTCAAGTTTTTCATGGTGAACCTCATACATGCTTTTGGGCCAGAGTTTGCCACATGTTGCTCCATCTGTGGCAGAAAGCGTTCTACCCAACGAATATTTGGGAAAAAGCTACAGCCGGTCTAAGAGACGAGAATTAACATTGAAGTCAATGGGGAAATAATTAGTGATCTGTTTATGTATCGGATCAGAACTTCATGGATTATGGCCCCTGATTGTACGAAATATCATGTTTTTAGCTTGTGGACCCTATAGAGGTCACAATTTTGAACCGATTGTGATGAAACTTGACATGCATGTTAATAACCCCCAAATCTTGGTTCCTTTCGATATTTGCACCCATCGGATTGTAACTTCCTGAATTATGGCCCCTGATTGTCCGAAAAATTGCCCTTTTTAGCTTGCGGTCCCTCTGGAAGTCAAAATTATTATCTGACTTTCAATAACCGTTTGACCATATCACCGTTACATGGTAATGAAGGTTGAGTTCAAAATTGACAAACAAAATGGCCGCCGTTTGTACGCGAATAGTGTGAAAATATGTTATATCAAGGTTGTGGACCCTATAGAGGTCACAATTTTGAACATGCATGTTTATAACCCGCAGATCTTGGTTCCTTTCGATATTTGCGCTCATTGATTCGTAACTTCCTGAATTATGGTCCCTGATTGTACGAAAAATCACTCTTTTTAGCTTGTGGTCCCACTGGAGGTCAAAATTATTATCCGATTTAAAAAAAACGTTTGATTATATCACCGTTACATGGTAATGATGATTGAGGTAAACTTTCGTGAAAATCGGACCAAAATTGACAGACAAAATGGCGGCCGTTTGTACGCGATTAGTGTGAAAATATGTTATATCAAGGTTGTGGACCCAATAGAGGTCACAATTTTGAACCGATTTTGATGAAACTTGAGATGCATGTTTATAACCTTAAAATCTTGGTTCTTTTCGATATTTGCACCCATTGGATCGTAACTTCCTCAATTATGGCCCCTTGATTGTACAAAAAATGACTTTTTTAGCTTGTGGTCCCTCTGGAGGTCAGAATTATTATCCCATTTAAAAAAACGTTTGATTATATCACCGTTATATCGTAATGAAGGTTAAGGTCGAATTACGTGAAAATATGTTATATCAAGGTTGTGGACCCTATAGAGGTCACAATTTTGAACATGCATGTTTATAACCCGCAGATCTTGGTTCCTTTCGATATTTGCGCTCATTGATTCGTAACTTCCTGAATTATGGTCCCTGATTGTACGAAAAATCACTCTTTTTAGCTTGTGGTCCCCACTGGAGGTCAAAATTATTATCCGATTTAAAAAAACGTTTGATTATATCACCGTTGCATGGTAATGATGATTGAGGTAAACTTTCGTGAAAATCGGACCAAAATTGACAGACAAAATGGCGGCCCTTTGTACGCGATTAGTGTGAAAATATGTTATATCAAGGTTGTGGACCCAATAGAGGTCACAATTTTGAACCGATTTTGATGAAACTTGACATGCATGTTTATAACCTTAAAATCTTGGTTCTTTTCGATATTTGCGCCCATTGGATCGTAACTTCCTCAATAATGGCCCCTTGATTGTACAAAAAATGACCTTTTTAGCTTGTGGTCCCTCTGGAGGTCAGAATTATTATCCCATTTAAAAAAACGTTTGATTATATCACCGTTATATCGTAATGAAGGTTCAGGTCGAATTACGTGAAAATCGGACCAAAATTGACAGCTGTTCTTGTCAGGCCATCCATCCTTCATCACTAACAAGGGAAAACCACGCCAGAAAATCTAGATGAACTTTGTCACCCAATGCAGGGATTAAACACCCAACCTCAAGGCTACCGAGCCAGCATCTTACCCACTTAAAAACATGATCCCCAGTCGAATTTGAAGCCTACTGAAATGAACCTTTATAACCCAAAGATCTTAATTCATATCAAATTCTAACTTAATGATGTAGGAACATTCAGGATTTTGAGGCGGAAGGATAACGGGGTTATCAGGTTGGCGAATGTGATATGTACGTCAACTAGTCACATGTTCTTAGCATGCTCCTTCAAGTCTGTGTATCTCAAAATTTTGGTGGTCAACCCACTGATCTATATAAATAACTGGATAGCTCACTGCCTGAGAAGTGTGAAGTCACTGGAAGTACCAATTCCGCCATGTTAGAACTCGCAGAAACAGATGCAGACGACAACTCCTCTCAATTGTATTTATGCGCGATTTTCAGATTTCCACGACATTTTATGCTTAAAAGATAGGCTGGCACTGCCAGGCAGGATACGCCCACATTTTCGAGAGATGGATAGAGAACAAACAATACGGAAAGTGATTTTTCCTACATCATTAAGTCCTGTATTTCATACTGTATTGGGAGCAGCCATTTTGTTGGTCAGTTCCAGTCTGATATTCATGAAATTCGAAGTCGACAATGATTATGGTGTGACGGTACACAACCTAGAAATGTGACTTTTCGTCAAAATCGGATAAGAATTGTGACCTGTACAGAGTCAACAACCATGATATACCATATCTTTACACTATTCGCCTACAAACGGCGACCATTTCTTCCGGCAATTTTGGTACCATTTTCACGAAATTCGAATAATTCAGGAAGTTACGATCCGATATGCGCAAATACCGAAAGGAACCAAGATCTTTGGGTTATAACCATGCATTTCAAGTTTCATCAAAATCGAATTAAAATTGTGACCTTTACAGGGTCCACAACCTTGATATACCATTTTTTAACAGTATTCACGTACAAACGGTGGCCATTTTGTATGGCAATTTTGGTCTGATTTTCCCGAAATTCGAACTCAACCTTCCTTACGGTGTAACGGTAATATAATCAAACGTTTTTTTAAATCGGATAATAATTGTGACCTCCAAGCTAAAAAAAAAGGCGATTTTGCGTATAATCAGGGGCCATAATTCAGGAAGTTCCGATATGCGCAAATATCGAAAAGAAGCAAGATCTTTGGGACATAACCTTGAATTTCAAGTTTCATCGCAATCGAATCAAAATGTGACCTCCACAGGGTCCACAACCTTGATATACCATTTTTTAACAGTATTCGCGTACAAACGGCGGCCATTTTGTATGGCAATTTTCGTCCGATTTTCCCGAAATTCGAACTCAACCTTCCTTAGGGTGTAACGGTGATATAATCAAACGTTTTTTTAAATCGAATAATAATTGTGACCTCCAAGCTAAAAAAAAGGCGATTTTGCGTATAATCAGGGGCCATAATTCAGGAAGTTACGATCCGATATGCGCAAATATCGAAAGGAAGAAAGATCTTTGGGTTATAACCATGAATTTCAAGTTTCATCAAAATCGAATCAAAATTGTGACCTCCACAGGGTCCACAACCTTGATATACCATTTTTTAACAGTATTCGCGTACTAACGGCGGCCATTTTGTATGGCAATTTTCGTCCTATTTTCCCGAAATTCGAACTCAACCTTCCTTAGGGTGTAACGGTGATATAATCAAACGGTTTTTTAAATCGAATAATAATTGTGACCTCCAGAGGGACCACAAGCTAAAAAGGGTGATTTTTCGGACAATCAGGGGCCATAATTCAGGAAATTACATTCCGATAGCCGCAAATATCGAAAGGAACCAAGATCTTTGGGTTACAAACATGCATGTCAAGTTTCATCAAAATCGGTTCAAAATTGTGACCTCTATAGGGTCCACAAGCTAAAAACGTGATTTTTCGTACAATCAGGGGCCATAATCCATGAAGTTTTGATCCGATACATGCCAATATCGAAAGGAACCGAGATCTTTTGGGGATAAACCTATATTTCAAGTTTCGTCAAAATCGGATAAGAATTGTGACCTGTAGAGAGTCCACAAACAAATTGTGGACGGCCGGACGTCCGGACGGACGACATAATACGTCCACATGAAAATGTGGGCGTATAAAAACAGATTAAAAGTCCGTGCATTACCATGTTTTTATAAGGTAGGGGAGACCGGGGCACATTGAACCACCATGGATATATCCTTTATAAATAATACTATACAACCCAACACTATACAGAAGTGAGATAACTTATTAGACCCATTTCTCTATCAATAAGCCACATGCTGTCAATTATTTTCTTAGGCATTGAATTTTTCAAAAAAGCGCTTAAAAGAGAAAAAATTTCCATACATGTTAACTTCTTAGCCTAGGAAATTATTGTACTTAAGTTCATATATTATGTCTAATCTATACAATCCAGATAAACCGGGGTTTGATCCATATAAGAGGGCATATTGATTTTTTTTAAATTTTGATCATGAAATAAAGAGATCTTCTAATAAAAACATTTGATATGAAATGAGGAAAAACATGTATGTGAACAAAGTGGTTCAATGTGCCCCGGTCTCCCCTATAGAATGAATAAAAACAAGGGGCTGTACGGAGTATTTCTATTTTTCCCGTGTTCTCTTATCTTATGACATTTAATTAGTTCAGTGTATCGTCAGATAACCTCTTGCGGTCCCATATAACAACTTTTTGTCTTCGGCCGTTTATCTGTCATCACTCGTCACTCCAGTCATTCACATAGAGGTAACTCGTGTTTTCCTTTGGCGTTCGTCACTTCCGATTCATGAATCCTTTATTACTCCTCTATGGTAGCGATGATCTCTGTGTTAATATTATATTTGGAAAGTGTTTAATCAGTTCTATCACATATGTGATAATGACTGGCACCAATATTGTCCTTTAAGTTACAATTTGATATGCGCAAATATCGAAAAGAATAAAGAACTTTAGTTATAAACAAGCATTTCAGGTTTCATCAAAATCGAATTAAAATTGTCACCTCTACAGGGTGCACAACTTTGATATACCATATTATTACACTGTTCGCGTACAAACGGTGGCCATTTTTTCTGGCAATTATAGTCCGATTTTCTCGAAATTCGAACTCAACCTTCCGTAGGGTGTAACGGAGATAGATTCAAACGTTTTTTAAATTGGATAATAATTGTGACCTCCAGAGGGACCATAGTTGATTTTTCGGACAATCAGGGGCCATAATTCAGGAAGTTACGATCCGATATGCGCAAATAACGAAAGGAACCACGATCTTTGGGTTATAACCATGCATTTCAAGTTTCATCAAAATCGAATTAAAATTGTGACCTCTACAGGGTCCACAACCATGACATACAATTAACAGTATTCGCGTACAAACGGCGGCCATTTTGTATGGCAATTTTGGTCCGATTTTCCCGAAATTCAAACTCAACCTTCCGTACGGTGTAACGGTAATATTATCAACCGTTTTATTAAATCGGATACTAATTGTGACCACCAGAGGGACCACAAGCTAAAATAAGGCGATTTTGCGTATAATCAGGGGCCATAATTCAGGAAGTTACGATCCGATATGCGCAAATATCGAAAGGAAGGAAGATCTTTGGGTTATAACCATGAATTTCAAGTTTCATCAAAATCGAATCAAAATTGTGACCTCCACAGGGTCCACAACCTTGATATACAATTTTTTAACAGTATTCGCGTACTAACGGCGGCCATTTTGTATGGCAATTTTCGTCCTATTTTCCCGAAATTCGAACTCAACCTTCCTTAGGGTGTAACGGTGATATAATCAAACGGTTTTTTAAATCGAATAATAATTGTGACCTCCAGAGGGACCACAAGCTAAAAAGGGTGATTTTTCGGACAATCAGGGGCCATAATTCAGGAAATTACATTCCGATAGCCGCAAATATCGAAAGGAACCAAGATCTTTGGGTTACAAACATGCATGTCAAGTTTCATCAAAATCGGTTCAAAATTGTGACCTCTATAGGGTCCACAAGCTAAAAACGTGATTTTTCGTACAATCAGGGGCCATAATCCATGAAGTTTTGATCCGATACATGCCAATATCGAAAGGAACCGAGATCTTTTGGGGATAAACCTATATTTCAAGTTTCGTCAAAATCGGATAAGAATTGTGACCTGTAGAGAGTCCACAAACAAATTGTGGACGGACGGACGGACGTCCAGACGGACGGACGGACGGACAGGGGCGACGACATAATACGTCCACATGAAAATGTGGGCGTATAAAAAAGGTAAATAATTTGATATTATTGATATATCTAGTATTTTTATCAACTCCAAGAGCTATTTATAGATGGCGCGAGTGTGTATTGTTTGTAACCGTCTTGCGGCTTGTGAACGTTTTGAAGATCTCACCCAAATCAAGCGAGTCCAGAAGATTAGCCTCAATGCACAAGAGGGCTGGTGCACCCATACGTTCTTGACCCATAGCTGAACGCAAATGATTTTTTTATCTGCGACAAGGCGGAGAAGGAACGCTCACACGAGCAATTGGTAACCATGATCCGCAATGTCCAGTAGTGGATTCGACAGTAGCAGTGTATAGAAAACGATTGACTCGGGCCCGAGGGGCCCTTTTGGCAGACGGGGGACCTTTTGTCTGCCTTTAGGGCCCTCTTAACTAGGGTATATTTTCATTATTATCATCGGTTTTAGCATTTTCTGCCGTTTTATTTTTTCAACTTGTTTAATTTTTTTTCGCGAGGAGGCTATAAATCGCCTTTGTATTATCTGATCCCCAACCTCAAATATGGCATTGTCAATAAGAAAATGTATGATATTTTGAAATTTTTCTATATCAAAAACTACAGCGTTGGCATTGCGCCGTTTTATGATCCATCTCGCATCTTGTGAGAAGATGGCCATCAAATTTCTGCCTTTTCCGAAAGCCCCATTAAAGGCTTTATCAACGAAACAATTCAAATTATTTTTAAGATCTGCATGCTGTAGCATTGTATATAAGGTAGAAAAGTCGAAAGTTTCTATTGATTTTGCATTATCTTTTTTATTGATTTTATCTAGAATATCTACTATGGGTTTATTTTCACCATTATGAAAAAATAGGTTGCCAGGCAACGAAACATACGCCCACACAGCAGCCAAATCGTCCGGGCAGTCAACAAGAGTTGTTGCATTTTAAGTAATCATCAGAAAATCATAATTCAAACTCACCCATAACTACGGTGTAAGATAGGTTGGCACTGCCAGGCAGGATTACGCCCACATTTTCGAGAGATGGATAGAGAACAAGCAATACCGAAAGTGATTTTTCCTACATCATTAAGTTAGAATTTGATATGAATTAAGATCTTTAGGTTATAAAGGTTCATTTCAGTAGGCTTCAAATTCGACTGGGGATCATGTTGCTAAGTGGGTAAGATGCTGGCTCGGTAGCCTTGAGGTTGGGTGTTTGATCCCTGCTTTGGGTGACAAAGTTCATCTGGATTTTCTGGCGTGGTTTTCCCTTGTTAGTGATGAAGGATGGATGGCCTGACAAGAACAGCTGTCAATTTTGGTCCGATTTTCACGAAATTCGACCTCAACCTTCATTACGATATAACAGTGATATAATCAAGCGTTTTTTTAAATGGGATAATAATTCTGACCTCCAGAGGGACCAAAAGCTTACAAAAGCGATTTTTCGGACAATCCGGGGCCATAATTCAGGAAGTTATGATCCGATGGGTGCAAATGTCGAAAGGAACCAAGATCTTTGGGTTATAAACATACATGTCAAGTTTCATCAAAATCGGTTCAAAATTGTGACCTCTATAAAGTCCACAACTTTGATATAATATTTTTTCACACTATTCGTGTACAAACGGCGGCCATTTTGTCCATCAATTCTAGTCCAATTTTCACGAAATACAAATTCTCTCTTCATTACCATGAAACGGTGATATAATCAAACGTTTTTTTAAATCGGATGATAATTTTGACCTCCAGAGGGACCCACAAGCTAACAAGATAGGCTGGCACTGCCAGGCAGGATACGCCCACATTTTCGAGAGATGGATAGAGAACAAGCAATACCGAAAGTGATTTTCCCCACATCATTAAGTCCTGTATTTCATACTGTATTGGGAGCAGCCATTTAGTTGGTCAGTTCCAGTCTGATATTCATGAAATTCGAAGCCGATAATGATTGTGGTGTGACGGTTATGGGAAACTGACATCGTTTAAGATGGGGGTTTTTGACTTTAAAAAATGCTATAGAGTTTGATTTCAAAACATCGTTTGATAATTGACAATAATCGTTTGAAAACTACAAAAATGGTTTAATTAGAACCATAGTTTAATTTAATGGTACAGCGTTTGATATCTCCGAGTGGGGGTTAAAAATTGACGAACCGTCGAATTATGTAATGCGTTTGATTACTAGACATCGCTTTAATTTCCGAGCTGCCGATTAATTTATCAAGTGTTTAAATATTAGACGAAAAATTTATTTGCTCGCGAGTCGTTTATCCGATCGGTTCATTTTGATTACGATTATTTACATATGAAATGAAGTACGAATAAAAAGGGTGGATATAAAAAAATGCACACGAAGATATGCTAAACTTACCGTGGTCGTAGTATTATTATCCATTAAAAATAATGATTCACGGTACCATTGACAAATACATCAAAAATCGGTACGTCCATTGTTATTATACCATCGGAAATCGGTAGAGCACATTCCCGGTGATGTATTTTTCTTTAAATCACAAATGATGAAAATAGATTTCCACGTGTACACGTGACTAGAAGACCTGGCAATGATTCCACCATTGACAAATACATCAACAATCGGTAAATCACGTCCAATGTTATTATATCATTGGAAATCGGTAAAGCACATTCCAGGTAAAGTATTTTCTTTAAATCACTAATGGATGAACACAACTTTTCATCTGCACATGTGGTCGTGTGATAATCTCGCGAGACTTGTATACTGGCGCCAAACGTCGCTATTCGTCGATCGCCATAGACGAGCTATCGCTCAGGGTGGTGCGGGTCTGTTCATCCCACGATCTTTTCACCCTGGGCTGTTTCATCCCAATGTTGTTGTATATTACAGATTTAACGTAAAATACATTTAATATGATATTAAGTTGATTAAATTAAATAATTTACACTGCGTGGGTTGGAAGTTGGTAAAAACATACAATTGGTTAACACAAAAAAATAAAAAGTCCTTGTTTGTTAAAAAATCAATTTAAATCACACTTATAAGACCGCTCCCTTTGTCGTAACAAAAACATGTTTCACCTCAACGCAGACAGGTAAATACAAGTGGGAATTGATAAAACAATAGCATTTGACCAATCAAATAATGAATGTAAATAAAAAAAACACATTAAAAAGGACATTTATGACTCAACTGTATATTCAAAGACATGATTTTGTGTGGCACCCAGACAGGTGAGCACAGGTGATAATTAATAAAACAACATCTTTCGACCAATCTCAGGATTAACCCATACTGTACTAACATACATGTATATTGAAAATATGCATTTCATATGGCACCCAGGATTTGAAAAACCTAAGCATTCGGCCAAACAGATAATCAATCTACACTTACAACGGACATTTATGACTCCATCGTATATTCACCTGGCCAAAAGGTGACTAGCTCAGCATACCGTGTATACACAGACCATTTCTGTAATTAATGTACATGGGGATATATATTAAGAGGTTTGCATGCCGCTAGTTCTTGCAAACGTTATTCATATGTATAAACCATGATATTCCAATGTTCGATTTCTTTTTAATGTGCATGCTGCAAATAAATGTCTTTAAAACGTTCTTTATAATAATATGTATAAACTAATGATTGCATGCAGCAATTATTTTTTTTGAATCGTTCTTTATATGTGATTGTTTTCCAATTTTATATCTGTGAACCAGTCTCTTCCAGTATTTTAAGAGTTCATGTTATTTTTTAGTGTTTATTTTTTAGTGTTTATGTTATTTTTTAGTGACATGGATTCCACTAAGTAAAAACACGTGTCCCAAATCATGCTTTATATTTATTGTATAAGTCTATGACACTGCCGTTCAGGCGTCGAATTCGGATTCTAATATATCGGTATAAAAATGAATATCAAACACGACGTCGCGCCTGTACATGACACTATTCTAATCACGTGCAGAGGACAGCTGATCGTTCCCCCTGGAATTCCTTTCTCGCATTCCGACTAATTTGCGATAAAAATTATATGTGAAAGAATGATATTACAGAAGAGCAATGAAGACATAGATCAGTTATTAATTTTAATTGTTAGGTTATCTGGCTTCTTACTTAAATGTGTGAATACAACTCAACCCTCGCCGCATGTTTTTATTACTAATCCAAAACAAATAATTACTTGTTATTAAATAATAAATAAAAAAAAGTACACGTTTGTTTAACTATAAGTAAGTGCTTAACAGTTTATTTAACAATAAGTACAGCTTAGTTAATTAACTGCTATTCTAATAACCAACATTCAACCTATGAAGTGTAAATAATTTAATTTAATTAACCTGTCCATAATATCATATTAAATGTATTCGATGTTAAATCTATAATAAACAACAATAACAAGGACGGTGGTGGGGGGGGGTCAAACAGCCCGGAATGAATAGATTACTTGTCATTTCGATCCCGCGTCACTTCGGACTCAAGAATAAAACCTCGACGTTTCAGACTCAGGTATGTGACATTTCTGACTTGGGTAGGTGACGCTTCTGACTCGGGGAATAAGTTTAAAGGAAAGGTTTAACACAACTGTCAAATCAATTTATAATAAGCCCCCCCCCCCGCACAAATAACATGCAGGCTAAATTATATAATTTACACCTCGCCATCAAGTACAGCACCTGGAGTTGTGCATAACGAACCTACGGCAAAATTTCAAATGTTGAATGTTTACGAAAAGAGCGTTTTATTTTTTTTATATCTGTACTATCTATATAAAAATGTTGTTGATGAATTTATTTGAAATAGGCCAATTCAAATCACGAAAGAAAATATTTATTAACACGAAACACGTGATTAGTAAAAAGGCTCCACCAAACGTTAAATCATTAGTGAATAGTTGCACTTGCGGTTCTTTGATGATCATCGTTTCCCGTAAAAAGTAATGCATTTGTTTAAAACGAATAATATGCTGATGAATTGATTTGAAAATGACCTACACAAAAATTAAAATAAATATTTACACGACATGCACTCTTTTTACAAGTATCTAGAAATTGTTAACGATAATCCGCGAGCTGCACGTTGACATGCATTATTCCTCGACAAGCTTGGCAATACCAATCGATAAATTTGTGCGTACAAAGCAATGTTTTTCTATGGAAAATATTAGAAATAGCAACGATCAAAGCGGAATAATTAAAGCTGATTAGCCGATAATCCCCATGTTATTGTTGTGGCTGTGCAAAGAAATCTTACGGTTGTTTGGTGGATGAGGAAAAACGTGAGTTGTCAATCATCGATAATGGCGGCCGTGTGTTGATTGCAATTATTCCGTTTCACAAAAAAACCCAATGGCAGTGATTGGTCAATCAAGGTCGTTTACTATTTGATAAAAGAAAAACAATGAAGTATTACTAAATATACACAAATTTTCAACAATATTTTATTACCTAGTTTATTACTCGCCGATGAAACAAAACAAAAGAGAACTAGCAATGTTAATCGCGATCTCAACAGTCGCCGATCAACTGAATAAGGCAACTATCAGCCTCCCATAAAACGAAAAGATAAATGTCTGTACTGTCACATAAATTTTCCACAGTCTTTTAATTATTAATCCGAAACGTCGCTAGCCTAATCCGAAATGAAACAGCCCGGGATGAACAGTCCGATAAAAAATAAGGTTGAGATGAAACAGCCCAGGGTGAAAAGATCGTGGGATGAACAGACCCGCACCACCCTGAGCGATAGCTCGTCTATGGCGATCGACGAATAGCGACGTTTGGCGCCAGTATACAAGTCTCGCGAGATTATCACACGACCACATGTGCAGATGAAAAGTTGTGTTCATCCATTAGTGATTTAAAGAAAATACTTTACCTGGAATGTGCTTTACCGATTTCCAATGATATAATAACATTGGACGTGATTTACCGATTGTTGATGTATTTGTCAATGGTGGAATCATTGCCAGGTCTTCTAGTCACGTGTACACGTGGAAATCTATTTTCATCATTTGTGATTTAAAGAAAAATACATCACCGGGAATGTGCTCTACCGATTTCCGATGGTATAATAACAATGGACGTACCGATTTTTGATGTATTTGTCAATGGTACCGTGAATCATTATTTTTAATGGATAATAATACTACGACCACGGTAAGTTTAGCATATCTTCGTGTGCTGTGCATTTTTTTATATCCACCCTTTTTATTCGTACTTCATTTCATGTGTAAATAATCGTAATCAAAATGAACCGATCGGATAAACGACTCGCGAGCAAATAAATTTCTCGTCTAATATTTAAACACTTGATAAATTAATCGGCAGCTCGGAAATTAAAGCGATGTCTAGTAATCAAACGCATTACATAATTCGACGGTTCGTCAATTTTTAACCCCCACTCGGAGATATCAAACGCTGTACCATTAAATTAAACTATGGTTCTAATTAAACCATTTTTGTAGTTTTCAAACGATTATTGTCAATTATCAAACGATGTTTTGAAATCAAACTCTATAGCATTTTTTAAAGTCAAAAAACCCCATCTTAAACGATATCAGTTTCACTGATCCCTGCTTTGGGTGACAAAGTTCATCTGGATTTTCTGGCGTGGTTTTCCCTTGTTAGTGATGAAGGATGGATGGCCTGACAAGAACAGCTGTCAATTTTGGTCCGATTTTCACGAAATTCGACCTCAACCTTCATTACGATATAACAGTGATATAATCAAGCGTTTTTTTAAATGGGATAATAATTCTGACCTCCAGAGGGACCAAAAGCTTACAAAAGCGATTTTTCGGACAATCCGGGGCCATAATTCAGGAAGTTATGATCCGATGGGTGCAAATGTCGAAAGGAACCAAGATCTTTGGGTTATAAACATACATGTCAAGTTTCATCAAAATCGGTTCAAAATTGTGACCTCTATAAAGTCCACAACTTTGATATAATATTTTTTCACACTACTCGTGTACAAACGGCGGCCATTTTGTCCATCAATTCTAGTCCAATTTTCACGAAATACAAATTCTCTCTTCATTACCATGAAACGGTGATATAATCAAACGTTTTTTTAAATCGGATGATAATTTTGACCTCCAGAGGGACCCACAAGCTAACAAGATAGGCTGGCACTGCCAGGCAGGATACGCCCACATTTTCGAGAGATGGATAGAGAACAAGCAATACCGAAAGTGATTTTCCCCACATCATTAAGTCCTGTATTTCATACTGTATTGGGAGCAGCCATTTAGTTGGTCAGTTCCAGTCTGATATTCATGAAATTCGAAGCCGATAATGATTGTGGTGTGACGGTTAGTGCTCCTACGGTTAGTCGGATAACCGTAAACTGTTAGAATTGGGCGGTTAAACGGTTCGAATTGAGCGGTACGGTTAATTGGAGACGTCCCCATTAAATAGAGTTATCTCCCATTACAATCGTCTCCATGACGACAGAGCGCCATTTTAAAAATTCAACAATGTATGTCAACTTGAGATGCCCCCGTTAACCCAGTATTATAACGTGTCAATGAGCAGCTGTTTGTTTTACAGGAATCTAATAAAAAAATATTATTCCCAGGTTTTAAATATTATTGTTTATAAGTTAAAGGAAGTTAGTTACTGAGGTCAGGCGCTTTCTTCTTTATAACTATTCCACTTTATTCCACGATATATTTTATCGTCGAGAGGTACGTGTAACGTGTTGCTGTTGGACCGGTGGAAAACAACACACGTCTTAAAATCTCGATAATCAGGGGAAGGCAAGGCAAGAACAATTACAAAATAGTCATCCCGTATTAATGCGACATCGTTACTGTTAAAAATCTCCCAATTTAAGAAGCCGAAGAGAATTTGCGTCGGTCACGTGTTCGCTCAGTCAGTCAGTGCAGTTTTCATGCCGTGGCGTGTGATACGGTTCGACTTTTATTAATGTTATGAGTTGAGTTACATTACATCTTGATCACACATAAGCTGTAGATAATTCTAGTTGCCTGATTATAAGTCTTTAATAATTTCAATAACAGCACCGAGGGTGGAGATTGGTGTTGTGGAACGGGTGAAATAAACTCGGATCACCAAATAGTACAACACTTCCGCCATGATAATCTCTGAATTCGATGATCGACATTTGTTTTTTTTTATATTTAGTACCGGTACTTTCAAATACTTACAAAGAGGAAAAACACAGGATTTAAGAGAGGGGCAAAGCTAATATTTGTAGGTACCGGTAAGCTTATTACTTGATATTGACAGGCGTGTACAATGATGTATTAAAAACCACTGGCTTATAAATCATACGGCGATGTGAGTGGTTATTTAATGTTGAAATTTGATACCAAACGGTTAATTGTTACTAACCGGTTAACAGTCACGGTTATTCGAATAACAAAAAGTCCTAACCGTAGGAGCACTACTGTGCTGAATGTTTAGGTGAAAATTTACTACTTATCAAATCGGTAATAACATCGTAATACTGGGGAAGAAAGGTTTCATTAAGTTGATTAGAATAGATAATATCCTGTATGAAGACACCAAGTTTCCTAGCTGTTGATTTTTTCAGAGTGTGTACAATTTGTCCGGCTAGGTTAAAGCTGAACTCCGGTTACAAAAATACCGAAATAATGTAATAAAAAAAAGTTAACGCCCGCAAGCCGCCATACTTGTTTCCAACTTGTGAAATAAGTATGGCTGACATGGAGGCTTATGACCTGGAAATGTTAGCCGATCTCACTTCCAGTTTGTTTCTCGTCAGCTAGCTATACACATCCGGCTTTATTCTCTTCAGATTTCACACGGTTCACTGATTGCTGTATTTTTCCCCAACAGTATACCAAATTATTGAAGATTGAACATATGTCTGATCAGGTAAGACTGTAAATAATTATATGAACTGCGTCTACTACAATATAAATTTCTTACACGTTGGTAAAATGGAGAAAAAAAAACATAACATCAATAAATTTAGCAAACAATCCCCAATGAGAGCCGACAAAAACATGTAGTTATGTCTCTTAGTCGTTTTCATGAACACTATTCAACATGGAAGACACGAAGAAGGCAATACTAATAGTTTGTATAGGTGATTTGTTTTGGTTGAAAAACACGTTGGATAAGACATCTGGTTGCATCTTTTGTTTTGAAGTAAAGCTTAGGCTATATTGTAGTAGACGCAGTTCATATTATTATTTACAGGCCTACCTGATCAGACATTTTGCAATCTTCAATAATTTGGTATACTGTTGGGGGGAAATACAGCAATCAGTGAACCGTGTGAAGAGAATAAAGCCGGATGTGTATAGCTAGCTGACGAGAAACAAACTGGAAGTGAGATCGGCTAACCTTTCCAGGTCATAAGCCTCCATGTCCGCCATACTTATTTCACAAATTGGAAACAAGTATGGCGGCTTGCGGGCGTTAACTTTTTTTTATTACATTATTTCAGTATTTTTGTAACCGGAGTTCAGCTTTAAGTACACAAGCTGCACAAGACAATTTATCTGAAGTATGGCATTGGCCATTTTATTATTATTACATTTTGGCCCATAATTTTCAACAAGAAAATGGATGCAATGAATTTGGAAGTCTGTATTGATTGATTGAAAAAGGTGTGATCAACATAGAGCTATACATGTGTGTAGGAATAACGCCATAACTTGATGATTATCTGTGGCTATAGTTCAACAGAAATTTTCATCAAGACACTATAGCATTGAATTTGAATTAAGAAACTTGTGTGTAGAAAATTGGGCAGATTCATTTCTCTCAACAATGTGATGTTTTAATTTGAATGCTAGTCTTAAATTTGAATATATTTATTATTAGAGACCTATGTTAACACTTACGCTAATATATAAAACACAGAGCATTGTCAGACTCTTTTAGACACCTACAATCAGCAAAGTTCTCTTCTCTATTTATAAAACCAATTTTTTTAAAATTCCATTAGCTAATAATTATCACATGGTAAATAGGATGTTAAATTCTCTTTTCATTCCAATTTCTTTCAATGTTTTTATTAAGTGGATGCAATTCTTAATACAAATAGGTAACAGAAGTTAATAATTTAAATGCAATTGAGAAAGAGGGATTGGTTCGGAGACTAACGGCTCTGAAAGAAAAGTGAGTTCAAGCAACAGACCTAACCACACGTGTGGCATGTTGCTAAAGGTAAAAAATAATTAGTCTTATTTGTAAAGAAGGGTGTGTCTACATGTAGATAATAATAAATGACTTCAAAACCAAACTGTAACATTGCAGAGCAGCCAAGCGTAATTGAGTGCATTTTAGTCTACAAATGACCAAGCCTGAAAATAAGGCCCTTGTCAAAGACATTGTTAGACACAAATTAAAGCCTTGTCAGACTGCACAATCTCTTTACGCGATTCCTGTCATTTTGTCTTTTTTATTGTTATCAATATTTGTAATGTGTTCTGCATAAAGTTCAAAATCTTTATAATGGCCTGAAATATTTTATGTATTATTCATTTAAAAACATTTCCAGGTGTGTATAAGAAACTGATACTGTTATCTAAGAAGAAAGGCTGTGAACAGATTGAAGAATGGGCACAATCCATATCTAATCAGATGTATTGGGCAGCTGCTAGCAGTAATGGAGATGGTGATTTGGTAGAGGCAAAATGGAAGTCCATAACAAATCATGCGGCCAATCTTCATGATGGACATGGTGAGCTATACCAAAGATGCCAAAATGAACACCTAGACCGTCATTGGGTCAAGAAAGGTGGGATACTTTACATTGCTCATGTTGTCCATTCAAATTAATGATTATATTTATGACAAGTGAGTAACCATTGCATCCTCAGTATTATGATCAACTAAGAATATTAATTGTTTTTGTCAGTAGGCCTTAGCTTTGTTAACATAATAGTGTTTACATTATAAAAGCAGGGGTGTTTTCTGTTTTACAAACAGGATCAAAAGCACACAAGCTACTGAAAGAGTGTTTATTGAAAAAAAGTGTTTCTGACAGATATTCAAAAGTTGTCCCCGGCAGAGCAGATGTCCAAACTGGAATCCTACCATAAAGTTGTCTGCCAATTTGCATCCAAATTTCTACACTTTTTATACGCCCACATTTTTATGAAACTTGAAATGCATGTTTATAACCCAAAGATCTTGGTTCCTTTCGATATTTGCGCCAAACGGATCGTAACTTCCTGAATTATGTCCCCTGATTGTCCGAAAAATCGCCCTTTTTAACTTGTGGTCCCTCTGGAGGTCAAAATTGTTATCCGATTTAAAAAACCGTTTGATTATATCACCGTTCCATGGTTATGAAGGTTGTGTTCGAATTTCGTGAAAATCGGACCAAAATTGACGGACAAAATGGCCGCCGTTTGTACGCGAATAGTGTGAAAATATGTTATATCAAGGTTGTGGACCTTATAGAGGTCACAATTTTGAACCAATTTTGATGAAACTTGACATGTATGTTTATAACCCAAAGATCTTGGTTCCTTACGATATTTGCGCCCATCGGATCGTAACTTCCTGAATTATGGCCCCTGATTGTCCGAAAAATTGCCCTTTTTACCCTCTGGAGGTCAAAATTGTTATCGGATTTAAAAAACCGTTTGATTATATCATCGTTCTATGTTTATGAAGGTTGAGTTCGAATTTCGTGAAAATCGGACCAAAATTGACGGACAAAATGGCCGCCGTTTGTACGCGAATAGTGTGAAAATATGTTATATCAAGGTTGCGGACCTTATAGAGGTCACAATTTTGGACCAATTTTGATGAAACTTGACATGTATGTTTATAACCCAAAGATCCTGGTTCCTGTCGATATTTGTGCCCATCGGATCGTAACTTCCTGAATTATGGCCCCTGATTGTCCAAAAAATCGCCCTTTTTAGCTTGTGGTCCCTCTGGAGGTCAAAATTGTTATCCCATTTAAAAAAAAACGTTTGATTATATCGCCATTCTATGGTTATGAAGGTTGAGTTTGAATTTCGTGAAAATCGGACCAAAATTGACGGACAAAATGGCCGCCGTTTGTACGCGAATAGTGTGAAAATATGTTATATAAAGGTTGTGGACCTTATAGAGGTCACAATTTTGAACCGATTTTGATGAAACTTGACATGTATGTTTATAACCCAAAGATCTTGGTTCCTTTCGATATTTGCGCCCATTGGATCATAACTTCCTGAATTATGTCCCCTGATTGTCCGAAAAATCGCTTTTGTTAGCTTTTGGTCCCTCTGGAGGTCAAAATTATTATCCGATTTATAAAAACGTTTGACTATATCACCGATACATGGTAATGAAGAGAGAGTGTGAATTACGTGAAAATCGGACTAGAATTGCCGGACAAAATGGCCGCCGTTTGTACACGAATAGTGTGAAAATATGTTATCAAGGTTGTGGACCCTATAGAGGTCACAATTTTGAATCGATTTTGATGAAACTTGACATGTATGTTTATAACCCAAAGATCTTGGTTCCTTTCGATATTTGTGCCCATCGGGTCATTACTTCCTGAATTATGAAATTATGAAAAATCACCCTTTTTAGCTTATGGTACCTCTGGAGGTCACAATTATTATCTGATTTAAAAAAATGTTTGATTATAAAAACCAAACAAATTCTAATGATTTTCTGATAATTCCTTAATATGCGACAACTCTTGTTGACTGCCCGGACGATTTGGCTGCTGTGTGGGCGTATGTTTCGTTGCCTGGCAACCTATTTTTTTCATGATGCCATGAATGCAAGGTAAGTGTTGCCTCGCCTGAAAGGTTTGTCATATGAAAGTTTATGTACAAACTTCAATGCTCTGTTTTCAACATATCATTTATAAATGTCTCCAACAATAATATTTATTTATCTGATTCTGATACAATATCATTAGTATTACTATTTACATGCTAATTGCTATAATAACAGATTGTTATTGGCTGCGATGCATAGCAATGAAAACTGTGTAAGACAACAGGCTACTAAAAGGGATGGTACTGCCAAATGCAAGATAGCCTACCCAAAAGCCAAAAGACCACACCTTTGAAGCCCGTATTCATGTTGAATGGAGGTTTTTTTTAAACATAATGATTATTCTAAACTTGGATGAAAACTACTATTTGGATAATATTTTGTTTGAATAATGGTCACAGTTGTGTGAATTTGGAGTGAATATTGATGGAATATCAATTTTAAAGTAATATGATCATTATCAGAGTGGTTTGTTTTTCTGTCGTTTTTACACTAGGATAACCAGTGTCTAAATCTTGGTCAGTATGTTCTTATTATTTACACCAACTAAAATGCTACACGGTACAATACTATGACGAAGTACTTAATGGTAGCAAATCGAAGCCAAAATGGAAAATATTTTTGGGATTTAACAATCAGATTTTTATACATATCATCTGGGGCCGGTTGTTCAACTTTTAGTTAAATTTAACCATGTGGTTACTTTAACCATTGGTTATATATTTAACTAATCGTTACATAACCAGTGGTTAAATTTGTGTTGTTCAACTACATTTAACGACGTTGTTAAGTAACCAAATGATTAAAATTTAACCATTCCATAACCATTTGGTTAAAATTTAACCATTCAACAAGTATCCCATAATTCTCCTCACTGGCAACCAATTCAAGATGGATGACACTGTTAGGAGTGGTGGGGGGCAAAAGAAAACCAATTAATATCCTCAATCAAATATTTCTAATGTTTAAAAATATTTAGCTGAATGGGAAATTAGACTTCATGTTGTGTGTTTAGCAAAGACTTTCAATCTTCAATGACATAAGTGTCGTGGCTAATCGAGACTGGAGAGGGGTAACTCTTGACAACAAAAATTGTTTCGCTTGTAAAGTTTGCATCCTGTAAAATGTGGTAAGTTTGTTTTGGTTTTTTTAGCTTTTTAAAGTCTTATTTGCAGACCTTTGGCACTATTTTTATTAGTTCCCATGCAGACAAAAGTAGTTCGAGGCTTATATCCACCAAAAAACCCTGTAAAATTATGTGATGTCTCAGATGCTAGCGAAAGCGGTTGCTACGTGATGTCAATAATGTAAACATACAAAGGATAATGAAGAAGTGTCAATTTCCAATTCCAAATGGTTATAATTAATTTGTGACTGATTTTCTACTGTTTTATGCATTTCAGGGATGTGTTTGGATATAAGATTGAAAATACATGTAGTGTGATTGACATTTGCAGAATTTCGGGGATGTGTTTCTTTTGATATATAAGATGAAGCGTGATTGACATTCACCATGAAAACCTATCTGCCTAGACAATATTTTTATTAAAGGCATTTATTTGCCTTATTAAAGCAGAGTGTTTTTTTGTGTGGTTTGTCATACTCTTCTACCAATAAGAAGCAAGGAAATTTCAGATCTGTGCTGCGATACATTTAAAGGACATAGACAATACAAAGGAAATAGATGTAATAGTTTCAAGGTTGTGATGTACACATGACATCTAGGCCTATCTTCAAGTGAACCAAGATCGACTTGCAAGTTTACACAACAGACTCCATACCGATAGAGCCTACATAAAGAAGTTACATGATTCTGACATAGAAGGTCTTACAAATAGCATAAGTTATATTATACAGAGATTGAAAAGTTCTAAATATTCATGTACCACCAATAAATCCTAATGCATTTAAATTATTAATTAATTATCTTTGTGACCTTTGATTTATGCTGAAGAAATCTGTTTATTTTCATTTTCAAAGTTAAATGGGACAAATAATTTAACGAGATACTGTTGTTTTGCATAAAAAGAATCATTTGAGAGATTGGATGTCATTGGGCCACAATTACCTAGCATTGGGGAAACTGGGTTATTTGTGAACAATGTCAATGATTTAGAGAAAGGAACCACTTGCATAAAAGCGCATGGCAATGAATACCTGCTGCTTCACTTCTTTGATAATTAGTTGCACTCTTTAGCTCACTGCCAAAAAGTACCCCTGTCCTGTATACATTTTTTTTCTTTTATTTGGGAGCCACAGTGGCACAGTGAGTAAGACGCTGGTTTGCTAGCCTGAAGGTCTCAGGTTCCCTCCCCATTTCATTCTTTTTTTATGTTTAAAATGGGAAACGTGACCATGAGAACTTGTCTGGCAGCCACCTTGAGTGATTTAACGACCGGTTAAATAATTTAACGATGCCCTGCTAGGTGGGTTAAATATGGACCATTTTAACGATGACATAACCATGCGTTAAATTTAACGACGCAATGAACAACAGACTTTTTCTTTCGTTAAATTTAACGATGTCGTTAAATTATTTAACGACATTGTTAAATTTAACGACAAGTTGAACAACTGGGCCCTGGGCCCTGTTTCACAAAAACTTAAATCTCCTTAAAATCGTCTTAAACTAAAATCTCATCCTAACTTAAGATAGACGAGTTTCACAAAACGATTTTAAGCATTTTAGTTAAAATCCACTAAAATAATATTGTAAGTTAAAATCTAATCTTAACTTAAAATAGTGGCGTTTCACAAACCCATTTTAAGGACAATTTTAACTAAAATCAATTTGAACTTAGGATAGCCGTCACCCTGTCTTAACTTAAAACCAAGACATTAACAAACATTGATTAGAGCTACATTGTTACATATATTGCGACATATAGATATAATTGGAATAATGATAATATTGTGAACGGCCCGGGTCACATAATTATAATATTCCAACCATCAGTCACAAAAACAATTCTCATTCAAATCCTTTTCACCCGTTTATTTTATTGTAAGTCAATTTAAGCATTTGGACGGCGCTCCATATTATTAGAACCCCAAGGAAAAAAACGCTCAAAACCCCAGTAAACTAAACTCTAAAAGAAAAGCCTTTATTCATATGCAATGTCTTGGAAAGAAGAGCCCTCTTATCTATAAAGAAAATATGTTCGTGTACATTAATATGGCCCATTGCTTAGTTTTAGAAGGCTTTAAAGGCCTATAATACTAGGCAAACCATATGTAGTATTTACGCATACTTTTGAGGGTTATGATGATATGTAAATACCAAAGAGATAAATCAATAATCTCAAATATGTTTATTGAAAAATGTTATAGGTCTAGGCCTATTTGAAATTAAATTTTGATATAAATTTATTATTATTTCTTAATGAAGTTTTACGTTAATAAAACAACAAAAAATAATTGGCATTTTAGGAGCCAAAGCTGTTTTATCTTTGGGGAAAAATCATTTAATTGAGTAAGTATCATTTTCAAAGTATCATTGAAAGGGTGGGTCTATGAGAATGAAATGTCAAATCTAGGCATCGAAATATTGGCTATTTGCCAATTTGGTGTATTTATTTCAAAATTGATAAATACTTTTAAAATGCGACGAAAAATTACAACCTATATTAGCCGTTTGAGTCATAATATGTTTGTGACAATTCGCCATAAAACTACAAATCCATGCGATTTAGTTTATCGATACACATTATTTTCATTGAAGCCTGCGAGTAAATCAAATTCCCATGTCACGAATCAAATGCCAAGTTCAAGGCCAACCCACCGATACTTTTCGAATCACATCTTATGCAGTACACTCATTTATTTCACCTCTCTACGAATGTCTGACCGTGTGCAAACATTGCTTCAACGTATGAAACTCTCCCCATTGATATTGCAACCGTTAATTCAACCTGCCAACAGTTTTCAGTTTTGAAGCGTATTTGTTTTCAACGCAAGTACCCGCAGCGGAAATGTGCACTACACGGGCGAAGGCGATTTTAACTAAAATCTATTAAAATCGCATTTTAAGTTACAATCAATCTTCGTGAAACTTGAACAGCCTTTGTCAACGTCCGATAGAAGAATTTCAAATTTATTTTTTTTTGTATTTCACCACCAAAATACTCACGAAGAGACCTATTCAGTGAGTTATGGCCCTTAATCACTTCAAAAAATCTTGGGGTGCTCTAGAGGCTGAAATTATCATCTGATTAAGACTAACAATTATATAATTGTTTTTCAGTGAATTTTGATAACTTGAACAACTAAATCCATGATATTAGATGTTTTGTATGCTAAACTTTCACACTGAGAGGAACTTGATCAAAGTCAAACAAATTTTTATTATTTTCTGATGAGTAGTTGCTCTTAATCAGCGTTCACGCTGTCGATTGCCATTTTCGCCAATTGCGATAAATATAATTTTGGCGTTAAAATATTCAATCTGGCGAAATTTTTGGCGATTCTTTTATAACCATGGCTAAAAAAATTTCTTGCCACAAAGTTTGGATTTCCACGCCGTGCACACACGTACCGTAAAAATCTATCACGCTTGGCAGAGTCATTTATCAATCAATCAGGTACTAATCCTTTATCTCTTGATTAATCTCGGATTAGCGTTGATTAGTATATACAGTAAGAGTAGTAATAAACTAATCAAGGACAAGAGACAAATGATTAAATTGTTTGTCTCCAAATACGAATCGGTTCCGTTTTTGACGGTTTTTATATATTCAAAATGGCGGACAGCGTGAATAATACTAGTTCGATTTGTGTGAGATTATTCGAATATGACGTCTGTTTTATCCCTTTCCTACTCCTGTTGCACGTATCGTAAATAAATGAAGCCAGGTTTGTTGTTAAAGTTTATATGGAAGTCGATATTAAACGCCGGAAACGAACGAACGAAAGTCAGTTATTTTGTAATCACTTGCCATTAATAATAATGGGCCGTAAGCGAAAACTTGAACAGCCTTCGTCAACGTCCGATAGAAGAATTTCAAATTTATTTTTTTTGTATTTCACCACCAAAATACTCACGAACTGACTACATAATAATTAAGAAATAGATAACGTAAATGGAACATGCTGAAAATTTGAGTCAATTTGCTTCCTTTGAACCGAGATTATTAGCTTTTGATATTAGGCCCAGCCTCTATCATCATCACTAAAGAAAGATTTAGCTCTTAGTCCTTACTTAATGTATGTTTGTGCATTTGAAAAATGTAGATCTCTTAAGGATGAATGAAAATTTTTAATGTTTCATTACCTGGCAACCTATCTTAAATAAACGTATATCATAGCTAATATACTGACAATGGAGAATACAAATAAAACACATGTATTTATCAAACTAAAGCTCATATCCTCTGGCGCACTTACGTTCATCTAATACAATTTCACATAAATTATCAAACAGTATTACAAAAATGTCTTTTAATCTGTCGGGGCCAAATATCTGTCATAGCACATTGCAGGGTGTATTGATAGGTCGATGAGTGCAGAAAAGTAGGATGTTAAACCCCATTTTCATGTTATATTGTATATTTTGTAAATTGACCATGAACATTTTGGTAAAAGGGGGCCACCATGAAACACTATAATTCTTCTTATTAGGTTTTCACACTGCGAGTGCAATGAGTCGGACGAACTATGATGGTTAGATATAATGTGGGGGAATATCTCAAATAATTTCCTGTTGTATATTTTGTTGCTATGAAGAGGGTAAAAATTTATAAATTTGTTCCATTCATATTACTTAAGTACAAAGTAGAACTCTAGAAAATTTTTCTTTTTTAGTATCATTTGTGAGGAAAAACACAAAATGTAAACATTGTCTCAGATTAATCTTTTATTTACCTTTATATATCTTAAGTGAATGTGGATATATGGTATCTGGATACATGTCCACCAGTTCTTTGTCTATATTCTTCATTGCTGTTTTAACAATATCAGCTGCTGACCCTTGGACTATTGTATTAATAGCTTGCCTTTCAGCCTTTAAATATAAATTTCAAATCAATTGAATTATCTTCAGCCTCTAGAATGCCCACCCAATTTTTCAGATTGATTAAAGACAGTAACTATGATTAATAGTCCGGGAGCCCAGTGGGGTTTAATCAAAATATTGAGTCCAAAAGGTTTGAGGTTTGCAACACATCTTTGACCCCTAGATCATTATGGAAAGGCAAGTCTTGAGTTTTGTAACCTGTGCTTATAGCTGGGAGCGCTCCCCCTAACCCCCTTAAAATTAACGGGAGTTAAAATTCAGTGTCCATCCACAATTTTCTTGCAAGGATTTCATACTTAGCACTTTGAAACAGAATGTATGACTTAAGATCATAAAATGTTGTGCTAATGCTACTTAAGAGCTTAATTAATTAGCATTAATTAGTGGCCGTAATTAAATTTTAATGTCCATGACTGAAACAAAGCCTAAAAGCTAGCTAACCAAGTCATGAAACCAAAAATGTCACTTAAGAGTTTTGTCTTGAGTTTTGTAACCTGTGCTTATAGCTGGGAGCGCTCCCCCTAACCCCCTTAAAATTAACGGGAGTTAAAATTCAGTGTCCATCCACAATTTTCTTGCAAGGATTTCATACTTAGCACTTTGAAACAGAACGTATGACTTAAGATCATAAAATGTTGTGCTAATGCTACTTAAGAGCTTAATTAATTAGCATTAATTAGTGGCCGTTGTTATGTATTCACATACATTTTGTTATGTGTTGGCCTATTAAAGTGGCATGGCCTTATGAATATGAAATCGAGGTGGAGGAAAGAGAACTCCAAGGAGAGTCGCGCGATTTGGTTACACTATAGCATTTTTACATTTTTTGATGTGCACGAATTAAACTGACAACCAAACTATGTAATTGATGTTGATTATTCGCAATCTTTATTAGCTTATGATGGTATGTATGTGTGAATAGAGATATTGTGTTACACCCCCAAATACACAATATGGTGGAGATGTTAAAACTTGTGATGTACGTACCGTAGCTAATAACTAATATATTTCATTTTGACTTTGTTGCTGTTTTGAACGATAAACACGTGGTTTTTGGTGTTAACATTTACTCACTTTGATTTTTGAAGGACAACAATCAAGTCATCCTCTGCACAATATAGTGAGTACCTGCCAATCGTTTGCTCGTTTTTCATACCTGTGTAAATATGTCTACGCCACCGATGTACCACTATTCGTATTTTAATGACTTCGAACAAACACCTGCCATGTATCCAACTTCACCACTATCGTCTCCGCTGACAACTGGGCCACCATTACTAACTCCTGTTCGCTCAACTCAACACACTCAACACATTGATAACCAGGTACCAATAGCCTCTAACTTGCCCCCAAGAAATCATGGCACTGCACAGGGTATGCTTTCTACCTTTTCCAGTGAGGAGAACCCGTCTTATTTTTTAGAGGAATTTGAGTCTTTTTGTGTACTGCAGGGTCTAACCGATAGACAAAAACTTGCGGTGTTTCATTTGCACTTGCGCGGTCCAGCCCGCATCTGGTACTTACATTTAGCTGCTTCTCAAAAACTTTCTTGGCAGTCCTTTGAAAAACTGTTTACATCCAAATATACCGCCCAGGTCAATTTTGCAGATTCCATAGTCTTCAACCAGCCTTTTTATTTGCTACCTAACCAATCCATCGATAACTACCAAAGTTTTTTGATTGAAAAGTCAGCCAATTTACACAAGACTTATCAAGAACTTATGTCCAAATTTATATCTGGCTTACCTCCCAAATTAGCTTTTTTTGTAAGAGCCGGAACACCTACAACACTTGAACGTGCCTACAATGCTGCTAAGATGGGTGAAGCCTATGGCTACCGTGACAGTTTTCTCACTTCACAGCTCCTGCCAGGCCATATTCAACCAAACATCACACCGCCTAACATGCCAATGCCTGATTTTTCTCAGCCACCTCCCACCAGTACAGGTAACAGGGAAAATAGTTATCAGTTTTTACAGCAACAAATTACTGATTTAACTAAACTGATGCAACGTTCTCAGCCATTTCAAAGCCAACACTACTTCCAACAACCAACGCCTTATCCCAACGTACCACAACCAACCAATACTTACCCACCATCATCTAGAGTTTGTTATACTTGTCAGGGTGTTGGCCATTTCGCCCACAACTGTAACTGGACACATAATGGATCAATCCGCTTAGATCTTCGCTGCTCTACATGTCAACAATTTGGTCATTCCGCCAATTGTTGTAAACTTCAAAAGCCGCCGGGAAACTTGTTCCGCTCAAGGGCTCCAGAGCACAACCCCTTGAGTTCTGCCAATTTACAGCTTCAAGCTCCAGTGCTCCCAAAGTAAACCATTTTAAATATCTACCACTGAAATTTAAAACTGAAGGCCTACCAATGACAATAGCTGGCTTGTTGGACTCTGGCTGTTCTGTCAATATTATTTCAGGTCATCTTTTCACCAGATTACCAGTTATCAGTAAATCTCCACTTACTACAACAGATACACATCAACTTACATTAGCCAATGATCAGAAGGTAAAAGTACTTGGCAGTACTTATTTAACATTTTCGTCAAGATGCGGTTTTCACAGAAACATTTTATTTTATGTGTTAGAAACTGTGTCACAACCAATCATATTGGGTACTACATTTATGGTTTCAGCTCGAATTAAATTAGATTTTAGAGCTCTTTCCAGTCAATCCAACTCATGCAAAGTGAAATGTGCCAAAACTTTTGTTTTGCCAAGCAATACCGAAACTGTTGTTTGGGGCAAAGTGCCACAAAATTTGTCATATGGTATTCAGGGCATGTGTACTCCTCGTCAACAATTATCCCGAAAGAATGTTTTAGGATCTCGAAGTGTCTGCCTTGTGTCGTCCCATCGAACAGTTCCTCTCAAATTACTCAACTTAACTTGTCACCCCATAACCCTTTTTAAAGGATGTGCCTTAGCTGACTTTAACATATTCAATGACTCCTCCAAGGTCACACCTATTATTTCTACTGACACTGTTTCACCTAGTGTTAACGAATCAACAAATAACATGCCACCTTTTGTTCATAATATTAATGATTCACATCAAAATTTTTTTGACAATCTTAACTTTTCCAATACCACAGTCAACCCTGACGAATTACCTGTCTTGATGGATTGTTTATACTCATATAAAGATATATTTATTACTTCAGAAAATTCTGATTTAGGCCTTACCTCAATTGTTGAACATCAGATCCATTTGAAGCCTGATGCAAAACCAAAACATCAGCGACCTTATCGCTTACCACCCGATAAGAAGGAAGTATTACGCCACCAATTAGCTGAGCTTGTCAAGCAGGGTATTATTTGTCATGTTAGTAATACCGATCATCTACCTATAACCAGTCCTATAGTATTGGTTTCCAAGCGCAATGTCGATAAATCTCAATACCCTATTGGTTCCAAAGAAGCTAGTTTATCACAATATCGTTTTTGTGTTGACTTTCGTTACCTGAACTCTCAGACACAAGATTTCAACTATACTATTCCAGATTTGCAAGAGCTAACAGAATCATTTACTACTACAACACCTAATTATATAACATCTATCGACTTAAGTAGTGGATTTTTTCAAATGCCATTGTCTGAGGATTCCACTAATTATACAGCATTTTCAACTTGCTTTGGAACGTATAAATTTTTACGTCTTCCTATGGGCCTCAAAACCTCACCAAATTCGTTTCAGCTAATGATGGACAAAATTTTACATGGTTTGACATTTACTTCTGTGTTATGCTACCTTGATGATATCCTGATTTATAGCTCAACATTTGATCAACATAAGATGTTTTTGATAGATTACGTTCAGCTGGCTTAAGACTTAACCCCAAAAAATGTGCTTTTGCTCAACAAAAGTGTAAATATTTGGGACATGAAATATCTGCTGATGGGATACACCCACCCAACGATCATGTGAAGGTTATTCAAGATTATCCCACTCCTAAAACTCGCAAAGAGTTGCGCAGATTTCTCGGAATGTTAAATTGGTTTAGAAAATTTATTCCAAATTATAGTGCCCTTGCTACACCTTTACACCATTTATTGAAGAAAAATGTGTCTTTTAACTGGGACAAATCACATCAATCAGCACTTGATACATTAAAAGAGACATTGTTAAATTCCAAAGTATTAGCCTTTCCTCGCTATGACCTACCATTTTATTTAAGTGTCGACACTTCGAGTCTTGACATCGGTTATATGCTATATCAAATCCATCCAGAGTCAGACTTTAAGGACAAGTTAGATGAGAAACAACGCACAAGAGTTATTAAATTTGGCTCGAAAAGCCTTTCGAAATGGCAGCCATCATATGGTCCTACTAAACTGGAACTTTTGGGCATGACCTCAAGCATTTTGGATTGTGCTCCTTATTTACGAGGTCGTCATTTCACAGTAGAATGTGATCATCAAGCGTTACGGCCCTTATTTCAAAAATCTCTCCGTGGTGCCATCTATGATCGGTGGTTAACCATTCTTCAGCAATTTAACTTTGACATTAAATATAAACCAGCAGCACAAATGAATGTTCCTGATGCTTTGTCCCGTTGTTTCGATAAAACTGTTAAACATTCCGATCATGTCAGTCCATCTGAGGATGACCCTTATTTTCCATATATTCCAGAAGCTGTTCCCAAAATAACTTTGCCCGGTGGTGTAGATTTTCAAAATTTGTTTTGTGCAGATTCAAATGCTGAATGTAATCGTGTTTCTGTGTATTATACTGATCAAGACCCATTATATGATGCTGACACAGAAGATTGTGATATTGATGAATTTTCAGTGAATAATGTGCCATCCACTTATGAACAATGTGCTGCAGTACATAATTGTATTCCTTCAGACACTTGTGAAACTAGTGATAATCTTACTAATCCTGAACAATGTGCTGCAGTACATAATTGTATTCCTTCAGACACTTGTGACACTAGTGATAATCTAACTAATTTCATGCCGTCCACTACCGACTGTTGTGATACTAACTTTAGTGACTATAGGCCTCTCAGCTCAAGTGATACCACACCTATTGATTCTATATCAGTTGAGAGTATATTATTAATGAAACATTTTAATTTTAGTCTTTCAGCTATGGCTGAATTACAATATAGTGATCCATTTTTAAAGCATATTGTAAATTATCTTGTTCACAATGTTTTGCCTGATTCTCAATCTCGATCTAGACGATTAATTGTTGAAGCCAAGGATTATATGGTCTTTGAAAATGTTTTATTTCATTCTAGAACTGCAATGTCTAAACGTTCCAAAACTTTAAATTGTTATCAACTTGTACCTTATGTTTTAGTTCAAGAACTTTTACTTTTATACCATGATTCTCCTTTAGGTGGTCATGGGGGAATACAGGATACTGTTGACCGTGTTAAAGAATCTTATTATTTTCCTAAAATGAGCACCCTTGTCTCTGACTATGTCAAGTCTTGTCATGCTTGTCAAAGTTGAAAGTTAACCAAAGCACACACCAAAAAGGCCATTGTCGCTTATCCTACACCACATGCTCCTTTTGAAGTTTGGGAAGTTGATCTTTATGGGCCCTTACCTAAAACCCCTAAAGGAGATTGTTATGTATTCACTGCTGTTGATATGTTCAGTAAGTTTTTAGTTTGTTATCCAATTGCCAATACTGATGCCATAACTGTTAGTTCAGCACTCTTTAATTTATTTTCTAACTATGGTGTTTGCCATACATTAATAAGTGATAAAGGTAGAGAATTTATTTCTAAATGTACATCTGAAGTTTGTAAACTTTTGTCCATACCTCAACAATTTACTCCTAGCTTTATGCATCACTGTTTAGGAGCCTGTGAACGTTTACACAGAACTTTGGCTGAGCGGTTAACTCCATATGTGTCAAAAAGTCCTTCTTCCTGGATTGATATGTTACCTGCAGTTGTTTTTTCCATGAATAATTGTGTTAACTCATCTTTGGGGTTTTCACCTTTTGAAATCATTTATTCCATGCGTCCAAAATTTCCTTTGGCTAATTTTTCAGATAGTTTTAGAGAAACTATACCCAGAGATATTAAGACATTTATTACTAATCAGTCTAAGAAACTCGATTTCATTCGAAAGCAAGTTGAAAATAATGCTATTAAAGCACATGCTAAAATGTGTGATAGAGTTAATGCTAAAATTAATCCTTTAAACATTGTTGTTGGTGATTATGTTTATTTAAATGTATCTCCTAAAGGTCCTGGTCAGAAATTGCAAAATAAATATTCAGGCCCGTATGTTATTTATACTATTATACTATTTGTAGTGACCATATAGTAGATCTTAAAGATCCAAGTTCTTCTAAGCTTATTCATAATGTCCATTGTGATCGTCTTAAATTGGCTTATATCCGGTCACCTAACCCTTCTCCTTATTTTCCTGGAAGTGTTATCACAAATATTAATCAGATTGTCCCAGAGCAATCAGACTCTGATTTACCCAGTGAGAGTATTTTACAGCCCCTTCCTCCAGATCGATTACCTGCACTTTGTAAAACCTCTCCTAATATTCAAATTGACTCTTCCAGTCCCACTATGTGTAAATCACGAATCCCTGTTCCAATAAAAGATATCCACACCTCTGCAAGTGGTGTTCGTAGAAGTGTTCGTTCCAGACGTAAGCCTATTCGCTTTCGTGACGCAGCAGTGGACTGTAGTAGTATTTCACCCAATAGTGACTCAGATGGTGGTTTTCATAAAATCCAACGTGTGTTAGGTCAGCGCTTTAAAGCCGAATATCTAGTTCAAATACGTGGTGAACCAGCAGATCAGGCTTTTTGGGTATCTGACTCCAAGTTAGATCATCGTGCCAAATTATCAATTCAAATGAAACCACCACCATTCATTTAGTGATAAAAATGTATATATTTCCTCATAATATTGTTTTATTTCTGTATGTATATCATATGCATAACTATTTTTCTGCAGTAGTATGTTCTTATATATTTATATATATATATCTATTTTTTTTTTATATGTACGCCCATGTGTTGCCTGACAACCTATCTTCCTATGATTATTTTCTAAAAGTTTCATATACATGTAGCAGTAAGACGCTATTACTTATATCCCAGTTGGATATATTTTCAGTTTATTTTAGTGGATTTTTGTAAATGTTATTATTACAATGCATGTTGTAATGTTTATTGTCTTACATGACATGTTATCTTATTCATCCATTTATTTCATTATACCTCTTAACACTTTCTTTATGTACTTCCAGTATTATTTTACCTCAATTCATATGTTAATGTCCTTGTGGTTTTCCCAGCCAATGTGTCACTCAAGTGTTAAAGAATCTACATATGTATATTTTAATGTATGTGCTATGACGGATATTTCCGGGGCATTGTTGCCTATATTGTCCACTTTTATTATCCTCTTTGTATTTTGTTTGACCTGTTTACATTTATCGGTCCTAGTCAATTTCGTCATGTATAGTACTCTTGATTATGTTTGCATATCCTCATCGTCTCAACACAAATCATTTATTGTCGAATTTTAAACAAAATAATTTTGTTTTTTTTGCCGGCGGGGATGTTATGTATTCACATACATTTTGTTATGTGTTGGCCTATTAAAGTGGCATGGCCTTATGAATATGAAATCGAGGTGGAGGAAAGAGATTTGGTTACACTATAGCATTTTTACATTTTTTGATGTGCACGAATTAAACTGACAACCAAACTATGTAATTGATGTTGATTATTCGCAATCTTTATTAGCTTATGATGGTATGTATGTGTGAATAGAGATATTGTGTTACACCCCCAAATACACAATACCGTAATTAAATTTTAATGTCCATGACTGAAACAAAGCTAGCTAACCAAGTCATGAAACCAAAAATGTCACTTAAGAGCGACAAAAGTTGAACAAACCTTGCTTAAGACTGGTTCAAAGGTCAAAGGTCACTAATTAGTGACTGTAATCAAAATTTAGAGTCCATAACTGAAACAACGCCTAAAAACTAGCTTATCAAGCCAGGAAATCAAAAATATAACAAAAGAGCGACAAGTTGAACAAACCTTGCTTAAGAATGCTTCAAAGGTGATAAATGTCAACACTAATTTGTGACTGTAATTAGAATTTAGAGTGGGGTACTCCCACTGTGCCAGTTTTTAATCCCTGGATTATCCTGGATTATGTAATTTTAATTAACAGCCTTAATTGTGTGGTAGAGAGTGATTTTATTTATTTTATGGGTATTTTAAATGGATCACAATACTAATTTAATCTTAGATAATATGTTACACATCACTGATTCTTTAAACTATCCTGTCCTATACACTCTTCTTAAAGTGGTTTCCAGTGAGTTCAATTTCACTCAGCTCACTTGTAGTTTATTTCAACTTTGACCTGAGGTTTTCTTAGTTTTGTATCATCATCACTATGGTCACTTCTTAGGAATGATTTCATGAAGGTCAGAGGATATTTTCATTCTCTGTAATTCATGGTTAGTTTGTGTTTAATTTTATAGAGTTTTGTAGTTGAATCTTCTTCAATTTAGTATAATATAGATTATGCCTGTATATTTCATACTGGTTAGCAGGAGGTAGTTTTCCCTTTATAGATCAATATTATACATGTAGATTAAGTAGTATTATATAAATAGTAATTAGAAGTGTTTTATTATTAATATGTAATATATTATTATAATGAATATGAACGCATTGATTTTTATATGTTTGATTGTATTATTTATATTATAAATGTATACTTTCAGGGTTTTTCTTATACCGGAATAAACAGTAATTTTGTTAAACTGAACCCTTGTGTGGTCGTTTTTGTACAATAATTTGACCCCCTACAACAAATGGTTTAATCAAGTGGGCCAATTTTATGGTGTAGAGAACTGTGTTCAACAGATTATTCGTTCAGCATATAGCATGTAAACTGTGTTCATCTTATTTTATCATGATGATAAGCAATTCAGAGGGCACTATATATATATATGGAACCACTGTCATTTGTCAACAACATTATAATCTGACAGATATCACAAGATGGCAAACGTTCAAGTAGATATTAGTTTGATACCAGCTAGCTGCTGGTGCTTCTAGCAGTAGCAAACCCAGAAAAAGGAAGTACCGACACTTGGAAGACAGACTGAGGACAGAAAAGCGGCACCTCCATGAAGGACATTACATCGTTATCGAGTACGGGGATGCTGTCTCCCATTTAGTTGGATTGTAAGATGTATTTTGTTGAAGATGTATTATTAATAGGAACATGTTTGATTAAATAAAATGTTTAAGTGATAACTTTTACATTATATGCTAAAAATTTTAACTATTGTATTTTAGTATAGTAATGAGTAAAAAAAAGGGTAGATTTAGCTGCTGGTGCCTCTAGCAGTAGCAAACCAAGAAAAAGGAAGTACCGACAGTTGGAAGACAGACTGTGGAAAGAAAAGCGACGCCTCCATGGAAGAAAAATACATCGTTATCGAGTACGGGGATGCTGTCTCCCATTTAGTTGGATTGTATGATGTATTTTGTTGAAGATGTATTATTAATAGGAACATGTTTGATTAAATAAAATGTTTAAGTGATAACTTGTACATTATACGCTAAATATTTTAACTAATGTATTTTAGTATAGTACTGTGTAAAAAAAAAAGGTAGATTTAAAATGGAATAAAATATTAAATTAAACGGTTGATCCTCTGTTAAACCCTTAACCCTTAATCCTAACTAATCCCCATTGTTGTATCGTTAATTATTTGATTAATCCCTAAACAATAAAACTGGCACAGTGGGAGTAAACCTTTAGAGTCTATAGTTGAAACAAATCCTAAAAACTAGCTTACCGAGTCAGGAAACCAAAGATATAACTTAAGAGCGACAACTGTTGAACAAACCTTGCTTGAGACCGTTTCAAAATTGACAAAGGTCAAATTTTTAGTCTCGTATTCGTAATGGGGTTTGAGTTTATAGCTGAAGCAAAGCCTAAAAACTAGCTAACCAGGCCAGAAAGCCACAAATATCACTTAAAAGTGCCAAAAATGGAACAAACTTGGCTTAAGACTGGTTCAAAGGTGACAAACTGGTGACGAGGGTCATATTTTGTTTTACACTATGACCAATCAACCATTCAAATTCAAAGGCGTTTTATACCTGAGGCGCTGGAGGCGCCAGCCTCCTCGCGAAAAAAATTAAACAAATTGAAAAAATAAAACGGCAGAAAAATACTAAAACCGATGAGAAAAATGAAAATATACCCTAATTAAGAGGGCCCTTAAGGCAGACAAAAGGGGCCCCGTCTGACAAAAGGGCCCCTCTGGCCAATGGAAAGGGCCCCCGAGTCTGAGTCAATCGTTTTCTATACACTGCTACAGTCGAATCCACTACTGGACATTACGCATTTATTTGTCGAACAAGGTTACCAATTGGTCGTGTGAGCGTTCCTTCTCCGGATAAAAAAAATCATTTGCGTTCATATATGGCTCAAGGTCGTATGGGTGCACAAGCCCTCTTGTGCATTGAAGCTAATCTTCTGGACTCGCTTGATTTGGATGAGATCTTCAAAACGTTCACAAGCCGCAAGGCCAGAAAGGATCATATCGTGTTGTAAAGAATCTTTTTGTACTTGAATAAAATATTGTTTAAATCAGAAAGGATCATATCGTGTAACTTGAATATGTACCGGTAACGTCCTTGAACTTTCTTCAAATATCATATGAAATCCACCATATTCCATTCATTATTATTAATATTTGATTGAGCTCCCGGTAACAAGTGATTTGTTTCGCATTCAGGCTTCAGACGAGTATCGAATTAGTCCCCGGCCAAAGATTAAATAGGCTTATTTTGCAAAATTTCTCCACCCCCAGTGGCCGGGGCAGAGAACCCCCCGACCCCAAGCGAAAGAGGGCCCTCAAAATAGTATAGCCTCCACCATAATAAACCTTAAAACGCCCCTGTTCAAATTGCTTATGTCTTGCGATGAATCATTCCTTATAGAAAATGAAAAGAAAAAAACTGTCACGTTTTTCCAATTATTTTAAATATTGAAATGGAATTATAAAACTGGATGACTCTCTGGAACGCAGACAATTAGATAATAAATTAGTCCATATGAAGATATAATAATATATGTCTCAAAACATTTATGTGTTCTCCATAACATGGATATTTACGGGAATGTCTTCCAAAATCGGTCAAAAAATTTTCTTCTGAGTTAAGACTAATTTGACCTTGGTGAAAAAGGGGTTGAAATCAGAAAGTTATTTGCAGTATAATGCTATCAAGACTTATACAGTTTACTTACAAGATATTGTACTAGATAAGATGTTAATTGCACCAAAACGTTCATTTGGGACACCATGAATACATACATATTTAGACATCGTCGTATACCACAAATAATACATGCAGTATAGAAAACATATATGTACACACAAGGAATACGTTCATACATATATACGAAACTTTTGTTAGCTGTTAGTCTTGTTATATCAATTTTCATTCTACTACATGGTTTATCGTTCCTAAATATTTCCAATTGTAAATTTTACTGTGGAATATGGCACGGAGTTCTGAATGTAATGCTGTTTCGGGGGATTTCATTGCGGACGACCCACAACAATTTAAAGTTATCAAAAGTAGTTCAGAGCTGTCTATGTGATTAATTACAAAAGTCAATATATGTATTCCGCCAATGCTACATCAATTTATTTATGCAAAGTGTATATTTTTGAAACAATGGGTTTTTCGGATAAACCCAGTGATTGTTTGCCATATAAAAAAAACTGTGTTATGTACATGTTTTTTTTTTCCGATTGTTAATACCTCTTAAAGATCATGTACCCATGTTCTGTTGTCTTATTTTAATCCTTCTTTGACTGCAGTGCCGGATTAACCTTGTGCGGGCCGGGACAAACCAATTGTGCAGGGCCCAATTGTTGTTTGTTCAAATTGTTCGTAATAACCACGGATCATACTAGTATGTACTCCGCCCCCTTGAGTGCCTGCGGTGTTTTCCGCCAGTCCCAGGGCCTCTAATATCCCTTACTGCCAAGGGCCCCAATCCTCGTCCATTCAGCCCAGGAACTGGTTGGCTCAGTCTGGGATAAAATATTAGTATGACATAGAATTGTGGGAGCCCCTAAATGTGGGCGGCCCGGGACATCTGTCACACTTTGCCCCCCTTAGACCTGGCACTGCTCTACTGTGACTCAATAATAACAACGATGCTATTAAAATCTTATGCATAACATCTTCAAAAGTTGGTTCCTTATAAAAAGCAATCTATAAAACAGATATTGGTACAATTTTAAGCAAAAAAATCTGACTTGGATATATGAAATACAAATATTATTTTGCATCGAAAAGGAATTGTTGAGGCTGTAAAAAACAAATGATGTATGATATAATTCTATTACATAGAAAAAATGAGAGTCGAATGAAACATCTACCCCCATTTTATTATTTTTTTTAAAAATAGTCAGTAAACATGACTTAGGCAATTATTGCACTTGTACAAGTATGACTTAGGCAATTTTTGCATTACTTGTCCATAATATTAAGGGACTGATAGTTTTTAGTAGCTGGGGAATAGTGCATAATGGACGTTAAAAACGTGACTATTGCATCACCGTGGTCGCAAAGTCAAGTAGAGACTGTCAAGTAACATTTTATTATGTATTCTCATAGACAAAGTGATTGCATTTGATTTATCTCTACATTGTTCAAGGAAGTCATTATAATCGTTGAAATAATGTATAGGGTACACCTCAAGGATGTATTGGTTAGTTAGCTCCCAAAAACGTATGGCACTTGCACGATTTCTTGAAAAAAAATTCTTGAAAAGGTGCACAGAACAAGTAAAATGTAAGACTAGCAGTCTGTTGGCAGCTAGTCTCTTGAGGTCATCACAACAATGGTGTTGAACGTAGAAAAAGTTTCGGACAGTTCAAATTATTTTCTTCAATCAACATGATTAATTTCAATAGTGATCATCGCTTCAGATCGTAACACTGCGTGACAGGTCGTTCTGATCCTGCTTCCAAATCGTGGTGATCGGAATTGGCCATAGACCTGACAAATACCACGCTAACAAGGAAGCCGCATTCTCATAGCTTTCCATGTATAATCGCTGAACCCTGGCGTTTGTTTTGAACATGTTGATCATTTGCTACCAATAAGAGCACAGCACGATACCAAGCTTATAACAACCTTGACCATGGGTTCCCTTGACGGAGCGGCCCTTTTTGGTGCAATATCTGATTATAATCTCTGCCAAATAATATATTTCATAAATCGATTAACTTGGGCCAAAACCACGACCTGTCAGTAATTTACAACCATCAACCTGTGAAATTATTGCCTAAGTCATTGTGTATCTTGGATGTAAGGCAAAAACTGCTTAAGTCAAAATACACTTATTGCCTAAGTCACATATTGACTTGGGCAGTTTCAAACTTTCCCCCTACAACATAAAATTTTACAATTTTTGTGTAAATTCCTTCAAGAAGTCAATGAAGCGGGTGGTCATACACATTTTAAGCAAATAATCTAAATTTTGAAAAAAAGTGACTTTTTGCTTTAGCTTGACGATATAGAAAGTAGCATCGGTGGAATATATAGATGGACATATATTAATGACATAGACAGCTTTATTTCTAGTATGCGACTATGTCTCAATATATAATGTATACATGTCGTCCTGAATGGATGTTCTGGTGCAATGAACATCTTATCTAGCAGTAACATCTTGTAAGTTTAATAGTAAACAGTATAAGCCACTCTTGATAGCATTATACTGAAAATAACTTTCGGATATCAACCCTTTTTTCACCAAGGTAAATATCGATGTTAAGGAGAACACATAAATGTTTTGAATCATATAAATATATATCTTTATTAATATTATCGAATTATCTGCATTTTTCAAAACCAGATAGTTATCCAGTTCAATAATTCCATTCATTTCCTATAAGGAATGATTCGTCGCATAGTTTTTCGTTGTCTCTTTAGGCAAGCAGAGATAAGCAAGCAATTTGAATGATTGGTCATAATGTGGCCCAAAATATGACCTTTGAACCGGGCGGATCCAGGAAGTTTTGCAGGAGGGAGTTTGATGGGTTCCTGTTAAGGAAATCTGTCAGTCATCGTCTCTAAATTACATAGGCATACATACAAATTGCACTTTTTAAGGAGAGAAATCATTTTTGTAATGAAGTAGGATCTTACTGTGATTTAATTTCATTGATGCAAGGCATTCATTTTGTTTTATGTAGCTGAGCAGACCCCCACCCCCTCTGGATCCGCCCCCGTTAAAGCAGTCTTAAGCAAGTTTTGTTCAACATTTGTTGCTCTTAAGTGATATTTTTGGCCCCCTGACTTGGTCAGCTCGCTTTTAAGCTTTGTTTCAGTTATGGACTCTAAATTTTAATTACAGTCACTAATTAGTGCTAATTAATTAGCCCTTAAGTAACATTAATACAACTTAAGACTTGCATTTCCATAATGATCTAGGGGTCAAATATGTGTTGCAAACCTCAAATTTATTGGACTCAATATTTTGATTAAACCTCACTGGGCTCCCGGGTTATAATTATTGGTAACGAATATTCAGGTGAATAATTTTAATGTATCTTGGTAGCAGATTCTTATCGATGTCACCGCATAATATAAGCCAAAGTAGCGTCAAACGAGAAGTGAAGAAAGAAGGGGTACCACAACGCAGAGTTCGCACACTCAAGGTGATCAAGTCACATCTAAAATTGACGTAGTGATTTCGCTAACCAAGGAATAAGATTTTGATAAAAGTAATAAAAGTAGCAACATGATCTTATCCACATTTACATATAAACAATGTTTTAAATGTAGACGGTACATACAAATACGTTGACAGACTAGATAAACATATATACAAGTGTAAAAGGTTTGATGGGTTCAGGTACTTATGCATAAAGTATTTAAAATGTAAGTGGGGTATAATACAACATGAATCATCGAAAACGAACACATTTACATTAGAGGTAGAGAATAGTACCTCGATTGTGTCTTGAATGAGTTTCGGATCGTTGTCAATAAAAAAAAATGTTAATAGTGGGTAGTTCCAGTATAAGTCAAAATGGGTTTTAAGTCCCAATTATCTGGGTGACCCATTTCCTTACTCTATTAGTAAGTGCAGGAGGGTTGCACCACACACAATTTTACACAAAAACAAATATATGGACAAGACATCATACTCAAAGACCACAAACATAAACAAATCAAAGAGAGTGAATGGATCCGGGGACTAGCCGTAAGCGTCCACTGCGCTGTACAGTCCCGGGCCTGTGGTGACACAGACTTCACTCATATTTGAGAGCAACTGGGAATGCAACCCAAAGAAATAATTATATTATAGTGTCAGCATGAGTCATGATCTATTATATGTTGCAAGAATTACGAATGCAAGCATATTGTTGTATAAATTCCGCTACACAAGTAACCACATAGTTAAATGTATCAGAAGTAGGCCTAGTTCAGAACTAAATCAATAAAAGGATTGAAGTATATAAATGCATTTAGGACAAACATTGCAACCGTCACAGAAACAAAAACACAACTGAATACAAAGAAGCAAAGGAATAGACTATCTAGGGAGACAGCCGTCTGCTGACTGAGTGGTGTGACGTGAATCTGCCGTAATAGTTGTTATGACGTCGTAGTTTAGAAGGTGCAATTTCCCGATAAAAGGGCGATAATCTAGATAAAATTACGTTAAAATATAAAAACTATTAGTTTCAAAGACCATGCAATTGTACAAACCATAGTATAATTATTATATAATGTGATGTCCCACGTAAGAAATGCAAAACAGGAATGCTAAAGAAATCGTGCAAAACAGGAATGCTAAAGAAATCGTAAGTTATTAGTGTATTCATAAAGGCCTAAAAATAAGGGCGATAATCCAGATAGGACTAGACATCTAGAAGCAATTTATATAGAATCATTATCCAATATGTAGTCAGTAATATCGTTATAAGAAATGTAAAACTTATTATGTTGAAGAAATGGAAGTTTTGAAATTTCTTTCAAAATGCGTAATTGTGTACCACCTTTGGCCGTGCACTTAAAATTAAGAGTTTTTATTCGGGAAAGAAATAGTTCTTTATTGTTGCATATTTTTAAAAATCGTAATGCCTGTGAATAGAAAACATTGTATAGAGTCGTATCTGGTATGTTGCTATGAGCTGACGAGTATTTTACTTCTTCAAAACCAAATTTGTCCGTTTTATCGAATATACCGACATTAAATTTGTTATTAATTATATTGATGTCCAAGTCAAGGACAGATGCATTTATAGTGCCCGAATTTTCTTTATTTAATGTAAGTTCAGGAGGATATATTTCATCTTTGTATTTATTGAAATTACCATTATCATTGATTGGTGTTATGTCATCAATGTAACGGAAGGTATAATTTAGACTTTTTGCTACCTTGTAATCTGTTTTTCTTTTATGGTCTTCAAAGTCGAATTCGTATTTATATAAATGTGCATTTGCCATAAATGGGGCGGGGTCAGTTCCCATTGGTAAACCAATAGTTTGTTGTATTATCTGATCCCCAACCTCAAATATGGCATTGTCAATGAGAAAATGTATAATATTTTGAAATTTTTCTTTTATCGAAAACTACAGTATTGGCATTCCGCCGTTTTATGATCCATCTTGCATCTTGTGAGTAGATGGCCATCAGATTTCTGCCTTTTCCAAAAGCACCATTAAAGGCCTTATCCACGAACCAATCCAAATTCTTTTTAAGGTCTGCATGTTGTAGCATAGTATATAAAGTAGAAAAGTCGAAAGTTTCTATTGATTTTGCATTGTCTTTTTGATTGATTTTATCTAAAGTGTCTACTATTGGTTTATTTTTATCAATTATGAAAAAGCTATTAATCCCAGTATAATTGCGAAGTGTTTTGCACCAAATGGCATGTTAGGCCTGGCATAATTTAAGTCCTTTCGTAATAGTCACTGCTAGAGGTTTTGTCTGGCAGATGCTGGAGGAAATTATGTATTTGAATTTTACTGGATTTTTATGAAATTTCGGTATAGAATAAATATATGGAAGGGCATCTACTTTTACATTGTCTTTTATATCATTACTCCTGTTAAACGAATATTGATTTTGTAAAATATCTAGTTTAGATAATTCCGTAATACATTTATAAGTGTTATTATTGGTGTTAGGCCAAAGTCCAACTTCGGTAAGGATATTTTTAATATAGTACTTTTTACAGATAAAGGCAATGTTATTGCTGGCCTTATCGACAGGTGTTAGAACAAATTTCTCTTGAAGAGCAGAAAGGCATTCAGCTGCAGATGCATTTTTTAGGACTTCGGGTGGTGGATGTCTTGGTTTGTTTTTAATATGTTTGATTCTCTTTGATAAGAGGTCAAAAAGATTCTATTGGTGCACGAAATTTATCTGACCAAGCTACTATGCATTTCCGGATTTCTGATTTTAGATTATTATGTAATTTTTTGAAGTTAGTTTTATTAGGTTGTTCTCGAAATTGTGGTCCAAAGCGAAATAGTTTTTTAAGATTATTGTCTTCAACAATATCGAAGTTTCCAGTCAGTACATGGTCGTGAAATTTATCTTTAAAAGGAGAGTTATGACATTGACATGTTGTATTGTCGTAACTGTTAATAAATTCTTGAACGTTAAGGTTTGCTATAGTTTCATGGTAGTTAAATATTTTATTACGAATTGGAGGTAAAAATTTGTATACGACTGTAGGTGAAATTTTAGGAATAGTATCTGGTATAGATTTGATTACAGATCTATCTTGGAAAATTCTATTCAGTCCAATATCTTGTATATGGTTATCTGTAAAAAGTATTTTACATAAAATCTCGGGTTTTTTTCTTATGTACTTTATTTTGCTGTGCTGAATGTTTAGGTGAAAATTTATGTCACCTTAAGGTCTTTACAACAAAACATGTACTATGACTAAGGTATGTGTGTATTGGTATATGAGTATTATAACCAGGGACATATGTATTATGACAATACTAGTTATATTTGGCGTACATGTAATAATAGTAATTTTAGGTATATTGGAAAGCGTACCTTATAGTAGTGTTAGGTATATAGGGATACATACCTTATTGTAGTGGTAAGTATGCAGAGATACATGTATAAGTAGTGGTAGGTATGTAGGGAAACATGTAAACTAGTCATTGTAGGTAAGTAGGGATACGTTTATACACGTATACTAGTAATGGTAGTAGCTAGGGATTCATGCATTAAAGTAATGGTAGGTATGTAGGGATACATGTATACTAGTAGAGGTAGGTATGAAGGGATACATTTATACTTGTAGTCTTGGGTAGAGATACATTTATACATACATCATAGTTGTGATAGGTATGTAGTGATACATACATCATAGTAATAATAAGTATGAAGGAATACTATATGCTAGTAATAGTAGGTATGTAGGGATACAAGTAGAATTTTGCCAGCGTTACATATAAACCACCTACGACCATATGTTATATTAATAAATTTAAAATATATTATATTATATTAGTTAAAGATACATTATGAGTTAGCAGTTCTCACTATAAAAGTTAAAATTAGGTTGCCAGGCAACGAAACATACACAGCAGCTAAATCGTGTTGTCGCATATTAAGGAATTATCAGAAAATCATTAGAATTTGTTTTGTTTTTATAATCAAACGTTTTTTTAAATCTGGTAATAATCGTGACCTCCACAGGGACCACAAGCTAATAAACACGATTTTATCGTACAATTAGGGGCCATAATTCAGGAAGTTACGATCAAATATGCAATGGAACCAGAATCTTTAGTTTATAAACATGTATTTCAAGTTTCATCAAATTGAATTAAAACTGTGACCTCTAAAGGGTCAACAACCTTGATATAACATACTTTCAAACTATTCACGTACAAACGGCGGCCATTTTGTCAGTCAATTTTGGTCCGATTTTCACGAAATTCTACCTCATTCTTCATTACCATATAACGGTGATATAATCAAACGGTTTTTAAAATCAGATAATAATTTTGACCTCCAGAGGGACCACAAGCTAAAAAGGGAGATTTTTCGGACAATCAGGGGCCAAAATTCAGGAAGTTACGATCCAATGGGTGCAAATATTGAAATGAACCAAGATCTTTGGATTATACAAACGGCGGCCATTTTGTTCATCAGTTTTGGTCCGATATTCATGAAATTCAAACGCAACATTCATTGCAGTGTAACGGTGATATAATCAAACGTTTTTTTTAAATCGGGTAATAATTTTGACTTCCAGAGGGACCACAAGCTAATAAAGGCAATTTTTCGCACAATCAGGGGCCATAATTTAGGAAGTTACTATCCGATATGCGCAAATATCGAATCGAACCAAGATCTTTGGGTTATAAACAAACATGTCAAGTTTCATCAAAATCGAATTAAAATTGTGACCTCTACTGGGTCAACAACCTTTGTAAAACATATTTTCACACTATTCGCGTACAAACGGCAGCCATTTTGTCCGTCAATTTTGGTCTGATTTTCACGAAATTCGAACTCAACCTTCATTACCATGTAACGGTGATATAATCAAATGTTTTTTTAAATCGGATAATAATATTGACCTCCAGAGGAACCACAAGCTAAAAAGGGCGATTTTTCGGACAATCAGGGGCCATAACGGCGGCCATTTTATCCGTCAACTCTGGTCCGATTTACATGAAATTCAAATTCTCTCTTCATTACCATGAAACCGTGATATAGTCAAATGTTTTTTAAATCGGATAATATTTTGACTTCCAGAGGGACCAGAAGCTAACAAAAGCGATTTTTTGGACAATCAGGGGACATAATTCAGGAAGTTATGATCTGATGGGCGCAAATATCGAAAGGAACCAAGATCTTTGGGTTATAAACATACATATCAACTTTCATCAAAATCAGTTCAAAATTGTGACCTCATATAGGGTCCACAACCTTGACATAACATATTTTCACACTATTCGTGTACAAACGGCGGCCATTTTGTCCTTCAATTCTATCTGATTTTCACGAAATTCTAATTCTCTCTTCATTACCAGCAACAGTGATTATATTCAAACGGTTTTTCAAATCGGATAACAATTTTGACTTCCAGAGGGACCACAAGCTAACAAAAGCGATTTTTTGGACAATCAGGGGACATAATTCAGGAAGATATGATCTGATGGGCGCAAATATCGAAAGGAACCAAGATCTTTGGGTTATAAACATACATGTCAAGTTTCATCAAAATCGGTTCAAAATTGTGACCTCATATAGGGTCCACAACCTTCGCCAGTATGCTTGTTAATCATACGTGTTTATTATGTCCATTATATGTTTCCATACTAATGTTGAACTGTAACCTGGCCTTCACCTTTGGTTGGGCCTCGTTATTGAGTCGTACCCGCTGGATGTCCGGCATGTTCTTTAATAAAACAACTACAACTTGACCTGCACAATCTAGTCGTCTGATTATTCCTGATCTTACTGACGTGGTGGCTAAAGCTGGGATTTTTCATCGAACCTACAGTCAGCGGAAACAACCAACAGTTTCAGAGTCAACTCAGTTACACGTAATGCTTGAAATTTTCCAAAACAGACACGCCAAAAGCGAGCGTGGTACACTCAACTTTCAAACCATAAGAAGCACGGTCATTTTGTTACTCATCAAGTAACAGGGCACCGAAACAATGGTCCCTTACTGAGCATGAGTCATTGACATCATACGAAGCATGGCAGTCTAATATACTATACATTTTGACTCTCGATCAAAATTTCACTAGTTTCCTTGCCACCGACGCCACTTGGTTAAAGAAATCCTCTGTCAACCCTAATCAGGGATTTGTTAACGATGATGAGACCGTTCCCGCTGCCATCTGTCGAACTGCTCAACAAAAAAGTCAAATGCTCGACCTTATGCTCGGACAAATTGCAAATTATGCTCCAGTAATTTCTAGAAACACCATAGTTCGATCCTCAACCTCTGTTTCGAGCATATGGTATGCCTTGAGATTACACTATGGCTTTCAAACAACTGGAGGACACTTTCTAGAGTTTGCCGACATCAAGCTTAAACCAGAAGAGCGCCCTGAAACTCTCTTTCAGAGGCTTACGTCCTTTATAGAAGACAATCTTGTCAAGCTAAATGGAGGTCTGACCCACCATTCCGAACAAATCCGGTCGGACGAAAAAGTATCTCCTACATTAGAAAACCTCATCGTCTTATTTTGGCTTAGTCTGCTTCATGAGGGCCTCCCTAAACTTGTCCGCCAAAGGTAGGTACTGAGCTCCGTCATCGCACACTGGCTTCAATCAAACCAGAAATCTCCCAGGCCTTACCCTCTCTCATGGACGAACTTTCCTCAACAGACGAAATGAGAATAATGCGTTCTTCTTCCAACCACAACCCCGGAAACTTTAAGCCTACACCCAGTCGTCGTTCCAATACTAGACAGAAGGGTTCTCACCAAATATGCCCTATTTGCCAACAAGCAGGTCGATCTGATTATCGACATTATCTAAGCGAGTGCGAATACTTACCTGACGCAGATCGCCAATTTTTGTCAAAAGCCAGAATTGTCCTACTAGTCCTAGGTATCGAAGACGACGATGACTTAGAAACTGTAGAAGACACCCCACAACAATTAGACCTTAAAGCCCGTCAAGTCTCAAGGCGAGTTACTCCTCGTCAGTCACCTTATTTTTCTACATTTTATCAGCACCACACCCTGCGCCTCACACTTGATACCGGTGCTGAAACAAACATGATACGTGCATCTGTGGTGTCTTCTATCAATGCCAAAGTGTCTCCTAGCACACAGAATGCTTTTCAAGCTGATGGTCTCACCCCTCTAACAGTTGTTGGCGAAACTCACCTATCATTATCCAGAGATGGTATAACCCTTCAGCTAGACGCCCTAGTGGTTGAAGAGTTTGATGTTGATGTCCTTGCTGGAACCCCTTTTATGACTCTTAATGATGTATCTGTACGTCCTGCCAAGAACCAAATCACCATCGGTCCCTCACATAAAATCACGTATGGCATTGGTCAATTAACACAAAGCTCCACCGCTCACGTGGGCCTCCTTCGTGCCCCAAACACTAGTACGACTATCTGGCCTGGTGAGCACATAGAAGTTTCAATTCCTACCGAAATAAAGTCAGCCCACGTTGCAGTTGAGCCACGCCCTGATCTACTATCAATAGACCCCACCTTAATGTGGCCTATCACAGCAATCCTGGAACCCGTCGACAGCAGGATCCGTCTCATCAATCCTTATGACCAACCCATCACTTTGAAACGCCATCAACACTTTGGTCATGTCACACCTACCATTAGCCCTCCCCCATCCCCACTGCTACCCACAACCACTCCTCAGGCCATCACAAAATCAACGACCCCTTATTCTGCATCGATTATGGTTGATCCAGACAACATCCTAAATACTCACCTCACACACGACCAATCCCACAGCCTGTTTGATCACGTGTTTGATCCTACCATTTCTCATTACAATGGTCATTTCGGAAAACTCGAAGCTACTGTACTCCCCCCTCACAGGAAAGGTAGAATGCCCCAATATGTTCGTAATAAGATGTCTGAACTTCAAGCCAAGTTTGATGAACTAGAGGCCCTCGGTGTAATCAAAAAGCCCGAGGAACTTGGAGTCGTTGTTGAATATCTCAACCCATCATTTTTGATCAAGAAACCTGACGGTGATTTCCGACTAGTAACCGCATTCAGCGAAGTCGGACAGTACAGCAAACCGCAACCCTCCCTGATGCCGGATGTTGAAAGTACCCTACATACCATTGCCCAGTGGAACTACATCATCAAAACAGACCTTACCAAGGCGTTCTATCAGATTCCCTTATCGCAGTCCTCGCTAAAGTATTGTGGTGTGGCCACCCCTTTCAAGGGTGTACGAGTGTATTGCCGTTCTGCCATGGGCATGCCCGGATCAGAAACTGCCTTGGAAGAACTAATGTCACGTGTGTTGGGTGACCTCCTAGCAGAAGGTGTTGTAGCCAAATTAGCGGCCGACCTGTACTGTGGTGGTTCAACCCCAACTGAACTAATTGCTACATGGAAGCGGGTATTACAGCTCTTAGACAAAGGTAACCTGAAACTTTCACCTAAGAAGACAGTTATTTGCCCCCAGTCCACAACCATACTAGGATGGATATGGTCTAATGGAACCATCCGTGCAACTCCCCACAAAATTTCTACCCTCAGCACATGTGAACATCCCACAAACGTAAAGGCTATGCGCTCATTCATTGGTGCGTACAAGATTCTTGCCAGGGTTATCAAGGATTGTGCCAGCTACCTTACGCCACTGGAGGACTACATCGCTGGTAAAGATTCAAAAGACAAGATAGCTTGGAATGACGACTTGTCAGCTGCCTTTAGAACAGCCCAACAAGGCCTTCACACCAGTAACCACATCACCCTTCCACGTTATGATGACAAGCTGTGGATTATCACTGACGGCTCAGCAAAGTTATCTGGCCTCGGAGCTACCCTTTATGTCTCCCGGAACGGCTCCTTACTCCTGGCAGGTTTTTTCAGTGCCAAGTTGAAACATCATCAAACCACCTGGATACCTTGTGAAATCGAGGCTTTGTCCATTTCTGCTTCAATTAAACACTACGCCCCTTATATTCTCCAGTCCAAACACCGCACATCCGTTCTGACTGACAGTAAACCATGTGTCCAAGCCTATGCCAAGCTTTGTAGAGGAGAATTTTCAGCCAGCTCCAGAGTAACCACCTTCTTATCGATTGTAAGCCGCTACCAGATTACTGTCAATCATCTTGCAGGGTCAGTAAACATGCCTTCAGACTTTTCCAGTCGTAATGCCCCAGATTGTGTCCATCCTAATTGTCAACTGTGTAACTTTCTACAGTCATGTGAAACCAGCGTAGTTTGTTCGATATCAGCAGATGACGTCTTACATGGATCTACCAGAATGCCATATACTACCCCATCAATTTCATGGTTACAATTTCAACAGGAATGTCCTGATCTACGACGAGTCCATGCTCACCTCACCCAGGGAACCCGCCCATCCAAGAGGTTAACTAACATCCCCGACGTCAAAAGATACCTACGTGTGGCAACAATTAGCTCATCTGGTCTTCTAATCGTTAAACATCAAGACCCCCTATCACCCATCTGGAACTGTACTATAATTCCTCGACCAGTCCTCCATGGATTCCTAGTATCTCTCCACATTAGATTCAACCACCCATCGAAGCATCAGCTGAAACTACTCTTTAATCGCCACTTTTATGCTTTAGATCTCGACAGAGCCATTAACGAAACAGTCGATGGATGTCACCCGTGTGTGTCCCTAACGAAAATCCCTAAAACACGCAAAGAGCAGTCTACCTCAGATACCCCTCCTCAACGGCTCGGAATAACATTTGCAGCAGACGTAATGAAACGGAATAAACAACTTATCCTCGTCTTACGTGAAACAGTATCCTCATTCACTACAACTTGTGAAGTACCTGATGAACGCAAGAGCACTCTATGTACAGCCCTTCTCCAGTTATGTCTCCCCATGGTTCCCCTTAATGCCCTTGTTACCATCCAGGTTGATCCCGCTCCTGCCTTCACTGGACTTCAGAATGATGAAACCCTCCAACAGCACAACATATCCCTCGACATCGGCCGCCCCAAGAATGTCAACAAAAACCCTGTGGCTGAACGCGCCATTCTGGAACTCATTGACGAACTTCTCCGACTGAAACCGGAGGGGGGTGTTATTACTCCTCTTGAACTTACAGTAGCAACTGCCCATCTTAACACCAAGATTCGCTCAAGAGGATTATCATCTCGAGAAATGTGGACCCAACGCGATCAGTATACCAATCTCCAAATTGAGACGTCAGACGACAAATTAATATCTGACCAGTTCGAGCAGCGGATTACCAATCATCCGTACAGTGAAAGATCTAAGAATCCGGGTAGGCCTCATCCGCCTGCTTGCCCTGTTGAAGCGGGTGACCTCGTCTACTTAACCTGTGATGGCAACAAGTACAACGCACGTGATCGTTACTTTGTACTCTCCGTTGATGGTCAATGGTGTACTCTTAGAAAGTTTGCCGGATCCCAGTTCCGTTCCAAGGAATACCAAGTAAAGGTTACAGAATGTTACAAGGTCCCTCCATCATCCCCTCCCCCCTCTTCCAGCCTTCTAGACACAGACAGCGATACCGACGATTCCTTGACTGCTACACCTATGCAGTCACCTACTAGTAGACCACCTCTAGTCCAGGCTCCTGTGGATACACAACAGCCTAAACCCCTAATGTTCAACCTTCCTTTGCCTGCACCACCTCCGTTGGAAATACCCCCGGAATTGATTCTCCCCGACCCGTCAATCCATCCTGATACGCCTGGTTCCAGTCCTCCCTCGCACAAGCCTGGCCCTGTCAACAATCAAGATGTACCCCAGAATCAGAATTGTTCAAACAGACGTCCAGTGAGAAATCGCCGTCCACCAACTTATCTGAGAGAATACGATACTACTACGAAATGCTGATGTAATCATCATTTATTATACATGAACAGTTACAGTGTTATAAACTTTTATTTTCCACGAAAGAAAAAGTGGTCGCGCCAGTATGCTTGTTAATCATACGTGTTTATTATGTCCATTATGTGTTTCCATACCAATGTTGAACTGTAACCTGGCCTTCACCTTTGGTTGGGCCTCGTTATCGAGTCGTACCCGCTGGATGTCCGGCATGTTCTTTAATAAAACAACTACAACTTGACCTGCACAATTGAGTCGTCTGATTATTCCTGATCTTACTGACGCTTGATATAACATATTTTCACACAATTCGTGTACAAACGGCGGCCATTTTGTCCTTCAATTCTATCTGATTTTCACGAAATTCTAACTCTCTCTTCAGTGATATATTCAAACGGTTTTTCAAATCGGATAACAATTTTGACCTCCAGAGGAACCAAAAGCTAACAAAAGCGATTTTTCAGACAATCAGGGGCCATAATTCAGGAAGTTATGATCTGATGGGCGCAAATATTGAAAGGAACCAAGATCTTTGGGTTATAAACATATCAAGTTTCATCAAAATCATTTCAAAATTGTAACCTCTGTAAGGTCCACAACCTTGATATAACATATTTTCACACTATTCGCGTACAAACGGCGGCCATTTTGTCCGTCAATTTTGGTCCGATTTATTTGAACTCAACCTTCATAACCATGGAATGGTGATATAATCAAACGTTTTTTTTTAAATCGGATAACAATTTTGACCTTCAGAGGGACCACAAGCTAAAAAAGGCGATTTTTCGGACAATCAGGGGCCATAATTCAGGAAGTTACGAGAAACCAAGGAACCAAGATCTTTGGGTTATAAACATGCATTTCAAGATTCATCCAAATCGGTTCAAAATTGTGACCTCTACACTGTTCACAAGCTAAAAAACGTGATTTTTCGTACAATCAGGGGCCATAACCCATGAAGTTACAGTCCGATACATGCCAATATCGAAAGGAACCGAGATCCTAGGGTGATAAACCTATATTTTAAGTTTCGTTGAAATCGGATAAAAATTGTTACCTGTAGACTGTTCACAAACAATTGTGGACGGACGGACGGACGAACAGGGGCGACGACAATATACGTCCACATGAAAATGTGGGCGTATAAAAACTGCATAATGTAAAGGCAATTTGATGAAATTTTCAGTCAAATTGATCCACTATGAACCAAGAACTAAGCAGATGAAAGTTGCACTTAGCCTCGATCATCATTACTGAAGTTGGTAAGACAAAACTAATAGCCTCAATTATCCATTTAATCTTTAATCACGAAGGAAAGTTTTGAGTGTTAATCTGATTATAATTCAACAAATATCACAGGCTAGCCTTGACATCGAGAGGTGGTTATGGTCTGGATAAGTTATTTAATGACTAATTAATAGTTTTTATAACATTTCATACCTAAAGAAAGACCTACAATAGGAAGATTTTGCTCTTGCATAATGTATGTTTAATTAAAATACTTATGTTATATAAGTAAATTAAAATATAGGTTATATTAGTAAATTTAAATATATATTATATAAGTGAATTAAAACATATGCTATATATAAATGTTATATCAGTACATTAAATAAATGTTATATTAGTTAATTAAAATATATTAAATGTTATATTATATCTGTAAATTAAAATATATATTATATTAGTAAATCAAAATATATATTATATTAGTAAATTAAATAAAATTTTATATTGTTAAATGTTATAAAATTAAATAAATGTTATATTAGTAAATTAAAATATATGTTACATAAGAAAATTAAAATATACGTTATATTGGTAATAAAGGTAAATTAAAATGTATATTATATTTGTAAATTAAAATATATATTATATTAGTAAATCAAATAAATGTTGTATTAGTAAATCAAAATATACGTCATATTGGTAAATGTTATATTAGAAAATTAAAATAAATAGGTCATTAGATAAAATTACATAGGAACATAAATACATGTGATATCAGTAACCCCATTATTCATTTCTAGAAATTTATATATTTTAATTAAATTACAATTTTAGGCAGCCAAGTCAAAAAGTATAGAAAGTATGCGAAAAGCTGCTAAACAAGAACGACTATTCAATGCAGAGTTTCCAAGGATTGAGTCTTCATCTGCTGCTGGTAATTCAACTAATTTGTCTGCTAGAGTTTTATTACATCGATACCTGCCAGTTCTACAATGTAATCCACTAAAAACATCAGGTGATAAAAATTGCCTATTCAACGCTGTTTCCATACTTTTACAAGGAGATGAAAAACTATCTGTAGCATTAAGATACTTGTCATGTCTTACATTAATTGAAAACAAACAGTTCTATAAGAAACATAGAATTTTCAAAGCTGCACAGTCTGTCACCAACCTTTTCAACTGCCGTAATGTGCAAATATAGGACATTTTTTTTCTATGTGGACAATTATTGCTTTATGTAACCTGGTATCCAGACCAATTAAAATTATCTATCCACCATAATGAACCTCGGGATTTTGCGCAAAAGCATTTAAATTGCACTTTCGGTCAACTTGTCAGGTAGAAGAAGATGTTCACGAACTAACTATATTGTGCTGTGGGATCGATTGTCTACTGAAAAAAAATTAATGGTATTCTGTTAACCATTTTGTAGCTGTGGCGCGTGCAGCTGCCATTACGATCTCTTTGAAAAGGCACAACACTTTTGAACATTGACGAATGGATAAAACCGGAGAAAGTCTCGTCTCCTTTTCACTTCAGTACCTCTGGCTCTTTCGAAGCAATGGCAAGTGAGAATATAGTAAAGACCAAGAAAAGACCCAGGAAACAATTACAGACACTACCAACAGGGGCAAGTTCTAACGATTTCAGTTTATCAGCCGATGAATTTGCATGCAGTTCACCCATCCCACAGAACTACTCTTCATTCGAAAACGTTTCTGGCAAGAGACATCACCACATTGCGAGACAGAAAAGGCTCAGAAGACACTCACCACCCCGACCATTTTTTGAAAACTTGTCTGTGTATTCTACACCATCCGATTTATTCCTGGCGGGGAAAAGTATCACCGAATAGTGATACCTGTAGATTCTAAACACGTATGGTTACTCTTTAAGTCATAAAAACATGACATGCAAACATGTAAATTTATAAGTATATTTAGAGTTAGTTCCCTTGGGAAAAGTTTCCATTTGCAAGAAAATGCGATGGTAATTTTTGTTGTAAAAGTTGTTTTATTTAAGTGTTAAACGAGGACAAACGTGTCTAAATCACTAATGTCAGTCATGTAAAGTCTTTAAAGTCATCAGTCATTAATGTCAAGTCATTAAAGTCATCAGTCACTAATGTTACGGCAGTAAAGTCATTGATTAACGTTACCGCAGTCAATAAAGTCAACAATGTCATGTCTCTAGTCTACAAACATTGATGTCATTATGCCATTATGTAATCTACTACTCAACTTATGATGTTTTGTATAAAGACAATGCTAAGATGATGTACTTTATGTTTATTGTTTTAAAGAGACAACTTGTAGTGCATTTAGATGTTTTGAATCGTTTACTTATTGTCCCGTAGGGCCACTCCCTTTGAAGTCATGATGCGGAATTGGCCACTACATAATTTAGACACGTCTTCGCCTGAAATAAAATGAATCCTGAATCTCAAGATCAAAGTGATATGGAACCTCAGTCTTTAATTGGTGGAACCGATGAATCAACGGAACAAGTGCCGGTTGGTACCATTGAAGGTGAAGTGGTGATTGGAGAACAAATTCCTGTTCCTGCTACTGATGATAATGATGAAAGTCAGCGTCACGCGCCAACTATGACAGAACGTGACGTAGTAGATGAATCGAGGGTATTGTTGAATCCATCTGATGACTTGGTTATTACTCCAGAGGATTCAATAAGTCAGCTCAGCCTACACACTAGATCTAAAGCCAGTAGTAGAGCATCGTCAGGAAGAAGTAGTTCATATAAGAGTTCTATTCAAGATAAACTGGTTAAAGAACTTGCTAAAAGGAAAGCTTTAGAAGCGAAAATGGAACTTTTACGTGAAGAACAATCACTTGAAGAAAGAAAACGACGTTTCAGAATTCAAAGGGATGAAGAAGAATTTAAATTAAAGAAGGCAGAAGAGATGTTAAAAGTTAAAACTAAATTAGCACAAGTAGCAGCTAAAGAGAAAGTTTATGCTGAATATGCTGGTAAAGTTAGAAAAGAAAAACTACTGTCAACCCCATCGTTGAATCCTAGTGCGAAGGCATGGCACCCTTATAATGATGATCAGCGACGTGATGTGCATGAAGGAAATATGCATAATGAAGCGGTACCAATAAATCAACCAGTGACTCAAACAAAATTGTTAAATGAAGAAAATGATTTGACACTTAGGCAAATGATGTATGTCCAAGAACGACAGATGAAGTGCATGGAGAATATGATAAAGCAGCAGACCCAAAGCACCTTGTCGTTGACTATGCCTAAAACAGAAATGCCTATATTCAATGGCGAAGCGACAGAGTATTGCAACTTCATTAGAGCCTTTAAAAATCTAATAGAAGAGAAGACCACAGACAGTAGTTCACGATTGTATTTCTTAATAGAGTATACATCTGGTGATGTCCAGGAACTGATGAAGAGCTGTTTAGGTATGAATTCTGAAAACAGTTATAGAGAAGCTTTAACACTCTTGAAGAAGAGATATGGTAATAACTACAGAATCGCAACAGCTTATGCGGAAAAGGCTACGAATGGTCCTCAACTTAAGTCAGAAGATGGTAAAGGTTTACAGAAGTTTTCTGTTCTTTTAACGAGCTGCAAAAATGCGCTTCATGAAATTGGTTATCTCAGCAAGATAGAAAACCCTGAGAGCTTGAAGAAGATTATGTCTAGGTTACCGTTTGACTTGGAGGAATTGAGCAGATTATATAACAGAAAATGAAGAGCGTGAAATTACATTTGATGACATTGCCACGTTTGTTGAAAAAGAAGCAAGGGTAGCAACTCACCCAGTGTTTGGTAATTTGTCTTCACCTATGGAAAAACATTTTGTAAAACATAATACCAATTTCAAGGGAGGTAAATCTCATGTTCCAGTTAGAGCTAACTTCTGTACCCAAGCAAACGAAACTGGTAAAGATAACCTGACTGCAACCCCTCCAGCTAACGTCCGTGTAAATCAAATAGAAGACACGAAACTTAATTCACTAAAATAATGCCCCTTGTGTAACAGTAATCACAAGCTTAGTGAATGCACCAAATTTAAAGAAATGAAGATAGACGATAGAAGACAGTTCACTTTGGAGAATCGGATCTGCTTCAGATGCCTAAACGTTAATCATCGGGCAAGGTTTTGTAGACAGAATATTTTATGTGAAATATGTAAAGCTAAGCATTCAACGCTTCTCCATATACCAAGTAGGATAAACAGTGCCTTTGTCGATGAATCGTCAAAGAAGAATGATGTTAAGCTTCCCATTAGGCCTGTAATGATGATGTCCAAAGGAAGTCCTGCCTTTGAGATAACCTATGCCTTGCTAGATAGTGGGTCAAATGGAACATTCTGTACTGATAGAATTGCTGATAGTTTGGGAATTAATTCTGCAAAGACTAAATTGACCTTAACAACAATGGGTAAAGAGAATATGGAGGTAGAGAGTAGAATTATTAATAGCTTAATAGTATATAGCTTGGACGGCGAACACTGTATAGAACTGTCGAACGTCTACACAAGGCCCACCCTGCCTGTTAGCACTGATGATATACCAAAACAGGAAGAAATCGATAGATGGCCTTACCTTAGGAACGTTAAAATTCCCAAAATAGATTCAGATATTGATTTGCTTATTGGCAATGACCACAACTTAGCTTTAGAACCCAAGGAAGTGATCCCATCGAAAGACGGTGGTCCTCATGCAGTGAGAACAATCCTACGATGGGTTATCAGTGGTAAATTGTCGAGAAACAAAGCTGAATGTCCCTCAAGATCAGTTAACCTTATTAAGTCTGATGTAAATCTGAGTAATCAATTTGAGAAGTTTTGTAACCAGGAGTTCAGTGATTCTTTGGTGGACACTAAAGTTGAGATGTCACAAGAAGATGTTAAAGCCCTTGCTATATTTGAACACTCAATCGAGTTTAAAGAAGGGCATTATGAAGTAGCTTTGTCATGGCGCAACAAACCACCATGTTTACAGAACAGCAAGTCAATGGCTACCCATCGCCTGCACTTACTAAGAAAAGGATTTTTGAATGATGATGAACTGTTTAAAAAATACTCCACGTTAATTGAAAGTCTCATTGAAAATGATTATGCGGAACCCGTGCCTAAGGATGAGCTAGATAGAGAAGATGGCATGGTCTGGTGTCTTCCGCATCACCCAGTACTTCACCCAAAGAAACCCGATAAGGTACCAGTCGTTTTTGACTGCGCAGCGAAGTACCACGGTAGATCTCTCAATGATAACCTGATGCAAGGTCCCAACTTGGCAAATTCGTTATTTGGAGTACTAACGAGATTCAGACAGGACCGTGTAGCTCTCATCGGTGATATAGAAGCGATGTTTCATCAAGTTCGTGTAAAGCCAATCGAACGACATGTGTTCAGATTTATGTGGTGGACATCGAATAACTTGAACACCGACCCCGTGGAATACCGAATGAAGGTGCACCTCTTCGGTGCTGTTTCATCGCCAAGTGTATGTAATTATGCTCTCTTGAAGACCGTTGAAGACAACGAAGATGACTTTGATGAAGCTATCATCCATACAGTCCAAAGAAATTTCTATGTTGACGATTGCCTCAAATCAGTTGATTCAGAAACTGCAGCAATTGCTGTTGAAAACTTAACCGCTCTATTGCAACGAGGTGGATTCAATTTAACCAAGTGGATGTCCAATTCGAAGAATGTTTTAGAATCTATACCAGAAGAGAAAAGAGCGTCAATGGTTAAAGATTTAGACCTCGATCGTGAAATGCCAATGATAGACCGAGTTGTCGGTGTCTTGTGGGATATGAAAGGAGATTTCTTCACCTTTAAAGTCGACGTCAAAGATAAACCAGAAACACGAAGGGCTATACTTTCAGTAATGAGCTCAGTTTATGACCCTTTAGGTTTTGTTGCTCCATTAATCCTGATCGCCAAAATGATATTACAAGACCTATGTAGAATACATCTAGGATGGGATGATCCTATGTCTAAAGAACATAATAATACTTGGATGAAATGGCTCGACGACTTGCCTAAGCTGTCATACCTCCAGGTGTATCGTTGTCTGAAGCCTCCTAACTTTGAAATTAAATCTGCCGAGCTCCATCATTTCTCTGACGCATCAGAATCTGGATATGGCGCTGTAAGCTATCTCAGATTAGAAGATGGAGATGGGAACATTCATGTTCTTTTATAACTGGGAAAGCAAGAGTAGCACCTTTAAAGGTAATGACGATACCAAGACTTGAGCCATCGGTGGCAACTATATCTGTCAGACTGAATAAGATGATAATCAAAGAGCTTGAAATTCAAATAGAGAAGTCTACATATTGGACGGACAGCACTTCAGTACTCAAGTACATTTCTAATGTTGACAAGTGTTTCCAGACGTTTGTAGCAAATAGAATTGCTGTTATCTTAGATGAATGAAATGCTAATCAGTGGAAATTTATAGATGGTCGAAGTCAACCATCAGACGAAGCTTCAAGGGGTTTAACTGCTGATGAGTTTTTACGGAACAAACGTTGGTTGTCGGGGCCGGAATTCCTGTGGCGCCCTGAAGGTGAATGGCCCAAACAACAATATAGACAGGAAGTCAGCTGTGATGACCCAGAAGTTAAAGCAGAAAAGAAATCATGTGCAGTTGTTAAGAAAAAAGATGTCATTTTGAAAATATTAGAAAGGTTCTCATGTTGGCATAAAGCAAAGAAAACTGTAGCATGGCTTCTAAGATATAGAGCAAAACTTCTGCAAAATTGTAAGAGAAGAAAACTGGGTGAACGGATTGATCATATGCCTATTAAGAATATTCCACTCCTGTCTGTCGAAGAAATAAGAAATCCCGAAACCGATATCCTGAAGCATACACAGATATACTACTTCGCAGATGAATATAATGAAGCTATTGAAAATGAACTGACGCATAAGAGGATTGGTAAAAGAAGTTCGATATATAAGTTATGATGACCGATGACCTTATAAGAGTCGGTGGTAGGCTTATGCATTCATCTGATACCTTCGAAGCCAAGCACCAGATAATCCTGCCGAAGAAAAGTCATGTGACCGACCTTATCATTCGTCACTTCCATGCGACCTCAGCACACTCAGGTAGATCATATGTGTTATCTGCAATAAGAAGACGATTTTGGCCAATTCATGGTAATGTAGCTGTGCGAAAGGTATTGTCAGATTGTGTTCAGTGTCGTAAACGTCAAGGTCCAGTCGTTAAGCAGAAAATGTCGGACTTACCAAAGGGCCGAGTAACAGCTGACGAACCTCCTTTCACGACTGTTGGAATTGATTGTTTTGGCCCCTTTATGGTGCGAAGAGGACGAAGTGAACTAAAGCGATACGGATGTATATTTACATGCCTTGCTTGTAGAGCAATCCATATTGAAGTCCTCCATTCGATGGATACTGATTCTTTCATAAACTCGCTACGAAGATTTATGGCGAGAAGAGGGGCGCCAGCAGAAATAAGAATCGACAAAGGTTCGAATTTCGTTGGTGGGAACAAAGAACTCAAGTCATCGATAGATGAATGGAATTCAATCCTCCCAGTGGTTCTCATTTCGGAGGTATTTGGGAGCGCTGTATCAGAACAATTAGAAAGGTGTTAAACTCGTTGATGAAAGAACAGACACTAAATGATGAAAGTTTATCCACGTTGTTCTGTGAAGTAGAATCAATTATAAATGGAAGGCCCATTACGCCGGTCTCAGATGATATCAATGACCTGGAAGCCCTTACGCCAAATCACTTGCTGCTGATGAAAGCCAGACCAAGTCAATCTCCTGGCAAGTTCGTGAAACAGGACTGCTATTCGCGTAGAAGATGGCGTCATGTACAATACTTAGCCAACGTTTTTTGGAGGCGTTGGACCCGCGAGTATCTTCCCCAGTTGCAAGAACGACAGAAATGGAATGAAAATCAAATTAATCTGCGTGTAGGAGATATAGTTCTCGTAGTGGATCACGAGCTTCCAAGAAGTTCCTGGCCTTTGGGGCGAATAATTGAAGTTTTTCCTAACGAAGGGGATGGCTGTGTTCGCGTTATAAAGGTCAAGACAAGGATGTCAGTTTTGAAGCGTCCTATAGATAAATGTGTTCTTTTGGAAAGTGTGATCGATTAATATCTTACGAAATATGTGATATTTATCATAAGATGAATCAATATTTGTTATTGAAAGTGTTAAGTTAAGCAAGTTGTGTTATTATTTCAAGTTAATTGTGGAAGTTATACCATATCCAGTGAAAATAAAGAGGATTCTTACTGTGTGAACTTTTATTTTGACATTGACTCTTTCATTCGTTACCGTTGGTTTAGTATTCAGAATCTTGTTGTAATATGTTGTTATTTAAATGTTCCGCTGCACGCTCTCCATTTAACGGGGCCGGATATGTTGATTCTAAATACGTTTGGTTACTCTTTAAGTCATAAAAACATGACATGCAAACATGTAAATTAATAAGTATATTTAGAGTTAGTTCCCTTGGGAAAAGTTTCCATTTGCAAGAAAATGCGATGTTAATTTTTGTTGTAAAAGTTGTTTTATTTAAGAGTTAAACGAGGACAAACATGTCTAAATCACTAATGTCAGTAATGTCAAGTCATTAAAGTCATCAGTCATTAATGTCAAGTCATTAAAGTCATCAGTCACTAATGTTACGGCAGTAAAGTCATTGATTAAAGTTACCATAGTCAATAAAGTCAACAATGTCGCGTCTCTAGTCTACAAACATTGATGTCATTATGCCATTATGTAATCTACTACTCAACTTATGATGTTTTGTATAAAGACAATGCTAAGATGATGTACTTTAAGTTTATTGTATTAAAGAGACAACTTGTAGTGCATTTAGATGTTTTGAATCGTTTACTTATTGTCCCGTAGGGCCACTCCCTTTGAAGTCATGATGCGGAATTGGCCACTACAATACCAATTTTTTAGTCTTTTTTCAAATTTTATTTTAAGAATATACATAATTAATAACTTAACCTTTTATTCATGTATATAAACAATATATTTTAGCAAATATTAAGATTATCAGTTGGTCTTTCCTTACTTTTAATGTCAATATTTTGATTTAAAGTAATTGCCTAAAAGCATGATTGGTGTTGACTGTTTTATATTCTTTGAATGCCAGTAGGCTTATTAAGAGAAACCTTGAGCAAAGATTTATACATTTAAAACAATGCAGTCAGATCAAGTGTCAACGCCTTTACTTTCTTTATGGCTTAAAACGGCAATTTCATATATTTTAGTTATATTTTTTAAAATATATTAAAATAAAGCCCTAAAATAGATTGTATCTATAAACAGTCCTACCTTGTTAAACAATAATTCTATTAATCCTATAATTCATTTTTGCCAGATGAGAAATTGGCAAAAAATATCATTTTCAACTTCAAATTCAAACGTTTGAAGACCGTCTGGGCATGGAGGGGAATGGGAAAACAAGGGAAGTAATTCAAGTAATTGTGTTATTATTTTCTGTGACAGGGATTTTTATGCCTGTGTGGTAGTGTATATTTGTATTTATTGTATATTGAGTATTTGTTGTATTATTGTCCCTTTAATACAATTGTTATTTATAGTATATTTGGTGTTTGTTGTATTGTCCCTTTAGTAGTACATCTTTAAGCTGGTCAGAAGTCTCTCTTCAATAGCAAGTCTAAACTCTACTCACTTTAACTCACTAAAATAACCACATCTCAGCTTCTATTTCAAACCTCACTTACATCTTAACCTTGTTAGAAGAAGGAGCACCTAATTTCACTTGGTAAGTTTTATATTTATTTGACTGACTTTAATATTTTATCTATTTAATATGGAACTATAATTAGTATATATTTTATATAAGAAGTAATTAAGTAAATATTATATTTGAATAACTATTTCTATAAGTATATTTGTGCATTTTTAAAGTATTATACTTAGTTTAATCCATTCATATTGTTAATTTCAGTCCTGTATATTACATGTATATGGTAAAACTCCTCAGTATTGTTACAAACTCCTATTTTATAGGGTATGTATTTGTATGTATATATTATTAAATTAGCTGCAAACTAGGTTGCCATTTTATACATTCCTCTGTTGCAAAACAATGATTTCCCGCCACTATTTTAAATATATGTATATAGTGTAAACTATTACTATTCTTGATTTTTTGTACATTTCTTTATGTATTTCAGAGTTTTTCATATGTATATAATTCACCAATAAAATCTGAACCTACGACCTGGTGTTTGTTCCTTTAAATAGAAACCCTGCTACACCTGTGGAATATTGCCCATGATCATTTAATAGTGAGTTGACAACATTTTGAGCAAAATTCATAGAAATAATTATGTTTCGACTTTCTTAGAAAATATGAAATTTCTGCCTTAAAGCTTATTACCTAATTGTAATGGGGTTCATCTATAACGAATGAGAAACATTAGGTTTCAATGAAGTACATTTTATTATTATCAAAACAAAAGTGCCACCTTCTATCATAAAAGGGATATAACTCTGTTCATACTTATGGAGGCAGACCACCATTAAATTTCACCATCTCTGTACCCACAAATTGTAGTTCATCTATTTATAGCAGTTCTCTTTCTCCCCTTTTGCATGCCCATTTTTGTTGATTTTTTGGCCTAGAATGGACTAAGAGGGTTTGAATTTATATTTTCTGCCAGGTTTTGGTAAATATTCATGATTTTGAGGCGGAAGGATAACGGCGTTATGAGGTTGGCAACGGCGATATGTATAGTCTTCCTCATAGTCTTCAACGCACGGAGGGTCTGGGTCAGTTCTCAATTATTGACGAAAATTACTGGATAAACTACAACATAAAAAAACCAAACTCCCGGTTACGCATGAGCAATGGAACCTTTTGGCTAAAGTCTCGGTAAGTGATAGATATTTTGAAGCTGGGCCGATTTTGATAGATTCTATAAAGCGAGGATAAAATATATCCCACAATTCACTTGGCACATCTATTATTAGAAACAAAAAAGAGACGATACAACAGCATGAATCGCGATTAAGGAGATTGTGAGAACGAGAGAAAATTACCATTTCAATTAAAACCTTTAAAACAAAATTTTAGAGAGTGTCATTGTTGACAAGCGAGATGTTTTGATAGATTCAGTACGTGGTAACTTAAAAGACTGGATAGTCCAGACAGTGACCGACTTTCTGTCAAATTTTGAGGACCCATCCAGACTAATATACGTAGAATATTTGTTTGGACGATAAGAGACTACGATATGTACGGCAACTAGATACATGTTTTGAGTATATTTATTCAAGTTCGTGTATCTCAAAATTTTGGTGGTCAACCTCATAAAAATTTTAGTGCAAAGACATGGCCATTTGTTCCTCTGTCTGTAGTGAAAAGCATTTCGACCAACGAAAATTTGGGGAAAAGTTGGAGGTGGGTAAAGAGTCCAGAATTAACATTGAAGTCAATGGGGAAATTAATGGTGGTCTGCCTCCTGTATATAACTCAGACCACAATAATATGAACAATACTGTTGTAGGACACTACATTCCTTCCTTCTTCTAGATGTGATTGTAACTTAATGAAATAAGAAAATTAACAGATAACACGAATATTTAAATGTATCTAAATACTGGGTAAAATAATATATTTCAAAAGGCGTAATAATTGTTTCGGGAGAGTCATACATTGATGTCCTTTATGGCTGAGTTCGGTTACTCGTTTTTGCAGTGACCGTGGTATAACAACTTTGTAACCTTTCCATACAATGTCATCTAACACACACAGTTCCGAAAATACTTGCGAAAACTGTTTTGTTCTTTGATATTCAGCACACGTTTTCTGACTACCACTTTTGATATATTCTTTCAGTTTACTCATCTTTAACGGTTTCACCATGAACTTGTTTTAACGTTACGGCAGGTGGAACACAATGACGAATTACTGTTTTAACTGCCATTTCGTTGATTTTACCAATTTCTGTATCGGCCTTGTCATGATCATTTGGATGACGACTTAAATAATCTGCGGGTTTGTATTTTAGCTTTTCGTACACCACTGTCTGGTCAAACTGTTGTAAATGCAGTAATCAACGTTCTATCCTGATTTGAGGTCTACTATTTGGATTCTTAAATAATGGCAACAATGGTTGGTGATCAGTTGCAATTTCAAATTTGGAACCAATAACATACATGTAATGTCTTTCGCAGGCCCAACGAACACCAAGAGCTTCCTTCTCAATTTGGGAGTACTGTTGCTCTACTTGGTTAAGGAACGACTTACAATATTGGTCGCCAACTAGAGTCTTGTCCAGATTTTCTCTCGGCTAACATCGCACCTAAACCATTAGGTCCTCCATCGGTGTAAATACGTGTTTTATATTGTTTGTTGTAGTACTGTAGGGTAATGTCTTTTCACAAGGCTGTTCCTAATTTTGCGAATGCTTTTTCCTCGTCGTGTCCCCATTGCCATTTAGCACTTTTCTCTGTCAATTTCGTAAAGAAGCGGTGATTGATGAAAAACCAGGAATAAATCTTGATGAAAATGCGTCCATGCTGACCAGAGATCTAATTTAGTCAACACTTTTCGGGGGTTCTAAATTCTGAATAATGTCTGCTTTTTCTGGATCAGGTTTTACACCATCTTTGAAAATATAAAACCAAAAATTTTTACAGCATCGAGATTGAACTGACATTTGTTCTTGTTAAGTGTCAAACCACAGTCGTTAAATCGTTGAAGCACATTGTTTAAGGCTCTGTTGTGAGACGCTGTGTCTTCACTATAACATAAAATATCGTCATTGATATTAAGGATACCAGGTATATCACCTACAGTTTTCTGCATGATACTATCGAAAATATCTTGTGATGAAATGGATCAGTAGTTGAGAAGTATGAATCTTTTTTTCTCATTTAAACCATAAATTTGGTGATAAGATTCATTCATATCGAGTTTGGAGAAGACTCGTGCACCATTCAGTTTAACAGCGATATCCTCTACTGTTGGCACTTCGATGATAGGACGTTTTACAGCAATATTCACAGGTCTCATATTAGTGCAATAACTTATAGCATCTTTGTTGTGTGGTTTGCAGGCTATTACAGGATTTGTACACCAGGTAATTGGTTCTGTACTAGGTACATCTTCAATAATGTTATTTAGTAAACGTATTTCTTCTGCAAAAGCCTTGTCCTCTAGATTATATGGAACTTTTCGTTGCTTTTGAATAACAGGTTTAACAGTTTTGTCTACAATAAATGAGACTTTATAAAGTTTGTGCTTGCCTAGACCATGAAAAACTTTATCATGTTTAAGCAGGATCTCATCTATGTACTGTTGATTCGCATCTAAGAATTTGACAGTCTGTGTTTTAGTCTTATTATTGATGTGTATGATTGCTAATTTGATCGAGGTTCTCAAGCTTAGTAATGGTCCAGGTTAAGTTGAGCCTTTTACTACTAAAAATTCATCTATCTCAGATTTACCAGTTTCTCTATTTTCAACAACAGTCCTAAAACAACCAATAATAGGAATCTTGAAGTCAGCATAAGACGATAACTTAGCTTTCGTAGGCTTTAGCTTCAGTTTTTGTGAGGCTGGTTGTATTTGTTGGAATCGATCTTCATTGATGAGATTAGCGCTGGAACCAGAATCAGCTTCGCACTGAACCTTGACATTATTGACATTATTTGACCTTAGCTGAATATTCGTTACCACAGTTGATCTTGTTTGTTAATCTAGTTAATATACACAGTCGCATTCATCACTGTCTTCCTCAAATTTGACTTTTCTTGAAGTAGATTGTGAATGGCTGCGATACCTTGATCGGTTTCTGTGGAAACTGTATCTACGATTGCGACTTCTACCTCTGAGGGGAGTTCTAAACCTATTGCGTTGATTAAATTTACAGGAAGGGCAGTCATGGACTTGGTACTTTCTATCATGATTTTCTTCCTTCTTTTCTGGATAATGATTGGAACTTTCTCTTTCCCTGTCATTTTAGGAAACCTTCCCTTGTAGGTAAATGTTCGATTAACATCCCTCTCCCTTTCGCCGTCAATTTCTGAAGTGTGCTAATTAAGTCAGAGTGATAAAACTTAGTGTATAGTTTCATTACATCAATACCTTGAATACGTTAGACAATGAGCATTGTCTGCCATGGATAAGCAGAGCGATGAGCAATTTGATTGGTTGAGAATTTGAAACAAAATAACTCTCCTTCTAATTGGGGCAGAATGTTCAATCTTGGCGAAGGCGTTCATTAGGTCAATGCCATGATGGAGTGCGAAGATGAGCATTGTCTGCTTACTGTAAGCAGAGATAAGCAATCTGATTGGTTGATACTTTGGGGCAAGATAACTTTGGTTATAATGAAGTGAGTGTGACGAAATTCCAAATATAGATTCATTATGTCATAACCATGACTAAGTTTGATGTTGAGAATTTCTGCGTAGACTAAGGAGCAATAAGCAATTTGACTGATCACATTGGAACATAACAACTCTGTTTTTAATTAAGGTAGAATTTGAACCGGTTGAATTGTTTCTCGTTATAACTCGGTGAGTTTTTGGCTGATTTCATTAATTCTTTTTCCTTTTTAAGATTCTTTATATCTAACTCATGAGATGCGACAGAAACTGATCGTGAATATGAAAGCTTTAATATCTGCTTAGCAGATCTAGTTATTTTTTTTGTGTGTGTGTTTCCTGCAAATCGGATTTCTCAGAATCTAAACATAGGATCTTTCTGAAACTTTGACCTACCCCCGACCCCCCCCCCCCTCAAATTGTTTTAAGCATTCGAAATCACCGAATTTTACGAACGAAAAAACTAACAATGCATAGTCGTAACTTTGCTATTTATTGACCTATTTCACTAATTCTTTTCTCTTTGAGTACCTTGTAAAAAAATCATTTTCATCTGCAGTTTCAGATTTTCGAATTTCGAAAAATTCGTCGCTGTGATTTCGTTTAGGAAGTTAAGACCAATATGACAACTTCTTTAATAATTGCACAATTCTCATGAAATTTGGAATGTGAGTAGATTATACCAGTGTGACTTGAAAGGGGTCTTAGAAACTTTCTAACTTATCTCCTCTTTGAGAAATTTAACATCAAAGTTTTCAAAAAATCGACAAAATATAGGTCAAATGCGTACACAAAATATGAAGTCTATCGATCGAACCAGAAGTACCACCATCTTGAAACGTGAACAATCCCTAAGGCTTTTTATACGCCCACATTGAAATGTGGTCGTATATTGTCGTCGCCCCCGTCCGTCCGTCGGTCCGTCCGTCCGGCGTCCACAATTGCTTGTGGACGCTCTACAGGCTAAAGTTAATATCCGATTGACTTTAAATTTATACACAGTGTTTAAGATCATGAGACGAAGAAGCCTATTGTTTTTCAGCGATTTCCGATAATAACTACCAGAGTTATGGCCCTTGATCACTTCAAAAAATCTTGTGGACGCTCTAGAGGCCAAAGTTAATATCCGATTGACTTTAAATTTATACACAGTGTTTAAGGTCATGAGACGAAGAAGCCTATTGATTTTCAGCGATTTCCGATAATTAGTGCCAGAGTTATGGCCCTTGATCACTTAAACAAATCTTGTGGACGCTCTAGAGGCCAAAGTTAATATCCAATTGACTTTAAATTTATACACAGTGTTTATGGTCATGAGACGAAGAAGCCTATTGATTTTCAGTGAGTTCCGATAATTAGTGCCAGAGTTATGGCCCTTGATCACTTCAAAAAAATCTTGTGGACACTCTAGAGGCCAAAGTTAATATCCGATTTACTTTAAATTTATACACAGTGTTTAAGGTCATGAGACGAAGAATCCTATTGATTTTTAGCGATTTCCGATAATTAGTGCCAGAGTTATGGCCCTTGATCACTTAAAAAAATCCTGCGGACGCTCTGGAGGCCAAAGTTAATATCCGATTGACTTTAAATTTATACACAGTGTCTAAGGTCATGAGACGAAGAAGCCTTTTGAATTTCAGCGATTTCTGATAATTACTGCCAGAGTTATGACCCTTGATCACTTCAAAAAATCTTGTGGATGGTCTAGAGGCCAAAGTTAATATCCGATTGACTTCAAATTTATACATAGTGTTTACAGTCATGAGACTAAGTCATCTTTCGATTTTCAGTGATTTTCAATAAATGTTGCCAGAGTTATTGCCCTTGATCACTTCGAAAAAATCCTGTGGAAGTTCTAGAGGCCAATGTTAATATCCGATCGACTTTAAACTAACACACAGTGTTTAGGGTCATGAGACGAAGAAGCCTATTGATTTTCAGAGATTTCAAATAATTATTGCCAGAGTTATCTGCCTTGATAATTTCAAAAAATCTTGTTACGCTATAGAGGCCAAACTTATCATCCGATTGACTTTAGATTGATACACAGAGTTTAAGGTGTTGAAACGAACAAGTATTTTGATTTTCAATGAATTTTGATAACTGAACAGCTAAATCCATGATATTAAATGTTTCATGTATATATTAATGGTTAGCGTGGGTTAACACTTTATAAAAAGCAATCAAATTCTAATGATTTTCTGATAATTACATAATGAGCTGTTACTCTTAATCAGTTTTTAGTGTATTACAAATGTTTCATTAGCGAAAAAAGTAAAAATATGCGACAACCCTTGTTGACTGCCCGGACGATTTAGCTGCTGTGGGCGTATGTTTTGTTGCCTGGCAACCTATCTTTTGCTATTATACTTACATACATGGGAGTTTTATTTTCTGAATCCTTGAAGGAATGTCTAAAAAAAACGTTAAGAGCAGAATTTTGATTTAGGTCAACTGCTAGTCACCATTTTGAATTGAATGTGAGAAATAGTGAAAATGTAAATTTACGAGAATGTAAATAAACAGAATAGACCGTAGTTTATTAAATTCGTCTCCTATTTCTGCAGTTAATACATTTCCGAGTAGCCGGAATACGGGTCTAATTTTTTGGTGTTTGAATATTTCAAAAATTTGAATTTGGTCTTTAATTTTTTTTGTGCCGACAAAGTTGATTACGACTGAAATTAGTTGGAAGAATACGTCTAACATTTCCAAAATAAATACATTTCTATATTGCTGGGATCAATGTCGAATTTTCAAAAGTTGAAAATGTCACAACTTGGAATTTCGCCTTTGAAATTTTTCGTGTCGACAATGTTGTTTACGAGTGAAAAATCACTGCAAATCGAATATTTCAGAATCTAACAATAGGCTCTTTCTGAAACTTTGATCTCGCCACCAAAATGCGGTGCGAACGTTTATTAAATATATTTTCGGAATGTCTTACGAATCCAAAATCACCGAATTTTACGAAGGAATGCATTTGACCTACAATGCTGTAACTTTGTGACAATTTGACCTATTTTACTAATTTTTTATTCTTTGAGTAAATTGAAATATTTACTTCAAATCTGCAATTTCAGATTTTCGAATTTCGAAAATTCGTTTCCGTGATTTTGAACAGGAAGTTTAGAGCAACTTGACAACTTCTTTAATAGTTGTACGATTTTTATGAAATTTAGTATGTATGTAGATCTTACTAATGCAACGACTTCTTACATGTATTAAAAAAATTCAAAGTTATCTCCACTTGATGAAATTAAGGATCAAAATTTCCCAAAACAAATGACGAAATATAGGTCAGAATGACCTGATTTTTTTCAATACTAGATAACTGATAACTAAATGGGTGGTGGCTTTTGATTAAATATATTTTCAAAATGTTTTAAGAATTCGAAATCACCGAATTTTACAAACGAATGCATTTGACTTACAATGCTGTAACTTTGTGACTATTTGACCTATTTTACTAATTCTTCTTTCTTTGAGTACCTTGAAACATTTTCTTCAAATCTGCTATTTCAAATCGTCGCTGTGATTTCAATCAAAATTTCCCAAAACAAATGACGAAATATAGGTCAGAATGACCTGATTTTTCTCGATACTAGATAATTGATAACTAAATGGGTGGTGGCTTTTGATTAAATATATTTTCAAAATGTTTTAAGAATTCGAAATCACCGAATTTTACAAACAAATGCATTTGACCTACAATGCTGTAACTTTGTGACTATTTGACCTATTTTACTAATTCTTCTTTCTTTGAGTACCTTGAAACATTTTCTTCAAATCTGCAATTTCAAATTTTCTAATTTCGTAAAATCGTCGCTGTGATTTCGAACCGCAAGTTGAGACCAACTTGACAACTTCTTTAATAGTTGTACGATTTTCATGAAATTTAGAATATTAGTAGATCTTACCAATGCGACCCTAAAGATTTCATTAGAAATTTTTTGAAATAAAGGATCAAAGTTTTCAAATAAATTGACGAAATATAGGTTAGAATAACCTGATTTATTTTTTCGATACTAGATATGTAATTACTGATTCGTACACAAAATATTGTCGATCGAATCGGATGTACCACTATCTTGAAACTTGAAAAATCAATAAGGCTTTTGCGATATTTTACTTACAGACATGGGCGTTGTATTTTCTGAATCCTTGGTGGAATGCCTAAAAAACGTTCAAAGCAGAATTTTGATTTAGGTCAACTGATGGTCGCCATTTGGAAGTGAATATGAAAAATAGTGAAAAATCGACATTTACGGGCTTGTAATCAAACACAATATGCCATAGCATGTTCAGTGCGTCTCATATTTCTGAAATTTATACATAGCCGGGATACGGGTCGAATTTTTTGTACTTGAATAGTTCAAAAAATTGAATTTCGTCTGACTTTTTTGTGCCGACAAATTTGTTTAAGAGTGAAATGAAATGAGAGGGAGAGAGAGTGAAATGAGGGTTAACCTCCTCTTGAAGCAAACCACGTCATTTCGGTATTAACATATGGTTTAATTTTATTTCAATAATTTGCATGCGCGTAAGGGTCTTTTGCAGTGGGAGGAAACAGGAGGACCCAGAGAAAACCCACGGGGTCGCACAGGCGACCCTAATCCTTGTCATGTACAACCGAGGATTCGAAAAACACTAGTTGACTCAATGACAGGCTTTATGATACATGATACAGCACCCACGTGCTAACCATTCGGCCATCCAACCCCTCGAAATGAAATGAAACTGCCGTTTAAGGTCTTACAAAACATAGATTAACATATCATACATTTCAATAAACTAAATAAATTTACTGTCCAGTAGCTACAATCATTTTATTTGTTTCATTCATCATGGCGTGTGGCGCTATGACCTCTTTCAACATGATAGTGTATATAGTATTAGTTAACTGTCATCAACTGTCAACTGGAAGCAGTCATATAAGGTGGATATTTGATACCATATCATGCTGGTGATGACAGGAATTTCAACTGTTTATCCCCATAAAGGCTGACTGGGTGCTTGTTAAGTAAAATAAGCTATTTATAACTATTTAACAGTATTAACAATACATAGAAAAGTATACTATATAGGTACAGTTAAAGTATTTTCATGTGCATATATATTGTTGTTGTCCCTTTCCGTTTGCGTGTGTCCGTCCGGTCACTTTTTGTTTGTTTGTAGACACTCTACAGGTCTCAATTTAAAAAGACAAATGATAATTTAATCTAGGTTACACATATACTAACAGGACAAACAGTATGATAATCATCTCAAAATACACATTTACTTTAAACTGGTCTGATAATGACACAACATTCAACACAAGGATGATGAATGGGTATAAATAAATACATAAATTATAAGGGATAGACTTAGTATAGGTGTTGACATGGAAATATGATATAGGAATGCTAGAAGCATTACATGAATGGAGTAATAAAACATGGAATGAAATATATTAATTGGGCTGGAATAACATGAATCAGTGAAAAGGAAGTTGAATTACTTTGATGGAGTTAGAAGATGGACATTTTCTGCTTAGGGTAAACAGAGATACCGTAAGCAATTTGATTGGTTGGTGATTTGGGACACTATAACTTCAGTTCTAATAAAGTGAGAGGGATGAAACTCAGTGTATAGTTTCATTATATCAGTACCTTGACTAGGTTCGACAATGAGCATTTTCTGCTGAGGATAAGCATAGTGATAAGCAATTTGATTGGTCGAAACTGAAAAACAATAACCCTCCTTCTAATTGAGACAGAATGTTCAATCTTCGTGTAGGCGTTCATTAGGTCAATGACGTGATGGACATAACTTCCCGGATTACGACCCCAGATTGTACGAAATTCCTCCAGAGGTCACAATTTTAATCTGATTTAAAAAAACTGTTCAAATTTAACACTGTTGCATTCTAAGGTCGATAGAATTCCAATGTGTCACTGTTATACCGTAATGTCAATTGAAATAAACTTTCTTGAAAATTGGACCAAAACTGATTGGCAAAATGCCCCCCCACCCTCCCGTACTCAAATGGTGTGGTATATCTATGTTATGGGTCATCTAAAGGTCACAATTTTGATCCGATTTTTGTGAAACTTGCAATACATATTCCGAAAACAAAGATCTTGATTCCTGTCGATATTCACGCATATCAGGTGGGGTGGTAACTTCCTGAATTATGGCCATTGATTGTGCGAAAAATCGCGTCCTTAGCTTGTGGACCCTCTAGAGGTCACAACATTAAACTAAACAAAAATGTAAAAATATCATCGCTACACATAATTATGGTGGAGTTCGATTTTCACGGAAATGAACGCCCTGCGAACATTTCATCCTTCAAATCAAAACATGTCATTGCCATCAGACCAATAATTAATTATTTGCAATTTAAAACTTTATTTTGATATTAGTCTGGCATTATTAAATCCTAATTTTATTGGTAGGCGCTAGTCTTACTTATAACAAGCCAACAGTGAGGCTGATGTCCCCCGCCGATATCCCAAAATAAATAGATGACACATATTAATTAATTACACATTTATTTTTTTCAAAAGTATTGAACAATCAAACTATACACTAATTCTCATCACTCTCTATCAGATAGAATCAAGATTATCTTGTCCCAAAGCATCTAACAATGAAATTGATAAGCTCTGCTTAGCGTCAGTTTGAAATGTTAATCATTTAACTCAGTCAAGACATTCACCTGATGAATATTCTACTTCAATTAAAAGCAGAATTGTTGTGTTCCAAAGTCTTGACCAATCAAATTGCTTATAGCTCCTTAGCCTAAGCAGCAAATTATCACGATCAAACTTAGTCAAGGTAATGATATATTAAATCTATATTAAATTATTTTGTCCTTAAGCATAAACCAATCAGTTTGCTTATCTTTGCTTACTGTAAGCAGAAAATATTCATCATAAACCAAGTTTGAACATTTTAACGCAACTAGAAGGAGAGTTGTTATGTTTCAAAGTTTCGGCCAATCAAATTGTTCATTGCTCTTCTCGACACAGTACCACAAGCAAGACTTGCAATGAAAATGACGCAACTTGGAGTACGCGGAAATATGAACAGATACCTTGTAGATTTTTTATCTAATACAAGGCAAAAAGTATCTGTGAGTGGAACGAAGTCCAGCTGGGCGCCTGTATTCAGACGCATGGATGGGGACTCCGCCCATGACATCCTGCAGGAGGATATCCATAAGCTTTTGGAATGGAGCGAAAATTGGCAGCTGGGGTTTAACAACAGCAAATGTAAAGTAATGCACATAGGTAAAAACAACCCAAAATTGGACTACACAATGGGTAAGACGACACTGGGTGTAGCAAATAGTGAAAGGACCTAGTAGTTCTCGTTGATGACCAACTCAATTTCTCACTCCACATCGAAAAGCAGGTAGCAAAATCTAACGGCGTTCTTGGGCTAATTCGATGCTCCTTCACCAATCTAAACACAAACTCTATGAAGAGGCTTTTCCAAGCATTAGTTAGACCACACCTTGAGTACCGTGCGAATGTTTTTGTTTTTTTTGTAAACAATATTTTATTTCAGAAATACATGAAAAGGGATCAGGGAACAGGCAAAGCCTATATCACCCCTCTCCTCATACATATTATTAGATGTAGCCTGGTTTTCTATGCCGAAAAGAAGTGGTATAATTGATTGCTGGTGTGATGGTAAAAGATGTATTGTAATTTTTCGTGCATCTGAGTACAGTGGGCACCAACTAAGAAAATGTTCAGAATCTTCATATCGATGACCACAGCTGCAGGATGGATCCTCGGAGATATGTCGTAAGAATTTATGCCCGTTCAGGTCGCTACAAGAAAGCCGCAGTCTGCTGTGAATTATTTGGTTCTTTCTTTTGCCCTGTAGAAATGAAATTGGAATTATTGGATCGTTTAGTTTTAGATTTTGTTTGAAAGTAGTGAGAGATGGGGAGATTCTTATATTGAGATCAAGTTTATTCCATTCTTTTGTTGATGAGGGTTCGAAAGAGTTCCAAAAGATTTTTGTTTTACATTGGTATTCTGAAAGGTTGTCATTATTTCGAAGATGATATTTATTTGATCGGTATATAGTGTTAAGTTCTTAAGGTAAGCGGGTGTCAAGTCATTAATGATTTTATAAATAAGTGTCAGTTTGTGTCGTTTGCGTCTTTCTTGTAGCGTAATAAAACCGGTTTCGTTATATAAGAGTTTATGACTGGTACCCCTTACAGTCCCACATATTGTTCTATTAGTGCATCTGTGCACCCATCCCAGATGACATCACAGTAATCGAAATGGGGTAAAATAAAGGAAGTGTACAGAGTGTGCAGGGATTTTCGGGTAAGCCTATATTTAAGTGATCTTAAGGAGTTAATTAGTTTGCTTGTTTTTGTGATAATTGAATCTACGTGTGCGTGCCATTTGCAGTTTGACTGAAGAATTAAACCGAGGTGTTTATGTTCATTGACTTCTTTTATAGGAATGTGATTAAAACTTAAGACTGGAAGTGGAGGATTTTTCTTGTTAGTTAGTGCCAGTGTTTCAGTTTTAAGGGGGTTGAAAGATACCAGCCATGTTTTAGCCCACGTGTTTAATTTTTCTAGGTCAGTATTGATTGTATCGGCATTTGCAGCTGGGTCATCGATTGTGAGATATAGGGTGGTGTCATCTGCAAATAGGCGAATGTTGGAGTTTATATTTTCTATTATATCGTTAATGTAGATGAGAAACAGAAGGGGACCGAGAACAGAGCCCTGCGGAACACCAGATGGGACTGTTCTGGTGGCGGAGGAGACGCCATTCACTACAACTCTTTGTTTACGGTTAGTTAAATAATTTTCGAACCAGTGAAGTACGTCCCCTCTGACCCCAGCCGCCTCAAGTTTATGACAGAGTCCAGCGTGCCAGACTCTGTCAAAAGCTTTGCTTATGTCGCAGAACACTGCTCTCGTATATTTGCCTTGATCGATGGCTTGACAAAACGTGTGTGTTAGATCAGTAAGTTGGTAAACAGTAGATTCGCCGTGCAGAAAGCCGCTCTGAAGGTTAGTAATAATAGAATTGTCATGGAAGAAGTTAAAAAGACATGTTTGTATATGCATTTTTCGAAAGTTTTGGCAAGAATACTTAAAAGAGATACGGGTCTATAGTTTCCACAGTTTGTCGGATCGCCTTTTTTGAGGATAGCTGTAATGTTTGCAAATTTCCAAATATCAGGTACGATTTTACTTTTGAGAGATAGGTTAAATATATTACATAAAGGTTTAGATATTTCTTCAGGTACTGATTTCAATAGTTTTCCGCTTATATCGTCCGGGCCATTGGATTTTGATGGATCAATTGTTAGAAGCATGTCCTTAACTTCCTGGGGAATTAGTTCAATAGTACAAAGTGAGTTTTCGTTGCGGTTTAATGTGGGGAGAAATGCATTTGTGCTGTCAAGTGAAGATTGAGTTATAAAGTGGTCGTTTAAACAGTCAGCTTTATCAGTTGGGGAAAAGAATATTTTGTCGTCTTGTGTAAGGGGAGGTAATTCGTTACATGTCTGTCTTGTCGTTTTCATAAATGAATTGACAAGTTTCCACCAGTTTTTATTACCAAAGTTTTCCTTATCGTTAATCTTATCATCAAGTTTGGTAAAATATTCGCGTTTGCATTTTCCTATAAAATCAATATAATCATTTCTAATAGTTCTGAAATTCTGCCAGGCTGTGTCTGAGTTTTCCTTTACTGCTTTTTTGTGGAGTTTATTTTTCTTTTTACTCATTTTTCTTATACTGTTATTCATCCATGGTTGGTTCCTAGGTCTAATGATTACTAATTTATTTTGAATGTGTTTTTTGGCAAGACTTGTCAATTCATTTGTGAAATTATTACACGATATATTTATACAGTTAGTGTTAATAAAATCGTCCCAGTTGGTGGATAGTACGTCCTGTCTTAGTCCTTCGTAATTGGTATTTTTGTAGTCCCAGATAGTTCTTTTATAGCATCTTACTTTCGGTTTTTGGAAACTTAATCGACAGTACACAGGGCAGTGGTCGCTACAGAAATTATCGAGACATCCTGAATCTGTCGTGAAACCTGAACAGTTGGTTATTATTAAGTCAATAAGAGAGTTATATCCTTTACTATCATATCTTGTAGGCTTGTTTATAAGTTGTTTCAAATCAAACAGATTAATGGCGTTATGTATAAAAGTATTTTGTTTAACATTCATATCGATATTAAAATCACCTAGTATAAAACATTTATTGATATCGTCATATATTGACCTAGTAATTGATTCAGCAATCTTATTATTAACATCAGTGGTAGAGTTGGGGGGGTCTGTAAAATGTTCCTATAAGAAATTTAGTATTATTTGAATTGATTTCTAGCCATATGCACTCTGTACTGTCGATTTCTAGATCTAATCTTCGTTTAAAACTTAAATTTTTTCGGATATATACCAAAACTCCACCCCCTGTCTGTCTGTCCTGTCTTTTCTGATGGGGTCGTGAAATAACGGGATGGTTAGCATATTAGAATTTATCGTTTTGTCAAGCCATGTCTCACTTAACGATATTATATCAAAGTTATTTGAAAGTTCTGCTGTAATTATGTCAACTTTATTTCGGAGGCTTCTTACATTCAGATGCACGAGAGATAATGTATCAGATGGACCGGGATTTACTTCGATGTCACCAGAAAGGAGTAATGCCAATTGTGAAATATTCGGTTGGTTAATAGTTTGTTTTTTATTTTTTTTACAACTGTATTTTTGCGAATGTCTGGAGCCCCATGAGGAAAGAGGATCAAAAGAAAGTGGAAAATGTACTCCGCAGAGCGACAAAGCTAATTCCAAATCTGAAGAAGTTAGACTACGCGGAGAGACTGAAAAGAATGTGAATACCAAGCATGAAGTACCAACACAGGAAATTTCTAACATCACTGCCCCAAAGCTAAGATTCAACACTGACACTAGAACGGATAGACCAAGGCCCCTGATTAGAGGACAAGACCTAGAATTGGAGAAGTCAATCACCCGTAAGTCTGTCCGTGTACATATCTTCAGCCAAAGAATAGTGAACGAATGCCGGTCACTACCGAATAATGTCGTAAATGCCCCTGCCATAAACTGCTTCAAGGAAAGACTAGATCAAACTTGGTACGACACCAGATACGACACGCTATATGGGTCATTATCCCAATACGCTACATTGTAAATGCCCCTGCCATAAACTGCTTCAAGGAAAGACTAGATCAAACTTGGTACGACACCAGATACGACACGCTATATGGGTCATTATCCCAATACGCTACATATGAATTAAAGAAAAAACCTGTCAACTAAGAAAATACACCAACCATGCCACTGATTTATTGTTACGAACCCAGTCTAGAAGAACATTTTGAGAACTCGAAGTATTAGCACACAAACTTTTTACCTAAGTGTCATAAATCTAAGCCTACTCCTGGATCACAGAATGCTCTAGACCTTTAGAAGATAGGTTGCCAGGCAACGAAACATACGCCCACAGTAGCTAAATCGTCCGGGCAGTCAACAAGGTTGTCGCATATTTTTACTTTTCTTGCTAATGGAACATTTGTAATACACTAAAAACGGATTAAGAGTAATGGCTCATTATGTAATTATCAGAAAATCATTATAATTTGATTCCTTTTTATAAAGTGTTACCCCACACTCACAATTAGTATATACATGAAACATTTAATATCATGGATTTAGCTGTTCAGTTATCAAAATTCATTGAAAATCAAAATACTTGTTCGTTTCAACACCTTAAACTCTGTGTATCAATCTAAAGTCAATCGGATGATAAGTTTAGCCTCTATAGCGTAACAAGATTTTTTGAAGTTATCAAGGGAGATAACTCTGGCAATAATTATTTGAAATCTCAAAAAATCAATAGGCTTCTTCTTCTGATGACCCTAAACAAAGTCAAGATGGCCGACGAGTGAAGCTGGACATAAAATTGCTCTACACTAAATCTGAAAACTGTGCTCTAAATATTCATATTTCTACATCTAAAGCAGTACATTTTATTTACTAATGTGACATCTACTGGATATTATACCCTGTTCTAATTTTACTGGATTATGTGCTATATTTATACAGCTATTTAGATTTTACAACTGTACTATTATTGTGAACTGGGAATCTCTTGTCTTGGACACTGAGAAAATTTAACCTACTCTCAATATCTTCCGTGACTTTGTGCTTTATTTACCTTATTTATTAATGCTAATGTGACATCTACTGGAATTTATACCCTGCTCGAATTTTACTGGAGTAAACGTTATATTTATACAGCTATTTAGATTTTAGAGTATTTTCAGTGACTTTGTGCTTGCCCAACCTACTGTTTATTTATATATTTTATTGGATCTTCCTTCCTGTTATTTATCAAAATGGCATCATTTCTACTCAACAGTTATTTCAATATAACATCCTTCTTCGGTTTTTCAACACCACAGAAATCAGATGAGCCACAGACAGAAAACTCTAAATTTTTTCATGTGATAAACTATAACCAAGAGAACTGCTGCAGCATATCTATCAAATTTAATACTATTTATTATTTTAAGCTCTTACGAAATATTATCTATGCTTACTATGATAAGAAGAATTTTGAAGACAAAGGTGGAAATGGTTTTTTATATTCATTGACATATAAAAACATGAAAGTCGTATTGCATCTTCATGAAACTACACAGTTGATACATATTCAAGGAGCAGGATGTTTTAAATGGTTTCAAGAGAAATTTCCAGATATTGCAACAATATTTTATGATATTCTTCAAGTTGACTATGATTTTAGCCAATCTTCAATTTTCGAAAATGATTCTTCTTCCAATAGCACATCTGCTAGTGATTTAATGACTATAGATGAAACTCAGGATGTTTGCAGTCATGGTCCACTCAACACACCAGTGCCAGTAACAACTTCAACACCTATTAAATATGCTGATCACAGTTCCATCTTCAACAAGTCAGACAGAGATTGCCTTCTAAATAGAATTAAGGAATTAGAACAACAGCTATTAAATCTTCAACAAGCCATAAAGAAGTCAACCAGAACCGTGGAATCACAAACAGATGGTATCCCTGAACCCATAGAAACACCTGTTAGCAGCGTAATTAAACCTCAGATACACCAACCAGAAAACAGCTCAAAATGCAATCCTTCTGAGAATAAACCTTACATACCAAAGAAAACCCTGATTGTAGGCAGTTCGATACTTCAACGAATTAGAATGAGAGGATTATCTGGTAATGTTGAAGTTCACACCCATCGTGGAGCAACGCTTCCAACAATTCTCCATAGAATAGTTGGACTCAACATTCCAGATTTTGATAAAATCATCATCCAAGCAGGTGGAAATGACATCTCCCAAGGCCAGACAACAGAACATATAAAACAAGACTATACTAAAATTTTCCAGCATATAAAATACTGTTCCCCATCAACAGATGTTTATTTCTCTGAAATTACCCCCCGAAGAGATGTAGAAGTTCTACCAATTAACCACCTATTAGAACAATTAAGTAAAGAATTAGGAGCAACTTTCATTAGACATTCAACAGACCTCATACTGGAATCTTCAAGCTTTTGGAAAGATGGTATACATTTATCTGACAGAGGTACCTCAAGACTACTCCAATCCTACGACAAGCACCTTCCCATAGTTAAACCCAAGGAAAATGTTTATACCAAACGAAGTGACCACTGCTTTTACTGCCAGCAACGAGGACATAATACCAATACCTGCAGAAATGGAGATTATGTTACTTGCAGAACCTGTGGAGTTGCTGGGCATAAGGCTAAGTCTTGTATCTATAGCAATTTATATTAACATAATGGCAATGATATCGCCGAAAATTCCTTATTGAAATGTCTTCCAGCACATGATGGCCTCAGAAATGATTTTAATGAATACAACAACTTCCTTACCATGCATTTATCTAAGTATATGTCATCTTTTAACCCAACTACCGAATCAAAAAGTTTTAATAATGTGCAAACTGCAAGGGATCCCATTAAAAATAATAATACCTTTACAGGCTCGACACCCGATATTGATTGCAGTGTTATATCTTCTTCAGACTCTCACATTTCATCAAGTATGTCCCCGAATGACCCTTCTGGTGAAATAACACCACTTAAGTTAAATTCATCATCTATAACCCAACCTTTTAAATTGGGTGATGGGAAATCAGATTACATCATTGGTCATCTAAATGTAAATCGTCTAATTACAAAAAAGGAAAACAAGCTTGATGAAATGCGTGAAGTTTTATTTCAACCAGAAAATAATATAAGTATTGTGGGTTTTACTGAAACATTTTTACATAAATTAATATTAGATGATCTGCATGTTGACAATTATGTGACTGAAAGAAAGGATCGTCTTGGTCAGGAGGGAGGGGGTATTTTATTCTATGTCAAAGATACAATTAAGTATGAAAGGCTTTTTGAATTTGAAATGCACGAAGTTGAATGTATATGGCTTATTGTCTCGCCTGAATTTTCCAAATCTTTTATTTTATGCTTAATATATAGACCACCTCATTCGAATGTTAAGTGGTATGAGAAATTTGAACAAATTTTGTATAATATTTCATCGAAATATGCATCAGCACCATTTTATATATTTGGTGATTTTAATATTGATTTTAATTCTCCTGTGCCTAATCATTGGCAGACAATTATTTCATCATATTCTTTAACACAGATGATTACGGAACCAACGAGAATAACCGATTCTACAGCTACTATTTTAGATCATCTTTATACTAACGTACCAAATAATATTAAAGAAATTAAAATACCTCCATACAGTCTAAGTGATCATTCTCCCGTAATTTTCTCAGTGAAGAATATTCAAAATTGTAAAACTTTAAAAAATAGGCACACCCTGATTCAATATCGACAATTTAAGAATTTTAAGGATCCTGATTTTTTATTTGATTTAATCAACTCGCCATTTTCCAATATAGAACTAATGAATGATATTGAAACCGCCTTGCCAGCTTTTTATGACCTTATTCTTACTGTACTAAATAAACATGCCCCTATTAAAACCAGACGTGTAAAGTACCATACTCAACCCCCATGGTTTAATGATGAAATTAAAGATGCAAGAAAGAAGCGTGACTATTATAAAATGATTGGAAATGACACTTTATATAAACAATGGCGTAATAAAACCAAAAAATTAATTGAGCAGGCTAAAACTGACCATGTTAAAGATATCATCATAAATAAAAAAGACAATAAAACCATTTGGCAATATCTAAACTCTCTACAAGGAAAATCGTCATTAGGCCCAAATTACCCGCAAACTATCGAATATCATGACTTTAAAACATCTGACCCTACTCAAATTACTGAATTTATGAATGAATATTTTACCAATATAACAGACTCTATAAAGCCTCCTTATAAACCGATCCAACAACCACATATTATTCAAAATTATATAAATAACAAAGTCCCCCCAAATTTTCTATATGACTTACCTCCTATATCATTTCCAGAAGTACTGAAATATCTTAAAAACCTACAACCAAAAAAAGGCAACTGGTTTAGACAATCTTGGACCAAAAATTTTAAAAATGTCAGCTGAGGTGATTGCGAATCCACTAACTCATATTATTAATTTATGTTTAACAAATTGTATTTTTCCTGATCAAATGAAAGAAGCAAAAATAGTGCCAATTTTTAAAAAAGGATCCAAAGAAATCATTTCCAATTATAGACCAATTTCAATTTTACCAACCATTTCTAAAATTTTTGAGAAACATATATCTATCAATATTAAGGGGGGTGGCTCCAATTCAATGAGAAAATATTTGTTTTTTAAATTGCACTGTCAACTATTAAAGCTAATGCTCTGAAATTTTCAGGACTTTATCGTTTTATGTAAATCAGTCAGGTTTTAGAAAGTATCATTCATGTTCTACAGCACTAGTTCGAATTACTGATCACTGGCTTGAAGCTTTAGATCAAGGTAAACTAACAGGTGTTGTCTACCTGGATTTTAGTAAGGCTTTTGACCTTATTGATCACAAGCTCCTCCTTGACAAACTTGTATTATATAAATTTCATCCTAATCTGCTATATTTGATAAAATCTTATCTATCAAACCGAAATCAAAAAGTCTGTCTTGGTAATTTCCAATCAATACAAAGGAAACTAAAATGTGGTATTCCTCAGGGATCTATCCTTGGACCACTTTTATTTCTGATTTTCATAAATGATCTTCCACTTTTTACTAAAAATGTCATTCCCGAAATATTTGCTGATGATACTACCATTCATTTTTCTGACAAGAATCTTGACTGCGTTCAAAGTTGTCTTCAAGAAGATTTAGACATTATCAGCCAATGGTGCAATGATAATGGTATGGTTATTAATATAAATAAAACTAAAAGTATGTTAATAAAAAACGTAAGAGACAGTGGAAAATGTATTTCCCTGTCCATTGGAAACCAGAAATTGGAGAATGTAACGGAAGCTGTCCTACTCGGAATTACAATAGATGATCACTTAGACTGGGGAAAACATATAATGAAGCTTCACTCTCTTGTTGGGTCAAAAATATATCTTCTAAATAGAATTAAAATAAATCTACCTATAGAAACCCGAATTTTGTTTTATAATGCCTATATATTGTCTCATTTAGACTTTTGTAATATTGTTTGGGGTAATGCTTTCCAGAATAAAATTGACTTCCTATCTAAGCTTCAAAAACGTGCAGCGCGGAGTATCCTCGACGCGAAATATGATGCAAGATCGGCAGACTTGTTCTCTCAATTAAATTGGCTAACTCTTGAACAACGAATTAAATATAACACTGGGATACTGACTTATAAAATTATGAATGGAAAATGTCCACATTACTTTCAAAATTATTTTTGCTTACAATCTTCTATGTCCACTACAATTCTCTGTCTACGTTCGGAAACAAAAAACTCATTACATCTTCCAAAATGTCGTATTGAGGCCATGAAAAGAACTTTTAAATACAAGGCTAGCTTACTCTGGAATTCATTACCTCAGGTACTCAAACAATCTAACGATATATTGAGTTTTAAGACGGGACTGAAAAGGGAACTAAAATCTTAATATGCAATTATTTTCCTAGTTTTATACTCCCTTTTCATCTTTAATATATATATGTAAATATTAGCTTTAGTTCATTTTATTTTAATGTGTCAATCACATTATTCTATATCCATGTTACCTTTTCATATATTGATTTACATCATAATATTCTTATTTTCATTTTCTCACATTATCATTTTGTAAATATGTTATTGTAGTTTTATGTAGACAGATCCCAGGGAAGATTGCCTTGTGCAACTGGGTCTCTAATAAAGTTATTATTATTATTATTATAAACACTGTGTGTTAATTTAAAGTCAATCGGATATTAACTTTGGACTCTAGAGCTTCCACAGGATATTTTCGAAGTGATCAAGGGCCATAACTCTTGCAGCAATTATTGAAAATCACTGAAAATCGATAGACGAATTAGTCTCATGACTGTAAACACTATGTATAAATTTGAAGTCAATCGGATATTAACTTTGACCTCTAGAGCATCCACTGTGTATAAATTTAAAGTCAATCGGATATTAACTTTGGCCTCTAGAGCGTCCGCAGGATTTTTTGAAGTGATCAAGGGACATAACTCTGGCACAAATTACCGGAAATCGCTGAAAATCAATAGGATTCTTCGTCTCATGACCTTAAACACTGTGTATAAATATAAAGTAAATCGGATATTAACTTTGGCCTCTAGAGCGTCCACAAGATTTTTTGAAGTGATCAAGGGCCATAACTCTGGCACTAATTATCGGAAATCGCTGAAAATCAATAGGCTTCTTCGTCTCATGACCTTAAACACTGTGTATAAATTTAAAGTCAATAGGATATTAACTTTGGCCTCTAGAGCGTCCACAAGATATTTTCAAGTGTTCAAGGGCCATAACTCTGGCACTAATTATCGGAAATCGCTGAAAATCAATAGGCTTCTTCTTCTCATGACCTTAAACAATGTGTATAAATTTAAAGTCAATCGGATATTAACTTTGGCCTCTAGAGCGTCCACAAGATATTTTGAAGTGATCAAGGGCCATAACTCTGGTAGTTATTATCGAAAATCGCTGAAAAACAATAGGCTTCTTCGTCTCATGACCTTAAACACTGTGTATAAATTTAAAGTCAATCGGATATTAACTTTGGCCTCTAGAGCGTCCACAAGATATTTTGAAGTGATCAAGGGCCATAACTCTGGTAGTTATTATCGGAAATCGTTGAAAATCAATAGGATTCTTCGTCTCATGACCTTAAACACTGTGTATAAATTTAAAGTAAATCGGATATTAACTTTGGCCTCTAGAGCGTCCACAAGATTTTTTGAAGTGATCAAGGTCCATGACTCTGGCACTAATTATCGGAAATCGCTGAAAATCAATAGGCTTCTTCGTCTCATGACCTTAAACACTGTGTATAAATTTAAAGTCAATCGGATATTAACTTTGGCCTCTGGATCGTCCACAAGATATTTTGAAGTGATCAAGGGCCATAACTCTGGTAGTTATTATTGGAAATCGCTGAAAAACAATAGGCTTCTTCGTCTCATGACCTTAAACACTGTGTATAAATTTAAAGTCAATCGGATATTAACTTTGGCCTCTAGAGCGACCACAAGATATTTTGAAGTGATCAAGGGCCATAACTCTGGTAGTTATTATCGGAAAACGCTGAAAAACAATAGGCTTCTTCGTCTCAAGACCTTAAACACTATGTATAAATTTAAAGTCAATCGGATATTAACTTTAGCCTGTAGACGCCGGACTGACGGACGGACAATATGGATTCGCGCTGGTATTGCTGAACGTTTCAAGGTCACGAGTATTTGTACATTAATAAATATAGTATATATGTTATTGTTGTTTATTACAGTTTATGACAACTATTGAACATGGTTTCAGATTGTGGAAATAAAGTTGATTTATAAACCTTTGATTTTATTGTTTATTTGTAAGATGTATGGTAGTTAATATTTGCCAAGGTAGAGTTATTCACTTGTCTGATTGCAGGTATGATTGCATTGAATGCATGTGCACTGCCTGTTTTGTTGTCGTGGTTTGATTGGTTGTGAGTGAAACTGTAGTTTAGGTGGTGGAAGATATGAATTTATATTGTTACTCTAATGCTGGATTTTGGGAGAATCACACGTGTCCATTAATCATCAATCATTCATGAATCATTCCTATAAATTGTATTTCAACTAAATGGCTGTTAGACTGTGTGTCGTTGGTTTAGACTGTGTGTCGTTATTATGGTAATCTGTGTGATTTATGAGTAATAATTAGTACAAATGCTTGTAAGTATTGTTTGATTTTTGTAATGGTGATAATCGTAGAAATGTCGAAATATTTTGATTATTTGTTAAACATTGTGTTATGTTTTATAGGTGACCTGATTCTGATTCTGATTTTGATTTTGATTGTGTCCTGATTCTGTTTCTGATCACGTTAATGTGCTACGATTAGTGTTACCGATATTGTTGCTGGAATCGTTACTGTTCCAGTTATTTCATGGTGTTAAAATAATGAAAAGATCTACATGAATAACTCATCAACCTGATCATCTTCATCATCTTAAATGTGCTGTGGAGCGTCAGATATTTAATTTAATTACGGCCGTGTGCGCGTATTTCGTCAATGTAGAACTGTGATTCGTCTTGTTTGAATCCGTGAAATTAGAGAATAATTACATAAATATATATTATTGTATTATATTGTAGTTATATAAAGATATTTAAATCATATTGTATTTTTGTTAATGGGAACTATATAAGTACATGACCGTCAATCCGCCCCCAAAAGAATCCAAAGGTCCAATTTTGTGACATCTGGCGAGCTTGTCAGGAATTGACTATTTTGTACTTATTGGTTAACATTAATTATATTCGGATGCATCCATTAATTTATTAGTACTTGTACATTTTATTGCTTGTGATATGTTTTATGAATCGCTAAATTATTATATTGTATTTTATGAATGAGCGCGTATGTTTATATTATTTAAAACGTCTGTGATCACTTTTGCTCGCTTATGATTTGGTAATTGAATAGGTTTAAGTTTATTTGGAGTATTGGATAGTGCATTGTCTAGTTTTAGTTCAGTTGGTTTATTTGTAGTTGCGATATCAAAATGGATTTAACTAAATTACTTAAGGCTGGTAAGGAAATGGGTTATGATGGGGAGGCTTTACGAACGTTTGTTGAGAATGAGAGACAGAGAGAAAATATTGAAAGACAGAATTTGAGAGTTGAGCGAATTGAAGAGAAAGAAAGGAATTTAAGAGAAATTAATGCTAGAAAGGTATTGTGTGACACTGAAATACACCTTGAGACCATGAAACGTGAAAACCCAGAAGCCAGTGCTAACCACGAGAGTACTCGCGCCGAAAATGTCCCAGCGCGGAAAATAATAAATAAAGCTACCGCCATATGATGATGGACGTGACGACATGGATGCCTATCTCAACCGATTTGAAAGGTATGCTGATGCTCAAGATTTAGATGATGACTTGATGGCTGTTAATCTTGCTTCACTTTTACGAGGTAAAGCCCTTGATGTATATTCTAGACTATCTTCTGATCAAGCTAACGATTATAATAATTTAAAGTTGGCTTTATTTAAGGCATATACTTTAACAGAGGAAGGTTTTAGATATAAATTCAGAAATTCTCGACCTCTGCAGGGTGAGTTTTCACATCAATATTTGGCACGTATCCAAGGTTATCTTGATCGCTGGATAAGTTTATCTGCAACTAAAACATATGAAGATCTTAAAGATTTACTTTTAAGGGAGCAGTTTCTGTGTAGCTGTAACATTGAATTAGCCATGTTCCTGAAAGAAAGAACGCCCAAGTCCGCACAAGAACAAGCCAAACTAGCTGATCAATATTTGGAAGCCCATGGTTGGTCTAACAAGTATTTTAAATATAATTCTGATTTTTTACAGGAAACTAAAACCCGATCCAGTAGACGGTGTTATATGTGCAACTCTTATAATCATGAAGTGAAGAATTGTCCAGAGGTACGAAGAGCTAATACATCTAATATATATAATCCAAATAAATATTCTAATTCGAGATTTAATCATAGAGATACATATTCTTTTCAACTCCACGTTCTTTTGATGATAGACGTAACCAATTCTTTATTCCTAATTCACAGGGACAGTCTTTTCAGTCATTTCGTACCCGACAGAGTCCAAGTCAGTCATTTCGACCTAATCAGCAACGTCAATCTAGTTATAAATGTAATTCTTGTTTACTAGAACCCAATAATGAACTAAAATCTCAAAGTAACTCTAATCATGCTTTCTCTGATTTACAGACAGATCCTAAAACGTTATGCGGATGTTGCAATTTTGAAAGTGGTCATGTTGAACTTAAATGTGGACACCAATTACCTGCTGTATTAAGTGTTAGTTGTAAAGGTAGTATTAAGACTGATATGCCGATATCTGAAGGTTATGTAGATAATTATAAAGTAATGGTACTACGTGACTCCGGTTGTAATAGCGTGGTTGTTAAAAAAGATTTAGTTCATGAATATCATTGGGAGACCTCGCTACTGATCAAGGGGGTAATCTGTCCAGGTGGCGCCGCGTTTCACGGTTCCACAAGACGCCATTTTTCTTGTTTACCTTCTATTCACTGTGAGAACGCGCTGGACAATATTGATTTTTTTCCTTTTGTAAACAATGGAATTTAAAGCCGAAAGTTCAAAATATGGTTCTTTAACTATCAATGAATTGAGAAAAGAGTTGAGTAAGCGAGGAGCAAAGCTTTCTGGCAGAATAAAAGACTTAATCGAGCGGTATGTATGTTAGGCGCAATCTTCACCCCTCGCGCAGATTGCAATCTGCGCTGTCGTGTTGCGCAGATTACAATCTGCGCTGATGAAGCTGGTGCGCAGATTGCCCACGTTGCGCTGATTACCCCTCGATGTTTTTCGAGATGTTAGTTGTCTGTCAGGCGTATATACCCTTATGAAAAAGTCCTATAGAAAGAGTATAGGTTCCTATAGAAGTTTGGGGGATTCTATAGAATGCTAAAGGAAAACAAATTCATTCTGTAGTTTTTTTTTCAGATGACTATAGATTCAAAAACATTTCCTGTAGTTTGTGTAGGATCGGTAGATGAGTTTTTTCGAAGTGTAATTTCCTATACTGTAAGAAACTATTGGAAAAAAATAAACCTATAGATTCATCGGTGCTGCTATAGAATTGGTGGTAAAAACTATTGTTTTCTGTACAACTAACTTGTATCCTCAAGACAGTTGAGTAATCCTTTAGTTTTCTATAGCCTTTGTAGTAAAAACTATAGTTGGCTATAGAACTAACCTGTATTCTAAAGTCAGTTGTTGTTCCAATAGATTTGATGGTAAAAACTATAGTTTTCTATAGAACTATCTTACTGTCTCAAGTCAGTTGTGTAATCCTATAGTTTTCTATAACATTCTGTAGAAAACTATGGAAAAATATTTTATTCTATATATTTTGTAGAGAATTTATATATTTATAGGGTACTTAAACCATTTTTTAAAAAAAAATAACCTACTATACTGTAGTTTCCTACATAATAATGTAGTAACAATGTTCTATACTACAGATTTCAAAATTAAACGCAGACTTTTTCTTACTATAGTTTATTATAGAATAATGATGCACATGTGTGAATTAGTTAAAAGTATCTAACAAAATACTTACTGTGATACCAAATGGCAAACTGAAATAAGATTACCATGAAAAAAAATGAAGTTTTAAAATAATATTATTTTAATGTAGAGTATGAATAAAATAGTGATGTTGAAATTTTTCAACCCGCCCACCCAAAAATGGCAGTAAAGGTAGATCTTCTCACCAAAAATAACAGATAATATTTAAGATATATCAATAAAGTAAAGGCAAAGTTTATTTGAACAGTCTGACTGTTTGGTGACTTGCTAGTTAGATTTTAATGACTATAACAGATTCTGCACTCAAAATCATATCATTTGTTGAAGCCAGCAGGTCAACCGTGCATACCTGTCAACAAACTATAATTATCAGCCAATTTACTCTCTTGAAATCTGTTTGGTCATTGGCTGAATTTTGAATTTTAAATTCAATGTATAACCACTTACATTAATATGTTAGTATTAGCAAGAAACTGAAGAGAATAGTACTGTTGTTTTCACAGATTTGATTAAAGACAAAAAGATAAGTATACTTTATTACTTTTTTGACAATAATATTAAATAAGATACGATTGATGTGATTTTGTTATTTACTTAGCCAATTATCAAACTATTATTTCCCTTATATTTCAGATCTACCAAGAAAAAACAACATGTAAAGTTCTGACTAGTGAATCATCAGCAGAATTCAGATTCATCCATGAGGGAAAAATAAGTTTATCAATTTGGAAGAAATCATGGGCCAACTATATTTATTCCCAAAATAAGAATTAATAAAAAATCTGTAGATTTCTATAGTACCCAGTCCTACAGAAAACTGTAGTGACCGAATTTCCAAACTACAAAATACTACAATATTCATTCCTATACATAACTGTAGAAATCCTACAGATAGTGCAATAAAAAACCTATAGAATACTACAATATTTTCCTATAGAAATTATCTCATAAATCTGTAGGAAAAACTATAGGATTTTCGCTACAGAAACTGTAGAATATTTTGGGGCCGTTATTTCCTACAGGCGCCCCAAATTCTGTAGAAGACTATAGAATTTTATCCTACAGAAAATGGGACACGCCCCCCACAAAACTCTATAGATTTTTTTATAGAATTCTTTAGAAAACTACACTGGTATTCTGTAGGACTTTTTGCTAAGGGTATATTTGCCCACGTTGCGCTGATTACCACTCGATGTTTTTCGAGATGTTAGTTGTCTGTCAGACGTAAATATATATATATGACCTGCCCCCTATCGGCTTTGTAGTGAATAATTTTTAAAATCACAACATAATTAGCGTGTGTGCATAGAAAATAAGATTTAATTTGAAATTCTGTCAGCAGTATCTCATAATCGGTGCTGACCACGTAACTGAATGCAAAAAATATTTGCTGTAGTTTGACGTAACTACATATGGTTTCAATTTATGTGTTCACAATTGATCATCGTTTTATTCTTTCTATTATTCATATTCCATCAAGAGGGAATTTTTTTATAAAAATGGCTGACTAAATTACAACGTGCACCAAACAACGATAATTTTTCATTGGTTAGGGCCGTCTAAACGCAGGTAAATTTAGAGTAGCTATTTGCTAACAACACGCATAAACAACCTTATTTGCATATTGCATACATAATATTTATTGTGTTTTGTGTAGGATGGCATGCAGTCCTAAAGAAGACGATAACCTCGCACGTACGATGCTGTAATTAATATATAACATCCGCTTAGTTGTAAAATGCGTAATAAACTTGACCAAAAAAGAAGAAAAAAAATCTAGTTCGGGTCATGAGCACGGACCACTCATCCACTTGTTTTCCTCAAATGCATACGGCCAATTACGGGTCTGGTAATAAACTTGCCGTATCTTTCTTCTATGATACTATATCGAGAATATACTATATCGAAGTGTTTGTAAGTATCGATTTCTGGCATCGGTCGGTAAACCTTACAGTTCTTACACGTACATAAAAATGGCTTTCGATTCCATTTTATGTAAAAGAAACTTACTGTACGACGGTATTTTCACCCCCCCCCCCCCAAAACAAAAAAAAAAACAAAAAAAAACACACAATGGCCTATGATTGATTCCAGTCTACGAATAAGGCCGTCGTCGCTTGAAATGTCCGTCATTTAGATTATATTCTTTGAATGACTACCACCATATTACAGACGTGTAATTACACCACCGTCGCATGGAATATACAACAGTCATAAATGCCTGTCGATAGATTCTTTGAATGGCCGCTATACCTATTGTTTAATGAATCTCCCTAATCCAGACACATGTGTGGGTTTCATCCGAAACAACACCGTCCAGGTTAATATGACAAGGATAGTACATGAAATGATTAGTCACTTATGTGGAAGCGGGCATTAAATGAAATGATCTGATTGTCAACGATATTACCCTTGGTGGAAGTGGACGTAAATCCCCAAGAACAAACGAAATGATCTGCACCTGTAATCTTCGATTTCTGTTATACGTACGCTATAGTATTATCATTGTGCACATAATATGGATTAATCTAGCTGGAAATACACCTGTGGACCACCGATAATGTAAGACAATTTTTCACGAATATAATTATTTTAGACTTGCGTACTATGTATTATTACAATTCTGTGCTACCCTACTCGACACTATGCAAAACACGATAAGTTGGTCCTTGAGGCTGTCGACTTGAAAATAATTCCAACCAATAATGTTATAAATAGTATGCAATATGCAAAAAAGGTTGTTTAAGAGTGCTGTTAGCCAATAGCCATTATAATTTTTACGACTCTAACCAATGTCATTTCGGTCCAGCGTCATTTCGGACTTACGACATTTCGGACTCCAAAAAATATGGCCTCGACATTTCGGACTCGGGTATATGACATTTCGGACTCGGGTAGGTGACGCTTCGTACTCGGGAATAAGTTGAAAGGAAAGGTTGAACACAACTGTCAAAACCTACACGACAAAATTTCCAATGTTGAATGTTTACGAAAAAAACGTTTTACTTCTTTATACATGTATCGCTGTATATGTATATAAACAAGTTGCTGATGAATTTATTAGAAATGGGCCAATTTAAAACACGAAAGAAAATATTTATTAACATGAAACACGTGGTTAGTAAAAGGCTCCACCAAACGATAAAAATTACTTGCACTTACGGTTCTTTGATAATCATCGTTTCCCGTAAAAGTAATGTATTTGTTTAAAACCAATAATATGCTGATGAATTTATTTGAAAATGACATACAGCATAAATAATTATTTACACGAAATGCACTCTTTTTACAAGTCCCTAGAAATTGTTAACGATAATCCGTGCTGCACATTGACATGCATTCCTCCCGCTTGGCAATACCAATCGATAAATTAGTGCATACACAAGGCAAAGCGTTTCTGTGGAAAATTTTAGGAATAGCAACGATCAAAGCGGGATAATTAAAGCTGATTAACCGATAATCCCGATGTTATTGTAGTATGTGCAAAGAAATCTTGTGGTTCTTTGGTGGATGATGAAAAACGTGAGTTGTCAATCATTGATAATGGCGGCCGTGTGTTGATTGCAATTATTCCGTTTCACAAAAAAAACCAAAAAAAACATTAGCACTAGCAGTGACCGGTCAATCAAGCTCGTTTACTATTTGACAAAAGAAAAACAATGAAGTATTACTAAGTATACACAAATTTTTCAACAATATTTTAATTGCCAATGAAACAAAAGAGAACAAGCAGTGTTAATCGCGACATCAACAATCGCTGATCAATTAAATAAGACAACTACATGTATCAGTCTCACATAAAACGAAAAAACAAACAGCTGTACCATTACATTAATTTTCTACAGTCTTTTAATTATTAATCAGAGTCCGAAAAGTCGCTTGAATGAGTCCGAAACGACGCCAAGTAAGTCCGAAAAGTCGCCAGACTGAGTCCAAAACGACGTTTGTGTTGAGTCCGAAATGACGCGAGACCGAAATGACGTGCTGCCGAAAAATTATCGCGGTTTGGTGCACGCCATTTTTATTTTTAAAAAATCCTCTTGTTGGAATATGAATAACAGAAAGAATAAAACGATGACCAAGTTGAATAAGTAAATATTTTTAAAATCACTTTTCTGTAAATTGTAATTATAACCATATATCGTAACGACATAGATGGCTCTCGAGTCAGTAAAGTGGTAATTCACTAATTTGGCGTAAAATCTGCACGCCTTGTGTTATAAAACACTTATAATACTAAGACAGTGATCCATGGTGATTACCGATTAAAATTAAGCGGATTATTATCATCGCAGTAACTCATTAAATTGCCGGACAAAGTTCACTTCGCGCGCGCAGATTGCTCAGCGAAAATTAGACGCAGGGGTAATCTGCGCAAGGGAGGCAATCTGCGCCTAACATGTATATTAATGCAAAACATTTTGTTTTCTTTCTTTGTTCCAATCCCCATGCCTTCGATTCAACAAAATCAATAAAGAAGCAAACATCGAGGGTGACCGATATAAGAATACGTTTTTAATCAATGTTTAGGAGGTTAGGCTAACAATTTAAAGTGTTGATAAATGTTTCATATAGGCCCAATTCTTGCACCAGCCAACTTATGTTTACTGTTCGTTGGTTCATAGAGTTTTAAAGGAGCTAAATCGCTAACATTTGGGACCTAGAAATTGACTCAAGTGGATCGCAATGCATATAATACTGTGATATAAATGTATATAAACTGATTTGCATTCAATTGTTTCCGTTTTTACTCCAATTTCAAATCAGTTATGTTCGGCGAAATAAACCAGTAGTGTCAACCGAAGGCATTTTTTTAGCGTCTAGTTATTCCAGTCTACATGCACCGTTTGATTTGGTACAATGTTTTTAGCCTCGTTCCTCGAGTCTCTTGCTAGAACTGGGGCTGAAACGCATTATGGTACACGATTCGTGTACCAATGGTAAAATATTTATTTTGTCTTAAATATTGGATATCAGAAGCCTATCGTTTTCCGGTAAGATCACATCATCAATTTTGATTTAAATTGACAAATAATTCGTGTTTTCTATGTTGAAGATTTTGGAAGATATTGAGTTAAAGACTTAGCTCCTTTAAATGTCGTACTCATAGACAAGTCAAAGGGCGGAGCTGAGCAAGACTAAGAGTCTTGTCTGAGTGGCTATTTTATTTTTTATATTTATTTGCATTGCATCTTCTTTTTATCTGTATTATTTATTTTTCAGGTTAGAAGCTTATGAAGGAAATTTTAATTTTGGCAAAAGTCAGAATGATATTGCTCAGGAATATGAGATGAATACACCAAATGAAGCAATGTTCAAAGATTTACATGAAGACATGGTGGTTCCAAAGATATCCATGGCTAGCGTTGATGCATATCTTGGACCTTTGAATAAGGTTTTGGCTAAAGACAGCATCAATCTAGTTCATGAAAAGTTTTTATGTTACAGCAGTGCAGTCTGATCTTCATTTTTTTAAAAGTCAGTGTAAAGCTGAAATGAAGAAAAATGTTAAATATAATGTTGCTGTTTCTGTGAATTTACATGGACTGATCGAAGAATGTCAATGTGATTGTGGGGCTGGTATGGGTCCGGAAGCTCACTGTAAACATGTAAATGCGCTCTTGTATGCTATGTGTGTATTCAGTGACAAGGGAGAAGTGCTCACTGAAGAAACATATACACAAAAGTTGCAAACTTTTCATCAAGTTAGGCGTCACAGAGGTTCACCTGTAAAGGCATGTGACTTGAAATTTGGTACGAAAAGAAAAGCCAAAGAAGAACTTAGGAGACTAATAAATTACGACCCCAGGCCATTTTTTTACAGGAAAGCTGCTAGCTATATAGCCCACTTTCGCAGTGTTTGCTTGAATGCACCCAATATTAGCAGACTTCCATTGTCGCAGATGTATGCTCCTGCAAATATCCAAATATTTGCAGGTGATCATGACTATTTGAAAGATACACATGAGGACCTTTTCTTAAAGGAAATTGGACATGTATTCATTGATAGTGAGACAATCACATCCATTGCCAAATCAACAGTGATGCAATCGTCTGACAAAAAGTGGTTGGAAATGAGATGCCTGCGTCTAAACTCATCCGATTTCGGACGCATATGTAAATTAACTGAAAGAACGGACAAAGATAAATATGCAATTGATCTCACGGAACAAAAAGATATTAGCTCTCTTGAGGTTATACTCAAAGATGTGTTTTAATTGATGGTACTGTAAGAGAAATTCACGTTGCTAAGATAAATATTGATACACCTTATTTTGTTGGTATTGTAGAAGCCTTATGTATGACTCAACCCGTGTATGATTTAATTATAGGTAATATTATAGGTGTACGTGGTCCGTTTGATCCAGATAAGAATTGGAATCCTGTTAAGTCTGATTCAAAGTTAGTACGAGCGGTTGAAACTAGAGCACAGGTTAAGATAAAAGATAAAGTGTTTAAATGTCTTTCAGTTCCCACAGCAATTGATGAAGTTTCGAAATCAGAAATTGAAAAAGCACAGAAAGATGATAAAACTTTAGACTTGATAAAATTGAAATTAGATAAAGATGAAAAGGAAGTACGAGGTAAACATCAAACTTGGTTCATATTAATTAAAAATTTAATTTACAGATGCTTTGTGTCTCCAGATATAAACCACGGAAATGTATTTAAACAGTTAGTCGTACCTAAATGTCACAGGGAATTGGTACTTAAGCTGGCACACGAATCTATTTTTGGGGCTCATCTTGGCATTAGAAAAACAGTTGATAGAGTATTAACACAATTTTATTGGCCTGATTTATAGGGTGATGTAACACGTTTTTGTAGATCATGTGATCCGTGTCAACGTACATTTCCTACGGGAAAAGTAACCAAAGCTCACTGCCGATAATTGATGTACCGTTTGATCGAGTCGCAGTCGACTTAGTAGGCCCTATTTTTCCTTCAACAGACAGGGGTAACAGATATATTTTAACTTTAGTTGATTTTGCCACTAGATATCCAGAAGCAGTACCACTTAAGTCCATAGAAACGGAACGAATAGCTGAAGCATTGATCGAAATGTTTTGTAGAATTGGTTTTCCACGAGAAATCCTTAGTGATAGAGGTAGTCAGTTTACATCCGACTTGATGTGCGAGGTAAGTAGAATTTTATCTATTAAACAGTTGTTCACTACCCCGTACCATCCAGCTTGTAGTGGTTTATGCGAAAGATTTAATGGTACCCTAAAAACTATGCTAAAGAAAGTTTGCATTGAAAGACCCAAAGACTGGGATAGGTATGTATCGCCTATATTATTTGCTTACAGAGAGTCAGTGCAGGAAACTCTTGGTTTCAGCCCTTTTGAACTTTTATATGGAAGGACAGTGAGAGGTCCTATGACAATTCTACATGAACTTTGGACAGGAGATTTGCCGGAAAGTGAGGTAAGAAATACTTATCCATATGTGTTAGATCTTCAGGAAAGATTGGACGATACTTGTAAATTAGCCAGAGATGAATTAGTGAAAGGGAGAGATAGATATAAGAACTATTACAATAGGAAGGCTAAAGCACGAAATGTAGAGGTAGGTGAAGAAGTTTTGATTTTATTACCAACAGACAATAACAAGTTACTGATGCAGTGGAAGGGTCCGTTTAGAGTTATTGAGAAGTTAGGAACACTAGATTATAAAATAAATGTCAATGGTAAGATTAAAAGTTATCACATTAATATGTTAAAGAAGTATATTCCGCGCGAAACAACTACTGATAAAGATTTATGTTTACAGGACGAGGGTACTTTTCAGAAGGTCTGTACAGATGTGATAGAAGATGGTGTAATTAATGAAGACAGTTTTGATGATTCAGAAATTGATCAAATGGTGACAAGTAAAGAGATAATAGAAATTCCACAATTAATCCAGAAGGAAACCCATAATGACGTAATTATTAATCCAGAATTAAGCGCAGTAGAAAAGAAAAATTTAACCCAATTATTTCAGGAATACTCAGATATCCTTACTGATGTACCTGGATGTTCAAATTTAGGGAAACATAAACTTTCTTTAATTTCAGATAAACCTGTTAGACTTAAACCATATCCTATTCCTTTCGCCATGAAAGACGTTATCGTTAAAGAAGTTGAAAGTATGCTTAAGTTAGGAATTATTGAAAGATCTAACTCACCGTATTCATCTCGACGTGGGCGTATAAAAAACAATCCGAACTTTACTAAGTCTCAATTTTTGAACCGCAAAGAAACATTTGCCAAGACTATCACAGACCAGCTAAAAGGTCCCAAGGCCCAAGAACATACTTACAGCTGACAAGTTATGGATATGGATAATGACCCATTTATATACATGTATTTACAGACAGTGGTGATTTTGATTGACAACAACAACCCACCGATTTAAGCAATATTTGGTTTAGTTTCATGTTAAAATAAAGTGTCACAAATCCGATAACCTTTGGTCTTGAACAAATCTGCTTTTTGAGACAGTTTTTGACAATCAAACTTTATTTGGGGTATCGAAATTGATAGACAGAGAAATGGGGTTTAACAACCACTCGACTAACAAACGGGTAATTTCGGGGCTTGAAATATAATTAATGGATTAGAATTTGAGAATTTAAAACTAGTGTACCACGAATAAACAGTTGCTAGACATATAGTGCTAAGCACTTTCTTAATTAGTCAGGCCGCTTTATACATTAGGCCTGGGCCCTGATTCCAAGAAAATTCTGTAGCACGTTCTTGAGCTTAGATTTTAAGTAGATTTTGTATTTGAGTTAACTTATCGCATTTTGTGTTCCCAGCACATTCTTAAAAACGTCCTTGTGTTGAGATTTCAAGTAGACTTCAGTGTATGCACAAGCATGTTATTATGTGTTCCAAGAAAAAACTTAAGCGCAACTTTGTTCTTATCTAAACACAACTCCTAAGCAAGCTGTACAGCTTGTTTACCAACCTTAAGCCTGTTTTTGCTTATGGCTGACTTCGACATCTAGCTAGCCTGTCACCTCTGGCTTGCGGCTGTGGTTTCGAGCCCTGGTCTGAGCGTATGTGGCATGGAGATAGGGGCCGTTTTCTAAACCTCGTGGGTTTCCTCTGGGCACCCCGGTTTCCTCCCACTGCTAAAGACCCCTACGTGCAAGCGAATTATTAAAATAAAATTAAAAACCATATGTTAGTCCCGAAATGACCTAGTTTGTGTTGAGTAGACGTTAAACCCCATTTCTCTCTCTCTCGCTTATGGCCGACAGATATCCCAAAGTACTTTCTACATCTTTTGATACCTAAGAGACAATTGAAAGGCAGAGAAAATCCTTTAGAGTTTTGTAGGAACTGGGCCCTTGTTTCTATATACGTGGTCCTGCTCACAAAAGAAAAAGACGATCATTGAGCACTTCTTAAAGTTCTTTGCGTGCACGTTCATGCTCAACCGTGTGCATAATCAGATGTTTACGTATACATACCACGGGTTTATTTTTGCGATCCATCAACCGCACTTGTTGTTAATTCAGCTTGCAAATAGCAAATTTTTTTTTATGGAAAGTTGGCGGCTGATTGTAAATAATGTTTGGCTACCTTGGATGTCATAGGTTCGCTCCCAGTGTTGACCGAGAAAGTTCATCAGTGCCTGACAATAACAGTTGTCTAGGTCCCATGTACACATTGGCATGCACTTAAAGATCCTCTGGGGGTTGGGATTCAATATAAAAGTAGGGCTTAACACTGCTGTCCAGACAAAACTCACAAGTAATGAACTGGCAGGGAGTTCTGGAGGTCCCGTGTCCGATCCCTCTATTGGCCGAAAAGTTCATCCATATATTTCAGTGTTGGTTACCCCTTGTCAGCGATACAGGATGATTGAAGATCTGACAAGGCCAGTTGTCTAATTGTGCGGATGGTATGAAAATCCGAGGTCATGTGTACATAGTGGCGTGCACGTAAAAGATCCCTTGACAGTTGGAATTCGATATGAGAGTAGGCCATAGTGCCGCTGTCTGGGCAAAATTTAATTTCCTCTCACTGCTAAAGACCCTTGCTGACAAAGCAAATTATTGAAATACAATTAAACCCATGTGTTAGTCCTGATAAATGACCTTGTTTGTGTCGAGTGGACGTTAAACCACATTTTGTTCTCTCTCTTCTTGATTTCGGTTGCAAAACCACATAAAAGGGCTATTTATTGGACCAGTTTTAAATTTTGTAGTTACAGACTCGAATATTAAGGAGAATGTGTTTGTGAACTGCAAAGTTTTGTCATGGCATTACATTAATGACTGCGGAGAAAACATGTTTTTTTATTGTCAGTGATGCAGAACGGAGGGCCTGACAAGGACAACTGTCTAGTTGTTTGGATGGGACAAAAAAAACGAGGTCACGTGCACACATTGGCATGCACGTAAAAGACCCATTGGCAGTTGCAATTTGATACAAGAGTAGGCCGTAGCGCCGCTGCCCGGGCAAAATTTCCCTCATAGCACACTATATGATCTAGGCCTGTCTTCATTAGCCCAGTTTACGAGCGGGGCCCTGTTTCACAAAAACTTAAGCTAAATTCAATAAAGTAGATTTTAACTAAATTCAAAATGAAATTTTAAATTTTTTGCGTTTCACGAAGATTGATTGTAACCTAAAATGCGATTTTAATAGATTTTAGTTAAAATCGCTTGGGCCCGCGCCGTGCACATTTCCGCTGCGGGTACTTACGGTGAAAACAAATACGCTTCGAAACTGAAAACTGTTGGCAGGTTAATTTATCGGTTGCTATATCAATGGGGAGAGTTTCATACGTTGAAGCAATGTTTGCACTCGGTCAGACATTCGTAGAGAGGTGAAATAAATGAGTGTACTGCATAAGGTGTTATTCGAAAAGTATCGGTGGGTTGGCCTTGAACTTGGCCTTTGATTCGTGACATGGGAATTTGATATACTCGCAGGCTTCAATGGAAATAATGTGTATCGATAAACTAAATCGCATGGATTTGTAGTTTTATTGAGAATTGTCACAAACATATTATAATATTTCTGACTCAAACGGCTAATCTAGGTTGTAATTTTCGTCGCATTTTAAAAGTATTTATCAACTTTGAAATTAATACACCAAATCGCCAATGTTCCGATGCATTATAGATTTGACATTTCATTTTCATAGACCCACCCTTTCAATGATACTTTGAAAATGATACTTACTCAATTAAATTTTTTTTTTCCATAAGAAAAAATAGCTTTGGCTGCTAAAATGCCAATTATTTTTGTTGTTTTATTAACGTAAGACTTCATTAAGAAATAATAATAAATTTATATTAAAATTCAATTAGGCCTAGGCCTATAACATTTTTCAATAAACACATTTGAGACTTTTGATTTATCTCTTTAGTATTTACATATCATCATAACAGTCAAAAGTATGCGCAAATACTACGTATGGTTTGCCTAGTATTATAGGCCATTAGGCCTTCTAAAACCAAGAAATAGGGCATATTAAACAATTGTACCCAAACATAATATTTTCTTTATAGATAAGAAGGCTCTTCTTTCCAAGAAATTGGATATGAATTATTGATTTTCTTTTAGCGTTTAGTTTACTGGGGTTTTGAGTGGGTTTTTTTCTCTTGGAGTTCTAATATGGAGCGCCATCCAAATGCTTGAATTCACAATATTATCATTATTCCAATTATATCTATCGCAATATATGTAACAGTGTAGCTCTAATCAATTTTTTGTTAATGTCTTGATTATAAGTTAGGAGAGGTTGACGGCTATCCTAAGTTCAAATTAATTTTAGTTAAAATTGTCCTTAAAATACGTTTGTGAAACGCTACCATTTTAAGTTAAGATTAGATTTTAACTTACAATACTATTTTAGTGGATTTTAACTAAAATGCTTAAAATCATTTTGTGAAACTCATCTATCTTAAGTTAGGATGAAATTTTAGTTTAAGACCATTTTAAGGAGATTTCAGTTTTTGTGAAACAGGGCCCGGAACAGTGGGACACACCCACTTGTTAGTTATTGTTTTGTCCATAAATATTATACAGGATACAATCATTAACATATTTTCTTTTTCAAATTGCCCAAAAGAATGCTTAAAATTTAGAATTTGATTAACTTAAATGGATTTTTTTTTTGATTATGGTTAGATAGCTAACAATCAAAAACTAAAAATAATTAAATTGTTGGTATCCTGCTTCAAAAATGCCATTTGTTTACGTAAGAGAATGAACGATAAAAAAATAACAGTAGTTTAATTGTAAGTATCCTGACATTTTAAAACTGACATTTGTTTCACGTTAGACAAAAAAAATTAGGTTTATGTTAGATTCGCGTTAGAAAACTTAGCTAAATTAATGGTTAAAACTATGACATGAAACTAACGTTACATTAACGTTAGACATCTAAGATTTACGTCAAAAAACTAACCATAAACTGACGTAAAATTTATGTTAGATTAACGTTAGAATTATCACCAATAACACATATAATTATTTTGTCTGAATTCTGACTATTTATCAATTTTTAGAATGGTATGGTTATTTAATCAAGAAGTATTTAATGCCCCCAAAAATTGGTAAGAAAACCGTCATAAAATTTACGTTAGATTTACGTCATTTTCTGACGTAAAAGTAACCATAACCATTATGTCGTAAAAGTAACGTAAATTTAGTCGTAAAATTTTACCATTATTGGACACTAGGGCTGGGTATCGATAGTGATGTTTACTATTGATAATCGGCAATGAAATGTCGGTCGATAATCTATAGTATCAAAAACAAACTTATTTTCACCGTCGTCATCAAGACTGATACAGTGTAAGTTCAAACTTCAAAACCATACGAAGTTGCGAAAGATCGTTTGCTCCTGTCTAAAACCTAAAGTGCTTCCACACAGCACTTTTAGCTTTGCCGGGAAAATCAACAATCGTTTTGTTGTCCATGTGTGCTATTTATTGTACCGGGTACTCTTTTACTGAGGCACACGTACACAAATAGTGAACTGTACAGACGAATTCTGAAGCTTGCAAAAGGAAATAACTCTAACTTTATTTACACATCTGGGGATCTCCGATTTAGCGATATTCAACAATAATTTCTTCAAAACTAAAGTATCGTTTCAATGAGAGTGAATTTATGTAAACGGCTGTTCAATAAGCAGTCACAATTTTGTTATGTGTTACATTGATACTTGATAGTAATTAAAGGAGCGGTGTATTATGATTAACTGAAAGAAAACATTGACATTTCAGACGCAAGAAAAATAGACGAAGAGCGATAATCGATAGTAACCCACCGCTATCGATAGTGCTTTTCTGGGCCGTCCAATCTATACTATCAATTTATATCGATATTTTACCCAGCCCTATTAGACACTTAACCAAAATCTAACCATAATGACGTAAAAGTAACGTAAATGTAACCATCCATGTTTACTGGGAAGCTACTGAATTTTGTAGATTTTGCAGTGCCTTAATAATATGGAAAACTCTAAATAACGAAGAATTAAATGAATCTAAAAACAATAATAGTTAACAATTCAGGGTTTGGTACTGTCAACTGATACATACTTGCATATTTTGCTAGTTTTCCTGAGGTGATTACCGTAAATTGGGGCTATTTTGAAATCGGTGGGGGGGGGGGGACGGGGACTTTGAAATTTTTTTTGACTGAAAATAACCATAAATGAATTGGAAAGACATTGAAAAAAATTTACCAATTAACTTATGACCTTTTTGTGCTTTATTTTTGTGGTCATTGTGAAGTTACAAAAAATGAGCATGGCCGATTGAGAAAGGGTTGATTTTTGAGTCTCTGGGAACTTGTTGTAGGTTTGTTATGAATAAGTAACTTCACAATCTGCAAATGTTTTCTCTGTGTTGTAAGTATCGTAATTCAAAATGTTTTCTAAAAAATCTAACTTTTCCAATTTGATCATCATTGAACATGCGTTGTGAGGTATTTTTGAACAGTTCATACTAAGCCCATATGGTGTTGAAGACAGAAATGGGCTTTAACGTCGACTCGACACAAACTAGGCCTTTCGGGACGAACATATGGTTTAATTTTATTTCAATAATTCGATTTCGCCCAGGGGTCTTTAGCAGTGGGAGAAAACCGGAGTACCCGGAAAAAACCCATGAGGCTGGACAGGCGACCCTACTCCTTGCCACGAACAACCGGGGATTCGAAACCACGCCAGTTGACTCAATGACAGGCCGTATGATACAGCGCGCACGCTAACCATTCTGCCATCCACCCCCCTGGTGTTCAAAGAAACCCCACAAAACATGTTACTGGATTCATAAAATAATATTAATATATGTGTTAATTTTGACTCATAAAAGTAACTTTTTGTTTTGGAAATAATATATTATTTGATGTTTTAAATGTTTTGATGTTAAAGAATTTAAAGTTTTCAAATCTTTTACCACATTTTTATCATGAAAGAAACATGTTCCTTATTTTGAGTGCACGTAAAAGATCCCTTGGCAGTTGGAATTCGATATAAGAGTAGGTTGTAGCGCCGCTGCCCGGGCAAAATTTCCCTCATAGCACTCTGTATGGCGTATGCCCGTATTCCACGAGCCTAGGTTAGGCGTAAAAGAGTAGGACGTTAAACCCCATTTCATTTCAGTTAATTTTATTTCCTTATTTTGTTTATCATAGCATTTGTTAGCATTATTTTTTTAAAGGCCAAAAAGTGTCAATTTTAACCTCAATGAAGGTGCTATCTTAAAGATGTACGTTTATTTCTGTTGCAGAAGTCTTATAATTTTGATGTGTTCAAAGAATCCCAAACCATTATGTAACATTGAATACCCATAGGTCATAGTTTTAAAAAAATACATAGTTTAAGATGGTTATAAAAGAAAATCTTCAAAAATGTACTAAGTAGCCCTTGTTTACGGTATTTCAATTTTACCTGAGCTTTAGCATGTGGCTGATGTGAATTAATAGCTGGTAAATATCTTTTCCTACCAGTAATAGTTCTAACATATCCATTCTTCCTACAACCTTCGACCGATTTAAGTAGGTATTTTCTCAATCCTGTATCAAAAAAGAAAGGAGATATTGTGGTTCTTTTTAACTAAAACTCATAACTGAAGAAGTCATTTTTGACTTACAGAAATGCAATTAATTACATTCAATAAATTCAAGATGACAGAACAATAAAAGATAGTCACATAGTGGACATACGTCCATACAGCACCTATGTCTCAGTTTTCTTAAGAAAAAACTTGGATGTAAGTAGACTAAATCTGATCAGGATGCAAGAAGTCGTTTTCGAAAACATAATAGATGTCTGGAACAGAAAGTGCAAGATGCTGAAAATTAATGAGTTCATCATTTCTGATTCCAATACTCCAAATAAAATTTGAAAAGCAAAAGATCACTTAACCTTCTCGCAGTCCAAATGCTTCAGGCCAAATTTGCAAAAAATAGCCACACTATTATCTGTACTGTTGTGTTGATTAGTTTTTTGGCAAAAGGGGGGGGGGAAAGAAATATCGATGAACGTTGGATATCGATAGCCTCGTGATGCTTTGTACAATCAGCGGCCATAATAAAGTTACGGTCAGATATTCACACATATTGAAAGGAATTGAGATCTTTCGGGCATAAAAAATATTTGAAATTTCATCAAGATCAGATAAAAACTTTGACTTCTTAAGGGTCCACAACTTTGGTATTACATATTTCTACACTATTTGTGTATAAGTTGCAGCCATTTTGTCAAACAGCTTTGCTCTGATTTTCACGAAAATTTGAACTCAACATTCATGATGGTGCACTTTTTCATACCATCTTGGGGTATAATCCAGGAGATTACAGTCTGATATGAGCAAATATCAAACAGAACCGAGGTCAATGGGTTATAAACACAAGTTTTTTGGCAAAGAGGGGAAGGAATATCGATGAACGTTGGATATCGATGGCCTCGTGATTCTTTGTACAATCAGCGGACATAATAAATTTACAGTCAGATATCCACAAATATTGAAAAGAATTGAGATCTTTTTGGGCATAAAATAGTGGCCGTCTACACCAAGTTTGAACATTCTAGCTCAATTAGAAGGAGAGTTATTGTGTTCCAAATTCTCTGCCCTTGAAATTGCTTCAATTTTTCACTTTCACTTCAAAATGGCGACCATCAATTGACCTAAGTCAAAATTCTACTCTGAACGTTTTTTTAGGCCATCCTTCAAGGACTCAGAAAATACAACTCCCGTGTCTGTAAGTAAAATAGCAAAAAAGCCTTAGGGATTTTTCACGTTACAAGATGGTGGCACTTCCGGTTCGATCTACAATTTTCATATTTTGTGTACGAATCAGTAATTACTTGTCTAGTATCGAAAAAAAAATAGTGTTTAATACTTTACTTTAAGGACTACGTGAGGACATGTGTAAGATTGAATTACATTTATGCACTAGAAACGGCTTGAGTTTATAATAGTTTACATTTATTATCATGAGAGGACCTCTTAATACAACTTACTTTACCTTAATTTCTGAGGACTTTAGTGTTTAATACTTTAGGACTACAATGTAGATTTAACACTATTAGAGATTTAACAAACTTTGCTATTCTTCAAAGGACTTGGGGAGTTATCTCCCCTTTGACCACGAATGACACCATAATGACACACATCAGCATAGAGCAAAAAAAAACAACCGAAATTGTCCAAGATAGCAGAACTGAACACCACCGCATTGGTCCTTCCAGTCACCCAACCTCCTTGAAATTTATATATATGTTCTCCAACATTACCTGCAGAGGTAACTCTCCAAATTACAGTCCAAAGCAACACACAGCGTTACATAATGACATTTCATGAGTCAGAAAATGACATTTTGTGACAGTAATAGAGTCCATATCTCCATTTTGGCTAAAGAAATTGAGCGGAAATTTTAGGGGCCACCTTGTAATGTATCTGGGGAGATTCTCTTCAAATTGCAGCTTAATTGCTCCAAAATATTGATGTCAAATTCATTTTGTATGTTAGTATCAAATATTGAACTTTTGGAGAAAAAACGTATTCATTTTCATTTCTGTCTATTTTAATTTCTCTTACATCTATGAAGCTGAAATTTTTAGGCATCCATATATTCCTGTTGCTTGCAGCCGATATCTGACTACGTTCAGCTATTCGGCATGTACATATATTGTAGCTATGGACCTCAAATATTTTATACTGGTCACATCATGTATTTAGAAAGGTTGTGGGAGAATGGCAGGTTCTTCGTAGCAATATTAAAGATTTGGAAGCAGTTACTTTTGTTGTGATAACACGAAATCTGACAAACGACCCAAATACGCCTAACTGAGCCAGACTTCAAACTCTTGATTTTTGACAAAACAGGCTGAAATTTTCACACCACCAAAGTGCTGTGTAAATTTCATGTCAATAGGTTCAGCTAAAATTAAATGACAGCACATTCACTTGAGCCAAAAACCGCATTTTGTTCAGCATTCCACTAAAAATTGTTATTTTATGCTTATGACAGCCTAAAATATACAGTTCTAATTGAGCTATCAAGCTGACATTTGCACAGCCACCCCAGAATACATATAGGAAGATTCTGTGAAAATTTAATTAGACTTGCTGCAATATTTCCAAAAAAATGGGGTTGTACATGAGTACAGTGCGAAAAAAAAAAAATTGTACAAATGACCGAAATACCCCGAACTGAGCCAGCCCTCAAACTCTTAATTTTTGACAAAACAGGCTGAAATTCTAACACCACCATCCAGAATATATTACCAAAATGCTGTGCAAATTTCAGGTTAATAGGGGTTGTACATGAGTATAGTGCGAAAAACAAAAAAATGTCCAAACGACCGAAATACCCCAACCTGAGCCAGCCCTCAAACTCTTAATTTTTGACGAAACCAGCTTTTTTCTTTTACCACCACCATGCGGAATGTATTACCAATGTGCTGTGCAAATGTCAGGTTAATAGGTTCAGCCAAAATTAAATGACAGCAAATTCACTTGAGCCAAAAACTGCATTTTGTTCAGCTTTCCATTAAAAATTGTCATTTTATGCTTATGACAGCCTAAAATATACAGTTCTAATTGAGCTATCAATCAAGCTGACATTTGCACAGCCACCCCAGAATACATAAAGGAAGATTCTGTGGAAATTTCATTAGACTTGCTGCATTATTTCAAAAAAAAAAAAAAAACAGGGGTTGTACATGAGCACAGTGCGAAGAAAAAATTGTCCAAACAAACGAAATACCCTGAACTGAGCCAGCCCTCAAACTCTTAATTTTTGACAAAACAGGCTGAAATTATAACCACTCGGCAAACCTCGGAAGATTTCGGGAATCTAAACTCGGCTGTATGATGAATTCCGCCATATTGGAACTACTTAAAAGGTCCCGGATGAAACATGGCTGCGCCCATTCCAAACACAAGTTGGCGACCTATTCGACCGATCCAGCTGTAAGATAATGACGAAATTACACTTCTATTCTGAGCTGAAGGAATGGATAAAAAATAATATATTCTACTTTCATTTGATAGACATAACGTTGGATTTTATTGGTTGATAAATAGAGACTGTTGTCTTTACTCTAAATAGGTTTCCAACGAACAGGTTGCAGCTCGATCGGTCGAATAGGTCGCTAGCCGAATAGGTTCCCAATTTGTGTAATAGCGTCAAGTTTTCCTGTTAAAGTAAACCGGTAGCCGCATCGCAAATGTATGGGCGTAGGTACATATCACTTACTGTCATACATCCGAGACTAGATGTAGTTTACGTAGTTTACGGAATCTGTCGAGATTAGCCGAGTGAAATTATAACACCACCATCCTGTATATATGACCAATGTGCTGTGCAAATAGTTTGAGCCAACATTAAATGACGGCACATTCACTTGAGCCAAAAACCACATTTTTTACAGCTTTTAATTGAAAAATGTCATTTTATGCTTATGACAACCTAAAATATACAGTTCTAATTGAGCCACCTCCGAATTATATGGTGGATGATTCCCTGAAAATTACAGCTTCATTGTTCCAATATTTCCTTAAAAAAAAAAGCAGTTGTTCATGAGCATAGTGGGAAAAAAACAAAATTGTCCAAGATAGCAGAACTGAACACCCCCGCCTTGGTCCCTTCTATTCACCACCCAACCTCCTTGAAATTTATATACTATTCAAAAAAAGTAGGGGATATTTGATTTTTAAGTGTTATTAAAGTCACCTAATGAAATTGACGAAGAAACAAATGACAAAATGAAATGAAGTTCACATTCATTGATTTATTCCAAATGATCGTTAGACTAAGTAAGGCACAGACTGACCATTATAAGGGTAAAATGATACCCGGGGTCAAACAGCAAAGTTACCACAGCATCACAACAAAGTCAGTAACGGGTAAATCCTCCTCTGTTTGCCAAACAAGCATTGATCCGACGGGGCATACTACTAATGAGACGTCTAAGGTCATTTTGTTCCAGATTGTCCCATTCCTGTTGCAACGCAGCAGCAAGTTCTTGGACATTGGCAGGACGCTGTTGACGTTGATGTAACCTCTGTCCAAGCATGTCCCAGACATGCTCGATGGGGGAGAGGTCGGGACTCAGTGCTGGCCTAGGAAATGTGGTGATGTTCTGTTGTTGGAGGTAACCTGTAACGATCCTGGCCCTGTGGCATCTTGCGTTGTCATCCTGGAAGATGAAACGGCGGCCATGACGTCGTGCGAACGGCACAACATGGACTGCCAAGATGTTGTCCCGGTAGTACTGGCCTGTAACACGCCCTGCAACAACATGTAAAGCCGTTCTTCCAGCAACAGTGATGCCTCCCCACACCATAACAGAACCACCCCCAAATCGATCATGTCTGATGACGTTAACGTCTTGGAAGCGCTCGTTTCGACGACGCCACACCCTCCTACGTCTCATCTGAAAACCTTGACTCATCTGAAAACATCACATTGCTCCAGCGTCGATTATCCCAGTGTTGACGATCCCTACACCAACGACGTCTTGCCTGAATGTGATGATCTCTCAAACAAGGGATCATGCGAGGACGTCGGGCGCGAAGGTGACCCCTATGCAGTCGATTCCGAATCGTCTGGCCACTCACTCTCACACCAATGTCTGTTTGAAGACGAGCGCTGATCTGATTTGCTGTGATGACACGATTTCTCAAGGCCAAGGTACGGATAAATCGAGCTTGAGTTGTCGCCCTTGGTCGACTTGAGCGTGGTCTGTCCTGTACAGATTGTGTATCACGGTATCTGGACCATAGCCTGCTTATGACAGACTGAGAAACATTCATCGTCCGCGCCACAACCGCCTGTGTTGTGCCGATCTGTAGCATGCCAAGGGCACATAACCTTTCATTTTGGGTAAGCCGACGCATATCAAAATTTGTTTTCTGGTCACTAAAACAATTAAACTGATGTTGCCACCCTGGAATTCAATGCCACAATGACTGTAAAATTCAAAGTCAGAGTCGTACAAATCTTGGGTTGGACCCCCATGATGATCCCAAGCATCACCTGCATTCCATGCGGTAGCTATTGATGCGTTTGGGCGTTACATGTAACTGGAAATGTTTCTTCTGTTAGGTTCTATAGTGACTTTTTTCGTTGTCATTTGCATATTTTAGTATTATGCCCCCACATTCAAATATCCCCTACTTTTTTTGAATAGTATATATGTTCTCCAACAGTACCTGCAGATGTATTTCAACAAATGACAGTCAACGTGGATGAATAGAAAGCAACACACAGCTTAACATAGATAACATTTCATGAGTCAGAAAATTACGTTCTGTGAAAAATGCCATTTTTCTCCTTATTGCCCCCTTCTTAAAGTCTCTCCAGCAGAAATAGCCAAGACTTTCTCTAGATATTAGAAAGGATATCTTGCATGCAGCAATTAAAACTACATACATTAACAACAAAAGCTAAATCTTCAATTATAAAATTTATTCATCCATACAACACAACACAGTTCTATGGATAACACTCACTATATTATATACATACGACGTTTCGATTATAGAATTTATTCATCCATATAACACAACACAGTTCTATGGAAAACAATCACTTTGAATCACTATATTATATACACACCACATTTCAACAAGAATTCACTGGTCGTTATCAGGCATACAAATTATCCATTCTCCCCTCATTCCTTCTTCTGCAGCTGTCTCCTTCTTAGTCCGAAATGGCCTAGTTTGTGTCGAGTAGATGCTAAACCTCATTTCTCTCCCTCTTTCTCCCTTTGTTTTTGTTCTTCTCCCATTCAACCATTTTTTCCAACATTTTTAAAAAATATTTTCCATGATATCCTTGTGATGAAGTTTGATCACACCTTCAATAAATGCAAAAAAATGTACATAAAAATTATTAAAAAATATGTTTATCCTTCTTTATATCAAGCATGGCCTAGGGGTCTGTTAATGCCGAAGTTTAAGTCAAATAATTCTTATTTGCCAAGGCAAAAGAATAGTGAAATGAAGTTATTTAAATAATAAAATCACAAAAATGCAAGGAGCTGTGACAATGTAAGCAAGGTTCTTGCCATACAAGTTGGCTGGTAAACTAAAATGCATACAGTATTGATATAAGTCGCCTTTTTAAAGAAATGACATCACTTCAAAGAAAACGACAACATATGAGCTACTGTCTATGAGTAGACAACACAGGGTCAGAAAAAAACCCTAGGCCTAAACTCGACGCCATATTGTTTCAACCACGACGTGTTAAATTGAAACGAAGTTTACAAAATACGTTCGTTGGCTTCAAAGACCAAAATAATTTTACTTGTTATTCACTGCAATATGCTCTTTGCAAAAATATAAACTAACTCATCTACTAGTAAATTCACACTTAAAAGTATTCTTCGTTCTTACCTGGATCATAACAGCCTCTCCGAGGAACATGTGTTTGTTGGGTGACGTCACGTGATTTGCTAAATTACCCAGGAACCTCGTGTGTTTGTTGACCGAGAGTAAACTGTGTGAAGAGAGCACACACTATACGGGTTTTACGCACTAAGTGTGGACCACGTAGAAATTTGGTCAGGTGAAGTAGACTAGACTAGGTTATCCAACATGGAAATAGACTTCACTTCTCCGAGGACCACGATTTTGGTCCTCGGAGGATTTTTTGGTCCTCGGGTAAAAGCTGTGTTTTCTAACGAGGATCCTCTGGTGATGGCCAATGCACACGCACCCATACATACACACACATACATACATACATACATACACACACACAGAGACAGGGGCGACGGCATATGTTCACATTATGAATGTGGACGTATAAAAAGTGAAAAATCAACATTTGTGGGCTTGTAAACAAATCCAATAGGGTATAGTATGTTCAAGACGTCTCCTATTTCTGAAATTAATACATTTCAAGATAGCAGGGATACGGGTCGAATTTCTGGTATTTGAATATTTCAAAAATTCGAATTTTGCCTTTGATGTTTTTCGTGCCGACGAAAGTGTTTACAAGCGAAAACAATCTGATTAAAACACAGATCCAATTTCGTTTCATTTTTTATAGTTCAAAATTTCGTTTTTATACGCCCAAATTGAAATGTGGTCGTATATTGTCGTCGCCCCCGTCCGTCCGTCCGGCCTTCGGTCCAGCGTCCACAATTGCTTGTGGACGCTCTACAGGCTAAAGTTAATATCCGATTGACTTTAAATTGATACACAGTGTTTAAGGTCATGAGACGAAGAAGCCTATTGTTTTTCAGCGTTTTCCGATAATTAGTGCCAGAGTTATGGCCCTTGATCACTTCAAAAAATCCTGCAAACGCTCTAAAGGCCAAAGTTAATATCCGGTTGACTTTAAATTTATACACAGTGTTTAAGGTCATGAGACGAAGAATCCTATTGATTTTCAGCGATTTCCGACAATAACTACCAGAGTTATGGCCCTTGATCACTTCAAAAAATCTTGTGGATGCTCTAGAGGCCAAAGTTAATATCCGATTGACTTCAAATTTATACATAGTGTTTACAGTCATGAGACTAAGACGTCTATCGATTTTCAATAATTGCTGCCAGAGTTATGGCCCTTGATCACTTCGAAAAAATCCTGTGGAAGCTCAAGAGGCCAAAGTTAATATCCGATCGACCTTAAATTAACACACAGTGTTTAAGGTCATGAGACAAAGAAGCCTATTGATTTTCAGAGATTTCAAATAATTACCGCCAGAGTTATCTCCCTTGATCACTTCAAAAAATCTTGTGGATGCTCTAGAGGCCAAACTTAATATGCGATTGACTTCAGATTGATACACAGAGTGTAAGGTGTTGAAACGAAAAAGTATTTTGATTTTCAATGAATTTTGATAACTGAACAGCTAAATCCATCATATTAAATGTTTCATGTATATACTAATTGCCAGGCAACGAAACATACGCCCACAGCAGCTAAATCGTCCGGGCAGTCAACAAGGGTTGTTGCATATTTTTATTTTTTTTGGTAATGAAACATTTGCAATACACTAAAATCTGATTAAGAGTAACAACTCATTATGTAATTATCTGAAAATCATTTATAAAAATTGTGCCCCACGCTAACAATTAGTATAGGAAACATTTAATATCATGGATTTAGCTGTCCCTTTTGGCTTTTAAAATAGAATCATTAAACCACTGGGTATTGGGACGGATTGTAAATGTTTTTTGTTTGAAGAGGCACAAGTGAGTCAAAAATTTCAGTGATTTTGGGTTGCCTTCTCTTGTATATCTTGAATACGTTGAATGTCATTGAAGTCCGAGGAGTTGACTATTTCCGCTTTAAATTTAGTAATGTCAAGTGATTTAAACCTCCGATACATTACAGACTTTCTTGATGGTTGTGGTTTCTGGATCTTAAGATTAAAACTTGCCGGGAAATGATCAGATATTAATTTGTCAGAGAGAGACAGAGAGATTATTTAGTTTAATATGGATTAGTTATCACAAGATCGAGAATATGTACACCATTATGAGTAGAAGAAGAAACATGTTGTGTCCCCGTCACTTCGTTTTCGTCTCCTTTCTGTCCGTCCGTTTGTCCGTCCTTTTCCGTCCGTCTCCAACCGTCCGTCCTTTAGTCTCCGTCTGTCCTTCCATCTCCGATCGTCCTTCCGTCTCTATCCGTCCATTGGTCTCCGTCTCTATCACATAGTTTCCGCCTCCGTCCGTCCTTCCGTCTCCGTCCGTCCGTTGGTTCCGTCAGTCGGTTTAATGATTCCGTCAGTCCGTCTCCTTCCCTCCGTTCTTCTTCGTTCGTCTCCGACTTCGATCGTCTGCCCATCTAACTCCGTCCGCCTGTCTCCCTCCATCTCTGTCCGTCCGTCTCCCACTCCGTCTACAACTTGGTCTACGACTTCGTTTCCATCCGCCTGTCTCCAACTCCGTCTCCTAATTCAGCAGCAATGAGAAAGAATCGTATCTCAGTAATTTGCGTTAGTCCACTTTGGCTAATTTAGTTTTTGTACCTAGATTAATTATTTATTGTCAGATTTGTATAAAACAAAGTGCATGTGCTCCGTGGTCTCATTTGCAATTTTTTAGTTAAAGTTAATTTTTTCTGCACGCACCGGAATTGGCGTAATATTAAGCAAAACTACAGTTTTGGCAGTTCAGTTCCGCTTTTTGAGAGCAAATGTTATGCTTTCTTCAAAATCTGATATAACAAAGAGGATGTTAGCTGTAAAGGCGCACAAAATCGTTGGCTTTAATTTCAATTTCATTTTCGGGCATTTTCGAATAAAATGTAAAAGAAAATGTAAAATTCAATTATTACAACCCATTCAACGTCTTCATATTTTGAAATATTTATTGGTAACTTTCATAAACTTGTAGCAATAATCCAGACGAAGAGAATGTATGCGAAAAATAGTTTGTAATATAAGCAGTTGCTGAGAAATATGCAATTTTGCATACATCACTTTTCGCGTTATTTTGCCTATAAAAGAGTAAATCATTATCCGATCTTAAAAAAAAAAATTCCATTTGTTGCCTAATGCCAATTTGGAAAAGGTTAAGCCAACTTCACATTTTCACTGTGACTGGAAACGACGTCATTTTCTGCAAAAACTGTATTTTTAACCTAAAAAAACTTTATTTTATTCAAATGAGTCTTATTTAAAATGTTTTTAAAACTGTGATATTTGATTCCAATCAACGAATAGCATGAATCAATACGATCATATAGATACCACAAAATGGTTTCTAACTTGTGCGGTTTCAGAGAAATAGGCGATCTTCTATAAATGACTTTTCAAGGTTTTTTGTCTATAAAAGTGTCAATTATTATTCGATATTCATAAATTTTCACCATTTGATGTCTCATGCTATTTATGATTGCAATAAGCTAATTTAAGATTTTTATTATCACCGGAAGTAATGTCTTTTTTGCAAAAAAACGTATTTTTAGACTTCAAAACAAATATTTTTTTTTTAAATTGTATTAAATATATTATTTGTTTAACGTTATAATGTTTGATTCTAAAGGTCATTTAGATTGGATTAATACAATCATATTGATATCCAAAAATTGCTTCTAGCAATTTTCTCGGGATTTTTAAGTTGTTTTACCTTTTGAATTTCAGTTTATGGGTTCTATTTCTCAGGATTTTAAGTTGTTTTCCATTTTGAATTTCAGTTTATGGGTTCTATTATCTATTGCAAATCATCGATAAAGATTTCTTTTGGCACCGGAAGTGACATAGTTTTGTCAGATTTTACAATTTTGACCGGTCTTTTCGCAAGCAAATATTACTTTTACAAATCTGATAGAGGCAGTCACTGCATCAAAACAACTACAGTATCGTTTGGTAGCTCGATAGATCGGCTATTGTATGTCGTATTTCCAGTCTGATTCCTGAAAGCCGATTCAGCACTGCTATGCAGCTCTAGCTATTATTATTACTATTGTTTTTGTTCGGATTATCATTCTTATCATTAGGCTTTCAATATGGGGGGGGGGGGGGCTGTCAAAGAATGATGTGAATTTATTAAAGTCAATGGAGAGAGAGTTACTACTCTGAGACTGTACAGACAGATGAAAAACAAAAGGTTTTGCTTTTCTTACTGTTGTTGGTATCTTAAACTGTCACAAATAGAAATATGTGGTTTCTGGCCCTAATTTGTGTATAATAAATAAAAGAATGAAATTCTTACAGGTTGGACTATTTACCTGGATATTTAGATTTAAAACTGTCTATAAAAATTGCTGCATCATTCTCAAGTATACTGATCTGTTCTGCTAGAGACTTCGGTCCCATACCATATAAAATTCCATAACAAATCTAGAAAAGAATGATACCATTATTTCATATGAGTGGATGCCCACATTTAAAGTTTTCTGAAATAACAAGAAAGCAAAATTTTACCAGCACTAATACCAGGGCCGTATTACGGATTTTAAAAGTGGGGGGGGGGGGGCAGCAGAGTGGTGGTGCGCCAATACAATACACAAGTCACTGAAAATTAGACTGGCGCAAACGCAAATCACTGGTTTATTATACACAAGCACAGCGTTTAGATAAGTATCAATCACAATATACTAAAACTATATAGTAAACAGGAAGGTCTATATATGTATATATGTATAAATGTACTGTTTTTGTTCAGATTATCATTAGGGTTCACACTGCAAAAGTTCTGTGAATACTATCATCGGTAAATTTAGCTGTCGCTGAATCTCGAAAATGACTTCTGTAAACTTGTCTTTTTGTACCATTGTCTCTCATTGTGACGCATTCGATAATATTTATCCATTTTTGTGAAGAAAATCGTAAATTAATTTTATTTGATCAAAAAAGCACATGAACAAATAAAAATTGCTGATTTTGTCACCGATTCAAGGGGGTGTAACTCTGTATGTAATATTATAGGAAGCGCTATAAACGTCTATTTAACTACAAAGTGTCAGTGGAAAAGAAATGCTAGTTTATCGTGACAAAACTCGGCTATTCATCAGTACTTTCAGTTTATTCAATTAGTATCAAATAATATTCTGTTACATGTGAAAACAATGATCAGGTTGGTTTCTTAATAAAACAAAAGATCAATTAACAGATAATCCCAGGTTAATTGTTATTTTCACATCTCTTTTTACCTGTTCAGTGGGGGAGCAGTTAATTAATTAATTACTACTCACAGGATTAGCGGGGATGTTACCATTCATAATCTTTTAACCATCTTGGTCTACGTATTTCTCTAACATAACGTGATCAACAGTTGGTATCGGAGAAATAGGATTTAGAGCTATCGGTTGAAAATTTTCATTTGTCGATTGAAAATTTTCATTTGTCGGTCTGTAAATTTTCTTTTCGGATGAACGTAGATAATACAGAATCAGGAGTCTTTGCTGTTCTGGATTATATCTTTTCTCTTTTGCTTTTAAAATGTGATGACCGTTTCAACTGTATTGCCTATTCTGACTTCCTGAAATCATCAAATGTGATCTTGGCAAATTGTGTGGTCATAGGTATTTAGTTTGTTTCAATCCATTAGGTGTTTGAATATGAACTGCATCATTGGTAGTAATAGGTGGTTGTTGTCGAGTGTGGACATCATAATAGTATTTTTGTTTATCCCGATACATTTCAAACTGTCGTTTTAATATCTCTGGAGATTTGGTATTCGGTCTTAAAAGTTGTTCAGTTGTGAGCAATAATGTATTTGTTCGTCTACCAAGTAATCTTTGGGCTGGTGATGCTACTAAACCCTGTCTTGGCGTATTAGTCAGGTCAATATATGGAAAATACCCTTCGCAACACTCAAAAAATTGCAACAAAAGGTTCCTCAACTGATTCTGGTCGGGTTTAGTGTACTTTATAACATATTAAAAGTTTACAAAAGTAGGAACCCCGGAAAAGTAATAGCTTCTATATAAAATAAGACAAGAGGCATGTCTGCTAAGGTGTATTGGTGTAGGCTCTTATACAGTAACATACAGGCATTTGACCAACTAATCAGTCCACGGGAATCTCAGTTTCCGGTGCATTCCTGGAAATTTTCTCAAGCAGTGGTCTGCTGTGAAAATGTTGTTGTGGCGTATTTTAAACTAAAGAATTACTGTGTTGCACATTATTGTGGTGCTGTTTTTTACTATTAGACAGGCTTGGTTGCTTTTTTGAAAGTTGTTCTTGTGTTCTGAGTTTTGATCAATTTCGTTGTCTTTGTTTGCCGTGTCACTCGAATTTATGTTTTTGTGACAATGATACGGGTGCCAACAATGACGGAGGATAACAGTGGGTTTATTTTGTCAAGATTATGCGATGCCAAAATAGGTACCGCGCTAGAGTAGGAATTAATTTACAGTCAAACTTGTCTGTGTTTTACAAGTTGCTCTTGTGTCCCGAGTTGCTCTTATGTTCCGAGTTTTGATCAATTTCGTTGTCTTTATTTGCCGTGTCACTCGAATTCATGTTTTTGTCACAATGATACGGGTGCCAACAATGGCGGAGGATAAAAGTGGGTTTATTTTGTCAAGATTATGCGATGCCAAAATAGCGACAGACAACGCTGGCAATGTTCACGACGACAACACTTTAGGTACCGCGCAAGAGTAGGAATTAATTTACAGACAGACTTGTTTGTGTGTTACAAGTTGTTCTTTTGTCTCGAGTTTATAAAAATTCCATCCCTTGCCAGAGGAACTTGTACTTATTTCCTCATAATGACGAGGGGCCAAAAGGACAGCAGACAATACCACCCACGATCCGAGTAGAAAGCACTTGTCGACCACATTCACGACCCGTTATAGTTTGTCGCAGGTTAAATAACTTCGCATGTGTAGTGAGTAGATTACTTAATTTTCCATGTTTGGCTGCTATTTAATTGTCCATGCATGGCTGCTATTGTTGGGCCGTTATTTTTTTGTCCATGCTTGGCTGCTATTCAATTGTCCAGGTTTGGCTGCTATGTAATTGTCCAAGTGTGGCTGTTATTTGACTGTTCATGTTTGGCTGTGTTTGACGGCTATTTAATGGTCCATGTTTGGCGGAACTTCTTTAGTCCATGTTTGGCTGAAGTTTAAATCGTCTATGTATGACAGAGAGAGAGAGAGAGAAATGGGGTTTAACGTCCACTCGACACAAACTAGGTCATTTCGGGACTAACATATGGTTTCATTTTCATGATGTTTTCAGATTCATGATGTCTTAGAGAACAATCAGTAAGAGAGTGGGTGGTACCTGCAGTGCCGGACTGGGCCCACCTGTCCACCTGTCCGTGACAGATGCGCCTAAGCTCATTAAAAAAAGTGGACCTAAGCCTATAAATATAAAAAAAAATGCCTCCTTCGGCTTTGGTCTGACATGTTTGGAAAATGGGTTTACTGGGTCAATTTTCAAGAATTTTCAAGGGGAGCACCCGACCCCCCCCCCCCATTTCAGACGCCCTTTTCGGACGCTCGCTTGTGTACCTGTACTTATGAAAGAGGTGGTAGTGATAGTTCGCCAGATGAAGATGCCAGACCAGCTTCTGCCAAGCTACCCAGAAACAGAAGGGATAGTGCGGGTGGTCCCATGATGACAACAGTCAGATATTATTATTCAAAAAATGGTCGATTGGGGTTTGGTGTTACCCACCTTCAATACAACTGTTGTGCACACTACAACATCCATGCAAGTCATACTACGAGTGTCTTATCTCAATCAACACCTGCCAGTGTCTTATCATCTCCACCAACACTGGCCAGTGTGTCATCCAGAATAATAAGTTACGTGAGATTTTGTCTAAAGGACCCACATACCGGGAACCGCAACCATATTCGCGGGATCAAAATTTCAAACTTATTATGTTGAAACTCGTGCCTTTTGCCCTCTTTACCTTGGACTTTGCCCCCCCCCCAACCACCGACGGCTGGCGCCGCCACTGCTATTATGACTGTCTGTTCAAAGAACTTGGTTTTGGGAAATCAATGGACAGTGCTACATATAAACGTACTACACTTAGTAAGGATGAAATTATATCCAATCACAGAAATTATATCCAATCACTCCATGTAGAGATACCTATACAGATCTGGCCTTGTTATATTGGATACATAAACTACATAAAAATCCCTACAAGCAACGTTTTATAGCAGGTTCATCCCGTTGTTCCACAAAACTAATTTCAAAAGTATTGACATCTATACTAACAGCAGTTAAAGAAGGTATTCAAAAATAGGTCGCCAGACAACGAAACATACGCCCACACAACAGCTAAATCGTCCGAGCAGTCAACAAGAGTTGTCGCAAATTAAGTTATTATCAGAAAATCATTAGAATTTGTTTGGTTTTTATAAAGTTCTAGCCATGCTTACGTTTAGTATATGAAACATTTAATATTATGGATTTTGCTGTTCAATTACTGATTATCAAGAAATTCCAACTCAACCATCATTAGTGTGTAACTGGGATATAGTCAAACGGTTTTTTTTAATTCGGAATAAATTTGTGACCTCCATAGGGTCCACAAGGCAAAAAAATGATTTCTCGTACAATCAGGGGCCAAAATTCAGGAAGGTATGGTCCAATGTGCCCGCATATCGAAAGGAACAGCGATCTTTGGGTTATAAACTTACATTTCACATTTCATCAAAATTGGATTAAAATTGTAAGTAAACCTCAACCTTGATATATCATAATTTTACACTATTTGCGTATTAGCGGCAGTCATTTTGTCCACCAAATTTGGGTTATAAACTTACAGTTTAAATTTCATCAAAACCAGATTAAAATTGTGACCTCTACAGGGTCCACAGCCGTGATATACCATATTCTTACACGGCCATTTTGTTCAGCAATTTTGGTCCAATGTTCATGAAATTCGAACGAAACATTCATTACAGTGTAACAGTGATACAATCAAACGTTTTTTTAAATCAGGTAATAATTGTGACAACCAGACGGACCAAAAGATAATAAAGGCGATTTTTCGTACATCAGAAGCCATAATTCAGGAAGCTATAATCCGATATGCGCAAATATTGAAAGGAAACAACATCTTTAGTTTATAAACATGTATTTCAAGTTTCAACAAAATCGAATTAGAACTTTGCCCTCTTTAGGGTCCACAACCTTGATATACCATATCAAACTCAACCTAGATTCTTGTAACAGTAATATAATCAAACGGTTTTTTTTAAAATACGGTAATGACCTTGATATAACATATTTTCACACTATTCGCGTAACATGAAAATGTGGGCGTATAAAAATACTGTGACAAAATATACTCTCGTAGTGGTATTAATCAGATGTGGATATCAAAAAATTCCAAAGAATTACTTGATGGTTTACAATCTAGATCACTTGCTTCAGTTTCATCTATACAAACGTTTGCCTTTGGTACTTTATACACGAAAATTCCCCATAGTAAATTAAAAGCTCGGGTAAAATACATTATTCACAGTGTCTTTTTATCCAAATCAGGAACTACTAGATATCAATATCTAGTTGTTAATTACAATTCCACATATTTTGTCAAGAACCATCGTGACTCCAAAAATAAATTCACCGCCAACAAGATAATTCAGATGTTGGATCTTTTAATTGATAATATCTTTGTTGAATTTGGAGGGGAAATATACTCTTCAAAAAAAGAAACGCACAACCCATTTTTCATCATTTTTTTATTTGACCGAGGTCTTTGTTTCGACAAATCTTACTTGTTTTTAATGCCATTATGTAAGGCTAAAAGAAATTCATTATTGATTTTAAAGGTAGGGTCACTAATTGTGACTGGTCATCCTTTTTGTTGAAATTTTTTATCGCTTGATTGCACCAAGAAACATGAATTTAACAGCTTCGCGAGCTTTTCGCATGGAACCTAAATCTAAGGTCTTTAAAATCCCGGGGTTCTCGGTTTCCAAATCAGTTGGGCATGTACACACTCAAAGAACCAAGTGATGCCAAATCTGGACGAAGACCAACGCAACAACGCTATTCGTCGATTACAAGCAGGTGAATCCAAGACAGATGTAGCCAGGCTGCTGATTGTTTCCCTTAGTTCCATTTCTAGCCTTTGGGATAGGTACCGACAGCGGAGTTCAACACGTGCACGCCCTAGCCCAGGGCAAACAAGAGTGGTCCCACCTGTCCTGGATCGTCACTTCCGGTTACGTAATTGGCGTAAATGGTTTTCAACAGTGACCTCTACCGCAGCAGCAATTCCTTGACGGCGTAGAATCTCGTACCAGACAGTAGGCAAACGCCTACGTGAAACCGAATAAGAGGCAGACGTCCCCGTTAGAGCTTCTGTTTTGAAATACGCCGACACCATGAAATCCAACTTTAATGGGTTCAGGGACTGAGGGTATGGCCACAGCAACACTGGATAGCAGTTTGGTACAGCAACGTGTCGTTGTTCTTGTTGCAACAAGGCGATAGCAAAGCAAGGATGTACTGACGACGAAATGTAACTTTGCGTTTCTTTTTTGGGAGAGTATATATCAGCAAGTGGTAGGTATCGCCATGGGCACTAACTGTGCACCTTTGCTTGCTGATTTATTTCTCTATTCATACAAAGCCAATTACATACAGACACTCCTGAAAACTAATCAACGATTAGTCAGACATTTTCATTTCACTTATCGATATATCGATGATGTTCTATCACTGAATAATACAAAATTTAGTGATTACGTAGAATTCATATATCCTGATGAGCTCGAAATTAAAAACACTACTGACAGTGGCAATCACGCTTCCTACTTGGATCTGCGTCTCGATTTTGAAATTGCCATAAACTTAGTGTTAAATTGTCCGATAAACGTGATGACTTTTAACTTTCCGATCGTTAACTTTCCATTTATTGGTAGTAACATTCCAATATCGCCAGCTTATGGAGTGTTTGTGTCTCAGTCAAATCGTTACGCGAGAGCTTGTTCCTTTTATTCTGATTTCTTAAGTAGATCGAAGCATTGTCATCTAGGCTTCAACTACAAGGATACTACTACATCGTTAACACTGTTCATCATGTTTATTTTACATACTGATAGTCCATTGGCCAATCATGCTATTTTATTTAGATTTCGTCTAATAATTTGGATATTGTTATGGCGGGTGTGGCGCCAGGCAGGGTATGCTTAGTCTTCTAGACACCTGTTACCACTGTTTGTCGTGTATTTTGTACTACACGGTGAACAGTCTATTTGCTGATTACACTATTTTGCCTCGTCCGTTATTTAGGACTTCGAAATTTGACTGATGGTTTGGATTGTTCGAACTTTGTTTTATTTTATTTTTATCATCTCAACCAACGCCAATAATTGCTGCTGATCCGAGGAGTTCTACGGTCACTACAGAGGCTGGCAGATCCCCAACTTCAAACTCAGTTTTTACAGTAAATGCTGCCACCCTTTTCCAGCAGCAAGCTGATGCTACAGGTATGATGTATGAACACAGCATTTAAATGTGACGTGTGGGCAAATGTTTTTGTAGACATGTTATCTTTGCTGCCAGAGTCTGGTTCAGCTCATTTGGCATTAAAAATCTCGGAGACAGAAGACCAGCCAGTTCTTAAGATATCATCCGCTCCAAAACCCAAATCCTTGAGTTTTTCTTAATGGCAGCGAGCTTTCGCAATTTTGATGGACATTGCGAGCATGCAATTATTATGGTATTCGATTCCGAAGCTTACGACAGTCGAGGACACTCAAATCAATGCTGATTTGTGGCTTAAAGCTACAACTTTGCACAGTGCACAACTGGGGAAATTACAAAATATGTCAGGCCCAGTCACCTCCGGTCGAGAATTGCGCCAACAAGGGGGTAATTTTAATGAAGGGATCTGCTGGCAGTTCATCTGTCCATCTGGATGTAGGCGACAGTCTTGAATTTTTAGCCATGTTGTCAGGGCCCGACATTTCCTGTGCCTTTTAAGAACCGCTATTCCTTTCGTAGAGATAGCCCATCCTCCGCTAAAGGTACCAACCCCGGTAGACTCGGATAGATTAAGGTCCATATTGTCTAATTATGACCCACTGAAGAAAATTTTTTTAATTGATGGTTTCGTTGAAGGTTTCCGCATTGCTTTTCAGGGTTTTCGAACATTTAGGATGGCAAAAAATCCTTTAAAATGTTTTAAAAATCTGGATATATTAGTGACTAAAACAAATGACGAATTAGCCCCAGTGAGATGTATAGAGATACTCCGCGCTGGATATAATTCCCCAAAATGAGACAAGAGCTTGTCGTTTGATACACACCTTCACAGTGTTTTGTCTTTAATGTTTCTTAAGCCATAATAGAGATATCGTGCCGAGGATTGGGTGATCAGAGGGTGATATGTGATATCATCGCTGGGACGATATCCCATATCACCCCTCTGATAACGTCACATTAAGCAAACACAGCAAATACATTTTAAGACGTAAATAAGACATCAATGCCATTACTTAACTAAATATTGAATTCGGTAGAAGTGTTTTAACCGAAATCACAAATATCCATGTGTTCAAGATCCTTAGTTATTGTCCTTTCGTCATTATGGTGATTGTTCCGCCATATTGACCATGCTTGAAATGTATTAAACACCCACTTATTACGCCTTAAAGTATTTTTTTGGTACAGCATTATTTGCAACGTTTAAAATCCTTCATCCGAAATATCGGAATACAGCGCTGGATTTCCAACATCCATATCGAAAATATACTTTAATTATTTTATACGCTGACTTTTTGAAATTATATCCTCGTCCGAATTTTCATTTAAATTTAAATTGCTTTCGGCAATCTGGCCGGCAAAAAGGAGTTCTGCGTCTGACTTCGTCGTTGACAGCATTTTACTAATGAACTATGTATGACTGAAATAACGCAGGTGTATTTTGAGCAGTGGTGGACAACAGTTCACTATTAGTATACTCATATCAGCAGTGACGTAGCACTCATGCTAAAACAACACGGGGCAATATTATGTTTATGTTGCTATATAGGGGGTATGCTGACCACTCTGTCATTGAAGTGATGTCAATGTGTATGTCAAATAATACCCCACTCACCCTCGGTTCGATATTAGATGGGTAGGGGTGTGTTGATGGCAAACACGGATATAGAGAATGTCTATCGCCTCTTGTCCATTCATCCACATGATTATAACTTGTTGGGTTTTACAATAGAATGTCATAATAATCTCTATTATTTTGCTGATACGTGTATGTCTTTACCTATGGGATTAAAGGACAATATTGGTGCCAGTCATTAACACATATGTGATAGAACTGATTAAACACTTTCCAAATATAATATTAACACAGAGATCACCGCTACCATAGAGGAGTAATAAAGGATTCACGAATCGGAAGTGACGAACGCCAAAGGAAAACACGAGTTATCTCTCTATGTGAATGACTGAAGTGACGAGTGATGACAGATAAACGGCCGAATTTCTGCTCACTAATAATTCCTTCGAAGACAAAAAGTTGTTATATGGAACCGCAAGAGGTTATCTGACGATACAATAAAGTAATTAAGTGTCATAAGATAAGAGAACACGGGAAAAATAGAAATACTCCGTACAGCCACTTGTTTTTATTCAATCTATAGGGGAGACCGGGGCACATTGAACCACTTAGTTCACATACATGTTTGTCGTCATTTCATATCAAATGTTTTTATTAGAAGATCTCTTTATTTCATGATCAAAATTTCAAATAAAATCAATATGCCCTCTTATATGGATCAAACCCCGGTTTATCTGGATTGTATAGATTAGACATATATGTACTTAAGTACAAGAATTTCCTAGGCCAAGAAGTTAACATGTATGGAAATTTGTTCTCTTTTAAGCGCTTTTTTGAAAAATCCACTGCCTAAGAAAATAATTGGCAGCATGTGGCTTATTGATGGAGAAATGGTTCAACGAAGTTATCTCACTTCTGTATAGTGTTGGGTTGTATAGTGTATTATTTATAAAGGATATATCCATGGTGGTCAATGATTACACCTTCCAAGATGGCGACTGATAGTCGCGTCATCGAATGTCAAAAGTCATGTGATTGCTATTCTAGTCTATATTTCTATGAAATAGAATATCAAATCAGACAACTATAACTAGGCCTATATATTGTATGTAATGAAATGCTGTGTTCATGCACCATACCCGTAGGTTCAGCTTGCTGCTGGAACAAGGTGGCAGCATTTACCGCAAAAACTGAATTTGAATTTGGGGATCTGTCAGCCTCTGTAGTGACCGTGGAACTTCTTGGATCCACAGTATTTATTGGCGTTGGTACACTGGCAGTCGCTGGTTGCGATAAGACACTCGTAGGAAGAGCATCCGGGACTGGCGCAGCTCCCACGGATGTGGTAGTTGCACTAAAGGTGGGTAACACCAAACCCCGATCGACCATTTTTTGAATGATGATCTCTGATAACCGGTCTTCCACTGTCGTCATCATGGGACCACCCACGCTATCTCTTCTATTCCTGGGTAGCTTGGCAGAAGCTGGTCTGGCATCTTCATCTGGCGAACTATCACTACCACCTCTTTCATCAGTACAGGTACCACACACTCTCTTTACTGCCTGCTCTTTTAGAATTTGAAAACAAGGGATACAAGCCCAACAAGGGAAATGAATAAATAACGTGCGCTAACATTAGAAAATAAGGCACACATGAGCCATTCCATGGGTAAACCTGTGCCAGGTAACAGTAAAGGGTTGACATAAAAGTCCGTCAAACATGGACACTCAAGGCCTAGCGAAAAGGATAATCAAATTTCAGCCACACATGCATAGACGAATTAAACATCAGCTGAAAGTGGACTAACGAAGTTCCGCCAAACATGGACCATTAAAAACAGCCAAACATGGACAATTAAATAACAGTCAAATCTAGACAATTAAATAGCAGTCAAACCTAAACCTGGACAATTAAATAGCAGCCAAACCGGGACAATTGAATAGCAATAACACATCTAATAACACTCAAACATGGACAATTGAATAACAACCACGCATGATAAAATAAAATAGCAGTCAAAACAATAGCAGCCAAGCATGGACAATTATGTAATATTCTTACTACCCAAGCAAAGTTATTTTACGTGCTACGATCCATAACGCGTCGTGAATGCGGTCGAGAATTTCTTCCCATTCGGCTCGCGTGTGTTGTTGTCTGCCGACTATTTGGCCCCTCATTATTGCAAGGAAATAAGACATTAAAAGTAACAATAGTGTTTTAAGTAATTGTTACTATGATATGTATAGAGCTCTTGAGAGCGGTAAATGCTACCACCGTTGGTTAAGTTATGTAAAATCTATATTATTTAGCGGTAGCACGATTTACCCAAATCCACCCAAATCTACCCAAATCCACCCAAATCTACCAAAATCCACCATTATTTCAACTGATATCACAATAATTTATATCGATAATTGATCATATACAGTTCTTTCTGTCAAATTGTCATTTTAGATTTAAAATCGTAGCGTTTTTGTGTCAGAATGCGATTTCCACGTAACTTTGGAAGAACTACAAATTTAATGGTGGTCTGCATCCATGTGGTATATACACGAGTTATGTCCCTTACATACGACGACGAAACACGCACGAATTGTTGGATTTTAAGACAAAATTTTAAAGTAATTATGGCATATTTAGCTAAACGAATGATAGTATATTAAAAAACGATAAACATAATTGTGATATAAGCGCAAATAACGTGGTTTTGGGTAGATTTGTGTATTACACGAGCTATTCCCTTGGTTTCGACTTCCAAACTTACTTGGAAATCGCATTTTGAGGGGCATTTTGACAATAAAAAGCTGCGATTTTAAATTAAAAATGTCAATTCCACATAAAGAACGGTATATTATCAAATATCAATATAAATTATTGCGGTATGAGTTGAAATAGTGGTGGATTTGGGTTGATTTGGGTAGATTTGGGGGATTTGGGTAAATCGTGCTACCCATTATTTAGTAATGGATTTGGAAGTGTGTGGCAATCACAGTCTGTTATAAATGAACGTGCATTTCTTTCAGACGTTGTTGAGCCAGGTCTCGAAATGTTTTTCATCATACCTGTCGCTTCAGTAAATAACCTGTCACTCTCAATTGTCAAACCCAAAGACTAAGTAATAGTATATAGTATCACACATATCCATACATGTGTACTACACACACGTTTGTTTAGATATTGACGTATTACATTGCTTCATATAAATATCGTAATATAAAAACCTTTTTATTTCTTCGACATCGGAATGTCTAAAAGTTCTTGAAAGTCGGCGAATCTGCGTTGGCCTAGTGAGTCGAAGATTCGTACAACTACAATTCTAATTTCTATCACCCGTAGCCACGTGGATTCCGCAAATTATCATGGTATTACACCTCCGTGCTAAATCGAATAGTTCGACGTTGAGGTGTAGAATTCAAATTTTAAAATATCCGTATTACAAATCACCTCTTTGCATCGCACAGTAAGAAATATGCCGCGTGCGAAAGACAGGTAGCGCCACCTGGAATTCCCGTCTCACATACAATGTATCGGGACTATATTTACGCTACAGTACAAATTATATTAATATCCGAGATATTTTTCAGACCTGATTATTTGATTTTGTCGAATTGTCTTGTGAATTATTTAAATGATTAGATACAAGAACTTACGAGGCATCGATCTATCGAGCCGTGTGTATTTCCCTTCCACTCCAGCCACTTTCAAGGTGTCGTTACGGTAGAATTATTTCAGGTGACGTTTTAATTTACTTAGATATAATACTCCATAATGCTATAAACTAGTGCCAAGTAGATGAAAACAAGAGTAGATGGTGTGAAATTCATTGTTATAAAATTGTCTACTTCCAAACTGAGTACCTGTAGCCTGCGACAGAGCGAAATGTAAACAATGCAAATGGCGGCTTTTCGCGGTATTTCCGTGCTCAATTCTTAATTCTTGTATTTAGAACGACTCTACGAATAAATAAATACGGCCTACATGTACATGACGTGGACATGAGTATTGTGGTCAATTTACTGAACATCAAGTAAAATTTAGTCCACCTGTCGCAAGGGACAGGTAGTTTTATCTGCTACCTGTCGGACGAAAAAATCGCCTGTCGGCGACAAGTAGACAGGTGAACATTTCGAGCCATGTGAGCGAATGAAAGATTGCCAGCTACAATCATACGATAGCATAACTAGATCTTCAAAATGTCAGTTATCACTAGAGCAATTAAATGAAATGGGTTTTAACACACGATATATACTGTTCTGCTCCTAAACTGGACTAATGAAGGCGGATATACGACATCAGTGTGCTATGAGGAAAATTTGGCCCGGGCAACGGCCTACTCTTATATCGAATTCCAACCGCCAAGGGATCGTTTCACTAGAGTCGCGGTCACCGAGCGATTGTTCTTATTGGGGGATCGTATCACAAGCGTCGCGGTCACCGAGCGATTGTTCTTATTGTACAAGTGCTTATACTCGATTCCCATTATTGTATAGTGACTTATTGTATGCCAGGTTGATTTCTAATGTTCCGGTTCGATGAATTTCGAGAAATGTATTTGGAGAAATGTTTTTGAAGAAATGTTTTTAGATAAATGTTTTGCAAGATTTGTATTTGGAGATTTATATTTTGAAATTTGTTGTTTGATATTTGTTTTTTGTTGTATTTTTCTGATGAAATGTAAATATAAACTAATTTTTGATTTTCTACAAAAAATAAATATCTTATATTAAAATACATTTTACAAATCTGATATGACAAATGTCTGATTTGTGAAACAAATAAAGATTTTAAGATACAAATGTTAATTTTAGTGTACAAATGTCGAAATACGACAACAAATGAAGAAGTAAGAATAGAGGACTAAGAATTTACAACTAGGAACACTGAATAAAGAGCTGTTTGATCTTCCATAACGTTTTTTATTCAAACTATATTTTATTCAATAAGAATAGGATTGGGGAACAGGCTAGGCATATCTAACCCCATCTCCCTTCAACAAAACAATATAATTACAAATGTCGTATTTCGACATTTGTACACTAAAATTAACATTTGTATCTTAAAATCAATATATGTATATCAATTATCAATTAATAAAATTCTGAAAGTATACATTAATATTTTTCAACTAAAAAGGTTATTAAATTTGTTATACATAATAACTAATTTTGGTTTAAGGTCGGCGAGTGTATTAAAAGAGAATAACGTATTTGAATTGCGTATATGTTCCATAGTCCTGTAGTTGAAGGAAAGAAAAATTATAAAATAGATTAGTTTTACAAGAATAATATGGTAGGTTTTTTGTTTAGATTATCATAAAGGTACTCAGGAGTTAAATGGGTCATTATTTTATATAAAAATATCAACTTGTGTCTTTCGCGACGTTGTTTTAGAGGCAAAATACCGACTTCTTTATATAGTAAATCATGGCTAGTTCCCTTCGTAGCGCCACATATTGTGCGTAAAGCATCTAATTGTAATTGTTCTAACAAGCTGTCAGAATCTGTATCGGGTCTCACTGATGTTACTGTATTCATTGTCTGGGTCAGATATGCCAAGGTAACTGTCATCATTCAACAATGGATTTTGGACAGCCACAAAGGGAGTAGGGTAGATTGATCCTGCAGAATCAGTGGCTGATGGATTACTTCTGTGAGCTTTGGTCTTCGTTTTTCTTCTTGGAGTAGAGATATACTTTTCAACTGCTTTGTTTATAAGTCTTGTTTCATAAATGGAATCTAGGGTTTCCATGGAGGGAACATTAATTCGTACCATCAACAAATCATTGAGGGTGGCTTTGTTAAGTGATGTTCTCGTGTCAGTAATGGTTCTTCCACATACACTGAAACCCCTTTCTACAGTAGCCGATGACCATGCAAAACACCAACATAGTTCAATGAGTAGGAGGATGTTGGGGAACTTTAAACCGTAATGTAGAAATACAGTTTTCCACAATTGTTTACTGTTTTTGAAATGTCTATACTTTGCAGCAACAACAGCTTTAAGCTGCTTGAACTCAGCAAGTGATTTATCTAAGGAATAGTTGTGGTATTGCAGTGGTATAGAAAAATGTTCAGTTAACCTTCTGATTTTGTCCAAACTATCGAAATCCCAACAGCGATGATCTGCTAGTTGAAGGCTAGCATATATTTCATCTCTTAAAAATGGTGCAAACCTTTGATCTATGGCTTGTGATATGGAGGGGATTAACGTATCCTTGATACGTTTAACAGAAGCCCTCCCTTGGTTGACATATTTTACTTCATACTCCTGGGTAATTATAGTTGTGTATTTTTTTACTTGTTTGACTTGTTTCTTAGTAAGTTGAAGGTTTTCTTTGAAAGCAAGTGATGCTGGCAGGTTGGTTGATTTCGCATTAATTTTGACAGAATCCGAATCTTCATTCTGTTGTGTATCAAATTGTAAGAGCTCGTCAGATTGACTTAATTCCTCAAGGATGTTCTTTGCCTCTGATATAGCGTCTGTCACTCAATACTTGTCTGTAAAAATGGATACTGGACAGGCAAGAATACGATGTGAATTTACGCAGATAGCCCTTTAATTTGGCAGCAGTTTCAGTTTTACAAGCTCCTGGAGTTTCCACAATATTTTCAATGTAGACACACAATGGGAGATAATTCACTATCATAGCTTTACATGCTCTGTATTTGTGATTTTGAAAGCGGGTGCCATGAGCCTTTATGAAACTCACACAAGTGACCCCCAAAGCAAGGGCTGTAGCTATGAAAATTCGTTTAGCCTTTCCACTATTCTTAAAATGATAGTACATTTCTACCACGATTTCATCAATCTCTTTAAATGCTGGATCCGACAAGAAGGCATCCTTTACTGCCAATTCTAACCGATGGTTTGAACAGTGAATTATTCGAAGCCAGTCACCATCATGTGCTTTAAGCTGGGTGCAAGCTCCATTATATTTGCCCATATTCACACTCGCTCTATCTGTACACACACTAACCATCAACTTTTCATATCTTTGAGGGGTCATTTCACAGGAATCTAGAAATGCTTGATCGTATGCCTTTTTCAACATGTTTGCATCTTCACCACCAATTTCGGCCAAATCTTGACACTTAATTAATAATTCTACTGGACAACCATTCACAACAATTTTGCTGTACACTAGTTCCTTTTCAGAACCCGTTTTTCTAGCCTGAGATCCATCCATTAATCCAGAAAAAATAACAACTCTCCATCATGCGAACAATGTCTTGACGAAGTACCTCAGCAATAATTGAAATGAACTGTTTATATCTTTTGTCTGAATCTTTACCAGTCAAAAATTTCACTCCATTTTTTCGTTGGAGTTTGATGAGAGCAGGGGATTCGCTAAATGGTTTTTCTTCAAGAGCTATGCTAAGTGCCGTGTTAAATAAACTCCTATAGCACGTGGTGGATGTAGAATTTATCAAGACGTCAATTTTCGCCTGACCGGAATCACTGTTACCGGAACCAACGTCGTCATCTTGTACGGATGTCGTAGTGGTTGATGTGTTGTCGAATTTCTGCTTCGCCCAATCGTGCTGTCCACCTGCCTTGGCACGTATCACTGACAGATGACGTGAACATATTTTGCACTGAAGTTTTGTTATATTACCGTCATCATCCAGTTGTAAAATTGTGAATTCGTCTTTGAAAGGCCACTTATTGAATGTTTTCTGATGCACAGTTTCAGGCTTTTTCGTCGCAGACTTCTCAAAGTGTAAAAAAACGTGATATTTCATTGGCCAATGTTCTTGCGGAAAAAACCCGATTGAGACCGAACCATGAATTTATGTGTTACTAATACTATCTATGGAACAAACACGATTCAACCAATTACTTTCAATCTTACTTACACGAAAATTGAATGCTGAATTTTGTTTTGAATAACACAGGAATTAATATAAGGTGAGCTATTCAATCAATACCAGTTATTAATTATTTTTCCGTTCGCCCGCTGTTCATATGGTGATCGAAATTTTGATCCCCCTTATTTAGATTTGGATGATCGGCAGGCGATCGACCGGTTCGATCTCCTCTTATGTCGAGGCCTGCAAAGTGTGGTAAAATATAGGAGGAATATATTGTTTTGGGTGATTTCCTTCCTAGTCGGTATTTTAGTGATCTTAAGCAGTTGATAAATTTTGACACTTTATTACAAAGACTTACTATATGTATGTTCCATTTAAGATTGTTTTGAAAAAAAAATAAGCCCTGAGTGTTTGTGGTGAGGTACTTCATTTATTTTAACCGTATTCATGCAAAGAGGAATCGAATCGTCCTTAGCTGTGGTTGAGATTGTTAATTTTTCAGTTTTATCAGGATTAAAGGAAACTAGCCATGTTTTAGCCCATGTGTATATTCTCTCAATATCTCATAACGTTACGGTATTGATGACGAATAAACCTACGGTGCACTAGTCACTGAAACATTGGAAAATATAGGATAAAACATACCCGAAATGTGCTCGCTACTTTATCAAATATCGCGGGACTCTTGACGCGGATGATTACGTGATTTTGTTGTTTAGGTCATTTGTCGTTATCACATGGTGAAGCTTACATTTTTTCGTTACGGTACTGACTTAAAATTCAGCGACCGTACAATAATTGCAGATATTTTCTTGATGAAATTGTTTGATTTCGCCAAATCATTAAATAAAACAATAAGCCCATAGAATTCATCATCAGGAAAAAAAATAAAAAACATCGACCGTTGTGTTGAATTTTAAATCGATGTTACATGGCGTTAATTAGCTTTTGCGACACAGCAACGACGTTATGTTTAGGAATTATACCATGGGTTCCACGTCGGCCGTATGTGCCAGTCGGAACCGAGGGCTATGGAAAATGACCGTAACTAGATGTGACCAAGCGGTCATTTTGCATGCCGAAAAAATAGCCCTTTTTTAAAACCCAATAAAATTTTCAAACATGGCTACGATAGACATCCACTATGTAACTATACCACTGTACGGCCTGTGCGGAATAATGCGTATTTTTAGATAGGTTGCCAGGCAACGAAACATACGCCCACAACAGCTAAGTCGTCCGAGCAGTCAACAAGGATTGTCGCATATTGTTTCTTTTGTCAGTAAGGAGAACATTTACAACACATGATAATCTTATTACGAGTAATAGCCCATTAAGTAATTATCCGAAATGATTAGAATAGGTTTGATTGTTTGTATCAAGGCCTTCGTCCACAAGATATTTCAAAGTGATCAAGTGCCATAACTCTGGCTGAAATTATCAGATATCACTGAAAATCAAATAGGATTCTTTGTCTCATGACCCTAAACACTGTGTACAAATTTAAAGTCAATCGGATATTAATTTTACCCTTTAGAGCGTTCACAGGGTTTTTCAAAATGATCAAGGGTCATAACTCTGGCAGTAATTATCGGATATCGCTGAAAATAAATAGGCTTTTTTTATCATGACCGTAAACAGTGTGTATAAATTTAAAGTCAATCGGATATTAACTTTAGACTCTAGATCTTTCACAAGATTTTTCAAAGTGATCAAGGGTCATAACACTGGTAGTAATTATCGGATATCACTGAAAATTAATAGGCTTCTTCGTCTCATGACCTTAAACACCCTGTATAAATTTAAAGTCAATCGGATATTAACATTAACCTCTAGAGCGTTCACTAGAAATTGTGGACGAAGGACCGACGGACGGACGGAAAGGGCGACGACAATATATGACCACATTTCCATGTGGGCGTATAAAAATAGCAATTATTCTTTTCTTTACACAAATCAATGAAGAAAACAATAATTGTTATTTTAATAGAATTATGGTGTTTTGATGCTTGTGAGCCATATTGACCAATTTATTCAAAAACAACCCATACATATTACACTGTATAGTATTGAAACTATAGGACATTACATAAACTATGTAACTGACATATCATCCCGGAAGTAAAATCCAACTTGACAACTTTTCTACTATTACAAAGTTTTCATGAAATATGGAATGTAACGGTAAACAGATCTTACTGATTGGACTTTAAATGACAATATTGGTGTCAGAGACGAACGTAAGAGGAAAACAAAGGTTATCCTTCTACATAACTAACTGGAGTGACGAGTGAAAACAGATACATGAGCGAATTTCTGTTCACTTCCCTTTCTTCATAACTCATACGGGAGGTTGGGATGGCCTAGTGGTCTAGAGTGCCGCGCTTCGACCTCTGGCTTGCGGCTGTGGTTTCGAGCCCTGGTGTGAGCGTATGTGGCATGGAGATAGGGGCGCCTTCTCAACCTCGTGGGTGTAATAGAATACATAACTCTTCTTTATTAAACAGACGTTTTATTACTGCATAACTTTATTACTGGTTGGTAAGGAGATATCTAACTAAAGATATTCTCCCTAGGTCACAGAAAACCCAACGCGTCCCGGGGGTCAGAGGGCAGACCCCCATAGTCCCGGACGGACTGGGTCTCCCTAAGACCTAACTCTGGTCCCTGGTGTCCTCCCGTCTCGACTTTTGCCTAACTCTAAACGAGGCATTATATACTATCCAACGATGCCTGTCAAATAGCTGAGGCACGCCATAGTTAATAGCATTAAAATAAGAACAATGAAAACGATTAATTAAGATAAACACATCTTAGCTCTAAAGCAACAAGTGTTAAGCTTACGACTTATATCAAATAGACACTTCGATGATACAAGTTTGTACGACCAATACATCTTACATAATACTATGTCAGATAAGCTCGCACCTGCTACAGATTAAAGCTTGTCACTTAAAGGGACAATCCCGATAAGAACATAGTCTCAAAAATTAAAGTCACAGTATTTATGAAATTTATGGACCAAATATAGTGGCATGGTGTATTTACCTTGTCTCAAAATTTCAGCTCAAAATATTGAGTCGTTTGGGCGTGTACGTCAACACTGCTTATCCGGACACGTAACCCTTTTAAGATTTCGGGTCAATTTTTTCATTAGGTGACCTGATAATCGATTAACGTTTCTTGAGAGGTCTATACAGTGAATGACCTATGCACTGTACTTGATAACAAAGGGTAAATTTCACCTACATATTATTTTTATAGAAAAAAATCTGGTTTTATCCAGATACTGTATAATACAACGGTCTCCATTTCCAGATGAAGACTGTCAGGTTTAAGTTACTTACAAGCGTATCACAAATATCGGGTTAGTAGGTGGGCCTTAGGTTATGGATTTTAAAGGATTTTAACACAAAATTAAGCAGTTTTATTCCCCAAAAAGATATCGGGATTGGCCCTTTAATATGTCCAAATGAGTTACAATTGAAATTACAATATAAAATTTGAATTAAAAATATGAATTTAAAATACAATATTACATTTTAGATCCCAAATGATATTGTATTACATGGGTTTCCTCCCACTGCTAAAGACCCCTACGCGCAAGCGAATTATTGAAATAAAAATTAAAAACCATATGATATGTTAGTCCCGAAATGATCTAGTTGTGTTGAGTGGCCGTTAAACCCCATTTCTCTCTCTCTCTCATAACTCATACATCGTAGCAATGATCACTGTGTTATCTTGTTATTGACCGACATACGTACATATAACCTCTACAGCTAGATTTATTTTCCTCAAATGAAGAATCACATCGTACCTACTTCCTAGTGTCAGCTGGATGAATTCAGCTGCATGAATTTAATATTGCTAACATTTATGAGACGAATTCTTTAGTTCCTGCTGTGATTTTTGACAATATAATCACCTTTGAATATCCTGTAAATTTGAACTTGAGCAAATTGTATGCAGATTGAGAACAATTGCAAGACCCCTATCTCACTCCCTGAGACACTTACCTGATTAGCGTGTTGTCGATGCTCTGTACTAACTTGCTCTGGTCTTAAATATACTTCCCAGTGTCAGCTGGGTGAATTTAGTATTGCTAACATTTATATGACAAATTCTTTAGTGTATGATGCGATTATAATCACCTTTAAATATCCTGTAATTTGAACTTGAACAAATTCTATTCACAACAATTGCAAGACTCCTATCTTATCCCCTGGGACACTTACCTGTTTAGCTTGTTGACGTTGTTCTGTACTAACTTTCTCTTGTCTTAAATCTAACCATTGACTTGCTATCTCTTTAAACACATCATGGTTAGTGTTTAATATGGCAATTAACTTTTTATCTTGTGACAGGTGAGCTATTACCCGTAACTCCAGCTGGGAATAATCAGCAGCCAATATTACTCCACCTACATAAAGAAAATTGCAATAATATTGTTCGTCTACGATTCTATTCTAAAAATAATTAAAAAACTAGACCTGCATGCAGGAATGACGGGTTTCACTGGTGCCACGTTACCCTTAAACATGTCACTTCCGGTGCCAAGTTACCCTTGAACATATGTCACTTCCGGTACCAGCGAAACCACTAAACAGGTTTCCAAATTAACATTGCACACAAATAAAATGGACGCAGAATCAACAAAATCCAGCAATATCAATTCATTTTATACATTTGTTACTTGTAAATGATCTTGACAAAATTAAATTACTCCCGGTGTTAATGCAAATGTTCAATTAGTCTTATGAAATCAGAAATGGCATACAATATCATATAGTGAAAATTTTATGTAAATCGAATAATAATTGCCACTTTTAAAGACCAATAAACTTAAAAAAACTTGAAAAGTGACTTGTAGGAAATCGGCTATTTCTCCGCAACCGTACAAGATAGAAACCATTTTGTGGTATCTGTATGATCGTATGGGTTCATTCTATTTGTTGATTGGCATCAAATACCATACTTTGAAAAGGATTTCAAAACAGACTCATTTGAATAAAATGTCTGTTTTAGAGGCTAAAAATACAGTTTTTGCCAAAATGACGTTACTTCCGATGATAATGAAAATCTTAAATTACTTGTATGAAATCCCAAATGGCATTAGGTATAACATGGTGTGACGTTTATGAAAATCGAATAATAATTGACCCTTTTATGGCCCCGAAACCTTCAAAAGTGACCTGTAGAAAACCGTCTATTTCTCGGCAACCGAACAAGTTAGAAACCATTTTATGATATCTATATGACCATATGAGTTTTGTTTATATGTGAATTTAAACCAAAAGTTAAAATTATTAATACATATTAAGTTATTCTTGGTTGAATAAAACATTGATTTAAAAAGTTTAAAATGCATTTTTTGACCAAATGATGTCACTTCCGGTGTCAATTTTAAATTGTAATCAACTTGATATGACGCTACGTGCTTTTTGAATCAAATGATGTCACTTTTATAAAAATCCAATCATAATTGACTATTTTACAGCCAAAATTACGTGAAAAGTGACTCATGCAAAATTGCCTATTTCTCGGCAATTGCTTATAGTACAAACGAATTTTAACATACATTTTCTTCGTATGGATTATAGCTACAAGTTTGTAAAAGTTACGAAGAAATATTTTAAAATCTGAAAAGCCTGAATAGGTTGTAAATAGGCCAATTTTACACCATTTTTAGCCTTTTAATCGAATTGGCTCGAAAATGAAATCGAAATTAAAAAAACTGCTTCCTACATTTTTTGCACCTTGAAAGGGCGCACTCTTTGAGTCAAATAATTTTTCCAAAAAATAATATTTGTTTTCGAAGAAGGAAAATAACTGTCAAAATTGTAGTTTTTGGTAAAATTATGCCACTTCCGGTGCCGACAGATAAAACTTTTGGTAATAAAAAAAATGACAATTGATACAACGAAGCATATGAACTTTGTTTTATACAAATCGAACAATAAAAAATTAATCTAGGACTTAAAAACTGAATTAGCCAATGGCGGCCAAGGTAAATTACTGAGACAAAATTCTTTAACATTTTTGCACTAGTCAGATGACCCTTTAATTCTGTGCATAATACGACTAAAAAATATTCATAAATAAAAAAGTTTTTTGTAAAATTTTAAATTTTCAAAATTTGGCGCCTAATATCTTTAAAGATTTACCGAAAATCAAAAATCGAAAGTAGTGTAGCTATGTGCCGTGTCTCCGGCTATGCCAAAATGTATCGAAAGTTAAAAATCAATGAATATTGTTAAAATTACTGCAATATTTTAAAAAACGATAATTTGGTGATTTTGGACATTTCGCATTGTCGCAGAACGTTCAAAATAGCTTTATCCTCTAAGTCACACCCACTTTCCCAGTCTTTTTAAATATTTCTTGAGGTTGATATATTGGAGCTATCCCTGGACAGCTGTTTGATACGGTATTCCACGTATTTGGACACACGTTCTTTCTGAAAGTTTGGATTTAGGAACAGTTCAAACTGATTAAATAATTATAATAATAATAAACTAGACCTGGATGCAGCTATGACGGGTTTCACTGGTGCCATGTTACTTTTGAACTTGTGTCACTTTCGGTGCCACGTTACCCTTGAACATATGTCACTTTCGGTACCAAAGAAACCAATAAACAGGTTTCCACATAAGCATTGCAGACATCATATAAAATGTACGCAGAATCAACCAAATCCAGCAATATCAATTCATTTTATATATGTGTTACTTGTAAGTGATCCTGGCAAAATTACATTAATTCCGGTGATAATGAAAATGTTCAATTAGTTTTATGAAATCGGAAATGGCATAACATATCATATGGTGAGAATTTTATGTAAATCGAATAATAATTGCCACATTTATAAACCAAAAACCTTGAAAAGTGACTTGTAGAAAATCGTCTATTTCTCGGCAACCGTACAAGCTAGAAACTATTTTTGGGTATCTATATGATCGTATGGGTTCAGTCTATTTGTTGATTGGAATCAAATATCATAATTTTGAAAACATTACAAATCAGACTCATTTGAATAAAATATTACTAATCAGAATCATATGAATAAACTATATGTTTTGAACGCTAAAAATACAGTTTTTGCCAAAAGAACATTACTTTCTGTGATACCAAAAACGTTAAATTAGTTTTATAACACAGACTATGACATTAGGCATCAAAGGGTGAAAATTTTCTGACAATCGAAAAGTAATTGACACTTTTATGGGCCAAAAACCTTCAAAAGTGACTTTTAGAAAACAGCCTATATCTCGGCAACCGAATAAGTTGGAAACAATTTTATGATATCTATATGACCGTATGAGTTTTGTTAATATGTGAATTTAATCCAAAAGTTAATTTCATTATTACATATTAAATAATTATTGGTTGAAAAAAAATATTGATTTTAAAAGATAAAATGCAGTTTTTGACCAAATGGCGTCACTTCCTGTGTCAATTTTAAATTGTAATCGACTTGATATGACGCAGACTTGCTTTGTGAATCAAATGGTGTCACTTTTGTGAATATCCATTAATAATTAACTTTTTTACAGGCAAATTACGAAAACAGTGACTTACGCAAAACTGCCCATTTCTCGGCAACTGCTTATATTACAAACTAATTTTCACATACATTCTCTTCGTATGGATTATAGCTACAATTTTATAAAAGTTACATAGAAATATCTTTTTAATCTGAAAAGCCTGAACGGGTTGTAAATAGGTCAGTTTTACACCTTTTCTCACCTCTTAATCCAATTTGCTCGAAAATGAAACCGAAATTAAAAAAAACTGAGCTCACACTTTTTTTTGCGCTTTTAAAGGGCACACACTTTTAGTTATATCAGTTTTTAAATAAAATAATATTTTCTTTTGAAAAATGGTACCTAACTGTCAAAATTGTAGTTTTTAATAAATTTACGCCACTTCCGTTGCCGACAGATAATACTGTTGGTAACAAAAAAGATGACGATTGAGACAACGGAGCTTATGAACTTTGTTTTATACAAATCGAACAATAAATAATTAATCTTGGGCTAAAAAAACTGAATTAGCCAATGGCGGCCAAGGAAAATAACCGAGACAAAAAAAAAAATTTCATTTTGCTCAAGTCAATATTAAATTAGTTTCTTAAAATCAGAAATAATAATCACATGGTGAAAATTTTATGTAAATCGAATAGGAATTGCCACTTTTATAGACCCCAAACCTTGGAAAGTGACTTGTAGGAAATCGTCTATTTCTCTGCAACCATACAAGTGAGAAACCATTTTGTGGTATCTGAATGATCGCATGGGTTCATTCTATTAGTTGATGCGAATTAAATACCATGATTTTAAATTTATTACAAATCAGACTCATTTGAAAAAAAATATCTGTTTTGAAGGCTAAAAATACAGTTTTTGCCAAAATATAGTTACTTCCGGTGATACTGAAACTGTTAAATTAGTTCTATGAAATCATAAATGAAATAAGATATCATATGGTGAAAATTTTATAAAAATCGAATGATAACCGCCATTTTAATAGACCAAAATCCTCGAAAAGTGACTTGTGGAAAATCGCCCATTTCTCTGCAACCGTACAAGTTAGAAACCGTTTTGTGATATCTGTATGATCGTATGGGTTCATTCTATTTGATGAATAGAATCAAATATCATAATTTGAAAAAAATAATAAGTACGACCCATTTGGATAAAATATTGTTTTTTAATGCTAAAAATTAAGTTTTGAGCAAAGGACGTCATTTCCGGTGGCAGCGTATGGGGTAGAATGGTTTGACCGTGTCCACTATGGCATTAGGCATCCAATGGTGAAAGAAAATTGAAAATCACATAATAATTGATTCTTTTACAGCCAAAATAACGTGAAAAGTGACTCATGCAAAATTGACTTTTTCTCGGCAACTGCGCATATTACAAATTAATTTTCACATACATTCTCTTCGTATGGGTTATTGCTACGAGATTATGAATGTTACGAAGATATATTTTTTAATATGAAGACGCTGGATGGGTTGTAAATAGCTTATTTTGACACCTTTTTTCATCCTTTAATCCAAATTGCCCGAAATCGAAATCGAAATTAAAAAAACTGAGCGCGATGTTTTGTGCGCCTTTATATGGCACATCTTTTCAGTCATATTAGATTTGAAAAAAATCATTTTTGCTTTCAAAAAGTGGTACTGAACTGTTAAAATTGTAGTTTTTGCTAAATTTACGTCACTTACGTCACCGACAGGAAACTTTGCCGGTAACAAAAAAAATGACATTTTGGACCATAGAGCATATAAACTTTGTTTTATACAAATCGAACAATAAATAATTTATATAGAACCGATAAACTGAATTAGCCAATAGCGACCAAGGAAAATTATCCTGAAAAAAATGTTCACATTTTCGCCCAAATCAGACGACCCTTTAACCCTCGGTAAAAGGTCATTAAAAAACATTCATTAATAAAAAAGTTTTTTGTCAAAATTTAAATTTTCAAAATTTGGCGCCTTATTTTTCCGAAGATTCGGCGAAATTTAAAAATCTAAAGATCCGTAGCTATGTGCCATGTCTCTGGCTATGTCAAAAACTATCAAACGATAAAATCCAACAATTGTTGTTAATATTACGGCAATATTTCAAAAAACGACAACTTCGGTGATTTCGGACATTTTGCATTGTCGCAGAATGCCGGAAATAGCTTTAATCTCTAAGTCACACCCACTTTTGCAGTAAAACTCAAGACATTGCATCGATCCAACAAGTAGTTCCTGAGATATAAGCAAATTGGAAAAAAAAAAATAATAATAATAAGAATAATAATAAGAAGAATTTTAACAAAAACAATAGTGTTTCACACAAGCTACGCAATGTGAAACCCTAATAATTAATTTTTCATATAGCGATTTACATTAGAAAATCTCAAACCGCTGTACATAATGTTTAAAAAGATGTAAAAACAATAATTGTTCACTATACATAGGTGCATTATGTTGAATAAAATTTTCGAAAGATAGGTTGCCAGGCAATGACACAAACGCCCACAGCAGCTAAATCGTCCGCGCAGTCAACAAGAGTTGTCGCATATTCTTACTTTTTTCGGTAATGAAACATTTATAATACTCTGAAATCTGATTAAGATTAACAATTCATAAAGTAAATATCAGGAAATCATTAGTATACGAAACATTTAAATTCATGGATTTAGCTGATCAGTTATCAAAATTCATTGAAAATCAATATACTTGTTCATCTCAAGACCTTAAACTCTATGTATCAATCTGAAGTCAATTGGGTGATAAGTTTCCCCCTTAGAGCGTTACAAAAGATGTTTCACAGTCATCAAGGGAGATAACCCTGGCAGTAATTTTCAGAATTCGTGTATAAAGTCAATCGGATATTAACTTTGGCCTCCAGAGCGTCCACAAGATTTTTTTTGAAGTGATCAAGGGGCATAACTCTGGCAGTAATTATCGGAAATCGCTGAAAATCAATAGGCTTTTTTTTTTGTCCCTTTACGTTAAACACTGTGTATAAATTCTGTAGCATCCATATGATATAACTATGCATAAATCAAATGCAAGGCCCAGCCCCCCCCCATACACTGCTTAATCCCTCACCCTCAATATAAGGTTGGAAACACCTTTTAATATCAATAGGCCCAGCACCCCCCATACACAGCTTAATCCCCCACCCCTCATAAGGTTGGAAATACCTTTTAATATCAATATACCCACAAAACGGAAATTCCTAAAGCCCGACTACATCCATACCAAAGGCACCTCTAAATTAACTGATGTTTTGTGGACAGTTATTTGTGTTTGCTAAATTATGACTTTTTGAAATTAATGCATAGGTATAATACAGGTTGTGTTCTAACAACTGGCTAAAATGTCCCTTGTTTGTCCATTCCCCTATTTTAAAAAAATATATATAGACTACATGGTCTTGCTCAAAAGGGCGGTGTATGGGAGTTTTAAAAATAAATCATTTTTTTAACATTATTTATTTACAATATAGGCTATAGTTTGTAGTTTGTACATTCAATATCATAATCATCATTTACATCATCATGATCATCCATAGCCATCTCTGTGGCTCTAGGTGTTAAATTATGACACTCTTTACATCCACATAGATCTGTACATGAAAGAGCCGCAACTTTACGTGAACGGGGCTAAAAGTTTTCTTTATTTTGATTGGTCAAAATGGCACTCGGCAACAAATTTCGGCAGTTTCCGGCTGAGTATTTATCTTTCGAGTTCAAGGCCGATTGCACATCGACCGAACTATCCGTTACGTCATTGATCAGAGTGCGTATTCCTACAGCGTGTAAGTTTATTTTTTAGGTGATTAGGTTAAAAAGAATTCCATTTTTAAAAAAATAATTATGAAATACAGGCACATGCTGGATGTGTGGAGATCATGTTTTTTTTAAATTAGTACAAAGAGACGTGTAATTAAAATTAAAATCTCTCCCACAGGTTGTTGCAACGAACTTGAACGATAAATTTCTTCGGCCTTTCGCCTAGGTTATAAACATGTATTTCAAGTTTCATCAAAATCAGTTCAAAATTGTGACCTATATAGGTTATAAATGGTTATTTTGTACATTTCCAGGATTTCTAACCTTTTTTGTTTAATGTCAAACTTAGAACCCTAAGACATGTCAGGCCAATAAGACCACACCCTGATACAAAACTTGTGTAGATGTGTAAATGTCAGCTTAATGGTCAATATTTTCTTATCAAAATCTAGGATTGGTGGTGTTTGTTGCATTTATGTTACTTATAGAGCAGTAAAATGTTAATTTTGCCCCGTTTCAGGCCTCTTTTATGTTGTCAACTCTGTCATAACTGCCTTTTTGACTTCATTTTTCCAGGCAATTGATGCAATGGTCCAGGGCCCCGTTCCTCAAAACGATTGTAAACCCTACAATAGTTGTAAGTCACTACAATCCAATTGTAACTTTTATTTACAATCATTACATTGTTCCTCAAAGCAATTGTATGTTACAATAGTTGTAAGTTACAATCAATTCTGTAAGTTACTATGACCGTCTGTAACCTATATTTACAATCGATTGTACTCACTTTTCGGCGATCCCCTGACACAACTTGCCCTTCACTTTGGCAGTTAGTGTGGCGGAGAATGGCCCAAACAACGCTGTTTGATGAATACCAACTTCCTCCACGAGAATAGCGATCTCACTCGCCTGGAAGTTGGCTTTCCGCACTTTCCTTGTGTCGTATTATGACATTGTTGTTGTCTGTCGGAGACGGGATGTAACTCTCACATACCAGATGTAGTGTCAAATCGATTTTTCTCACTTTCGCACATAAGATCACGATTGTAAGTTTACAATCGCACGATTTACAATTGCTAGACTTACAATTCCCTTACAATAGCTTTGAGGAACACAATTAAACTGTTACTTACGATAGTTGTAAAGTTGATTGTAGCTGTTACAACTATTGTAGGATACAATCGTTTTGAGGAACGACACCCAGACATCTTGATTCAGCACAAGAATTGCAATAAAGATTTGTATGATGCCTCTGAGTTTTGAGATATTGAAAACATTGAACTATTTTCAAATTCGTGAAAATTGTGTATTCTGTGACCCTTTTGTTAGAGAGGGGTGGTCAAAAGAACCATAATTCATATTTATTGCACCTATTTTAGTTTTTATGTACATATATTAGCCAGGGATGGTAAAACATAGCTGTTAGACAGATTCCTTTGGTAATGTTAGCTCTGCAACCAAAGATAGGATTGATTCAGTCATTGACATATTTAGGGGGTGGGGTTAAATGTTTCAGTACAGACCTCTATAATTACAAGCAATGCATCTGATTTGTGATTTTTCTGTTTGCATATTGTCCAGGGTTTCCAAAAATATATTACTTGCCAGTCTGACTATCTCAAAAAGTGGAAAATTATTGTTTTTTTGAAAGATGCTACATGTAAATTTTGTACATTTTTCATGACATGGCAGTAAAAAAATATATTTTTGGAAAAAAAATCCAGATTATGAGTGTTTTCTGTGTAATTTGTTTGTAACTTGTCTTATTTTTTCACAAAACTCAAATACTGCCTTTAATAAGAAAGATTTTTAAATTTTAGCACAAAAGGCCCAGGGACCTGAGATGCACCGTTGTACATAAAGCAGCATGTATACTTAAAGGGCCATCATTTTTGGAGTTATTCTTTGATTTTGATTTTCTTTCACCGGTGTGTTGCCAGAACATATGGGAAGCATATAAAAGAGGCCTTTTGGTGATACCTAAAGTTTCACTCCTATATAGGACACAGATCACTAAATAATCATGGACCGTCACTTACGAATGTAGGGCGAAAGTTATTTTTAGTCCTTCTCTCCCTTTCCCTTTTTCCCCCCTTTTGCATGGCGATTTTTGTTGACTTTTTGGTGTAGAATTGAAGAAAAGGGTTTAAAAATACATTTTCTGCCAGATTTTGGTGAATATTCATGATTTTGAGGCGGAAGGATACAAGGGTTGTGAGGTTGGTTACGTTGAAAGGGAGGGCCGAAAATTGCTTGTTTAGTTGTCTGGACTTGCAGCCTGTGTATCTCAAGTTTTTCATGGTGAACCTCATACATGCTTTTGGGGCAGAGTTAACCACAAGTTGCTCCATCTGTGGCAGAAAGCGTTCTACCCAACGAATATTTGGGAAAAAGTTACAGCCGGTCTAAGAGACGAGAATTAACATTAAAGTCAATGGGGAAATAATTAGTGATCTGTGGCCGATTGGACCTTTACAACAGTTATCTCCCTTGCGCTTAGTAGCTGCATTTGAGAGCTCTGTCAATTTATCTAATTTTTGAAAGAACTGCTGTTCCTATTGGTGTGAGTTTTAGCAAGGAAGTGTTTGATTGTCTGAAGAACACAATTATGTCATTTTTGTTATAATCTTTCATAAATTGGAGGAAATTTTTCTGGATTATTTTTCTCTGGATGTAAACCCAACTCACTACTGAGCAAGAACTCATCAACTTTACATCAGTAAGCAGGTCAAGTGTTTCTCAACATAAATGTTTCTGAACTACAACTCAGGTGATCTTAAGGTTTTAAATGACTGGGGTTTACAACTAATCAACCCAGATCTCACAAATCTATTAAAGCTTTATGGTATTTTTAAATTTCCTAAAACCAGAAGGGGTAAAAGGGGTGGGGAAAACATAAATTCTAGAAATAAACCTTTTTGGATAGCAAGTCTTCAAAAAACTATCTTAATGTGTGTCTCTTAAATATCAGATCACTTGGTGATAAATGTGAACTTTTAGCTGAATATTTAACTGAAGAACATAGTGACATCTGTCTTTTTTCAGAAACATGGCTATCATTATCTACAAGCGGTCCCGTAACCAGTGACTTTAAAAAAATTGGCTATGTACTTGAACATACACCTAGACCTAGCAGAGGCGGAGGTGTAGATATCCTTTTCAAATCGTCCTTAAAATGTGAAAAGAAAAAGTGTTCAACTTTCAAATCATTTGAAACTATTGAATTGCTGCCGAAAGCAAATGCTACGCTTCGTAGTTATCTATCGTCCCCCTAATTCAAGCCTTACAAACTTTTTTGCCGACTTTTCTGAATATTATGAGACTCTGATACTAAAAAGTGGTCATCTTATCATCACCGGCGATTTCAACATTCATGTAGATATTTTGTCTGATCCAGTCGTCGAAGAATTTAAAGATCCACTTCAATCATTTGGTCTTTCTCAACATGTGATAAGTCCAACCCATCGTCAAGGTCATACACTAGATCTTGTCATCACACAAATAGATGACACATTATCACTTGAACGATTGTATGTTAAAGATTCCTGTCTCAGCGACCATAATGCAGTCCACTTCTTTTTGCCACATGATAACAGACCGTTGTCTGCTAAACCTGTGTCAATCCAGTATCGTAAATATAAGTCCATCAATTACTCAATTTTCACTGAAGATGTAAAGAATTCTAGGCTTTTTAAACACGATCTCCTGTCTACGTCTGAGTTAGTTGATCTTTATGATGAAGAGATTACCTCTATAATTCAAAAACACGCTCCTTTGGTCGTTCGTAAAATAAATACAAACCAAAAAAAACCTTGGTTCAACGATAAATACGAAATGCGCGCAAAACAAGACGAAAGGCAGAAAGGAGATGGAGGTCGACACAACTTATAATTCACAAAGACCAGTACAAAACAGAAATTAAGAATGTTGCATCTTTAATTCGGTCCACTAAAACAGAATATTACAATAAAAAACTGTCAGATTGCGGTTCGGATCAGAAACAAATCTTCAATGTAGTAAATGATCTTCTAAATCGAGAAAGATACAACAATATCCTACCTGACCATACCTCTACAACAGAATTAGCTGATACTTTTGTCAATTACTTTAATGATAAAATCCTAAAGATCAGAAATGACATTACCTCCAATATTACAAGTTCGTCCGACAACATTCCATCCTACAGAGATACTGCAGATGCTACACTTTCGGAATTCCAGCCCGTATCCGATGACCAACTTAAAGATAGGTTGCCAGGCAATGAAACATACGCCCACAGCAGCTAAATCGTCCGGGCAGTCAACAAGGGTTTCGGTAATGAAACATTTGTAATACACTAAAAACTGATTAAGAGTAACAACTCATTATGTAATTATCAGAAAATCATTAGAATTTGATTGCTTTTTATAAAGTTTTACCCCACGCTGACAATTAGTATATACATGAAACATTTAATATCATGGATTTAGCTGTTCAGTTATCTTAATTCATTAAAAATCAAAATACTTGTTCGTTTCAACACCTTAAACTCTATGTATATCAAACTGAAGTCAATCGGATGGTAACTTTGGCCTCTATAGCGTCACAAGAATTTTTGAAGTTATCAAGGGAGATAACTCCGGCAGTAATTATTTGAAATCGATGAAAATCAATAGGCTTCTTCGTCTCATGACCTTAAACACTGTGTATAAATCTAAAGTCAATCGGATATTAACTTTGGCCTCCAGAGCGTCCACAAGATTTTTTGAGGTGACCAAGGGTCATAACTCTGGCACTAATTATCGGAAATCGCTGAAAATCAATAGGCGTCTTTGTCTTATGACCTTAAACACTGTGTATAAATTTGAAGTCAATCGGATATTAACTTTAACCTCTAGAGCGTCCACAAGATTTTTTGAAGTGATCAAGGGCCATAACTCTGGCACTAACTATCGGAAATCGCTGAAAATCAATAGGCTTCTTCGTCTTATGACCTTAAACACTGTGTTTAAATTTAAAGTCAATCGGATATTAACTTTGACCTTTAGAGCGTCCACATGATTTTTTGAAGTGATCAAGGGCCATAACTCTGGTAGTTATTATCGGAAATCGGTGAAAAACAATAGGCTTCTTCGTCTCATGACCTTAAACACTGTGTATAAATTTAAAGTCAATCAGATATTAACTTTAGATTGTAGAGCGTCCACAAGCAATTGTGGACGCCGGACCGACGGTCAGACTGACGGGGGCGACGACAATATACGACCACATTTCAATGGGGGCGTATAAAAATACTATCCTATCTATGAAACCTAAATCAAGTGAACTAGATCCACTACCATCTTGGATGATAAAAGACAACGTTGATAATCTCAGAAATTGTAAATACAAGTTTGCCGATGACACACAGTTATATTTATGCTTCGATACCAATTCTTGCAAACAAACAGTTAAAGATACAGAGCTCTGTCTTGCTGAAATACATGACTGGATGACTAGACACTTTCTAAAATTGAATCCTAACAAAACCGAACTTCTGGTTCTTGGTACAAAACAGCAACTATCCAAATTCGCCGAAATAAATATTCATTTTCAAGAGGAAACAATTATCCCTACATTAAAGGCAAAAAATATTGGAGCTACCATTGACCCTAGTCTGTCATTCAGGTGTCATATACAGTCAATATGTTCATCCGCCTTTTACCACCTTAAATAGATCTCCCGAATACAGAAATATCTCACTCCAGAAATAACAGAAAATCTCATTCATGCCTTCATCAAGACAAAACTAGACTACCACAATGCTCTGCTGTATGGACTTCCCGATTATCAAGTTAATAAACTACAAAACATTCAATACTCTGCAGCACGACAAGTAAATTTGATCATATCACCCCAGTACTCCGTTCCCTACACTGGCTGCCCGTCAAAAAACGAATTGTGTTCAAAATCTTGCTGCAAACTCATAAAACATTGAATGACAAATCACCATTATATTTAAAACAGTTGTTAAAACGATGCGAGAACAACACAAGAACCTTGAGGTCATCATCAGAAAATAAACTGATAACTCCGTCTGTGAAATTAGAACTAGTGAAACGAGCTTTCTCATACTCAGCCCCCCATCTATGGAATAATCTTCCCAAAGAATTATGAATGATTAACTCTGTTGACCAATTCAAACGCGAGTTGAAAACACACCTATTCAAGTAGTTCTTTCTTAGTGTTAGTGAATTGAAAGCGCATTAGAAACTTTAGTGTAATCTTGCGCTATATAAATCTGTTATTATTATTTTATTATTATTTACAATTTCCAGGTGAAACTGAATGTAACAACGAGGAGTGTTATCGAGCATCGCCTAACAATGCACCAATTGCACTTACAAGATGAGGATCGCGTTCCAATTATGACAAATGTACAAAAAAAGCAATCCTGTACCGTTACCGCTCCGTACACACTGTGTAATCATAATAATGCTAATGGTATTTGTATCGCACAACTATTCAATCCACTAGGGAATGCACTAGGTGTTAGGGTGTTAATGATAGTGTCTAAATAACCACGTTTTCACTTTGGATTTAAAACGATTATGGTTATATACAGCATATTTCCTTCTGCATAAACGATAGTACCAGTAGGCCTTCTAACGGCACTGCACTACACACTGGCGAGATATATAAAAACTCGCGATAACCTATTTGCATCTTTATTTTGCTATTTTACAAAAAGTTTTTATTCCAGGGGTGATTCCGTGTTCAGATAGGTATGTAAAAGAATTGACTACACATAATATTCTATCTTAATTTCCGTACACCATCCGTGTTATTTAAGTACATTTTATATAAAACAGTAGTGTTTAATTTCTATGCACCTTCCGTGTTATAACACTGGAAAACTGGCATCGTTTAAGATGGTTTTTTTCCGTTTTCAGATAGGTATGTAAAAGAATTGACTACACATAATATTCTATCTTAATTTCCGTACACCATCCGTGTTATTTAAGTACATTTTATATAAAACAGTAGTGTTAAATTTCTATGCACCTTCCATGTTATTAGATTATATTTTTGTTGCAGTTGTTCTGTATTTGTACATGCTTTGTGTGGTGATGGGCTAAAACTGACCAAACCTTTGGCGGCGCGCAACTTCTATAATTCATGACGTCATCGAATAAACACGTCTATTTTTAGTCTCCAAAGTACACCATATGTATGTGACGTCATACCCCCTTTCCTCAAATGGATTCGTCCTTACCGTTATAAACAGAAACACCATTTGTCTGTCATCTTTTTATAACGGTAAAGACGAATCCATTTGAGGAAAGGGGGTATGACCTCACATACAGATCTATTCATATGGTGTACTTTGGAGACGTGTTTAATCGATAAAAAAAAAAAAAGAAACACCATTTGTCTGTCATTATTATCAGGTTCGGTGTTGAGTACTCGTACTGATAACACCTATTGCACCAGAGCTCCAAAGCTATAGACTAAATTTATCCTTGATAAAGTAGCTAAGCTAAGACTCCAGAAAAGATTCTTCAAAGTCATAAGGTTGTCGCTTCTTTTTTTTTTCTCATTTTATACCTGAATAAGGTTTAAGTTCACTCCTTTTATTTTTTTTATCTCTTCTCTCTCCTTGTTTCGATGCTTTTATTTACTTTTATTTTTTTCCCTCCATATTTTTACTAGTTTTATCTTTTTAACTTTCCGTAGTTTATTTGTTTTTAGGACTATTTACTTATTCCATTTGTGTTTCGTTTGGCTAAATACAACAGTTTTCCCTTCTATCTGATTACTAGATTATTATTTTTTGTTTTGTCTCTTGATTCGACTAGGTATCCATATATTTATCTACTTATTCTTTTTTTATTTTTTTTATTTTTTCATTTTTGTTCACTGCCTTTCACTACTCCTCAGCAGATTTACCTTTAGTTCTTTTTCGACTTCAAACTTTGTAGTTTCCAGTCTTGGTCGCACATATTTTTATATCTTCGATTTACTTTAGGTTACTTTGTTAGGCTATTTTTTTTTCTAGTTTTCATATATTCCACTCTTAGCTTTATTCTCCCTACAAGAGCTTCAGTTAGTTCTCTTTGTTTGGCAATCATTGTACAAGCGAACAGAGTTCATTGAACTAAACTCAGATCAAAGGTATCATCAAGGGTTTAATCACCTTTGTTGAGATAAGGATTTGACAGCTGATCTGCTTATTGGCTTATATAAAGATTAAGAACCTAACAATAATAATAATAACTTTATTCTCAAATAACCGTTACAATAAACAGCGTAGAAAAAAAATATAAAAAAAAAATAGTGTAATCTAATTAATATAACATAATAATAATACCATAATATATATATATACATACAATGTGTTAAGTTGATGGGGGAGTAACATAATAATAACATGAATATAATATACAATGTATTAAGTTGAGAGGGAGTTTAATGTACTATATTTATAATTATTAAATAGGTTATAAAATGAAATAATATTTCTAAATTTTATTATATTTTTAGGAATTAAGTTAGTTCTGTATTCACTTAGGGTTGGACATTCGAATATATAATGAAACTCGTCACCTATAAGCTCAAGTGTGCAGATATTGCAGGTTCTCTGTTGTTTTGGAATACCAAGCCATCTACCGGTCTCTATAGGTAGTCTTAAAGGGACAATAACATTCTTGCTGGCTTGGTAGCCCCAGAAAATAAATAATACCCTTATTCTAAGTACTAGATGTTTAAATGTCCTACCTGTTGTGTAAGTTATCCATTACAACCTATTTTACTTGTCCAGAGAGTTCGAAAATATTTTAAAATCCAAGTCACATTTGAAAAGGTTTACGTTAGACTTTTCAAATCAATTGGTTGAATTTTTCCATTTTTTTTAAAATAGGTGTGTTAAGATGAAATTTATATCATCATTTAATTGGAACATTCTAAAATAATACTATTTGTTGACCAGAATCAAGATTGGGACATATTTTTCAGTTACAACAAGAGTGTTATTGGGGCTTTAAGTTACATGTTCTAAATCTGCATAAGATATTTCTTGATTTGCCATGTAAATTATGTAAATATGGTTCAAATTTCAATTCGCTTTTAAATAATTTGTAATTTATACATTTAGGGAAACTATTTATATCAGAGTGCCAGTTTTGCTTAAATTGATCTTGGAGTACTAATTTTACTGTGTGCTTTAACCAGGATACATTTACAAAGTTTTGTGTTGTCCAAATATAGCTTAAACCACATTCATCAAGAATATATTTTACAAATTCTAGCCAGGGATTTGAAACGTTAGCATTAAGAAATCTGTCATATATTAGTTTGTACATGATAATTGATATTTTAGAAGGTTTACCAGTCAGTAGTTAAGCCCAAAAGGTTATAACTCTAGTTTTAATATCTATTGCTATGGGATAGCGACCCAGTTCTCCGTATACCATGCAATTCGGTGTCGATTTATTTAAGTTTAGCAGACATTTGCAGTATTTGAGGTGTATACTTTCGATTTTGTCAAGTTTTGAGAAGCCCCATATTTCACATGAATAAATTAACGACGGTTTAATAATTTTATCAAAGAGGTCTAGCTGGCAATCAAGACTTAAGTTATTGGTCCTACATGATTTTAATACTGAAAACATAGATTTCATGGCTTTATTTGATAAATAATTTATTGCTTTTGAGAAGTTTCCAGTTTTTGTAAAAATTAGACCTAAGTATTTAAATTCATTTACTATTTCTATGGGCTCATTATTGTATGTAAAACTAAATTTTGGGACGTTTCTGCCTTTTCCAAAAGCCATAATTTTTGTTTTAGACACGTTTACAGTCAGGTTCCATGTATCACAATAAGTTTTAAATCTATCCAATTGGGTTTGTAAATCTGGTGCACTTTCTGAAAATAGCGTAGTGTACTAGTGTCGTCTGCATATAGAATAGTAAATAATTTCATATATATTGATAAACTATTTTGTATTTCTGTGGAAATGGTAGGCATACCAATAATTTGATGCTGCGACATAAATTCGGTCAGGTCATTTAGAAAAATGGAGAAAAGAAAGGGCGAGAGATTCTCACCCGGTCTCACTCCAATTCGGCAACTGAATAATTCAGACGCTTGTCTACCTATTACTAATCTAGATTTATTGACATCATACATATTATATATTATTCTGAAGCATTTACCTTTAATGTTACTCTTACTTAGTTTCTGCCATAAGTGGATTCTGGTCAGACTGTCAAAAGCGGCTTTAAAGTCGATAAAACAACAATACAGACGCTTACCGGATGATTTCAAAGTTTCGAATAGAGAATGAATTATGAACATCTTATCAGTGACTGAGTAAGATTGTCTAAAACCTGTCTGTATTTCATTAATTATTGAGTGTTTGTCTGAGAATTTATTTAGTCTATTGCTTATAAGGGAGGTAAATACCTTTCCTAAGCAACTTAGTAAAGTTATTGGTCTGTAGTTGCATGGATCCTTTGGGTCACCTTTATCTTTGTATATTGGGATAATGTTCCCTATTGTCCACGATGATGGAATTGTACCTGAATCAAAAATGAGATTAAATAACTTTAAATACATTGGTAAAAATTCGTCTAGTGTGCTAACTATGTATTCATTGACTACTAAGTCTTGTCCAGCCGATTTATTGTTTTTTAAAGAGCTAACAAACGTGAATATTTCATGTTCTGTTATTTCTCTATTCAGAGCGGTGTCTGAGTTTATGTCATCTTCACTTGTGAAATCACTGGGATCACAATTTTCAATATCGACTTCATTTATATTTCTAAAGTATTTAAACGCATCCTCCAATTTTAGTTTACTTTGCGAATTTATATGTGGATGTTTTGACTGTTTTAGGATTTTCCAATATTCCTTTGGGTTTTTGGATTTTAGTGTTTTTAAACTTTTTTGTAATGACCATCTATGGCTTTTCATTGATTTATCCATAACATTTTTATATTGTTTCAAATTTCTATTCATAATTTCTTTATTTACAACAGTTTTATGTTTTTTTATATACACGTTTTGCTTTCATGTAAACTTTTCTGCCGGATGCACATTTGTGATCAAACCAAGGTTTATTGTTTATTTTTAAATTATACTTTTTTGACTTGATCCCAAATACGATTACAAATATCTGACATGATATCATCAATACTTTTGACACTTACAACATCGGGAGAGCAATTACAAATATTTAACAAAATACTGTTAATTTCATCCGATTGTTGTTTCATATTTTCAATAAAAATTACCTTTTTCTCTGAAGCCCATTTTCTTGGGATGCAAATATTTTCAGTTATTGTGTTTTCAATCAAGTTTAGATTAGGTTTTACTTCCAAACTATTTTCTAAATTTAGTGTTAATCGCAGAGGACAATGGGCGTCAGATATAAGGCATGAGAATTCGAGAACATCGAACTCTTTAACTAGTTTTATTAGTTCGGATGTACATAATGTGTAGTCTACGGTACTGGAATTTTTACATGTTAATTTACCTGTGATATCTTTGTTCATTCTACCATTCATAATGATTAAATCATTATTTTTGCATAATTGGATCAAGTTAGAACCATATTGATTTTTGTTTGTATCCTTACAGATTCGGTGTGTTTGTATATTTAGTTCATTAAGAACATTTACAACACTGTGTGTATAAGCACTATCTGAGAAGTCGAAATATTTATCATAATTAAAGTTTGAGATCCCATCGTCGTTACCAATTCTACTATTAAAATCACCCGTTAATATAACATAAGAGTTGTTAGATAAAAAATTTATAAGTTCATTTTCAATTTGTGTGAATGCATCAAGGGATGAGTATTTTGAGTTCTCGGGTGGGATGTAAATTACACCTAAAATTAAAGTTATTTTTGGAAGTTTTAATTGAGCCCACATTATGTATTCACTATCTGTAGTAATCACCTTAAGATGATATGACAGAGTTTCCCCTTCACAAGAATTGCTATGCCTCCCGATCGTCTAGTTTAAATCTATTTTGGGTGTGTATTTTGTACCCGGGGACGCAAATATTGCTGCCATTGTCTGTTTTCGTCTCTGATAGGCAGATTATATCGTACATAGATATTAGATCAATAAATTCGGGATAATTCTGCCTCTTTTCAAGACCACAAACGTTTACTGTTAGTATTTCAATACTAGCCATAATTTTAGAAGACTCCCCTAAACTGTCCTATTTACCTAAGATCGTCTCTTTATTAATTACTTGTCGCGACATTAGTTGTCAAGTGTCCACGCCTGTCTTTAACCCTCGTAGCTGAGTTGTTCTCATTTCGTTGATCCACTGGCCTCATAATTCTGTATAGCTCTTCATAGCTCTCACATTCAGTTTCATTTACATATAATTTGTCCAGATTTAATTTGGCCTTCAGTCCCAATTTTTTGGCTTCTTTCATGAGTGGAAATAAGTGACTTCTTCTGGCATTTATTTCTGGGGGATACTGGGGGTTAATACTGAAATTTGTATCTTTGAGTCGTAATGGAGCACTATTCAACACTTCAGTCCTGTCAACATAGTTCACAAACCTGGCTATGATACTTCTTGGTTTGCCGTCTCGTCGTTTTCGTAACCTATGAATATTTTGAAACTGAATATTTTTGTTGATACCGAGCTGTTCTGAGATAAACTTAGTTAACACGACTTCACAATTTTCATTGTCCTGATCATCCGATTCAGGGATTCCCGAGAATATTAAATTATATTTCATCCCCCTCATTTGCGAGTCCAAAAGAGACTCACTTAAACCTTTTTGTCTCACCTTGAAGTTCTGACACATTTTGTTCTAGACTACTAATCAACACATAATTACCGTTGATGTTAGTTTCACTCCTCGAAACTCTATTCTTGACTTGTGTTAAGTCCTGTTCAAAGTTAGCTATTTTATTTTCAATTGTATTCAATCTGTCTATAACTTTATCTAATAGGTCTAATTTTGCTAGTTTTTGGTTCATTTCATTCAGCATACATTCTACGGATAATGAGGGTGGGGGATATTGTGGCTGAAATGATCCGTTTGGGCTCATTACAGGGTATCTGTTCTGGGAAAAACCTGGGTGAGAATACTGGTAATTGTTTGTAGGCGTTAATGAGTAGTACTGACCATAAGAGGGCATCTCACCTGCGTGCATCATTGGGTTCTGTGTTGTATTTTGACCACTAATATCGTGTGTCGATGACGCCATTTTTAACTCCTTCGCCGACTCTTGATCACTACAATTACTTGTGTTTGTGCTTCTTTTTCTTTTCTTTTCAGCTTCTGATTCCATAGATCCTTCAGAAACACTTTAATGTTGATATATTTTAGTTTTAGTCCAGTAGTTAAAATGTTTTGATGCTTTTTGGGTGTATAACTTAAATATACATTGAGAGCGGGTTTTACCGTGACTTGTCACTTGTCACAGATCACTAGTGAATTAAACAAGCAATCATTGTTTAATATAAATTACTCTACTTAAGAGTACCAATTAGAAAAAGCCAAATCAGCTTATTAGCTAAATTGACAACAGCTTAATCTCCAATCAACACTGTTCAGTCCCTCCTTTTGTTTTCGGGTATTTTTTCGGCAGTACAAGAGCAATGGCATCAGAGGCTAGTTCAACCATGACCATGGCTAACGCTTTCAAAAGTAGCCCTGCACCGAAGTTCTTCCCTGCAACGAAAAGGAGAGAGGAGCAGTCCCACGTCGTGCTGGTTAAGCCACTTCAAGGCAAGTCCTTGCAAGGGGCCAAACTGACGGCAGTGGGAAAGGAATTACCGACTAAGTGGGGTATCAGTAATATACCTCATATCAAGATAACAGTGACCGGACATGTCAGACTTGCTCTAAAAAGTAAGTCCGACATGGACAAAGCACTTGTCCAGGACATCTTGCTCGGTATGACCGTGACGGTATCCGAGCCGACCACCTTGTTAACAGGAAGAGATAATGGACGATCTGAAAGATAGGGAGTATGACATCATTTAGGTATATAAGTTTAGAATGGCCGAGGGGAAGGACCAGGGAAGTGTTGCCCTGACCTTCAGGAAAGGTACAGCACCCGAGGCCATAAAAATAGTATACCTCAACAGACGGACACATGCTTATGTTCAGAGGGTGCGACAGTGCGCCAAGTGTCAAAAATTGGGTCATACGGTGAAGTACTGCAAGGGAAAAACCGTATGCTCCCAATGTGGGGGAGGACACAAGGTGGCTGAGTGTAGGGTGGGTAGTAAATTTAACTGCTCAAACTGCAAGGGCAGCCACACAGCCAACTCCCCCCCAATGTCCAAGAATTCAGACAACGAAAGCAGCACTGCACCTACAAAGCAAAGAAAAACTCACCTTTAGGGAGGCGACGCAAAAATTAAAGAACAAGGAGGGTGAAGCAAAAGTAGTCAGAGAGTCGGTGGTGGAATCAAAACAAGCTCCAGCACCGACTATCTCGACATCCGATGCCAAACCAACCCCTAAAGGAAAAGAAAAGAAAAAGAAAGAGAAAAAGACAGTCGCCAAACCCGAAGAAGAAAAGCAGAATGTCCATGAAGCAAGTTTTATCCCAAAATTCAAATCGGAGAACAGCTTCATGGACTTCATGCAAGATCTGATTCAGATGGCAATTTCCAAAGAAGATCCCAAAACGAAGCTAACAAGTATATTCAACAGACTGGGGAACTACTTCGTCAACGCGGAAGAACTGGGAAACTTCATAACAGCATCAAAAACATCGAAAAGGTCAAGGGGATGAGGACGATGAAGAGGGGAAACTTGGTCCTCAGGTCAATCTCGCAATCCGAAGGAGGATCACTCGTGTACGCCACTTTAGCGCTGTAGATATATCCCCAGCAGCATACCGGTATTGGCTCCGGAGGCAGGCACGAGTGTGACACCACCTATGGCAAGCGAGACACCTGTGGATCAATAGATCTGAAGCATCGACTCGCATCTCTCAAGGCAGTCATCATGGCAGGGCAGGTTAAAGTTCTACAACTTAATGGACTGTCCTCCAGATGTACTGAACTGAGAAAATACCTAGAACACCACCCAAAAGATGTGCTATGTTTCCAGGAGACGAAACTAGTACCAACAAAGAACGACATCCACCTACTCGGTTACACTTGTCAGAGAAGGGACAGGCCGGGCAGCATGACTAATGGTGACGGTCTTGCCATCTACGTCAGTGATAGCATAAATTGTATTTCTGTTTCACTGAATGTGGAGGGCCCTCTAGAAGCAATGGGCATAACCATCACATTGAGCAATACCGGTAATACAAAATTGACAATAGTGAATGTCTATGCACCCCCTCAAGTCACGATGAAATCAGTAGACTTCCAGTCACTTCTCGACCAGCTTCCGCAGGGCAAATCTGTGTTTTGCGGGAATTTCAACGCAAAACACGCTCTGTGAGGATCGCCGAGGAATGACTGTCGGGGGACTAGCCTGTACTCAATAATAGAAGGGAACGAACTATGCGTACTGAACGAGAGCCCTACTTTTGTTGGAAGAAATGCCCCACCTTCACACCTGGATCTCACGCTCTGTATGCTTGGTATGGCAAACCGCTGCGACTGGCAAGTAGACGAAGATGAAACACTTGGCAGTGACCACCTACTGATAGAACTCTGCATCCAATGTGAAACAACCAGGGAAGTCTATAACGGGAATCCCAATTTGAAAATAAAAGAGGCTGATTGGACTAACTTCCGTGTAAGCTGCCTTGAGTGGAAAGAGGATGACATCATCGATGCCAACATCGACGTGTACGCTTCCAACATCACAAGTGCTATAATAGGAGAAGCAGACGACTCCATTCCCAAGACGTCTGGAGGGAAACCAAGGATTGGAAAACCTTGGTGGTCACCAGAATGTCATAAGGCGGTTAACGAAAGAAAGAAGGCACTACGCCTACGGAAACGCCACTACAATGAAGTCAACCACCAAAACTACCTGAAGTTGAAATACGCCGCAAGAGACACCATCCGGAATGCATAAAACGGACACTGGATGACTTTCTTTAATGCGTTGAATCAAAACACGCAAACAGGTGTAGTCTGGAAGAAGCTGAACGCCATGAACGGGAAGCGCTGATCATTCAACATACCAAACCTAAAGAACGGAGATGAGTACGCTACCAACGGCAAGGAAAAGGCAGACCTACTTCCGACGCAACTAGGGACGAAAACCAATCACCAGAGTTCCTGAAGAGGAAGGAAATCTTTTACTCACAGCACCCTTCATTAGAAATTGAATCTATCGAAGGGGCTAAACCAATCAATCTACCATTCTCTGAGGAGGAGCGAAATAAGGCTCTTTCCCTCAAGAAGGACAGTGCGGCTGGTGAGGACAAAGTAAAGTACTCAATGCTCAAACATCTGCCTAGAAATGCCAAAAGGATACTACTAAACTTCTTCAACACATCCTGGCTGGCAGGAGAGGTACATAAAGAATGGCGGAAAGCCAACGTCATCCTTCTTCCAAAACCAGGTAAAGAGAGAACAAAGTTACAGGCTTATCGACCAGTAAGCTTGACATCCACACTGTGCAAAACCTTGGAAACAATGGTTAACATTCGACTGCAGTTCTATCTGGAGAGGAACCGACTGATAGACGAAAATCAAAGCGGTTTCAGGAAAGGGCGTTCAACAATGGACCACTTGGTGAGACTACAGGAAGTCACGTCGCAGGCACTCCTCTCTGGGAACCTGTTATGTGCCGTGTTCGTAGATTTAACTAAGGCCTTCGATTTGGTCTGGCTAGACGGGCTGCTCTTCAAGTTAGGACGCATTGGTATAACGGGCATAATGTTTCGGTGGATCAAAAGCTTCCTGAGCGATAGAAGAAGGATACAGGTGAATGTTGGCAGATTCCTGAGTGCCGAGCAAACATTAGAAAATGGCACGCCTCAGGGGTCGGTTATCAGTCCCACTCTCTTCAATATCATGATCAACGACATACAGAAATCCTCCTACCTCGACGCCAAAACTGAGTTAGCTAACTTTGCTGATGATAGTACCATAGGACAGGAAGGCATTATTGTGAACTACAAAAGAATATGCAAAAAGCCTTAGACAAATTCATGACATGGGCAACCGACTGGGGATTTAAAGTCTCGGAGAAGAAAAAAGGTCGGCATGCTTGTAAGCAGGGATAGTGGGATAAGCAGAATGACTGTGTATGAACGGGAAAACCATCGAGTTCAAAGACCAAACCAAGATCCTTGGCGTAATCTTTGACCGAAGGCTGACCTGGAAACCGCACAGCGACGAGACTGTAGATAGATGCACCGAAATCCTAAACTTAATGAGGAAAATAACGGGCAGCACAGAGTTACACTAATGATCTGTATTAGACTACGGCTCTCTGGCCTTCATGAACTGCGCGCCATTACTCTTAAGGAAGCTTGACACCATCCAATACAAAGCTCTGTGTATTGCGACTGGCGTAGGGCAAGGGACTAGGAGAGAGGCACTGCTGCAGGAAGTCGGGGTGTTGCCCCTATCCCTAAGGAGAAAAGAACTAGCGACAGGGTACTGGGCTAAGATCTCGCAACTTGGCGTAAGATCTCCAACTTTTGTCAGTCTACAAAAAACAAGATACGTGAGAGATCCAAGAAAGAAAAGCTTTGGCCAAGGTATCAGGGAAACAATCAAGGAACTGCGACTGGAGGAGCTCGTGATAAATGAACACGACCCCCCAGCGATCGCCCCTTGGACGCTCCCTATACCGCCGGTCAATCTAGATCTATTACAGAAAACCCACAAGAAAAACAACCCCACTGCTGTACGTGCTTTCTCGCTAGCACACCTGGAAGACAACTGGCCGTCCGATGACTGGGACCATCTGTACACGGATGGTTCGGCTCACGCAACCCTGAAAGGGGCACCAGCTCGTTTGGAATATACCTGCCAAATGGGGAACAGGGAATAAGCAGGAAACTGCCCAATAACTGTTCGGTGTACACTGCAGAGCTTGACGCTATATCATGGATCTCCCATCAGAAGACTAGTAAGTTCGTCATTCCAAATGAGGAGGCAGATCGACTCGCAAACGAAGGTCTCAAAGATACAGCACCACTCCGCACCATTGACTACAGCACCACGGGAATCTACAGTATGGTTAAAAGACAGGTCAATTCAATCTGGAAACTCGTTGAACTTGACACATACATATTCCGACTGGATGACAAGATCTACACGAAGACAGCAATCAATCACCCTAGAAGAGATATATGCAGATTTATATCGAAACTAAGGGTGAAAGAGCGGCTGCGAGACCACAAACACCAAGTCATCGTCTGTGAGTGCGGAGAAGAATGTACCACCAACCATTTCCTGGTAGACTGCGAGGTATACAAGGAGGAGAGAAGGGAACTAGTGAGAATAATGGAGACCAACAACATACCATTCAACACTAAGAACCTACTCTTCCCTAGACCAGATCTGAAACTGCAAATCTTCGAACAAATCCACGCCCTAATGGACACAGTTGGACTAAGTAGAACAGCGAAGTAAGAGGGGGTCATGATTAGACGGGCCTGGCATCTAAACACTAAACTACATACGGGATTTATACCAAACTGGCAGGATAGTGGAGAAAGGGAGGGTCACGATCAGACGGACTCAGCATCTAAACACTATTCCGCCAAAAACAGACACCAGAATAGGATAGTGGAGTAAGGGGAGGTCACGATAAGACGGGCCTGGCACCTAAACACAAATCTACCAAACTAAGCAGGATAGTGGAGTAAGGGGAAGTTTCGGTCAGACGTACTCGGCACCTAAACACTATTCTGTAAATAAAAATGATACCAAACCCATAGAGTGGGATAGTGGAGTAAGGGGTTGTCACGATAAGACGGGCCTGGCACCTAAACACTAACCCCAAACGATAACATCAACCAATCCAGAAGCTAACCCCAAACGATAACATCAACCAATCCAGAAGCAGACAAGATCATCTACCAAATGATATGTTTTTTATTAAATAAAGGGAAGAATTTCCCACTAAACTTAATCCATGGCTTAAAGCCAAATGGAAAGATTGCAAAATCATATTCTAAAAAACAGTTCGGCCCTAAGTCTTGTCTGCGATATCACTTATGTGGAAGCAAGTCTGTCATTATCAGTACGGCTGACGGTGCACCAATCATTCGCCTCGAAGAAAACCACAACGCAGACAACCTCGTGTACTTCGGGTTAATAGTTTTGCAGTCTTCAAGTGTGTTTTTCTTGTGTTTGTTTCTTTGATTTCTTTTGTAACCATAAAATGGTTTGTTCAATAAAATGCTTTGTCAGCTACATATGTGTCCGTTTTTTTTTGTGACGTCATGCTATTCTGATTGGTGGAAAATGGTATCGTCCCAACACATTAGATTCGTCCCGTCTCGAGCCATAAATAGGAATGTCGAAGCCAAAATAAATAGGAGTGTCGAAGCCAAAATAAATAGGAGTGTCGAAGCCAAAAGACGTCACAAGCAAAATGGATTGAAAGATTTTAGATTTTGTGCCACTTGTCGGGGGTATTACCACATGTTTAGGGGGAATCGGCCCGATGCCGATTATCTAGTCTGTTTCTGGTGTGGGACAGAGATTGGCAACACCTGTCATAGGCAGTCGAAGCATGCAGTCAAATGCACCAAAAAATCCAATCGGTGGGAGCAGCCGAAGTGTTGTTGTTAGGTGGAAGGGCCAACTTAATCAATGCAAAAAAGTTGTTTCCCCTTCTTCTCTCTCTCTCTTCGTCTTCTTCTCTCTCTTCCCGCGCCCCTCTTCGTACGTGCAATCACACGTGCAAGGTCAGGCAGGTGCAATCACATGTGCAAGGGGTCACGCATGTGCCAGGGGTCATCCAGTGCAAGGTCACGTGCACGACCATGCACGCTACGCGCAAAAAAAAGTTCCTGTACAAGCGGTACAACTACTTTAACAGTATTTTTGACAGATTCGGCCATTAAGTAATAGTTATTAGCACACTTTCCTCGGTGTATCGGTGAATATCAGGACAGTTTTGGTCGGGGGGCTCAGCCGAGGCGGCCCCGACCAAAACTGTCCTGATATTCACCGATACACCGAGGAAAGGTGCTAATAAGTTACTTACATCATATTTCTATCGAGTATTATGAAGCAAAATGTGAAAAATAGTAATTATTATCGAGACGTTTCAACCGAAAAGTGACAAATATTTTCTGCTCTTTCATTTATCCCTTTCTGTACCTCACGTTACATTTCATGGTAGAATTTACACGTGCGTCTTGTTGTGACACCCCGAGCTTAATACAGCCACGTGTTTGTTTAGACCACAACGTCAAAACAACTTGTCTATATGGCGTAGAGGACTGCGGTGATATTAAATGTAGTGTAAAGGAAATGCGGGTCATTGCTGGTGAAAGTATGCATCGTAGAAATTTATTTGTAATAAAGTTTATGACTTTCTAGTCGGTTTTTGTTTTATCCTGCTCATATTCAAGGCTTGTGAAGTGTCCAACAAGAGAACCCCACCTTCTATCATCACAATTAGTTAAAATAATTATTCAGTATTCTAATTTATATATTTTGCATATTAATATAAATCAAACCAAATTAAGGAATAGATGCCAATTGATATGTATAATAACTGTTTTCGTAATATGTTGTTTTGTTAATTTAATATCATTGTATATATTTTTGCGCTGCCATATTCTTCCTACCGGTTTGTTTTGTTACTATGATTTTGACTAGTTGTCTCCTGTATTAGCATAATGCAGTGTGAATCCGGTTATCATTGTGATCTGGGTCGGACTAAACGTCCGCTTCTTGTTGCTTGATAAGTTTCAATGACCGTTTAAAAGTAGCCGTGTATTAGAAATGAACAGTACTCTTTTTCGAAAGTGTACTGTTCATTTCTGATACACGTCTACTTTTATGCATGTATTGGAAATGAACAGGACAGTTTCATCAAAGGTTGCCAGTGGCAACGAATAGAAGTGGGATGTAATTACCTTTATACGGTATAAATGCGCGTCTAACGCTAACAATCACTTGATTTCTGCATTTCTTATCTTTGCATTGGGTGTTAATAATTGACATCCTACTTGTTCTTGTTTTTATTCTCACCAAATCATCAGTAGTTGTGTCTAAAATACAACACAATTGAAAACATATCACTGCTTCTACATAAAATACAGCACAATTCAAGGACTGAAAATGGGTATTGAGATGGACAGGGAAAATTAATAGGGCTCATCCTATTGAATTTGAAAATTCACATTGAATTTGAAAATCCACATTGAATTTGAAAATTCACATTGAATTTGAAAATTCACATTGATTTTGAAAATTCACATTGAATTTGAAAATTCACATTGAATTTGAAAAAAAAGAGTCAGTTAAAGAAACAAATTCAAGATTTACCTCTATAAGTTATCATGTCATATCCTGAGAACTAGGTAAGGTGTGTTTTGCATGTTAGCCATTTATAAATCTAGCTCTATAGGGTTATTCACACTTTCTCTGTGTGGGAGTTTTCATTTTTTTGAAAATCCCTTTATAACAAAACTATCACACGACATGCTTCAAGACTACTTGTAGCATATTAAAAACACCCTATACTTTCGTGTTTAGGACCACTTGCGTATAGAACTGTTATAGTACATATTCTGACATACATATCTTTATTTATCTTAATTGATTAATTGCTTTAAAGTGGATAAGTTAATCTTTACTCCGAACCCTGATCGTTCTAATCTGGACACACTGTCTTATCTATTTACCATTTCTTAACATCTATCTTAAAATAATTTAATATTACTTAACATTCATCTTAGTCATTGATTTTATATGTACCTATGTCTCAGTAATGTAAATATGTTAATTTTTATCACATTTTGTATTATATGTTGAACCCTTATCATGTATATGTTCAAATATTTCTAGTTTAATTATTAAGATATTAAATTTGGCGATAGCGACTGGGTATAAATATAAGAGACAAAATACGGACAATTATGTTCATTCGTTAATAAACCCAGATCGACGTCAAATAATTAGTTTATAATTGTGTCGCCTAATAATTCATTTAGTATATATGTTTATGTTATTCCTAATATTATAATGTGTAATAGTTTACTATACTTATTCACATAATATGATGATACTTGATATTCGCTTATTGATAAATGTATGTTTCCTTTATGCATAATAATATGATAATGTGAAATACCTTACAATTGCACTTGATCACATAATATATGCTAACTTTATATATTCAATTATTCATTACTTTTGTAAATGATGTTTTAATTGTGATTACAATATATCTTTATTTGTGTTATTGATGTTCATTCGTTAATAAACCCAGGTCGACGTCAAATAATTAGTACTTATGTTTCTTATAGATTAAAGCTCCTTGAATAACAATTATTTTGAGAGCGCTGTGTGCTTCGACGTATTAGAGCTACGCACCCCCAGCATAAGAAATCCTAAAATACGTCAAGCTAACACAAGTGGTGGAGATGCCGACAAGATAAAGGTATACTAGAGGAGAAAGAAACAACGAATCTAGTACAGAAACTGCAAAAGAAGGAGCAGACAATATAGAAATATCCAGTGTTAGAGAAAATACAGAAACTCAAAATACCTCTGGAAATAATTATAGTGTAGAAACCAGCGATATGTCGGTGAGTAAACCCACATACACAGAAAAATTTTGGGTGCCCCTGGACAAAATATTGAAGTATGGCTCAAGCGTTTTAGGGCATACATTACAGTAAGTAATTTACCGATATGTCACCAATTATTTACTTTGGGCAGTTTGTTAGAAGGAACCGCAAAGAAATATTTTGACACTATAGACATAGATTTCACTGTTGAATCGATCGAACTGTATTTAAAATCATTATCTGATCGTTTTTCTGTGTCCAAAATATTTGACACTTCACTTTTGGATGTGAAACAGTTACTATCAGAAACAGTGGATGAATACATCGACTGAGTGAAGTGTAACATTAGTGGACATCAAATATAAGAAAACATTTTAGTTTCGTATGTATTAAAAGGCCTAAATGCATCCTTACAACCTTGGGTACGTAATAAAGACCCTAAGACATTAGCTGAAGTTCGACAAATTGCTAAAATAACAGAACAACAACTGTGTTTAACTCAGCAAGATATGCTGGTTGCAGCTTTAAAACAGCATACCGAACAATAAGGTATCAACCATCCGAATAGATCAAATTCGCAACAATTCCAACCTTATTCGGGAGATATGTTTTCTGACAATCGCCGTGCAGATTGGTATCAACAATATGACGGATACTATCAACCCACCCGTGTACCAAGTCAACAGAATGGTGGATCCAAGCAATATAACGATAGACAGCAGAATGACCGATCTTAGCAGCAAAACGATATAATGGTGGAAATCGGCAACTGAATGGTAGACAACATAATGGTGGATCTTGGCAAGAGAAACAAAATAGGGGACAACGTATTCAAAGACAGCAGTTTCAGCAACCAAGGCAAAATGGATCTCAAAGATGGAAAACAAATGTATCCTGTTATGGCTGTGGTAATTTTAAAATTTGTCAACCTAAATCTAGTTGTCCTTATTTTCATTTTGTATGTCAAAATTGTTTCAAAACAGGTCATCGAACTGAATCATGTTTTAATTCACGATTGTCTCCGCAATAGGTTAAGGCGCCTGTTCTTACTTCTGGTAGGACCAGGCATACTGCAGATAAAGTAGTACAGTTAATTGCTCCAATGGATAAGAATACGATTTTAGTGAGTATTAACGGCACAAAATCTAAATCACTTTTAGACTCAGGAGCAAGTATATCATGTGCGTCATTAAAGTTTATTGAAAAAGCGGGTATTTCCAAAGAAAATTTAAGAGCTAAAGAATTTCAAAATATTATTGGTAACGGCACAAAATCTAAATCACTTTTAGACTCAGGAGCAAGTATATCATGTGCGTCATTAAAGTTTATTGAAAAAGCGGGTATTTCCAAAGAAAATTTAAGAGCTAAAGAATTTCAAAATATTATTGGTGTAGGTGAGACCCACCCTGTCTTAGGAACTATTATTCTTCCAGTTAGAATAGGGCACGTTGTATTCAAACAAAAATTTCATGTTTTCCAACATTTGCACCAATCAATTATATTAGGTCTAGATTTTATTAAAGAAAATGAAACTAAATTAGATTTTTCAAATAAAACTGTTTCGCTTAAGGATGGATTAGTACAAGTTTTTTTAATTGATTATAATTGTGGTTTTGCTACATCGTCAAAGCCTTGTAAGATATTTCCTAATCAAGAGTGTGATATACCAATTAAGATATCGCGCGTTAAGAAAGACGGTATTTATCTGGTCGAGCCAATTATACGTAAATCAGATCGTATGTTAGGAGCAAAATGCCTCGTCAAACTAAATGGCAATAAGACTGTCATGTTGGTAATTAACTACACCAATGAACCTTTGTATATACATAAGAATTATTTATTAGGAACTGCGTTCAATATTGACGTTAATTCAGTGTGTGCATTCAGTGATAATCCGAATGTTAATAACAACCCATCTGTTGATCTGTATTCAAATAGCGACACTGATTCAATACCATCTGATATCGCATTTGATCTTAGTGATTCCAATCTTACGGATGATCAGAAATATAAACTACAACAGTTTTTGAAGCATCAAAGAGACGTTTTCGCAAAGGATTTTACAGAACTAGGAAAAACCCATCTTCACAAACATAGGATAGAAACTGGAGATAACCCACCTGTGAGGATGCCATTTTATAGGCAATCTGTACCAATTAGACAGGAGTGTACCAAACAGATACAACAGATGTTGGAGGGTAATATTATTCAACCCAGTAATTCTGATTGGAGATCCCCTGTCGTGATGGTAACGAAGAAGGATGGAACTTACAGATTTGCTGTAGACTATCGTAAGCTGAATAAAATCACTAAACCTATTTACTATCCTATACCTAGATTTGAAGAAGATGTTATTGATTTGGTAGGACAGGCTGAAACTCAACTTAACTCAACTTTTTTCTGTGTTAGATTGTACAAGTGGTTTTTGGCAGATACCGCTAGATCCAGAAACTAAACACAAATCAGCTTTTTATAACCTAGGATGGAGTGTTTGAGTTCAACAGGCTTCCATTCGGATTGAAAAACTCGCCCATGGCATTTCAATCCACTCTCTCGACAGCTCTCCGCCAGATGAATTGGAAGTATGTACTTGTTTATATTGACGATATAATTATATATTCACGTAATTTTGAGGAACACTTAAAACATCTCACAGCTGTGTTTGACAAACTCCGGGAAGCTGGTCTAACCTTGAAACCAATTAAATGTAAATTTGCTGCTAAGAGAGTACACTACTTGGGTCGTATTTTCACTAAAGAGGGAATCGAAGTCGATCCAGCCAAAATAGAAGCAGAGTCTTTCCCAGAACCAACTTCCCAGCAGAAAGTTAGACAGTTCCTCGGATTAGCAAACTACTACTGTAAGTTTGTTAAGAATTATTCTAAAATTATAACTCCAATTACTAAACTTTTACAAAAAGATACTCCCTTCATTTGGACAGATGAGTGCGAGATAGCGTTTCAACAATTAAAGAAAACCCTTATTACAGCACCTATCCTCCGTTATCCGAATTTTTCAAAACAATTCCTGCTATCAACTGATGCAAGTGGTGAAAGTATATAGGATACGTACTATCGTAGCTGGATGACGCAAAACGTGAAAGAGTCATAGCATATGGAGGAAGATCTTTAAGTCCAAACAAAAGGCAGTTTTCTGTTACAGATAAGGAATTATTAGGAGTTGTTCGAGGCATTAAAACCTTTCATGTTTACCTGGCTACTAGTAAATTTAAAGTATACACAGATCACAAAGCGTTAATTTGTCTACAATCCACAAAACATACTGGATCCGGAAGACTAGCAAGATGGGCCATGTTTCTTCAAAACTATGATTACGAAATATTCTACCGCACTGGCTCTTGTAATCAAAACGCTGATGCACTTTCAAGAAGAGAACACCCTCCTGTACCGAATTTAGAAGATACAGAAGAATTTCCCTGTTAGGCCGTGATGTGAAATTTCTAGCAAGCTTGCTTCTGTTGCTCCATCCCGACGATTTTCAGGCGGAAAACAAACTATATAATCTAATTCTTCTAGTATTACTTTGTATTTCCACACAACTTTTCTTTTATCAATTCTTTGACGTTTGACAGAAAACGTAAAATAAAAATGGGCTTACTTATCAATGTGCGATGGTATTTGAATTTCGCGGTGATTTGGTTTTAATAGATCACGTGACAAAGCTCACCAATCAGACGCACACGACGAAAGGTCAACGGGTCGTGTAGAGTGAAAGGTCACCGGTTTGTTTACGTTTTGATAGTAAAAAAGCGGAAGAATAACTAGAACTGTATACTCCGTGTAGATTTTGTTTAAAACACTGATGTAAAACCGTTTACTGTGAGAAACTGGGAAAAGTTTTGGGTATGTGCTAACCAGTGGATCAAATTAGATGGAAATATTGATATGTTGGACAAAGAATTGCAGGAATGTGCAGACAAAACTCTTTCTCTTTCTAACAATACAGACTTCTCACATACATTACCAACGTAATAAAACCCCAACAACTGTGTATGAATAAAGAACTATGTTTAGAGCAGCTAATACTTTACCAGCGAAATAAGAAAGATAGGCTGGCACTGCCAGGCAGGATACGCCCACATTTTCGAGAGATGGACAGAGAACAAGCAATACCGAAGTGATTTTTCCTGCATCTTTAAGTCCTGTATTTCATACTGTATTGGGAGCAGCCATTTAGTTGGTCAGTTCCAGTCTGATATTAATGAAATTCGAAACCGACAATGATTATGGTGTGACGGTACACAACCTAGAAATGTGACTTTTCATCAAAATCGGATAAGAATTGTGACCTGTAGAGAGTCCACAATCATGATATACCATATTTTTACACTATTCGCGTACAAACGGCGACCATTTCGTCCGGCAATTTTTGTATGATTTTCACGAAATTAGAACTCAACCTTCCTAATCAAAATCGAATTAAAATTGTGACCTATACAGGGTCCACAACCATGATATACCATTTTTTTAACAGTATTCGCATACAAACAGCGGCCATTTTGTCTGTCAATTTTGGTCCGATTTTCCCGAAATTCAAACTCAACCTTCTTACAGTGTAACGGTGATATAATCAAACGTTTTTTTAAATTGAATAATAATTGTGACCTCCAGAGGGACCACAAGCTAAAGAAAGGGGGATTTTGCGTATAACCAGGGGCCATAATTCAGGAAGTTACGATCCGATATGCGCAAATATCGAAAAGAACCAAGATCTTTGGGTTAGAACCATGAATTTCAAGTTTCATCAAAATCGAATTAAAATTGTGACCTTTACAGGGTCCACAAGCTAAAAACGTGATTTTTCGTACAATCAGGGGCCATAATCCATGAAGTTTTGATCCGATACATGCCAATATCGAAAGCAGCCGAGATCTTTTGGGGATAAACCTATATTTCAAGTTTCGTCAAAATCGGATAAGAATTGTGACCTGTAGAGAGTCCACAAACAAATTGTGGACGGACGGACGGACAGGGGCGACGACATAATACGTCCACATGAAAATGTGGGCGTATAAAAAGAATAACAGGTCTGGTTAATTTGTTAAGGGGATCATTATCTTAACATTTTCCAATTTTATTGCACATGCAAATTGATGAAGATATTCTCCTATTCCTAAATGTATGACAACTCAGACCAAGACCACTATGGAAAAGACTGTGTCACCATTGAGGTGAAATACCATGTGCATTACTTTAAAGTTGCCTTACTGTATCTGCAGAAATTTATGCCCTTCTTGTTAAACTCTACTGTAACAAATGACAGGGTTAGGTTGACTATAGAGACCAAGAACCAAACAATATTTTCTCTGTGGATGCAAATCAGGCTGCATTAGGCTACAGATAGTTGTATTTGTTACAAGTGAAAGCTTTCCAGTATGGATTTGTGAAAATTGTTTGAATATGAAAGTGACAGTCAAATGATATTGATGAAATTACATGATTTTTTATGAATAGGCCTACACCTGTATGTATTTTTGTAAGCGGTTTGGACATTGGTGTGCATGTAAAAAGACCCCTTGGCAGTTGGAATTCGATAGTGCTGTTCCCAGGCAAAATTTCCCTCATAATAAACTGTATAGCGCACGTCCGTCTTCCTTAACCCAGTACATGTAATTGTATATAGGAGCTACAGATAGATGTATTTTTTAGAAGTGAAAGTTTTCTAGTATGGATTTGTGAAAATTGTTCAAATATGAAAGTGACAGCCAAATCATATTGATGAAATTGTGATTTTTATGAGTAGGCCTAAACCTGTATACATATGTATTTTTGTATTTTAAACATGTTTTACTTAAAGGAGCTAAGTCTTTAACTCAATGTCATCCAAAATCTTCAACATTGAAAACACGAATTATTTGTCAATTTAAATCAAAATTAATGATGTGATCTTACCGGAAGAAGATGGGCTCCTGATATCCAATATTTAAGAAAAAATAAATATTTTACCATTGGTACACGAATCGTGTACCTTAATGCGTTTCAGCCCCAGTTCTAGCAAGAGACTTGAGGAACGAGGCTAAAAACATTGTACCAAATCAAACGGCGCATGTAGACTGGAATGACTAGACGCTAAAAAAATGCCTTCGGTTGACACTTCTGGTTTATTTTGCCGAACATAACTGATTTGAAATTAGAGCAAAAACGGAAACAATTGAATGCAAATCAGTTTATATACATTCATATTACAGTATTAGATGCGTTGCGATCCACTTGAGTCAATTTCTAGGTCCCAAATGTTAGCGATTTAGCTCCTTTAAATGTACTGTACAATGTACATGTCGATAAATGTTCATATCATATTTAGCAATTTTAAGTTGACATATATGTTTTTATTTTCCTTTTTTATTCCAATTCAATTCAGACGTGATTGGCTTAGAATATGATTTCTTCACATTATGGCTACACTTGACAAATATAGTCCGAGGCGTAATTCGAGTGTTGGTCTGATTGTACAAAACATCGCAATAGAAATGTGTACTACAGTGACGACTTACTTGTTTACTTGTGCAGCAAAGCGTCAGATTTTCGCCTGGAATTTGCTGGGACAAAATGAAACGATTTTCGTGGCTAAATCACAGCCTATGTCTAACTGCCACAACTAATACGGATGACTCTACTATGAATGACCAAATTAAACAGAACAATCAAGTGAGTATCTTGAAATCGAATTTACTTACACGAATCATTTGGCATTAGTAGCACCGATTCATAGGGACGATACTACTGAAATCTCTGAAATGAGTAAACGACAACGAGAATGTCCTGATTTTAAAGCAATCATTGAGTACAAGGGGAAGGAGGAGATACCTGAAAATTATAACCAATCGCAAATCAATGGTCTTACGGGGCGAGCAGGAGAATATGACATAGTTAATAATACGCTATATCACTTTCATCATCCAAAGCACCGTGGCGCAAAGATAAATAGACCCCCGTATAATTAAACAATTAGCAGTACCTATTCAGGATTGACAGAGATTGATGCATGCTTACCATGACTCTAAAATGAGTGGTTGTCATCTTGGAAGGGATGCTACCAGACAATCACTCATGCAGAAATATTATTGGCCAGGTATGTACCAAGATATCGAAGACTATATCAAATCATGTGATGTCTGTCAGAGATGTAAAGTACAGCATAATACAGTCGCTCCGATGTTTCCTATGCGCAGACGTTGGAATGTTCCCTCGATTTCCTGTGATGCAGTCAGGAAATAAATATGTACTACTTGCCGTGGATTCCTTCACCAGGTGGATGAAAGCATTTGCCATGACGTCTCAAGATGCTATAGAAGTTGCAAATTTTCTCGTCAAGGAAGTATTTTCAAGGTATGGTGCTCCTGTAAAGTTAGTAACTGATAGGGGAAGACAATTTACTTCTAAACTTGTAGATGCTATTTGTGAGCTTTACGACATCAAACATTACCTTACTTCAGCATATCACCCACAAACAAATGGTGTTTGCGAAAGAAAGAACAAAGATATCGCACAGATTTTACGAGCATATACCAGTGATGAACAGAATAATTGGGATACTTATATACCTTTTGTAATGATGGCATTAAGAAGCTCTCCTTGTCAGTTCAAATGTTCGCGACACTTGTTCTTCAATCCAGATTTATCACCCAATAATACATTTGACAGTAGATATCGCTTGTATGATAAATTACATAATCTACTGCGATATCTCCATAGGAGATATCGCTTTACAAGAAATTTGATTGGTCAATCAAAAAGGAACTAACTGCTTTCTTTTATTTTAAAGAAACCACTTATTTTAAATAAAAAGTTACTTTTTTTAGTTAAAAAGAAACTGTTTTTATTTTAATTGACCTTGAAGGAAATACTGGGTCAATATATAGGACTTTGCAATAGCTAAACTGCTGTCAAAAAACTGATGTATCACTACGCTGTAATGTAATTAGATTCTTAAAAGTGAAATCTATACCAAATAATTATATTTATTTATTTGTGCATGTAAGAAAGGATTGGGTGATAAATAAAATCTCCAACTCGTGTTTTTTTGATATCAAAAAACACTCGTAGGAGATTCTTTATTTATCACATCACATTCATTATTTTTTTCTCGTCCACAGAAAGATAATTCTGCATTCTTTACAATGGGATCATTCTGTTAAGTTTATTAGAATTAATATTATGTTCTTCCTATTGAAATAATATGATGTGTTGCATTAATGTTTTATTTATATGTACCTATTAAGTTCACTATTTTATATTTATATTTATTTATAGTTAATTGTTGTCTGCAAAATTTACATTGCTCATTCCTTAGTGTTATGTAAGTTTTATCTCATTAATTGAATTAGTCGCTAATGAACTTAAGTTAATCTTTACTCCGAACCCTGATCGTTCTAATCTGGACGCACTGTCTTATCTATTTACCATTTCTTAACATCTATCTTAAAATAATTTAATATTACTTAACATGCATCTTAATCATTGATTTTATATGTACCTATATTTGAGTTATGTCTCAGTAATGTAAATTGTATTATATGTTTAACCTTATCATGTATATGTTCAAATATTTCTAATTATTATTAAGATATTAAATTGGCGATAGCAACTGGGTATAAATATAAGAGACGAAATACGGACAATTATGTTCATTCGTTAAAAAACCCAGATCGACGTCAAATAATTAGTACTTATGTTTCTTATAGGTGAGTTAGTTTATAATTGTGTCGCCTAATAATTCATTTAGTATATATGTTTATGTTATTCCTAATATTATAATGTGTAATAGTTTACTATACTTATTCACATAATATGATGGTACGTCTTGATATTCGCTTATTGATAAATGTATGTTTCCATTATGCATAATATGATAATGTGAAATAGCTTACAATTGCACTTGATCACATAATATATGCTAACTTTATATATTCAATTATTCATTACTAAATAATTTGTAAATGATGTTTTAATTGTGATTCCTAATATAAATGATGTTTTAATTGTGATTCCTGATATTATAATGTGTAATAGTTTACTATACTTATTCACATAATATGATAATACTTGATATTCGCTTATTGATAAATGTATGTTTCCTTTATGCATAGTATGATAATGTGAAATAGCTTACAATTGCACTTGATCACATATACTATTCAAAAAAAGTAGGGGACATTTGATTTTGGGGGCATAATACTAAAATATGCAAATGACTACGAAAAAAGTCACTATAGAACCTAACAGAAGAAACATTTCCAGTTACATGTGACGCCCAAACGCACCAATAGCTACCGCATGGAATGCAGGTGATGCTTGGGATCATCATGGGGGTCCAACCCAAGATTTGCACGACTCTTACTTTGAATGTTACAGTCATTGTGGCATTGAATTCCAGGGTGGAAACATCAGTTTAATTGTTTTAGTGACCAGAAAACAAATTTTGATATGCGTCGGCTTACCCAAAATGAAAGGTTACGTGCCCTTGGCATGCTACAGATCGGCACAACACAGGCGGTTGTGGCGCGGACGATGAATGTTTCTCAGTCTGTCATAAGCAAGCTATGGTCCAGATACCGTGATACACAATCTGTACAGGACAGACCACGCTCAGGTCGTTCAAGGGCGACAACTCAAGCCCAGGATTGATTTATCCGTACCTTGGCCTTGGCCGTGTCATCACAGCAAATCAGATCAGCGCTCGTCTTCAGACACTGGTGTGAGAGTGAGTGGCCAAACGATTCGGAATCGATTGCATAGGGGTCACCTTCGCGCCCGACGTCCTCGCGTGATCCCTTGTTTGAGAGATCATCACATTCAGGCAAGACGTCGTTGGTGTAGGGATCGTCAACACTGGGATAATCGACGCTGGAGCAATGTGATGTTTTCAGATGAGTCAAGGTTCACTGTTGATTTTTTGGACAGACGTATGAGGGTGTGGCGTCGTCGAAACGAGCGCTTCCAAGACGTTAACGTCATCAGACATGATCGATTTGGGGGTGGTTCTGTTATGGTGTGGGGAGGCATCACTGTTGCTGGAAGAACGGCTTTACATGTTGTTGCAGGGCGTGTTACAGGCCAGTACTACCGGAACAACATCTTGGCAGTCCATGTTGTGCCGTTCGCACGACGTCATGACCGCCGTTTCATCTTCCAGGATGACAACGCAAGATGTCACAGGGCCAGGATCGTTACAGGTTACCTCCAACAACAGAACATCACCACATTACCTTGGCCAGCACTGAGCCCCGACCTCTCCCCCATCGAGCATGTCTGGGACATGCTTGGACAGAGGTTACGTCAACGTCAACAACGTCCTGCCAATGCCCAAGAACTTGCTGGTGCGTTGCAACAGGAATGGGACAGTCTGGACCAAAATGACCTTATACGTCTCATTAGGAGCATGCCACGTCGGATCAATGCTTGTTTGGCAAACAGAGGAGGATTTACCCGTTACTGACTTTGTTGTGATGCTGTGGTAACTTTGCTGTTTGACCCCGGGTATCATTTTACCCTTATAATGGTCAGTCTGTGCCTTACTTAGTCTAACGATCATTTGGAATAAATTGATGAATGTGAACTTCATTTCATTTTGTCATTTGTTTCTTCGTCAGTTTCATTAGGTGACTTTAATAACACTTAAAAATCAAATATCCCCTACTTTTTTTTGAATAGTATAATTTATGCTAACTTTATATATTCAATTATTCATTACTAGATAATTTGTAAATGATGTTTTAATTGTGATTTCAATATATCTTTATTTGTGTTATTGATGTTCATTCGTTAATAAACCCAGATCGATGTCAAATAATTGATACTTATGTTTCTTATAGATTAAAGCTCCTTGAATAACAATTATTGTGAGAGCGCTGTGTGCTTCGACGTATTAGAGCTACGCACCACCAGCATAAGAAATCCTAAAATACGTCAAGCTAACACAAAGAAGCACGCTCGCAGAACATTTGTTTGTTTACCATATTATATGAATAATTGTCAATATTCATTATTTACCCGTCAAAAGTCGGCCATGCTTTGATTCACGCCTTGAGCTTTCGCTACGTGTTCTATGATTGGCTACACGCGCCCAATCAATTCTGCGTTTAATTGTATACATTTAGCGCGGATCGCATGAGCGTTTCGCTGGGTAAGCGGTTATATAAGCTGCCAAATTCGTGTCACTTGTCTTTTGTGGGCGGGGTGTGTGAGTGTGTGTGTGTGTGAGGTGATGGCCTAGTGGTCTAGAGTGCCACGCTTCGACCTCTAGCTGGCCGGTCTGGCTTGCGCCTGTGGTTTCGATCCCCGGTTTGAGCGTATGTATGGAGATAGGGACTCCTTCTCAACCCCGTGGGATTCCTCCGGGCACTCCAATTTCCTCCCACAGATAATGCAAATGAAAAATAAGACTTGTCTTCGGTGGAAGTGGACGTTAAACACCCAGAACATCACTTGTCTTTGTACCGCGGTCGGGGATTAATATAGGTACAGGAATAGTAACTATTCCACTTATTAGCCGAGAAAGTAGCTTTCCGCCATGCTAATAATCTATATTTAATTTTCACTTTTATTTATCGATGATTTAAAAAGTATTTAAAAGTCGTGATTAAGTTAGGTTTAAGTTAGGAATTTTCACGCCCATATACGTTTAGCATTTAAAGTGGCTTTCCACATTTTCTAATATTACTGTGCTTTCAGTTCAAATTGTTTCGTATCTATACTCGTCGGGTTCACTTTCGCGAGGTGGTCCCGTGGAGTTTTTTTTTACTTTGTGGACTTTCGTCTGCATTTCAGCTGAATCAGGTCATTAGTTTTATTGCGCGGACTTTGTGCAAACCGGTACCTGCATTGTGTCGCGTTTAAATGACTGTGCCTGATCGCCTGAATTCTGTCTTGCATAAAATTCTTACTTGTTGAAAGTTACTGTGAAATATTATCATGGAATCTCGAGATTGCATTTAAATTACTTGTTTTGGTAAAAACGTACCTTGATACTCATCTGGATAAACCCTGCTAAACCCTTATCTTGGAACTTGGGGCCCGTTTTTTTTGGTTAGAGATACACATTCATTCATTTATTTACTTATTTGTTACCCAATTGTCAGATGTTACAATTGGTATAATACACTGGATTAATAATTATTGTTTGTTTTCTCTGAATTGATGTTTGGGGCAAACCATTGAGTAATCCAGTATACGAATCACTGCTTCTTCTGAACAAACCCACAGTTGGAGGCTTTGTGTCTGGTAAAACCCTACACTGCCATGGATTAATATGATAGAGAACACTTATGCATAACTGACTGAAGTGACGAGTGATAACGGATATCCTATCAGTCTCACACAACATCTTTTGGTCTTCGAAAGAGATTATTAGTGAGCAGAAATTCGCCCATGTACTTTATTACTCGTCACTTCAGTCAGTTACATAGAGTGATAACTCGTGTTTTCCTTTGGTGTTCGTCACTTCCGATTGTTAAAAGAGATGATGAAAGAAGAATATATTGAAAATTTCTGTCAAATAACTTTATTCTGAGAGGGTAAATTTTCATCCCTACTTGTATTTTGGGCATGCATTAAATCAATTGGATATAGGGGAGAGAGAAATGGGGAAATAAAAATATTTTTTATTGATATTTTTAAGACAGAAGACCTGTCCGTCTGTATTGGTCATCACACGGCCCCCAGGATTTATCTTTATCTGTCTTTAGTTTATTGCAGTTTAAATAGTTTAGATGTCATTTGTTAAGGGAGATAACTTTGGCAGTAATTATCAAATATATCTGAAAATCAATAGGCTTCTTCGTCACATGACTTTAAACACTGTGTATAATTTAAAAGTCAATCGGACATTAACTTTAGCCTCTAGAGCGTTCATAAGATTTTCAAAGTGATCAAAGGGGATAACTTTGGCAGTAAGTATGGGATATCTCTGAAAACCAATAGACTTCTTCGTCTCATGACTTTAAACATTGTGTATAAATTAAAAGACAATCGAATATTACCTTTAGCCTCTAGAGCGTTCATAAGATTTTCAAAGTGATCAAGGGAGGTAACTTTGCCAGTAATTATGGGATATCTCTGAAAATCAATAAGCTTCTTCGTCTCATGACTTTAAACACTGTGTATAAATTAAAAGTCAATCGAATATTAACTTGAGCCTCTATAGCGTTCAAAAGATTTTTCAAAGTGATCAAGGGTCGTAACTTCGGCAATAATTATCGGATATCGCTGAAAATTAACAAACTTCTCCGTCCCAGGACCTTAAACAATATGTATAAATTTAAAGTCAGTCAACTTAAGCCTCTAGTGCGCTCACAAGAAATTGCGGACGAATTTGAATATTTTGTCGATTTTTAGGTGGGGTCTAAAAACTGCCTTCTTAAATAATGATAACAGTAATGTCCCTTTATCTTTGGTAAAAATGTCGGACAAGAAAAATTTTGAAATCCCATCACTGCAACATACGTATGGTATTAAGAACATCCCAAGAAATAATGAAGTGTATGTCAACAAAATGGAACAATACAGCTAAATTGTCCGAGCAGTCAACAAGAGTTGTCGCATATTTTTACTTATTTCGATAATGAAACATTTATATTACACTTAAATTTGATTAAGAGTAACAACTCAAAAAATCATTAGAATTTGTTTGGTTTTTATAAAGTTCTGGCCCATGCTAACAAAGTATGGTATACAAAACATTTAATATCATGTATTTAGCTGTTTAGTTGTCAAAATTCATTGAAAATTAATATACTTGTTCTTCTCAAAGCCTTAAACAATGTGTATCTCTTTGAAGTCAATCGGATAATAAGTTTGGCCCCTAAAGCATCACAAGATTTTTCAAAGGTAGGGTGCCCCACCCTAAATGAATATCTCCAAATATCTCGACAATTACACCACAATACTAATATATTTAGAAAGCCTTAAATCTGTTTCACACATTTATAGTCACTAAATAAACGACCATGCTGTACTTCATAAGCTATGATCATTAAACCATACATAAATAATACTGAAAGATAAGCTGGCACTGCCAGGCAGGATACGCCCACATTTTCGAGAGATGGACAGAGAACAAGCAATACCGAAAGTGATTTTTCCTGCATCTTTAAGTCCTGTATTTCATACTGTATTGGGAGCAGCCATTTAGTTGGTCAGTTCCAGTCTGATATTAATGAAATTCGAAACCGACAATGATTATGGTGTGACGGTACATCAAAATCGGATAAGAATTGTGACCTGTATTGAGTCCACAACCATGATATACCATATTTTTACATTATTCGCATACAAACGGCGACCATTTCGTCTAGCAATTTTTGTATGATTTTCACGAAATTAAAACTCAACCTTCCTAATCAAAATCATTAATTAAAATTGTGACCTATACAGGGTCCACAACCATGATATATCATTTTTTTTAACAGTATTCGCGTACAAACAGCGGCCATTTTGTCTGTCAATTTTGGTCCGATTTTCCCGAAATTCCAACTCAACCTTCCTTACAGTGTAACGGTGATATAATCAAACGTTTTTTTAAATTGGATAATAATTGTGACCTCCAGAGGGACCACAAGCTAAAGAAAGGGGGATTTTGCGTATAACCAGGGGCCATGATTCAGGAAGTTACGATCCGATATGCGCAAATATCGAAAAGAACCAAGATCTTTGGGTTATAACCATGAATTTCAAGTTTCATCAAAATCAAATTAAAATTGTGACCTTTACAGGGTCCACAACCTTGATAATACCATTTTTTAACAGTATCCGCGTACAAACGGCGGCCATTTTGTATAGCAATTTTGGTCTGATTTTCCCGAAATTCGAACTCAACCTTCCTTACGGTGTAACGGTAATATAATCAAACGTTTTTTTAAATCAGATAATAATTGTGACCTCCAAGCTAAAAAAGATAGGCTGGCACACTGCCAGGCAGGATACGCCCACATTTTCGAGAGATGGACAGAGAACAAGCAATACCGAAAGTGATTTTTCCTACATCTTTAAGTCCTGTATTTCATACTGTATTGGGAGCAGCCATTTAGTTGGTCAGTTCCAGTCTGATATTAATGAAATTCGAAACCGACAATGATTATGGTGTGACGGTACACAACATATAAATGTGACTTTTCGTCAAAATCGGATAAGAATTGTGACCTGTAGAGAGTCCACAACCATGATATACCATATTTTTACACTATTCGCGTACAAACGGCGACCATTTCGTCCGTCAATTTTGGTACGATTTTCACGAAATTAGAACTCAACCTTCCTCATCAAAATCGAATTAAAATTGTGACCTATACAGGGTCCACAACCATGATATATCATTTTTTTAACAGTATTCGCGTACAAACGGCGGCCATTTTGTCTGTCAATTTTGGTCTGATTTTCCCGAAATTCAAACTCAACCTTCCTTACAGTGTAACCGTGATATAATCAAACGTTTTTTTTAAATGGGATAATAATTGTGACCTCCATAGGGACCACAAGCTAAAGAAAGGGGGATTTTGCGTATAACCAGGGGCCATAATTCAGGACGTTACAATCCGATATGCGCAAATATCGAAAAGAACCAAGATCTTTGGGTTATAACCATGAATTTCAAGTTTCATCAAAATCGAATTAAAATTGTGACCTTTACAGGGTCCACAACCTTGATATACCGTTTTTTAACAGTATTCGCGTACAAACGGCGGCCATTTTGTATAGCAATTTTGGTCTGATTTTCCCGAAATTCGAACTCAACCTTCCTTAAGGTGTAACGGTAATATAATCAAACGTTTTTTTAAATCGGATAATAATTGTGACCTCCAAGCTAAAAAAAAAGGCGATTTTGCGTATAATCAGGGGCCATAATTCAGGAAGTTACGATCCGATATGCGCAAATATAGAAAGGAACCAAGATCTTTGGGTTATAACCATGAATTTCAAGTTTCATCAAAATCGAATTAAAATTGTGACCTCCACAGGGTCCACAACCTTGATATACCATTTTTTAACAGTATTCGCATACAAACGGCGGCCATTTTGTATGGCAATTTTCGTCCGATTTTCCCGAAATTCGAATTCAACCTTCCTTAGGGTTTAACGGTGATATAATCAAACGTTTTTTTAAATCGAATAATAATTGTGACCTCCAAGCTAAAAAAAGGGCGATTTTGCGTATAATCAGGGGCCATAATTCAGGAAGTTACGATCCGATATGCGCAAATATCGAAAGGAAGCAAGATCTTTTGGTTATAACTATGAATTTCAAGTTTCATCAAAATCGAATCAAAATTGTGACCTCCACAGGGTCCACAACATGGATATACCATTTTTTAACAGTATTCGCGTACAAATGGCGGCCATTTTGTATGGCAATTTTCGTCCGATTTTCCCGAAATTCGAACTCAACCTTCCTTAGGGTGTAACAGTGATATAATCAAACGGTTTTTTAAATTGAATAATAATTGTGACCTCCAGAGGGACCACAAGCTAAAAAGGGTGATTTTTCGTTAATCAGGGGCCATAATTCAGGAAATTACATTCCGATAGCCGCAAATATCGAAAGGAACCAAGATCTTTGGGTTACAAACATGCATGTCAAGTTTCATCAAAATCGGTTCAAAATTGTGACCTCTATAGGGTCCACAAGCTAAAAACGTGATTTTTCGTACAATCAGGGGCCATAATCCATGAAGTTTTCATCCGATACATGCCAATATCTAAAGCAGCCGAGATCTTTTGGGGATAAACCTATATTTCAAGTTTCGTCAAAATCGGATAATAATTGTGACCTGTAGAGAGTCCACAAACAAATTGTGGACGGACGGACAGGGGCGACGACATAATACGTCCACATGAAAATGTGGGCGTATAAAAATGGTTTGGAGTGGCGTCCATAACATCCAGACACTTTTGAGTAAAAGATAGGTTACGTGCCCTTGTTTTGAAATTAGTCTCGCTTAACTAGTCTACCGATCATTCTACGTCTAATTGACGGGTCGGGATAACCAAGACTACTTTTTTTTACGAAACATGGAACAAGAAATTGAATTTAGAAGCACCAACATCAGTCGTCTCAACAATATTTTTAAGAACCTTGTAAAAGTAAAATGAAATTACTGCTTTGATCATTATTCTTCCATACGGACGTTGAGTCAGAGATATTATTTGTACTTAACCAAAATATGCAGCTTCTAATGGTACAGCTAATTATAAGGCAATTTAAAAAATAAAACGAGCGTAATTTCTAAAGATGCCGTAATAACCAAAAAGTTAAATATTATTGCTATTCAGAATCGTCAATAATAGATTTTTTACGGCTGTAGTAGTGTTTGGTGTTTTGAACATTTCCGCATGCTGTTGCTATTTATAGTCTCAACGAGTGTGCGAGACTGTTAGAAATCAGTAGTAAGTCATTGAACTAAAACGTGCAGGATCAACGTGTCAAGAACAACTTTTCATTTGGCACGTGGGCCACCGTATCAAAGGAAGTAATTATGGGAAATCGTCGAAAATCAATAGGATTCTCTGCCTCATGAACTTTAACACTGGGTGTCAATTTTAAGTCAATTGGATATCAACTTTGGCCTCTAGAGCATCCACAAGATTTTTTGAAGTGATCAAGGGCCATATGCCCATAACTGTGGCAGTAATTATCGGAAATCTCTGAAAATAAATAGGATTCTACGTCTCATGACCTTAAACAATGTGTATAAATTTAGAGTCAATCGGTTATTACCTTTGGCCTCTAGACCACCCACAAGTTTTTTTTCAAAGTGATCAAGGACCATAACTCTGGCAGTAATTATAGGAAATCACCGAAAATCATTGGGCTTATTTGTCTCATGCCCTTAACTAATTCGGTACAGGTTACTAGTGGAGGCGACATAATTAGTCACTGAGCCTCACCGACTTACCCTTCCAGACGCTGACCTAGTGTCTAGTCAGACTCCCGTACAACGCTTGGTGACGACATCTTTGGTGTACTGTTTTATTGATCAGTAAACTTATTAAAAAATTGCCGTTTGGCTTCCCAAAAGTAGTTACCTGGTAAACTGATAGTTTGAACTATTTATCGGAATCATAAAATGTATACGTCATAACAACGGTTTGGGTGTTATAAGGTCGTGAGCTCACGAGAAAATTCTGTTCATATCGGTCGCCATTTTGGACGGTCGACCGCTTTGATGTACTATTTAATTGACCAATAAAGTTATAAAAAAAGACGCTTGACATTCCAAAAGTTGTAATTCCTTAAAACAATAGCTTCAACTAATGATTGGTATCATAAAATGTCTAGGTCACAACAAGGTGTTAGGTGTTGTAAGGTCGTAAACTCGCCAAAAAACTTTCCCAGCAACGACTGCTGTCGACTTCTTTCATGTACGTTTTATTGATCAATAAAATTTAAAAAACCTTCGATTCGCTTTCCAGACGTAATTAGCCAATTAATATATAGTTTTAACTAATGATTGAACTTGATTGAAGTCGTAAACTATACGTCATAACACAGGTTTTAGGGGTCATAAGGTCGCGAACTCTAAAGGAAAAATATTTTCAGGGGTCGCCATTTTGTTGAGTGAATGTCAGTTTTGTACGCCAAGATTGTTAATAATTTTGTCGGTATGGAGAGTGATTCCGACTCAGATTGCGAAGGATTTTTACTGGAAGATAAATTAGATGTAGAAATTAGCAATAATAATATCCTGGACAGCGAATTGACTGACAATTCGAGTGAGGAACACGAAGGCTCCGAAATAGCTAGTGACGAAGCGAACCAAAATGGCGGGCAATCTTCGAGATTCAACTTTCAACAAGGATTTAATTTGGAATGATCCACTGAATTCCGTTAGATGCTCATCATTTTTAGGAGAGGGCTAGGCCCATAATACATATTAGAACGTGAGAAAAACAAATTTAATTTTTTTAGTTTATTTTTTTGATTAAACTCGCTCGCATTGGTTGATCGACGAAACCAATAGATTTCACGTTGAGAAATTCAATGCGGTTCGAAAAAAAAAAAATTGGAGGAACATAACGGTTGAAGAAATTCGTGATTGCGAACATTGTATTTACAGTGCCAATCCTAAAAACTGGTTATAGACTAAATTAATCGATTGGGCTTACAGTGTGATGCATGGATCAGTAAAATGTAACTTCATAATTCATAATCGTAATCTTATTTTACATAGTTCTTTTTATGATAAAGAATAACTTTGTTGTTTTTTGGTATTTTTGTTTTAAAAAAGCATGCTTGTAAAGCCTGTTTTTAATTCTACATTTGGTAATATAAACATTTTTTGATTAGAGTAATAGTTTTTGTTTTATTTTGGGATATCTGCAATAGGTGAGATTAGTGGATAATCTTTAAATTAACACTAGGGATAGAAGCTATAGTCTGGTTAATTGGCTTAGCAGTAATTAAGATGTGGCCGAAAAATCCGAGATGGCCACCATTTTTTGACTGGAAAATAGTTTCGGGGTCGATGTCTTCAATTTTAATGAATTTGTGTCGATAGACGGCAACCAACAATAATACTGACCGATATTCATCAGCTGATCTTCAACGGATTTCGAATTTAATTTATTCTACGATTAATAATGGACCCATGTAAGGCCTTGTATCCATAGGCTGTTCACTTGTGGCATGTTCCCTTGCGACAATGAACCTTTGTTTTTTTAGGCCCTGTATCCATAGACTGTTCCCTTGTGACACGTTTCCTTGTGGCATTGTGACCTTGTGACCTGACCCTTTACCCGCCTGCATCCATAGGCTGTTCCCTTGTGGCGTGTGCAATGTACGATGGTAACGAATTTCAACAGTGTAGATGTATCTCCATATAATATCGTACTGGTAATGAGGTTTTCCCCTCTTGTGCACCTGCAAAACAATTGGCAAGTTCATTGTCTGTGTTCCCGGCCACAAGACCACATGTTCCCTTGATACAGCCTTTGGGAACAGGCACATTAAAAAACAAAGGTTCATTGTCCTTGTGGCGTGTCATAAGGTCACAGGGACACAAGGGAACACGTCAAAAGTGAACAGCCTATGGATACGGGGCCTTAATGTGCCTGTTCCCATAGGTTGTACCCAGGGAACATGTGGCCTCGCGCACGGAACATGTGGTCTTGTGACTGGGAACACAGACAATGAACATGTGTACGATATTATATGGAGATGCATCTCCCGGGTCTGCTTCTAAAATTGTCCGGACTCAGAACCGTGGGCGTTGTCTGAGGACATGTTTTTCACAGGATGGGCGAGGCGTGACCGTTTTGGGGAATAAAACTAAGATAAAAAAGAATTCAGTTACAACATAAATATACAACATAACAATTCTTTCACGAGTGCGCGCACTAAATGAATTATGACGTTACAAAATGTCCACACATCGGCAAGACCATACTTCGACGATACCATTTATCGGCGACCAGTCATCGACGATACCATTCCAGGAACAAACTGTCGACGATACCATTTATCGGCATCTATTCTTAGACGATGCCATTCCAAGAAGAAACCGTCCACCCATCGGCAAGACCATACTACGACGATACCATTTATCGGCGACCAGTCATCGACGATACCATTCCAGGAACAAACTGTCGACGATACCATTTATCGGCAACTATTCTTAGACGATGCCATTCCAAGAAGAAACCGTCCACCCATCGGCAAGACCATACTACGACGATACCATTTATCGGCTACAATTCATCGACGATACCATTTATCGGCTACTATTCAACGACGATACCATGTATCGGCTACTATTCAACGACGATACCATGTATCGGCTACTATTCAACGATACCATGTATTGGCTACTATTCAACGACGATACCATGTATCGACTACTATTCAACTACGATACCATGTATCGGCTACTATTCAACGACGATACCATGTATCGACGACTATTCAACGACCATACCATGCATCTGCGACTATTCAACGACCATACCATGTATCGGCGACTATTCAACGATGATACCATGTATCTGCTACTATTCAACGACGATACCATTTATCGGTGACTATTCTTAGATGACACCATTCCAGGAACAATCAGTTGGTATCCAAAGGGGACCTGTAAAATTAGCCAACATTTGTACATAAATTTACTCATACTAACTTATATACTCATACTAAAATATACAACGATGAGTAGAACATACGATTCCTGCATAGAGGAACCTTAGAAGACAACATAATAAAAAGTATAATTTCACTCACCCAAGTACCTGGTGGCAGTATCGAGTCCTCAGTACCACTGTCATAATTCATCTCCCAACAAGCCTTATTGGCCGGCTTATATACTACCTGTATGCACGTGCATTGCAGGTAGAAAGTTTGGGCGAGCCTTAATATATTGCAGGTAATTAGTTTAGACGAGCCACGCAGCAGAGTTTGGGCGACCGATAGTGATACTAAAATGAAATACGACCGTGACAATGTTGTCTTCTGAGATGAGCACCAGCAAGGAAAATAAATGTAATAGCGGCATCCTCCTCATCCTTCCGATTTTCAGTAGTTAAGTTCATAGTCGAGCTATCGATAAAACAACTGTTCGCATAACGATAGTTGTGTCGTGTCTTTATTTTATTTTCAGGCTTATTTAATGCTTAATTACTGGATGTCTTAGATCACAAACTCTTCCGTTGGTAAAGGTTGAAAACTGCTCCATAATGGGCAGTGCGGCTCAATTAGATATGTGAACCCACCATTACCAGGACGTTTAAGACTTACTTGTTCACTGCAGTCATAGTGCAAGTGATAAAGATTCCGATTAAACTTCAACTTCTGAATCTGAACAATCCAAACTCGACCTATCTTTTGAATCGGATTCTGATTAGTAAAACTTTGACTTTGACTGGATAAGTTGGTGATGATGATTATCATGCGTGATCAAATATTACATGGCTCCATTATTAAGTGTTGATTAAATTAAAATCAAAATCAGTGGACTACAGAGTATATCAGATGATAAATATTGGTGAGTATTATTGCTGGTTGCCATCTATAGACACAAATTCATCAAAATTGAAGACATCAACCCCGAAACTATATTTACCAGGCCAAAAATGGTGGCCATCTTGCATTTTTCGGCCATATTGGCAAAACTAGTGGCTGGATGGATTTTTGATTACAATATTTCGATTCAGAGACCCTTAAAACATACGAATAGACACATCAGAAGCCTATATAGGCTTCTTCGTCTCACAAACTTAAAGAATGTGTATAAATTTAAAGTCAATCGGATATCAACTTTAGCCTCTAGTGCGTTCACAAGAAATTGTGGACGACGGACGGGTGGGGGCGACGGCAATATACGTCCACATTTCCATGTGAAAATCCACAAATATTTACAGTAGGCATCCTCAAACCAATCTTCCAACGAATTTCTGATGGGATCACAATTACTAGGTAACTGGATACATAAACAGCATAAGTGTAGTGGTTAAAATATATAAAACTGCCATTTAAAACCATCATACATGTCCACTATCCTGACTAGTTTCGTCAAATAAATTTTAACTTTTTCAAAGGAACAGTTCAACAGAAACAGGAAACAAATTTGAATAATGATGTCATATGTTGATGACATCACTAAGTTGTAATGGTTGCCCTGTCGTTGGTAACATGTAAGTTCTTCATTTTCTAGAAAGGTGATCTATCACATGAAAATATGATGATACTAAGGTGCCTATACACAAGTTGAAAATCCACAAATATTTACAGTAGGCATCCTCAAACCAATCTTCCAACGAATTTCTGATGGGATCACAATTACTAGGTAACTGGATACATAAACAGCATAAGTGTAGTGGTTAAAATATATAAAACTGCCATTTAAAACCATCATACATGTCCACTATCCTGACTAGTTTCGTCAAATAAATTTTAACTTTTTCAAAGGAACAGTTCAACAGAAACAGGAAACAAATTTGAATAATGATGTCATATGTTGATGACATCACTAAGTTGTAATGGTTGCCCTGTCGTTCCATGTGGGCGTATAAAAAGGGTGGTGTGTTCGAAAGGCGGGGGACAATGAAGAATTTCGACAGGATAAACGCATGTCCATAATTATCTGTCACGTGTCTCCTCCCGATGGCAGTGGTAGCGGTGGAACAAACGTGAAGAAGAGACACAGTGCTAATTTCGACGAATATTTAAAGAAAGATAGGTTGCCGGGCAATGAAACATACGCCAACAGCAGCTAAATCGTCGAGGCAGTCAACAAGGGTTGTCGCATATTTGTACTTTTTATGGTAATGAAATATTTGTAATACACTAAAATCTTATTAAGAGTAACAACTCATTATGTTATTATCTGAAAATCATTAGAATTTGTTTGCATTTCAAAAGTTTAGCCCCATCAACTTTGGCCTCTAGAGCATCCACAAGATTTTGTGAAGTGATCAAGGGCCATAACTCTGGCACTAATTATCGGAAATCGATGAAAATCAATAGGCTTCTTCGTCTTATGACCTTAAACACTGTGTATAAATTTAAAGTCAATCAGATATTAACTTTGGCCTCTAGAGCGTCCACAAGATTTTTTTTTTGATGTGATCAATGGCCATAACTCTGGCACTCATTATCGGAAATCGCGGAAAATCAATAGGCTTCTTCGTCTGATGACCTTAAACACTGTGTATAAATTTGAAGTCAATCGGATATCAACTTTGGCCTCTAGAGCAGCATCCACAAGATTTTGTGAAGTGATCAAGGGCCATAACTCTGGCACTAATTATCGGAAATCGCTGAAAATCAATAGGCTTCTTCGTCTTATGACCTTAAACACTGTGTATAAATTTAAAGTCAATCAGATATTAACTTTGGCCTCTATAGCGTCCACAAGATTTTTTGAGGTGATCAGGGGCCATAACCCTGGTAGTTATTATCCGAAATCGCTGAAAAACAAAAGGCTTCTTCGTCTCATGACATTTAACACTGTGTATAAATTTAAAGTTAATCGGATATTAACTTTGGCCTCTAGAGCGTCCACAAGCAATTGTGGATGCCGGACTGACGGGGGCGACGACAATATACGACCACACTTCAATGTGGGCGTATAAAAAGAAATGTCTGGTCACCATTAAGAATAGCGACGAATTATGTTTTCAGCGAGCCATTGTCGTAGCTCGTCACTTCGCCAACAAACAAGACACATCTGAATGGGAAAGAGAACGGAACAGATTACAGAGGAGGGCAGACCAGAAAAACAGAAGCACTCATCAATGCCGTCGGTGGAGCCAGGCAAGCCTGCACGGGAATGGATACGTGGGACCTGTATGCCAAGTATTTGTGAGAACAAGGATGCTACCTCTCGGGCCCTCTTTGGGGAGATGATCTATCGGGGAACAAAATATGTCATCGGCACCCCAAAACATCTGAATCTGTATTTACACGACAGACATTACGACATCATTACCTAGGTGCCCGCCTTTGTGGAAAGGTCGTATTTTTGTGGGACCTGTCAGGTGGAATACGATGATGCCGAGATACATTCGTGTTACGTCATGTGTCAAGGATGCAAGACAATGGGTCCACCCTGTCCATCCGATCCCAACACAAAGATGTGTTACCGATGTCATCGCGTGTTTATGAGAAGCCAATGTTTCGACAATCTTCTTGCCACTCGTTCCAGGGCCAAGTGAGGTGTCTGTCAATGGTGGAAGAAATGCGAGAAGTGCCAGAAGGAGTGGGACGTCATCAAAGCCAAGCGAAATTTGGAAGAACATCGATGATGAGAATACGAGTGTTCCATCTGCCGAGAGTGGTACATGGCCGAAAAACAATTTTGCTACATCCATCCGCTGAAATCAGCCATCGACATGAACCGAGACAGGAAGATACGACAAACTACACGCCCGCAACGGTAGTGAATGCCATGTTGGCCCTTACAGTTCAGATGGTATGGACACGACCACGGGTACGTGTACGAGATTCACGGGCAGTGGTGGTTGGAGGGGCAAAGCTGGGGCAAAGTCCAAGGCTAAGGGGGCAAAGGAACGAGTTTCAACTAGGGGTGAGGTGGAGGTCTCCACCAGAAAATTTTGAAAAACAGGTTGCCGGAAATGCAGTCGGGTATTGTTTCAGGCAATAATCGTTGAGGTAAAGTGTCAAACGAAGAGACTTCCGAACCCTGACGAATCCAACTCACGAGCGCCAATGTAGGGTGTACTTATGGATGGTATGGTGGACCTCCCCGACAAAATTTTGAAAAATAGACTGTTGGAAATGCTGTCTGTCAGTATTCAGTCAGTCATCGATCGTCGAAATGAATAAATTGGACCACATACCGTCCGTCGCCTGATCGCTATTTTAAACGATCAGAGACCAAAATGACAAACGAACGGACTTGCGAACCTCAACGAACAACCTTTGTGAGCGCCGAAGTAGCGAGTCCTTGTGGGGGTTTGGGAGACCTCCCCAAGAATATTTTGAAAAATAGACTGTTGGAAATGCTGCCTGACAGTATTTAAGCACCGATGCATTTTTTGATAAATAGAGCTGATCGAATGTCGTCTGTGGCCTGATCAGATTACTAGTCTTTCCGACCCCAGAGGGGAAAGTGTCAAATGAAACGCCAATAATTTGAAAAGTAGACTGCCCGAAATGTAGTCTGGCAGTATTTCAGGCATTGATCTTCGAGATAAAAAGAGCTTAACAGATACCGCCTGTCGCCAAGTGTAGTGTTCCATCTGCCGAGAAGGAGTGGGTCGTCATGAAAGATGGTGATAGATGGTCGGAAAATTGACAGTCACGAATCGAGTCCCGTAATTGCCGAGGCCCACAACTTCAAAGGTTACGACTGACTGCTTATTTTACAGACGCTGTAGAAACATTCCGTGGCGCAACCCGAAGTCAATATGAATGGTGGCAAAGAAAGGTTATTTCCCTCACCATTTTTACAAACCGGAGAATGCGTACGATCTGGATGGCATAAGTGTATCGGAACGAGAGAAATTTCACGAGTGATACGAGCAGCACAACCACGACGTCTTTGATTTTCAGCAGGAAATTCTAGCCTACTGTAAAAGTGGCGTAGATGCCCTCCGCCGATGTTGTGTGTTTCGAGAGATCTTCCACGTGGACACGGGAATCAATCCCTTTGAGAAGAGCCTGACACTGGCCTCCGCCTGTAGTCGCGTGTTATGCACACACTAGCTCAAAAAGACACCCTCGTCGTCATTCCACGAGCCCTGATGCAAGAGCCGAAACCTGGTAAGGACTGACGTCGCTTCCGGCCTCGACAACAGTCCAACAAAGCACTTCGATGGTTGGAATGGGAACAACACCAACAGACCATGGCTGCATTCCGAAACCAGACCCCACTACCAAACATTTGACAAGCCCGCAACGGTAGTGAATGCCGTGTTGGCCCTTACAGTTTAGATGGTATGGATACGACCACGGGTACGGTGTACGAGTTTCACGGGTGTGTCTTTCACAGTTGTCCCAAATGTTTTCCGGGCCACATCCAAGACGTTCAACATAAACATCCCTACGATCCCATCTTGCAGTACGAGGGACTTGTACCAGAAGACCCAAGAACGCCACCGCCGTCGACTCGCGGAATAGTACGGTATGCAGACCATTCGCGTCATGTGGGAGTTTGAGATGGAGGACGAACGACGCCATGATCCCGAGATGGACAAATTTTTGAGATGATTGGAAGATCAGCAATTGTCCGCTCCCGCAACGCTTTTTTCGGCGGGAGAACCAATGCCATCCAACTGTTGGTGAACGAGTCGGTTGAAGACATCCGCTACATTGACGTGGTGTCCCTGTACCCTTACATTTGCTAGTACGGTACGTTTCCCATCAAGGAACCTACAATCGTCTCACAACCCGATCAACACCAGTGGCAGCAGTACGAAGGATTGATCCAGTGTTCCGTCTTACGTCCTTGTGGCCTGTACCATCCAGTGCTCCCGTTTCGGCGAAAACAGTAATTGGTGTTTGCCCTGTGTCGAAGCTGCGTCGACAAACACATGCAACAAGGGGAGATTGCCGTATACCAACCTTGTGATCACAACGATGAACAGCAAGCCTGGGTGGGTACGTTTGTCACCATGGAAGTCAAGAAAGGAATGACCTTGGGATACCGAGTACTGAAGGTGTACGAAGTCTGGCACTGGAAAGAATTCAGAACTTAAGATCCCGCCGTCAAAATAGGAGGTCTTATTACTGGGTACATTAACCACTACCTCAAGAAGAAGATGGACAGTAGCGGTTATCCCGAAACCTGCCACACCGAAGAAGACAAGGCCCGCTTTGTCAACAATGTGTACGACACCGAAGGTATTCGTATGGATCCCGTGTCGATAAAACACAACAAAGGGATGCAGACGTTTAGTAAGCTGCAACACAGCATGGGGGAAATTCGGACAGAGAGACAACTTTCCCCAAGACGGAGTACATCACAGAGCCCAGTGTCTATTTTGAAAAAATGTTGGCTGTGACACAAACCGTACGAGATGTGCAGTTAGTGAACGATAACATGGTCTTGGTCTTGATGGAAACACTGAAGAAAGAATAGCATGCCGCACCCTGTCCCACCAGTTCGGAGAACAAGTATGCTATTTTGACACCGATAGCGTCATCTATCAATACCACTCCACGTCACCTTCAAATATCGTGCCTCCCAGCAGCTGAATTACATCACCATGAAGGAGAATGTACGGCACGTCAATCAAAACGAGCCTCTTGTCATCGCCAATCCGTTCAAGATTTCCAGATCACGTGAACGCCGTCTTTGGACACGCCCCGAGAACAAAAGGTATAAAATCGTGTATGATAAGCGGTTTGTTCAATTCAACTAAAAGGATGCACCCTGCAAAGGTGCACAAAATCCTTAGCTCATTTTTTTTAATTTCAATTTCATTTTCGGGCAATTTTGAATAAAATGTAAAATAAAGTGTAAAATTCAGTTATTCACAATTCATTCAGCGTCTTCGTATTTTGAAATATTTATTTGTAATTTTCATAAACTCGTAGCAATAATCCAGATGAAGAGAATGTATGCGAAAATTAGTTTGTAATATGAGCAGTTGCCGAGAAATATGCAATTTTGCATGCATCACTTTTCATGTTATTTTGCCTATAAAGGAGGGAATTATTATTCGATTTGCAATTTTTTTTTTCCATTTGATGCTTAATGCCAATTTGGACTAGGTGACCGGAAATGACGTCATTTGGGCAAAAACTGTATTTTTAACCTAAAAAACAAATATTTTATTCAAATGAGTTTGCCTTATAATATTTTTAAAATTATGATATTTGATTCCCATCAACGAATAGAATGAAGCCATACAACCATACAGATACCACAAAATGGTTTCTAACTTGTACGGTTACAGAGAAATAGGCAATCTTCTATAAGTCACTTTTCAAGGTTTTTGGTCTATAAAAGTGTCAATTATTATTCGATTTTTATAATTTTTTTACCATTGATGCCTTATGCCATTTATGAATTCTATGATCTAAATTAACATTTTCAATATCACATGAAGTAATGTAATTTTTGCAAAAAACATATTTTTAGCCTTCAAAACAAACATTTTTTTGAAGGGATTGATAATTATTATTAGTTCCACTTTATAACGTCTGACTCTAATGGACAGTAAGATTGAATCAATACCATCATATTGATATCAAGAAAAGGCTTCTAGCATGTTCCCTTGTCGAATAATAGCCAATTTTCCCAGGGTCACTTTTAAGTTTTTTACCTTCTTAATTTCATTTTATGGGTTATAGGTTAATTATTTATTGCTCAATATGTATAAAACAATGTTTGTATTTTGTATGTTGCGAATTTTCGACTTATTTTTCACCTATAAAAATTTCTTTCGGCACCAAAAGTGACATAATTTTGCCATAATTTACAATTTTGACCGGTCTTTTCGCCAGCAAATATTACTTTTACATATGGTAGAGGGTGTCACTGAAGCAAAACAACTGAAGTATAGTTTGGTAGCTCAATAGATTGGCTATGGTATAATAAACTTTCTATATGATTCCTGAAAGCCAGTTCAGTGCTGCTTGCCGGTCTAGTTATTATTATTATTATTACTCAAGAACGTGGTTGCCCACCTGGAACCTATAAAAGACCACTCACGATCCCCGTCCACTTCATATCGTCCGAAGGGGAAGAAGAAGACACAGGTCACCTCTCACAAACGACGAAACTTGATATCTTCGACCATGGCTACGCAGGTAATGCGCAATGATTCCTGTCCCTGCACACAAGACGAATTGCAGGATTTGATCAGTGTACCCGACACGCCGACGACCATAAACAAGGTGAACAAAATCAGAAAGTATCCATTGACGCCCGACTTGAATCACGATGGATCCATCGAATTTTTTATTTCCAATGTCACCACTGATTTCATCGATCTGGCCAACATGACACTGCACGTGGCCCGGAAGGTGACCAAAAACAACGGGATGACTTGGATGCGGATAGTCAAGTCGCACCCATTTTAACAACCTGTTTCATGCGTTGTTCAAAGATATCAAATTACGTCTGGGGAAAGATGCCGAAACCTTGGTCACCACTTCTCTGCCCACCTGTGGGCCACTTGTGGGGGTGTATCACCCTATGTTTAAAGGGAACCGGCCAGAAGCAGATTACTTTGTCTGTTTCTGGTGTGGGACAGATTGTGGAAACACCTGTCATAGACGGAACAATCACTTGGTCACATGCTCGAAGAAACCCAATCAATCACGCACGTGTAATGTCACACACGTGCAAGGGGTCATCCAGTCCACGGTCACGCACGTGCCAGGGGTCACCGCAGGTCACATGCATGTGCATGCGTACGTCCCTGTACAAGCGCTATAACTACTGCCTTCGATCTTTCTTTTCCATCAGATTTTGTTTATATTTAAATGAACAGATAGAAATATAATATTCTATAGTCTCACCTGGCATGGTTATTTCAAAATCTTTTGGTACATTTTGAATATTTGGTTCTCTCATGCTTACACGACCAGTAGTTGTATGGTACTGACATATACCAAAAATACGGTCCATGCTTAACCTTTCATCAAACATTTTTTTGCTTTGCAATGGAAAAACATGTTTTGTGAGAGTGCTGGAAATTCTGCGCCATTCTAATATAATATTTGGTAATGGATGCAAATTTTTCAATTTCTCTAAGATTACTTTAGAAGTACAGTATTGTGGTTTTGATTTATTAGGTCTTGCACAGGATCTACTTTTAGTCCCCAGAGCGTCTGTAGATTTATCATCATTAACAGGTAACAGCTGTTCTTTAGATAAAACCTATAAGACAGAACACAGTTATCATTTAATGATTATAATTATTAAAGAGCACATTGTTAAAGTTCCAGCAACAGGCAGTTAAAACCAGTTACCCTAGTTCAGCTCTGAACATAGTTCTCATTGCACTCGCCTGGTAAATATACGTTCAGGGATCGTGCCACTGAATCCTTATCCAAAAATAGGTTGTCAGGCAACGAAACGGTAGCTAAATCGTTCGGGCAGTCAACAAAAAAAATCATTAGAATTTGTTTGGTTTTTATAAAGTTCTGCCACATGAAAACGCTTAGAATACGAAACATTTAAAATCATGGATTTAGCTGATCAGTTAAAAAAAATTCATTGAAAATCAATATGGGTCATTCCATGAAGTTGACACTTTGTTACCAACGATAATTAACGTGATGATAAAACACTCAAGAAGCAGAATTCAATAAATGAATTGTTGATAATTATTTTGGGGATCTGATGGAAAGATAATATTTAAATGTCATTTTGTGAAATTAAAAGAATTCACTTGAAAAAAAGACGTGTCAAATGCATTTTCTGCAGTTTGACATGCACCAAAAGTTTGACATTTCCATACTCCTGAACTTTGATTTGCATCCCTCTTTTTAATATGTGTTTAAATCTTCTTTCCGAGGTGCGGTTGCAAAGATTTAATGTTCAATTTTTCAAATACGGCACAACGAGCGAACTGATTTGGCTATTTGTTCAGATATCGTCACCCAAAAATAAAGAAAAAAATCTTAACTCTGTCGGTCAACGTAGTTACGTACGCTAATGTCACGATTAGACCGAGCGCTAGCATGTGATCAACTTAAATAATGTCGTAAAATTTAACCACTCTTATTTCATCTTGGAAAAGGCAAAATGTGTATCGGGAATACCTTTGAAATGTTTTAAATTGAAGGCAATATGAAAAGAGTTGCGCGTCTGTCAAAATTACGTTCGCGCGATTTCCTTCTCTTTTTACGCCGTCGAGAGTGATCGAAAATTTAACGACATCATACAACGCATTTGGCCACAGATCACTAATTATTTCCCCATTGACTTTAATGTTAATTCTCGTTTCTTAGACCGGCTGTAACTTTTTCCCAAATATTCGTTAGGTAGAACGCTTTCTGCCACAGATGGAGCAACATGTGGCAAACTCTGGCCCAAAAGCATGTACATGTATGAGGTTCACCATGAAAAACTTGAGATACACAGGCTGGAAGTAGACAACTAAACAAGCAATTTTCGGCCCTCCCTTTCAACGTAACCAACCTCACAACCCTTGTATCCTTCCGCCTCAAAATCCTGAATATTCACCAAAACCTGGCAGAAAATGTATTTTTAAACCCTTTTCTTCAATTCTACACCAAAAAGTCAACAAAAATCGCCATGCAAAAGGGGGGAAAAAGGGAAAGGGAGAGAAGGACTAAAAATAACTTTCGCCCTACATTCGTAGGTGACGGTCCATGATTATTTAGTAATCTGTGTCCTATATAGGAGTGAAACTTTAGGTATCACCAAAAGGCCTCTTTTATATGCTTCCCATATGTTCTGGCAACACACCGGTGAAAGAAAATCAAAATCAAAGAATAACTCCAAAAATGATGGCCCTTTAAGTATACATGCTGCTTTATGTACAACGGTGCATCTCAGGTCCCTGGGCCTTTTGTGCTAAAATTTAAAAATCTTTCTTATTAAAGGCAGTATTTGAGTTTTGTGAAAAAATAAGACAAGTTACAAACAAATTACACAGAAAACACTCATAATCTGGATTTTTTTTCCAAAAATATATTTTTTTACTGCCATGTCATGAAAAATGTACAAAATTTACATGTAGCATCTTTCAAAAAAACAATAATTTTCCACTTTTTGAGATAGTCAGACTGGCAAGTAATATATTTTTGGAAACCCTGGACAATATGCAAGCAGAAAAATCACAAATCAGGTGCATTGCTTGTAATTATAGAGGTCTGTACTGAAACATTTAACCCCACCCCCTAAATATGTCAATGACTGAATCAATCCTATCTTTGGTTGCAGAGCTAACATTACCAAAGGAATCTGTCTAACAGCTATGTTTTACCATCCCTGGCTAATATATGTACATAAAAACTAAAATAGGTGCAATAAATATGAATTATGGTTCTTATGACCACCCCTCTCTAACAAAAGGGTCACAGAATACACAATTTTCACGAATTTGAAAATAGTTCAATGTTTTCAACATCTCAAAACTCAGAGGCACCATACAAATCTTTATTGCAATTCTTGTGCTGAATCAAGATGTCTGGGTGTCGTTCCTCAAAACGATTGTATCCTACAATAGTTGTAACAGCTACAATCAACTTTACAACTATCGTAAGTAACAATTTAATTGTGTTCCTCAAAGCTATTGTAAGGGAATTGTAAGTCTAGCAATTGTAAATCGTGCGATTGTAAACTTACAATCGTGATCTTCTGTGCGAAAGTGAGAAAAATCAATTGCCTGGAAAAATGAAGTCAAAAAGGCAGTTATGACAGAGTTGACAACATAAAAGAGGCCTGAAACGGGGCAAATTAACATTTTACTGCTCTATAAGTAACATAAAGGCAACAAACACCACCAATCCTAGATCTTGATAAGAAAATATTGACCATTAAGCTGACATTTACACATCTACACAAGTTTTGTATCAGGGTGTGGTTTTATTGGCCTGACATATCTTAGGGTTCTAAGTTTGACATTAAACAAAAAAGGTTAGAAATCCTGGAAATGTACAAAATAACCATTTATTGGTGAAAAATATCATTCCTATCTGTAATTCAACAACAAATTCCAATTACTATAATTTAATTGTCAACACAGGTGCAATTAGATCTCTCAAAACACATAAATAAAAAAGGGTGGGGTGGGGCATTTATAGCCTCTATAAAAAGATTGGTGGGATGAAAAATGTCTATAAAGACTCGGATATTGCTTCCTTCATGAAGGAAATACAAGAATTTAACATTTCAAAGGGGAAAAAAATGCTTTTTCTGTCTAAATTCGTGGCAAAATTTAGCCAACCCCTGTTTTGAACATTTTGTACAAACCCATCTGCTGAATATTATTAACTCAGTGTTGCAAATTTTCAATTTTCTGTAGGAAAACTGGAGGTATTTCTAAACCTGACAAACTTATAGATCCCATCTAAGTTACATTAGCAATGGAAATAAGGGCAGTTTTAGAAATTTTGACTCTTTTGGGTAGGCATGAAGGCATTAATTTCTACATCGAAATTGGGGAATCTGTAGATTTTTTGTGAATATTCCTGATTTTTAGACAAAATTAGGTGAAATTACAATGTTGTTCACTTTATCTGTGCTTTCTGAGGCTGAATACACCAAAATTGGACATTGAAGTATTTCTCTTACTGTTAGAAATTAAATAAAACCTGAAAATTGAGAAATTTGCAGTAAAATCACAATTTTTCTCCAAACTTTGATAATTTTTTTTAAAATTTAACATTTTTTGAGTTTTTCTCTTCTCAAAATATTTTATACAAATTTTCTGACAATTTAGTCATCATGTTTTCAAAACTAAGGCATATCAGTCACAGCCATGTCATACACAGACAGGCCACAGATCACTAATCATTTCCCCATTGACTTTAATGTTAATTCTCGTTTCTTAGACCGGCTGTAACTTTTTCCAAAATATTCGTTGGGTAGAATGGAGCAACATGTGGCAAACTCTGGCCCAAAAACATGTATGAGGTTCACCATGAAAAGCTTGAGATACACAGGCTGGAAGTAGAGACTACACAGGCTGGAAGTAGAGACTACTAAACAAGCAATTTTCGGCCCTCCCTTTCAACGTAACCAACCTCACAACCCTTGTATCCTTCCGCCTCAAAATCATGAACATTCACCAAAACCTGGCAGAAAATGTATTTTAAAACCCTTTTCTTTAATTCTACACCAAAAAGTCAACAAAAATCGCCATGCAAAAGGGGGGAAAAAGGGAAAGGGAGAGAAGGACTAAAAATAACTTTCGCCCTACATTCGTAGGTGACGGCCCATGAATATTTAGCGATCTGTGTCCATTTACAGCATAGACGACTTGTTAACGGCAACATGGCCGCAAAAACAACGGAAAGTATGGAATTCGGTAACTTGACACGGTTAATCTTTCAGTTGAATGTCAAAATTACTAACAACTTCTGTCTGGCACATTTATTTAATTATTTGTTAGATCTTCACAAAAGCTTATCTTTTGAAATAGTTCATGGTTCTATAAATGGCATTACAACTTCATTGTCATCCTTATATGTACCTACACCTGTTCAAGACTTGGTGAAAATGATAGTGACTGTTGGTAACAATGACCAAACAACTGCTCTTAAGAAATTTTTGTTACCAACACAGTTATATTTCTTGTATAGATTTTATGCAATAATGGATGTATTTATTTAATCTGCATGTACTGAACATGTTGTAGGCTATTTAACATCGAATTGCAAAATAGTGTAGAATTAATCTTGTGTTTAATTTAATTTTTTTTTTCTAGGTTGTTCGTTGTTCGTGTGTCAAGTACTACAAACCACCAGAGAATTTTTGGTTGGAAAGTGAACTGTTATTTGAATCTCTAATAGGAATAGCAGTCCAAAATTGATTTGATTCTGTTGCCAACTTCAAAATGCTGCTCTCTATGTAAAAAAAGCCTTCCATCATCTTTGTTTCACAAAATATGATGACCAAAAGAGCCTTTCGTCATCTTTGTTTCTTGTTTCGCATTTAATCTGATTGAATCTAAGCAGGGAAATTATTTCTTGCTGATGTTTTGATTTCTTAGTTATACTATTAAGTCAGTCAATGTTGAGTTTCAGCATTGGTTATGAAGAAGAAGATGTTTTCTGAAAAATGCAAATCCCATATTGTTACTTGAATTAAATCAGTATTGATGCTTTATCAGTCCAATTTAATTGAATAGTATTGATGCTTTATCTGTCCAATTTAATTAAATCAGTATTGTTGCTTTATCTGTCCATTATAATTAAATTATTGAGGCTTTATCCATCCAATTTTTTTACCATTATTGTAATGTAATTTACATTAAACTCATTAAACCCTATTTTTATTTGGGTTTCACACTGCGAAGCTTGTGTGAAACACTATTGTTTTTGTTAAAATTATTATACTTATTGAGATTACTAAAAAAATTTTTATTATTTACCGCGAGAGCCTATTTCTCCACGATCAAAAAGAGAAACCGACCTGCGGTTCACTTTTCTATTGGCAAACTATGTGGTGGGTACTAGATAAAGCTATTTTGAAACTTCTGCGCAGACCGGAAGTGGCCGAATTTTTAACGTTAGTAAGAAATTAAAAATCGGCCGTACTTTCGTCAATTATTTACCTATTTTCAAACAAATGACATTTTCTGAAACCCTGAATCTTTTCCGAGATAATAGCAATCTCAGATTTTGCAATTCCGAAACTTCGTCGTTGACTTTTCGCGATCGAAAAATGAAAAAAAAATATTTTAGAGACTATTTTGTTAATTTTCAAACGTCCAATTTGCTAGACACCGAAATGTGTAGTTCATCTACGTATGCATGTATTTTGAAGTGAATTCAAATAGAATAATAGAATTGTATATAATATCCTATATGGTTTGTTTGTTGTTATATTCGTAATCTACGAAAAAAGTTCTCGTGGAAAGATCTGTCTAATAATTTACTAACATTTCGAAGAAATTAAAAACGGTAGCCCAGTTTTACGAAATCTTAACTTAAGATAAAATCCAAATTTTAGTAGATACTTCAATTTTGAATCGCTAAGCACTAAAATCAATCTATTATTATCCAATCAAATTACTAAAATTTGGATTTTTACTTAGTTAAAATTTCGTGAAACAGGTCCCTGGTCTTCAAACTGTAACATTTCTCATGAATAGTTGGAAAAAAAAGAATTTTCCTTATTTTTTTCCGATTTTGAAGAGAGAATAAAATTAAAACAGCCTATGCCTGAACTGATGTCATATTCGTAATCTACGTAAAAATTTCTCCTAGATTGGTAAATTTGACTACAGTACATCATCCAGTAGTAATTAAAAACTAGTCTTGAAAACCAACTTTTCATTAATTTTCCTTCATTGTACTGTACCTGTAATAACGAAAAGTTGCATTTTGAAGGTAAAATTAAAGCTCACTGCTACATCCTACGTCCGAACTGATGTTATATTCGTGATCTACGCACAAAATTCATCTAGAATGGTGGATTTGGTAGTTCTAACTTATTTAGAAGCTTTTTTTCAGAGATCATAAAAAGGCAATTTTTCATGAAAATGCTAAAATCAGCAAAAACACATGTATATTTACAAACTTCGGATGAAAATTAAAACTTTGGATTTTTGATATGTTGTAGAAAGGTAACAGAAGATTCTTTTCCTGTCCCTTTTTAAATTTTGCCACTTGTCCCACATAACCAAAATGGCAACCAAAATTAGGCATTTTCACAAGATTTTGGCAGGAAACCAACTCTGGGGCCTGATATCTATGGGATATAACATTATATGGTCCTATATTCAATTCCATATCGAAATTCCACCGTCTGGGAGTGTAAATAGCAATTTTTAGACCTCTCGACACAACAATGACTTTTCTAGAGCACTCCAAAGTCGTGAAAAATAAAATATTTATTTTTTTCCAACTTTGATGGCAACCCTTACAGTAGGGATACCCCCTACCCCAAAATTTTTCAAAGAATCGTAATCTACATTTGCAGTTCTATTATATTGCCAAGTTAGGGGGTTCTAGACACTTCAGAAGTATATAAACAACGGAGCTGAAAACCTAACAGAAATAAGAGAATTTTTATTACCAATTGGCAACCTTTTTTTCAAATGGTGATATCTCCGCCAATATTTGACCTAGGAAGCTGAAAATTGGTATTTGGTAGTTTTAGGCCATGTACTTTAACACTTGATATGGAATGACCCAAATAGGATTTCTCAGAAGTATTTTTTCTTATCGTATAGTGAAGTATATCATTAGAGAGCCCTGTTCCCATTCAAACTCCAAAACTGGATGTTAAAACTACTCGACAATGATTCGTCTATCGGAAGTAGTTCAAAAAACGGCAAAAAAAAACGTAAAATGATAAACAAAATTGGCGCTCCTGCTAAAAACTGAAATTCTCCGTCACATATTAGCACACCAAAACAATTAAAACGTTGTTGAATATTCCCAAGAATGGACTATCTTATGACATCTAAATGATACGAATTCGATTGTTAGTAAATAAATTATGGTACGCCGAAAACCAAGTATTTTCCGTTTTGGAGCATTCTGGGACGCCTTTTTCTCGAAAACGACGTCTACGATTTTTCTAAAATATTTTTTTACTATTAGAGTCCCATTGATGGTCTAGAGTGTGCATCCAAAATTAAAAGCATTGAAATATTATAGGTGGCACGAAAATGGCCTCAATCTGTGAAAAAAAATGAAAAATCATTAAATTACTGAAAATGCTCTCGTAGTGGTATTAATCAAATGTGGATATTAAAAAATCCCAAAGAATTACTTGATGGTTTACAATCTAGATCCCTTGCTTCGATCTCATCTATTCAAACTTTTGACTTTTCCACTTTGTACACTAAAATTCCTCATAGTAAATTAAAAGCTCGGTTGAAAGATATTACTCACAGTGTCTTTTCATCTAAATCGGGAACTGCTAGATATCAATATTTAGTTGTTAATTACAATTCTTCATATTTCGTTAAGTACCATAGTGATTCAAAAAATAAATTCACCGCCATCAAGATCATTCAGATGTTGGATTTTTTAATTGATAACATCTTTATTGAATTTGGAGGGGAAATATATCAGCAAGTGGTTGGTATCCCCATGGGCACCAACTGTGCACCTTTGCTTGCTGATTTATTTCTGTATTCCTATGAAGCCGAGTACATACAGGCACTAGTTAAAACAAATAAACGACTAGTCAGACATTTTAATTTTACTTATCGGTATATCGATGATGTTCAATCACTGAATAATCCTAAATTTAGTGATTATGTAGAATTCATTTATCCTGATGAGCTAGAAATTAAAAATACTACTGACAGTGACAATTACGCTTCCTACTTGGATCTGCGTCTCGATTTTGACAATTGCCATAGACTCAGTGTTAAATCAAAAATTGTATGATAAACGTGATGACTTTGACTTTCCGATTGTTAACTTTCCATTTATTAGTAGTAACATTCCTGTATCACCAGCTTATGGAGTGGTTGTGTCTCAGCTAATTCGTTACGTGAGAGCTGGTTCTTTTGATTCTGATTTTTTAGGTAGATCGAGACATTTGTCAACTAAGCTTCAACTACAAGGATACTTACGCACTAAACTTATAAAATCCTTTAAAAAGTTTTATGGCCGTCATATTGACTCGATTGGTAAATATAACATGTCGCTCTCAGCTATTACTGTATTCTTGATATACTTAATTGACGCGTATCCTATTTACTATCTCTCGGATTATATGTCTACTACACCGTTAACAATGATCATCACGTACATTTTGCATACCCATAGTCCATTGGCCAATCACGTTATTTTACCTACATTTTGCCTAGTAGTTTGGATGCAGCGATGGCGGGTGTGGCGCGCCAGACAGGGTAAGCTTACTCTTTCTGACACCTGTTACCACTGTTTGTTGTGTATTTCGTACACAATGAACAGTCCATTTGCTGATTACACTACTTTGCCTAAATATTTTGCCTATAACGTTTTTTAGGACTTCGAATTTTGCCTAATGGTTTGGATTGTTCGTACTTGGTTTTATTTTATTTATCTTTTTTTCAAAAACTACTCAGTGAATGTTTCTGAAACTTTTTGTACAAGAAGTTAAGTATCAAAACAATTTCGTAAAGCTATCCCAACAATGATCGAAAAGCCGGAAGTAGTCGAAAAAACTTTTTTATTTATGAATATTTTTTGATTGTATTTTAAACAGGGTTAAAGTATCACCCTACTTGTGCAGGAGTGATAAAGAATTTTGTCTCCGTATTTTGCATTATCCGGCATTAGCTAATTTAGGTCTTCGTACCTAGATTAATTATTTATTATTCAATTTGTAAACAAAGTGCAAATGCTTCGTGATCTCATTTGTAATTTTTTTTGTTACAGTGACATTTTTCTGCACGCAACGGAAGTGGCGTAATATTAACAAAAACTACAATTTTGACAGTTAAGTACCACTTTTTGACAGCAAATATTATTTTTTTCAAAAACTGATATAACGAAAAGTATGCGCCCTGTAATAGTTTGTAAAATGTGCAATTGCCGAGAAATATGCAATTTTGCATGCATCACTTTTCAAGTTTGTTTGCCTATAAAAGAATAAATCATTATCCGATTTTCAATATTTTTCTTTTATTCGATGCCTAATGCCAATTTAGACTAGGTTATGCCAATTTTACAGTTTCACTGTTACCGAAAATGACGTCATGTTGGCAAAAACTGTATTTTTAACCTAAAAAAACAAATATTTTTTTTCAAATGAGTCTTTTTTGTAATATTTTTTAAAATTATGATATTTGAATCCCATCAACGAATGGCACGAACCCATACGATCATACAGATACCACAAAAAAGTTTCTAACTTGTACGGTTGACGAGAAATAGACGATTTTCTACAAGTCACTTTTCAAGCTTTTTGGTCTATAAAAGTGTCAATTATTATTCAATTTTCATACAATTTTCACCATGTGATGCCTTATGCCATTTATGATTGCAATGATCTGATTTAACATTTCCATTATCACCGGAAGTAATGTCATATTTGCAAAAACCGTATTTTTAGACTTCAAAACAAATATTTTTTTGAAGTGAGTTATATTTATTATATGTTTAACGTTATAATGTGTGATTCTAATGGCCATTTAGATTGGATCAATACATGTATAATCATACTGATATCAAAAAATTGCTTCTAGCATATTCCCCTTGTCGAGAAATAAACAATTTTCTAAGGATCACTTTTTAAGTTTTTTTTAACTTTTTAATTTCAGTTTATGGGTTCTAAGTTTATTATTTATTGCCTGATATGTATAAAACAATTCTCAATTGCGAATTCTTAACTTATTTGTTACCGATAATGATTTTTTTTTGGCACCGGAAGTGAAGTAATTTTGCCAGATTTTACAATTTTGACGGGTGTATTTGCAAGCAAATATTACTTTTAGAAATCTGAATCATAACAACTACAGTATCGTTTGGTAGCTCGATGGATCGAGCCGATTCAGCACTGCAGGTCTGCAGGTCTAGTATTATTATTTTTTAATTATTATTATTTACCGCGACAGCCTATTTCTCCATGATCGAAAAGAGAAACCGACCTGCGGTTCATTTTTCTATTGGGAAACTATGTGGTGGTTACTAGATAAAGCTATTTTGAAACTTCTGCGCAGACCGGAAGTGGCCGAATTTTGAACGTTAGTAAGAAATTAAAAATCGGCCGTAATTTCATCAATTATACTATTCCAAAAAAGTAGGGGGTATTTGATTTTGGGGGCACAATACTAAAATATGCAAATGACTACGAAAAATGTCACTATAGAACCTACAGAAGAAACATTTCCAGTTACATGATATACATGTGACGCCCAAACGCACCAATAGCCACCGCATGGAATGCAGGTTATGCTTGGGATCATGAGGGTCCACGATTTGCACGACCCTGACTTTGAATGTTACAGTCATTGTGGCATTGAATTCCAGGGTGGAAACATCAGGGCCCGGTTCCTAGAAAATTCTTAAAAGTAAGCACAAAGTTATGCTTCACTTTTGCTTACGTAAGAAACTTTATGAAATACCGTCTCTATAGAAACTTCTCAAGACCGTTCTTACGTAAGATCAAGCCAAGTACGAGTCTAAGCATAGTGTGACTGGTAAATTGGGACTAAGATGCTCTTTAGCGTCATAAAAATTTGGTATGCAAATTGCAGTTGCACCGTAAATTCGTCTGCATATAGAGTTATAAAGAGATCAATGACATTAACTTCAAATAGTCGATTTAGAAGTATTTGACAAATGACATGAAATGAAATAGGTTTTTTACTTCCTACTGTTTTGCTCCTAAGCTGGGCTAATGAAGACGGGCATACGCCATAAAGTGTGCTATGAGGGAAAGTTTGCCCGGGCAGCGGCGCTACAGCTTACTCTTATATCGAATTACAACGGCCATGGGATCTTTGACGTGCACGCAAATTTTTACACGGGACCTTATTTTTTCGTTTGCTTCACTGATAAGAGGATGAACCTTCTCGGCCAATGCAAATATCGAACACCCTTCCTCGGCCCGATTCATAAAAAATTCTTTAACACGTTCTTGCGCTTACATGTAGATTTTAAGTAGACTTTGCAAATAAGTAAACTTATCTTATTTCGTGTTAACTGAAAATTCTTAAGAACGTTCTTGTGCTTAAATTTTAAGTAGACTTCAGTGTAAGCACAAGCACGTTATTATGTGTTCCAAGAAAAAACTTAAGCACAACTTCGTTCTTAAAATTGTCAATCTAAGCACAAATCCCAAGCAAGCTATAGGGGGCTTGCTTACCAACCTTTAAGCCTGTTTCTGCTTCAAACAATATGGCTGACCGTGGATTTATTCGACGATATTTGCTACATATTTTGATACCTAAGAGTCAATTGAAAGACAGAAAATCCTTTAGAAACATTTTCTCGAGAAGAATGCTATAGAAATTTCGCTCCTACCCTTTCTGTGTTAATATTGTATTTGGAAAGTGTTTAATCAGTTCTATCACATATGTGATAATGACTGGCACCAATATTGTCCTTTAACACCGGTTGTCTGACATGGCAAACTATTTATTTGATTTTTTCAAATCGGATAATCTTAACACTAAGAGGCACGAATAACCCAATGGAGCATTAATTTTAGCCCAGACGCTAAATATTGACGTCCTATGGCGTCAACTTCGGTCGAACTCGTAAGCACGCCCCTTTTCTTATATGGTCAGTTAGATTGGACAAATTTTAGTGGTTGAAAATACAATGGTGAAATTCTTATAGTTGAAAATGCAAAGATGAAAAAAGTCACAGTGAATTTGCAAATGCGAAAAGTAGAAAGTGAAAAAAACACAAGTAGATTTTTATGTTGTTAATTTTTGGCAAACAATTTTTGTTTTGATACTAATATTGTGATTTTGTGTTATGTAATATCTACAAGTGAAAAATCACGCAAATTGCCATTTTTACCATTTTGACCATGATAATTTGTCAATTTTAACTATGATTATATTTTCTCTTAATATGGCAACGATTCGGCTCCATAACCTTAAGCCTGTTTCTGTTTCAAACAATATGGCTGACCGTGGATTTATTCGACGATATTTGCTACATCTGTTGATACAAGAGTCAATTGAAAGACAGAAAATCCTTTAGAAACATATTTTCGAGAAGAATGCTATAGGAAATTTCGCTTCTTCTACCCTAAACACAATTCATTTATTTCCAAATTGGTAAACAACACACACGTGGGCTACTTAAAGATCAGTCGCTCTCACAATCATTCGGTTTGTTTGCATGTACTTGCGTTTTGGGTTGTTTTCTTTTGTTTAGTCTGTGGTATATTTTATATGTGTAGGCCTATGGGAGACACGTCATAGGTATCAGGGGATCACTTGACTAAGTGGGTAAGACGCTGGTTCGCTATCCTGGAGGTCGGTGTTCGATCCCTGCATTGGCCGAGAAGGTTCACCCAAATTTTCCGACGTTGTTTCTCCTTGTCAGTGATGCAGGGCGGAGGACAGCTGTCTTGTCATTCGGATGGGACGTGAAAACGAGGTCCCGTGTACAAACTATCGTACACGTAAAAGATTCCTTGGCATTTGGAATTCGATAGAGTAGTGCAGCTACCAGGGCGAAATTTCCCTCATAGCACACTATATGACGTATGTACGTCTTCATTACCCCAGATTAGGAGCAAAATAGTAGGACGTTAAATTTCATTTCATTTCATTTGTTAAATAATAAAATACATCTAAATCGACTATTTTCCGGGAGGTTAATGTCATTGGTCTATTTATATAACTCCATGCAGACCATATAGCTATATATAGAAACTCTGTGATGCAGACGAATTTACAATTACGGTGTAATTTGCATACCAAAAATGTTTTTTTTGACGTTAGAGAGCATCATACTCTCAATTTACAATGTGCTTAGACGCGTACTTAACTTGTGCTTACGTAAGAACGGTCTTGAGAATTTTCTAGAGACGGTATTTTATAAAGTTTCTTGCGTAAGCAAAAGTGAAGCATAACTTTGTGCTTACTTTTAAGAATTGTCTAGGAATTGGCCCTGGCTGGCGTCTTACCCACTTAACCACGTGATCCCTTTGACATGGCCCCTATAGGCCTATAAGCTACTCCCCCCCCCCCAAAAAAAAACAAAAAAAATGCAAGCACATGCAAACAGACGGAATGACTGAGACAGCGCCTGATTTTAAAGTAGCCACGTCTCTAATTCAATGTCATCCAGCATCTTCGACATTGAAAACACGAATTATTTGTCAGTTTAAATCAAAATTGATGATGTATGCAAATGAAAAAGATGGGCTTCTGATATCCAATATTTAAGACTAGATAAATATTTTACGTTTCAGCCCAGTTCTAGCGAGAGACTCGGGGGAACAAGGCTAGCTAGAAACATTGCACCAAATCAAACGGCGCATGTACATGTAGACTGGAATAACTAGACGCTAGAAATTTGCATTCGATTGACACTGTTGGCAAATTTCGCCGCACATAACTGATTTGTAATTGGAGTAAAAACGGAAACCATTGAATATAAATCAGTTTATATACATTCATATTAGAGCATTATATGCGTTGCGACCCACTTTTGTCAATTTCTAGGTCCCAAATGTTAGCGATTTAGCTCCTTTCAAGTTGCCTGCGTTTGTGTTGTTTACCAATTTGTAAATAAATAAAATGTTTTTAGTGTAGAAGCGAAATATTCTATAGCATTCTTGTCGGGAATATATTTCTTAAGGATTTTCCGACTTCCAAATGTCTCTTAGGTATCAAAAGATGTAGTAAATGCCGTCGAATAACTAACTATACGGTCAGCCATATTGTTTGAAGCAGAAACAGGCTTAACGTTGGTAAGCAAGCCCTATACCTTGCTCGGGACTTGTGTTAGATTGACAATTGTAAGAACCAAGTTGTGCTTAAGTTCTTTCTTGGAACACATAATAAAGTGCTTGTGCTTACACTGAAGTCTACTTAAAATCTAAGCACAAGAACGTTCTTAAGAATTTTCTGGGAACACAAAATAAGGTAAGTTTACTTAATTGCAAAGTCTACTTAAAATCTAAGCACAAGAACGTGCTTAAGAATTTTCTAGGAATCGGGCCCAGTTTAATTGTTTTAGTGACCAGAAAACAAATTTTGATATGCGTTGGCTTACCCAAAATGAAAGGTTACGTGCCCTTGGCATGCTACAGATCGGCACAACACAGGCGGTTGTGGCGCGGACAATGAATGTTTCTCAGTCTGTCATAAGCAGGCTATGGTCCAGATACCGTGATACACAACCTGTACAGGACAGACCACGCTCAGGTCGACCAAGGGCGACAACTCAAGCCCAGGATCGATTTATCCGTTCCTTGGCCTTGAGAAATCGTGTCATCACAGCTAATCAGATCAGCGCTCGTCTTCAAACAGACACTGGTGTGAGAGTGAGTGGCCAGACGATTCGGAATCGACTGCATAGGGGTCACCTTCGCGCCCGACGTCCTCACGTGATCCCTTGTTTGAGAGATCATCACATTCAGGCAAGACGTCGTAGGTGTAGGGATCGTCAACACTGGGATAATCGACGCTGGAGCAATGTGATGTTTTCAGATGAGTCAAGGTTCATTGTTGATTTTTTGGACAGACGTAGGAGGGTGTGGTGTCGTCGAAACGAGCGCTTCCAAGACGTTAACTTCATCAGACATGATCGATTTAGGGGTGGTTCTGTTATGGTGCGGGGAGGCATCACTGTTGCTAGAAGAACGGCTTTACATGTTGTTGCAGGGCGTGTTACAGGCCAGTACTACCGGGATGACAACGCAAGATGTCACAGGGCCAGGATCATTACAGGTTACCTCCAACAACAGAACACCACAACATTACCTTGACCAGCACTGAGTCCCGACCTCTCCCCCATCGAGCATGTTTGGGACATGCTTGGACAGAGGTTACGTCAACATAACAACATCCTGCAAATGTCCAAGAACTTGCTGCTGCGTTGCAACAGGAATGGGACAATCTGGACCAAAATGACCTTAGACGTCTCATTAGGAGTATGCCACGTCGGATCAATGCTTGTTTGGCAAACAGAGGAGGATTTACGCGTTACTGACTTTGTTGTGATGCTGTGGTAACTTTGCTGTTTGACCCCGGGTATCATTTTACCCTTACAATGGTCAGTCTGTGCCTTACTTTTTTTTGAATAATATATTTACCTATTTTCAAACAAATGACATTTTCTGAAACCCTGAATCTTTTCCGAGATAATAGCAATCTCGGATTTTACAATTCTGAAACTTCGTCGTTGATTTTTCATGATCGAAAAATGAAAAAAAAAAATATTTTAGAGACAATTTTGTTAATTTTCAAAATTTTCAAATATGACCTATATTTTTGAATTCCTGAAGTCAATCCGATTCCAGTAACATAAGTTTTATTCAGAGTTACTGTCCTTTATTTTTCTATTTTTTTCGAGTTTTCTTGCCATTTTGTGAGCTTGGGTTTCATTTTACGGCTGAATTGATGTTTCTGAAACTTCTAGAACATGAAGTTATTGTCCAATACCAACTGATAAAGCAATTTCGACAAGAATCCTTAAACCGGAAGTGGTCGAAATAATGTGTAATATTTAGAAAAAAAACGCAAAAAAAGGGTGCTTTGGGGAAAAACGTGATTTCTTCGCCAAATATCAACGGATTAAAGGTATTAAGGTATAGTTGGGTTGCACGGGAATGGGAGTATCGTATGATACCCAATTCATACAGATACGATGACCAGGAAGTAAATTATGGCACGCTGAAAATCAAGTATTTTCTGATTTGGAGCATTTTTGGATGCCTGTATCTCGAAAACTGCTCCAACGAATTTTCTTAAACATTCTCTATGGATTTTCCCTTCGATCGTCTTTACCATGGAACCATCCAATAATACCATCGAATAATTCGAATAGGTCAAAAAAGGGACTGAAAATTGAAAAAAGTCAAAAAATCGTCAAATTTTTGAAAATTCTCTTCTATTTTTTTCATTTTAAGAGATTTTCAAAAAAAGGAAATATATTAAGATAGCTGACCCAATTACGGTTCTAACGATGTATAATATGTATACAGTTATTGAAATTTTATTTTCAATATTTTCACATTTTTATCTCTTTTGAAAATAGGATTTCTCAGAAGTGTAGTATATCATTAGAGACTCCTGTTCCCATTCAAACTCAAAAACTGGATGTTAAAACTACTCAACTGTGATTCGTATACCAGAAGTAGTTCAAAAAACAAAGAAAAGGATAAAAAAGATAAAACAAGCCAACAGTGAGGCTGATGTCCCCCGCCGAAATCACCCCCCAAAAATAGAAGACACATATTAATTAATCGCACATTTATTTTTTTCAAATGTATCGAGCAATCAAACTGTACACAAAGTGTCATCCAAAAGTGTTTTATAAAGAAAAATGCTAAAACCGACGAGAAAAATGAAAATGTACCCTAGTTAGGGGGACCCTAAAGGCAGACAAAAGGGCCCCTCTGGCCAAGGGAAAGGACCCTCGTGTCCAAGTCAATCGTTTCTATACACTGTTACTGTCGAATCCATTACTGAATGAGAATGCAGTCATTGTATTGGCATAAAAATCATCAATCAAGATGAACCTAAGGCAGACAAAAGGGCCCCTCTGGCCAAGGGAGAGGGCTATGGTGTCCAAGTCAATCGTTTCTATACCCTGTTACTGTCGAATCCATTACTAAATGACAATGCAGTCATTGTATTGGCATAAAAGTAATATAAGTTTTATTCAGAGTTACTGTCCTTTATTTTTCTATTTTTTTCGAATTTTCTTGCCATTTTGTGAGCTTGGGTTTCATTTATATTTATTATTCAATTAACTTTATAACGTCTGACTCTAATGGGCTGTAAGATTGAATCAATACCATCATATCGATATCAAGAAAAGGCTTCTAGCATGTTCCCTTGTCGAATAATAGCCAATTTTCCCAGGGTCACTTTTAATTTTTTTACCTTCTTAATTTCAGTTGATGGGTTACAGGTTAGTTATTTATTGCCCGATACGTATAAAACAAAGTTTGTATTTTGTATGTTACGAATTTTCGACTTATTTTTCCCCTATAAAAATTTCTTTCGGCACCGGAAGTGATGTAATTTTGCGATAATTTACAATTTTGGCCCGTCTTTTCGCCAGCAAATATTACTTTTATATATGATAGAGGGTTTCACTGTAGCAAAACGACTAAAGTATAGTTCGGTAGCTCAATGGATCGGCTATGGTATAATAAACTTCCTGTATGATTCCTGAAAGCCGGTTCAGTGCTGCTTGCAGGTCTAGTTAGGCTTTCAGACTTTTGTCTGAAAGACTATTGTTTTTACTAAAATTATTATTATTATTATTATTTATCCCCGGAGCCTATTTCTCCATGATCGAAAACAGATATCGATCTGGAACCAAATATTCTATCGGGAAACTAGGTGGTGGCTACTCATTAAATCACTTTTGAAACTTCTGTGCAGACCGGAAGTGACGGAATTTCGTGCGGTACCAAAAAATTAAAAAACGGCCGTAGATTCGTCAATTCTGTACCTATTTTCATACAAATGACATTTTCGGAAACCCTGAGTCTTTTCTCGGACGATAGCAGTTGAAAATTTCGAAATTTTGAAACTTCGTCGCTGACTTCTAGCTCTATAAATTTATTTTTTTTACAGATTTTCAAAAAATGTTTTTATATTTAGATAGCTCATCTAATGCCGATTCCAATAATGTATAATATGTATTCAGTTAGTGAAATTTAATTTTCAATATATTGACATTTTTGCATTTTTGGCACTTTTAAACATAGGATTTCTCAGGGGCCGAACCCGGTTATTAAAACTATCCTGAAAATAATCTCCATACCGAAAGTATTAAAAAAATGAAAAAAAAAAGGTTTAAAAATAGGCGCTCTTCCGAAAAGCTTGATTTCGCCGACAGATATTACCGGACCAAAAGAAGTAAAGTGTCTTTGGATAGCCCCATTAAAGGACTATTATATGGCATCTCAATGGTACGATTTCGATGGTTAGAAAATAAATAACGGTACGTCGAAAATCTAGTATTTTCCCTTTATGGAGCGTTTTTAGACGCTATTTTCTCGAAAACGACCCCTACGATTCTTCTGAATCTTTTTTAACGCAGAGTCCTATCGGTGGTCTGTTGCGTGAATCCAACATGAAAAGGTTTGAAATAATATAAGTGGTCCAAAAATGGCCTCAATCTTTGAAAAAAGATGAAAAATCGTTAAATTATTGAAAATGTTCTTTTATTTATCTTTTTTACAAAAACTACTGAATAGATATTTCTGACACTTATGGGAAAGAAAGTTAAGTATGTAAACAACTTGTTAAAAAAATACCGACAAAGATCCAAAAACCGGAAGTAGTGGAAAAAATATTTGATATTTTGAGAAAATACAGTGAAGAATTGGTACTCTTGCAAAATTTGCGATTTCTCAGGCTATTCAGACGATTTTATCTCGAAAAGTAGTCTTATTTCTTTTCTTACACTTCTGTTACTTAGAATCCTAATTGTGGTCTAGTGCGTGAATCGAAATTAAAAAGCCTCTATATAGTATAATTGATCCAAAAAGGTCCACAATCTTTGAAGAAATTAGAAAAATTGTTGTATTTTAAACTACAGTTATAATATTGATGTAAGGGAGATAACTAGTGCTAAGTGGGATGGAATCAGGCCACTGATTATTTACTAATTTTCCTTTTGATTTATATTACATAATGGATGTTTCTGAAAATTCTAGTACTTGAAGTTAAGTATCCAGACAACTTGCTAAAATTATCTCAACAATGATCTGTAAACCGGGAATAGTCCAAAAATGATCCGATATTTTGAATAAACCTATAAATAAGTAATTTAAATGTAGATTTTGCAAAACAACGTGAATTCTACGGCAGATTTCACCCAATCGAAACAAATAGAGCGTCGTTAAATAGCGCGGATAATTTACTTTTATATGATATCAGAATGATACAAATGCAATGGTAGGCAATAGATTATGAGATAACGAAAATGTAGCATTTTCTTCTATTTTTGGACCCTATTCAGACTCGTTTATCTCGAAAACTACTTCTATTTCTCTTCTTAAACTTCTGTTACCCCGAGTTCTATCAGTCGTTTAGAGTATAAATGTACATTTAAAGGCATGGTAATGATATAAAGGACCCTGAAAGCCGATTCAGCACTGCTATGCAGGTCTAGTTAGGGTTTCACATATGAAAGCTTATTGTTTTTGTTAAGATTATTATTATTATTATTTTTTTTTTTTTGTGTCATTTCTGCAAATCGGATTTCTCAGAATCTAACCATGGGATCTTTCTGAAACCTTGACCTACCCCCCCAAAACTGAGTGGCAGTTTTTGTTTAAATATATTTTCAAAACGTTTTACGAATTCGAAATCACCGAAATTTACGATCTAGTGAATTTGACCTGCATTACTGTAACTCTGTGACTATTTGACCTATTTTACTAATTCTTTTTTCTTTGAGTACCTTGACAAAAATCATTTTCAACTGCAGTTTCAGATTTTCGAATTTCGAAAATTCGTCGCTGTGATTTCGAACCGGAAGTTGAGACCAACTTGACAACTTCTTTAATAGTTGTACGATTTTCATGAAATTTAGTATGTAAGTAGATCTTACCCACGTGACTTCAAAAATATAAATAGAAATTTTCTAAATTATCTCCCCTTGGTGAAATTAAGGATCAAAGTTTTCAAAAAAATCGAAGAAATATAGGTCAGAATGACCTGATGGTTTTTTTTGGATACTAGATATGTAAATACTGATTCGTACCCAAAATATTGAGTTTGTAGATTGAACCGGAAGTGCCGCCATCTTGAAACGTAAAAAATCACAAAGGCTTTTTTGCTATTTTACTTACAGACACGGGAGTTATATTTTCGGAATCCTTGAAGGTATGCCTAAAAAACGTTCGGAGTAGAATTTTGATTTAGGTCAATTGATGGTCGCCATTTTGAAGTGAAAGTGAAAAATAGAAGCAATTTGAAGGGCTGAGAATTTGGAACACAATAACTCTCCTTCTAATTGAGCTAGAATGTTCAAACTTGGTGTAGACGTTCACTAGGTCACTGTCTTGATTGAGTTCAAAGATGAGCATTTTCTGCCTAGGGTAAGCAAAGATAAGCAAGCTGATTTGTTGATTCTTTAGGGCACGATAACTTTGGTTATAATGAAGGGAGGGCGGTGAAACTTTTGTCAATAGAGAGTCTAATAGCTAGCCTGTTGTGTGAAATCATTGTATCATTTTTTCTTAAATGTCAGGGGTAGCCGAAAAAAAGAGATTGAAAATCCAAAGAGTCGTATTTTTTACAATTTGGAGCATGTTTAAAGGTCTTTCTCGTAAAGTCAACATGTGTTTCCTGCAAATCGGATTTCTCAGAATCTAACCATAGGATGTTTCTGAAACTTTGACCTACCCACCCAAAAATGGGTGGTGAGTATTGATTAAATATATTTTCAAAACGTTTAAAGCATTCGAAATCACCGAATTTTACGAACGAGTGAATTTGACCTGCATTACTGTAACTCTGTGACTATTAGACCTATTTTACTAATTCTTTTTTCTTTGAGTACCCTGACAAAAATCATTTTCAGCTGCAGTTTCAGATTTTCGAATTTCGAAAATTCGTCGCTGTGATTTCGAACCGGAAGTTTAGACCAACTTGACAACTTCTTTAATAGTTCTACGATTTTCATGAAATTTAGTATGTAAGTAGATCTTACCGATGTGACTTCAAAAATATAAATAGAAATTTTCTAAATTATCTCCCCTTGGTGAAATTAAGGATCAAAGTTTTCAAAAAAATCGAAGAAATATAGGTCAGAATGACCTGATTTTTTTTTTGATACTAGATAAGTAAATACTGATTCGTACACAAAATATTGAGTTTGTGGATCGAACCGGAAGTGCCGCCATCTTGAAACGTGAAAAATCACAAAGGCTTTTGCGATATTTTACTTACAGACCTGGGAGTTATATTTTCGGAATCCTTGAAGGAATGCCTAAAAATCTATCGGATCAAAATTTTGATTTCGGTCACGTGATGGTCACCATTTCGAACTGAATATGAGAAAAGGTGAAAAATCGACATTAACGAGCACGTGAATGAAAGTAATAGGCCGTAGTTTGGAGAATATGTCTCCTATTTCCAAAATGAATACATTTCTGGATAGCCGGGATCAGGGTCGAAATATTGTTATTTGAAAATGTCACATTTTCGAATTTTGTCTTCGATGTTTTTCGTGCCGATAAAGTTGTTTACGATTGAAAAATCATAAAAACTTCGCTATATTTTGACCGATTTTAATGATTTTTTTTTGTTGATAAGATTATTTACATGACCCATGACATGTGACAGGAAGCGAATGTTAATATGAAAGCTTTAATATCTGCTTTGCAGATCTAGTTATTATTATTATTTTTTTTTTTGTGTCATTTCTGCAAATCGGATTTCTCAGAATCTAACCATGGGATCTCTCTGAAACTTTGACCTACCCCCCCAAAACTGGGTGGCAGTTTTTGTTTAAATATATTTTTAAAACGTTTTACGAATTCGAAATCACCGACATTTACGAACGAGTGAATTTGACCTGCATTACTGTAACTCTGTGACTATTTGACCTATTTTACTAATTCTTTTTTCTTTGAGTACCTTGACAAAAATCATTGTCAACTGCAGTTTCAGATTTTCGAATTTCGAAAATTCGTCGCTGTGATTCCCAACCGGAAGTTGAGACCAACTTGACAACTTCTTTAGTAGTTCTACGATTTTCATGAAATTTAGTATGTAAGTAGATCTTACCCACGTGACTTCAAAAATATAAATAGAAATTTTCTAAATTATCTCCCCTTGGTGAAATTAAGGATCAAAGTTTTCAAAAAAATCGAAGAAATATAGGTCAGAATGACCTGATGGTTTTTTTGGATACTAGATAAGTAAATACTGATTCGTACCCAAAATATTGAGTTTGTGGATTGAACCGGAAGTGCCGCCATCTTGAAACGTGAAAATCACAAAGGCTTTTTTGCTATTTTACTTACAGGCACGGGAGTTATATTTTCTGAATCCTTCAAGGATGGCCTAAAAAACGTTCGGAGTAGAATTTTGATTTAGGTCAATTGATGGTCGCCATTTTGAAGTGAAAGTGAAAAATAGAAGCAATTTGAAGGGTCGAGAATTTGGAACACAATAACTCTCCTTCTAATTGAGCTAGAATGTTCAAACTTGGTGTAGACCTTCACTAGGTCACTGTCTTGATTGAGTTCAAAGATGAGCATTTTCGGCCTAGGGTAAGCAGAGATAAGCAAGCTGATTTGTTGATTCTTTAGGGCACGATAACTTTGGTTATAATGAAGGGAGGGCGATGAAACTCTTGTCAATCGAGAGTCTAATAGCTAACCTGTTGTGTGAAATCATTGTATCATTTTTTCTTAAATGCCCGGGGTAGCCGAAAAAAAGAGATTGAAAATCCAAAGAGTCGTATTTTTACAATTTGGAGCATGTTTAAAGGTCTTTCTCGTAAAGTCAACATGTGTTTCCTGCAAATCGGATTTCTCAGAATCTAACCATAGGATGTTTCTGAAACTTTGACCTACCCACCCAAAAATGGGTGGTGTGTATTGATTAAATATATTTTCAAAACGTTTAAAGCATTCGAAATCACCGAATTTTACGAACGAGTGAATTTGACCTGCATTACTGGAACTCTGTGACTATTTGACCTATTTTACTAATTCCTTTTTCTTTGAGTACCCTGACAAAAATCATTGTCAACTGCAGTTTCAGATTTTCGAATTTCGAAAATTCGTCGCTGTGATTTCGAACTGGAAGTTGAGACCAACTTGACAACTTCTTTAATAGTTGTACGATTTTCATGAAATTTAGTATGTAAGTAGATCATATCGATGCAACTTTAAAGATGTCCTTAGAAATTTTCTAGATTATCTCCCCTGGGTGAAATTAGGGATCAAAGTTTTCAAAAAAATCGAAGAAATATAGGTCAGAATGACCTGATTTTTTTTTTTGATACTAGATACGCAAATACTGATTCGTACACAAAATATTGAGTTTGTGGATCGAACCGGAAGTGCCGCCATCTTGAAACGTGAAAAATCACAAAGGCTTTTGCGATATTTTACTTACAGACATGGGAGTTACATTTTCGGAATCCTTGAAGGAATGCCTAAAAATCTATCGGATCAGAATTTTGATTTCGGTCACGTGATGGTCACCATTTCGAACTGAATATGAGAAAAGGTGAAAAATCGACATTAACGAGCACGTGAATGAAAGCAATAGGCCGTAGTTTGGAGAATATGTCTCCTATTTCCAAAATGAATACATTTCTGGATAGCCGGGATCAGGGTCGAAATATTGTTATTTGAAAATGTCACTTTTTCGAATTTTGTCTTTTGATGTTTTTCGTGCCGATAAAGTTGTTTACGATTGAAAAATCATAAAACTTCGCTATATTTTGACCGATTTTAATGGATTTTTTTTTGTTGATGAGATTATTTACATGACCCATGACATGTGACAGGTAGTGACTGTTAATATGAAAGTTTTAATATCTGCTTTGCAGATCTAGTTATTATTATTTATTTTTTTGTGTCATTTCTGCAAATCGGATTTCTCAGAATCTAACCATGGGATCTTTCTGAAACTTTGACCTACCTCCCCAAAACTGGGTGGCAGTTTTTGCTTAAATATATTTTCAAAACGTTTTACGAATTCGAAATCACCGAAATTTACGAACGAGTGAATTTGACCCGCATTACTGTAACTCTGTGACTATTTGACGTATTTTACTAATTCTTTTTTCTTTGAGTACCTTGACAAAAATCATTGTCAACTGCTGTTTCAGATTTTCGAATTTCGAAAATTCGTCGCTGTGATTTCGAACCGGAAGTTGAGACCAACTTGACAACTTCTTTAATAGTACTACGATTTTCATGAAATTTAGTATGTAAGTAGATCATATCGATGCAACTTTAAAGATGTCCTTAGAAATTTTCTAGACTATCTCCCCTGGGTGAAATTAGGCATCAAAGTTTTCAAAAAAATCGAAGAAATAAATATAGGTCAGAATGACCTGATTTTTTTTTTTTTGATACTAGATACGTAAATACTGATTCGTACACAAAATATTGAGTTTGTGGATCGAACCGGAAGTGCCGCCATCTTGAAACGTGAAAAATCACAAAGGCTTTTGCGATATTTTACTTACAGACATGGGAGTTACATTTTCGGAATCCTTGAAGGAATGCCTAAAAATCTATCGGATCAGAATTTTGATTTCGGTCACGTGATGGTCACCATTTCGAACTGAATATGAGAAAAGGTGAAAAATCGACATTAACGAGCACGTGAATGAAAGCAATAGGCCGTAGTTTGGAGAATATGTCTCCTATTTCCAAAATGAATACATTTCTGGATAGCCGGGATCAGGGTCGAAATATTGTTATTTGAAAATGTCACTTTTTCGAATTTTGTCTTTTGATGTTTTTCGTGCCGATAAAGTTGTTTACGATTGAAAAATCATAAAACTTCGCTATATTTTGACCGATTTTAATGGATTTTTTTTTGTTGATGAGACGTGAAAAATCACAAAGGCTTTTTTGCTATTTTACTTACAGACACGGGAGTTATATTTTCTGAATCCTTCAAGGATGGCCTAAAAAACGTTCGGAGTAGAATTTTGATTTAGGTCAATTGATGGTCGCCATTTTGAAGTGAAAGTGAAAAATAGAAGCAATTTGAAGGGCCGAGAATTTGGAACACAATAACTCGCCTTCTAATTGAGCTAGAATGTTCAAACATGGTGTAGACGTTCACTAGGTCACTGTCTTGATTGAGTTCAAAGATGAGCATTTTCTGCCTAGGGTAAGCAGAGATAAGCAAGCTGATTTGTTGATTCTTTAGGGCACGATAACTTTGGTTATAATGAAGGGAGGGCGATGAAACTCTTGTCAATCGAAAGTCTAATAGCTAGCCTGTTGTGTGAAATCATTGTATCATTTTTTCTTAAATGTCCGGGGTAGCCGAAAAAAAGAGATTGAAAATCCAAAAAGTCGTATTTTTACAATTTGGAGCATGTTTAAAGATCTTTCTCGTAGAGTTAACATGTGTTTCCTGCAAATCGGATTTCTCAGAATCTAACCATAGGATGTTTCTGAAACTTTGACCTACCCCCCCAAAAATGGGTGGTGAGTATTGATTAAATATATTTTCAAAACGTTATAAGCATTCGAAATCACCGAATTTTACGAACGAGTGAATTTGACCTGCATTACTGTAACTCTGTGACTATTAGACCTATTTTACTAATTCTTTTTTCTTTGAGTACCCTGACAAAAATCATTTTCAGCTGCAGTTTCAGATTTTCGAATTTCGAAAATTCGTCGCTGTGATTTCGAACCGGAAGTTGAGACCAACTTGACAACTTCTTTAATAGTTCTACGATTTTCATGAAATTTAGTATGTAAGTAGATCTTACCGATGCAACTTTAAAGATGTCCTTAGAAATTTTCTAGATTATCTCCCCTTGGTGAAATTAGGGATCAAAGTTTTCAAAAAAATCGAAGAAATATAGGTCAGAATGACCTGATTTTTTTGGGGGATACTAGATTATTAAATACTGATTCGTACACAAAATATTGAGTTTGTAGATCGAACCGGAAGTGCCGCCATCTTGAAACGTGATAAATCACAAAGGCTTTTGCGATATTTTACTTACAGACATGGGAGTTACATTTTCGGAATCCTTGAAGGAATGCCCAAAAATCTATCGGCTCAGACTTTTGATTTCGGTCACGTGATGGTCACCATTTCGAACTGAATATGAGAAAAGGTGAAAAATCGACATTAACGAGCACGTGATTGAAAGCAATAGGCCGTAGTTTGGGGAATATGTCTCCTATTTCCAAAATGAATACATTTCTGGATAGCCGGTATCAGGGTCGAAACATTGTTATTTGAAAATGTCACATTTTCGAATTTTGTCTTTGATGTTTTTCGCGCCGATAAATTTGTTTACCATTGAAAAATCATAAAAATTTCGCTATATTTTGACCGATTTTAATGATTTTTTTTTGTTGATGAGATTATTTACTTGACCCATGACCTATGACAGGAAGTGACTGTTAATATGAAAGCTTTAATATCTGCTTTGCAGATCTAGTTATTATTTTTTTTTTGTGTGTCATTTCTGCAAATCGGATTTCTCAGAATCTAACCATGGGATCTTTCTGAAACTTTGACCTACCCCCCCCCCCCCCAAAACTGGGTGGCAGTTTTTGTTTAAATATATTTTCAAAACGTTTTACGAATTCGAAATCACCGAAATTTACGAACGAGTGAATTTTGCCTGCATTACTGTAACTCTGTGACTATTTGACCTATTTTACTAATTCTTTTTTCTTTGAGTACCTTGATAAAAATCATTGTCAACTGCAGTTTCACATTTTCGAATTTCGAAAATTCGTCGCTGTGATTTCGAACCGGAAGTTGAGACCAACTTGACAACTTCTTTAATAGTTCTACGATTTTCATGAAATTTAGTATGTAAGTAGAACTTACCCACGTGACTTCAAAAATATCAATAGAAATTTTCTAAATTATCTCCCCTTGGTGAAATTAAGGATCAAAGTTTTCAAAAAAATCGAAGAAATTTAGGTCAGAATGACCTGATGGTTTTTTTTGGATACTAGATAAGCAAATACAGATTCGTACCCAAAATATTGAGTTTGTGGATTGAACCGGAAGTGCCGCCATCTTGAAACGTGAAAAATCACAAAGGCTTTTTTGCTATTTTACTTACAGACACTTTCTGAATCCTTCAAGGATGGGCTAAAAAACGTTCGGAGTAGAATTTTGATTTAGGTCAATTGATGGTCGCCTTTTTGAAGTGAAAGTGAAAAATAGAAGCAATTTGGAACACAATAACTCTCCTTCTAATTGAGCTAGAATGTTCAAACTTGGTGTAGACGTTCAGTAGGTCACTGTCTTGATTGAGTTCAAAGATGAGCATTTTCTGCCTAGGGCAAGCAGAGATAAGCAAGCTGATTTGTTGATTCTTTAGGGCACGATAACTTTGGTTATAATGAAGGGAGGGCGACGAAACTCTTGTCAATCGAGAGTCTAATAGCTAACCTGTTGTGTGAAATCATTGTATAATTTTTTCTTAAATGCCCGGGGTAGCCGAAAAAAAGAGATTGAAAATCCAAAGAGTCGTATTTTTACAATTTGGAGCATGTTTAAAGGTCTTTCTCGTAAAGTCAACATGTGTTTCCTGCAAATCGGATTTCTCAGAATCTAACCATAGGATGTTTCTGAAACTTTGACCTACCCACCCAAAAATGGGTGGTGAGTATTGATTAAATATATTTTCAAAACGTTTAAAGCATTCGAAATCACCGAATTTTACGAACGAGTGAATTTGACCTGCATTACTGTAACTCTGTGACTATTTGACCTATTTTAATAATTCTTTTTTCTTTGAGTACCCTGACAAAAATCATTTTCAATTGCAGTTTCAGATTTTCGAATTTCGAAAATTCGTCGCTGTGATTTCGAACCGGAAGTTGAGACCAACTTGACAACTTCTTTAATAGTTGTACGATTTTCATGAAATTTAGTATGTAAGTAGATCATACCGATGCAACTTTAAAGATGTCCTTAGAAATTTTCTAGATTATCTCCCCTTGGTGAAATTAGGGATCAAAGTTTTCAAAAAAATCGAAGAAATATAGGTCAGAATGACCTGATTTTTTTCTTGGATACTAGATAGGTAAATACTGATTCGTACACAAAATATTGAGTTTGTGGATTGAACCGGAAGTGCCGCCATCTTGAAACGTGATAAATCACAAAGGCTATTGAGATATTTTACTTACAGACATGGGAGTTACATTTTCGGAATCCTTGAAGGAATGCCTAAAAATCTATCGGATCAGAATTTTGATTTCGGTCACGTGATGGTCACCATTTCGAACTGCATATGAGAAAAGGTGAAAAATCGACATTAACGAGCACGTGAATGAAAGCAATAGGCCGTAGTTTGGAGAATATGTCTCCTATTTTCAAAATGAATACATTTCTTGATAGCCGGGATCAGGGTCGAAATATTGTTATTTGAAAATGTCACATTTTCGAATTTTGTCTTTGATGTTTTTCGTGCCGATAAAGTTGTTGACGATTGAAAAATCATAAAAACTTCGCTATATTTTGACCGATTTTAATGATTTTTTTTTGTTGATGAGATTATTTACATGACCCATGACATGTGACAGGAAGTGACTGTTAATATGAAAGCTTTAATATCTGCTTTGCAAATCTAGTTCTTATTATTAGGGTTTCACACTGCGAAACTTGTGTGAAACACTATTGTTTTTGTTAAAATTATTATTCTTATTAGGGTTCCACACTGCGAAGCTTGTGTGAAACACTATTGTTTTTGTTAAAATTATTAGGGTTTCACACTGCGAAGCTTGTGTGAAACACTATTGTTTTTGTTAAAATTATTATTCTTATTAGGCTTTTATTTATCCCCGGAGCCTATTTCTCCATGATCGAAAACAGATATCGATCTGGAACCAAATATTCTATCGGGAAACTAGGTGGTGGCTACTCATTAAATCACTTTTGAAACTTCTGCGCAGACCGGAAGTGACAGAATTTCGTGCGGTACCAAAAAATTAAAAAACGGCCGTAGATTCGTCAATTCTGTACCTATTTTCATACAAATGACATTTTCGGAAACCCTGAGTCTTTTCTCGGATGATAGCAGTTGAAAATTTTGAAATTTTGAAACTTCGTCGCTGACTTCTAGCGTTCGAAAACTGAAAAAAAGAGACAAAAGAGACATTTTTGTTATTTTTCAAAATTTTCAAATTTCACCTACATTTTTGGATACCTGCAGACCATCCGATTCCAGAAATACAAGTTTCATTCCGAGTTATTGCCCTTTATTTTTCGATTTTTTTCGAATTTTCTGCCATTTTTCGAACCCTTATATTTTTTGGAAAGAATAATCCGATATTTCTGTAGGCTCTGGTACATAAAGCTATATAGTCAGACCTTTTTATAAAGCAATTTCAACAACGATCCGTAAACCGGAAGTAGTGGAAATAATGCCCAATATTTCGAAAAAAACGCAAAAAATGGGTGTTTGGGGGAAAAACCCGATTTCTCCGTCCAATATCAATGGATTAAACAAATTAAGCTTTCGTTGAGTGGCTCGGGGAATGGACTGTCGTATGATGCCCAATTTATACGGATACTATGACCAAGCAGCAAAATATGACACTCTGGAAATCAAGTATTTTCTGATTTGGAGCTTTTTTGGGCGCCTTTATCTCGAAAACTGCTCCAGCGATTTTTCTTAAACTGTCTCTATCTAGAGACCTTTCGGTAGTCTTGTGTATCAAACATTCCGTTAAGACTTTGAAATATTTGTAATAGGTCAAATACCGAACTGAAAATCGAAAAAAGTCGAAAAATCGTGAAATTTTGAAAAAAGCTCTATAAATTTATTTTTTTTACAGATTTTCAAAAAATGTTTTTATACTTGGAATCAGGCCACTAATTATTTACTAATTTTCCTTTTGATTTATATTACATAATGGATGTTTCTGAAAATTCTAGTACTTGCAGTTAAGTATCCAGACAACTTGCTAAAATTATCTCAACAATGATCTGTAAACCGGGAATAGTCCAAAAATGATCCGATATTTTGAATAAACCTATAAATAAGTAAAATAAATGTAGACTTTGCAAAAAAACGTGAATTCTACGGCAGATTTCACCAAATCGAAACAAATAGAGTGTTGTTAAATAGCACGGATAATTTACTTTTATATGATATCAGAATGATACAAATGCAATGGTAGGCAATAGATTATGAGATGCCGAAAATGTAGCATTTTCTTCTATTTTTGGAGCCTATTCAGACTCGTTTATCTCGAAAACTACTTCTATTTCTCTTCTTAAACTTCTGCCCGAGTTCTATCGGTCGTTTAGAGTATAAATGTACATTTAAAGGCATGGCAATGATATAAAGGACCCTGAAAGCCGATTCAGCACTGCTATGCAGGTCTAGTTAGGCTTTCAGACTTTCGTCTGAAAGACTATTGTTTTTACTAAAATTATTATTAGGCTTTCAGACTTTCGTCTGAAAGCCTATTGTGATTACTAAAATTATTATTTATTATTATTATTTTTTTTTTCGCCGGAGCCTATTTCTCAGTGCCTGTAACAGATACCGATCTGGGACCTAATTCTCTATCGGGAAACCATGTGTTGGCTACTTGATAAACTATATTTGAAACTTCTGCGCAGACCGGAAGTGGTCGAATTTCGTGCGGTGTCAAAAAATCAAAAAACGGCCGTAGATTCGTCAATTCTGTACCTATTTTCATACAAATGACATTTTCGGAAACCCTGAGTCTTTTCTCGGACGATAGCAGTTGAAAATTTCGATATTTCGAAACTTCATCGCTGACTTCTTGCGATCAAAAAATGAAAAATGTTGTTTGAGAGACAATTTTTGTTATTTTTCAAAATTTTGAAATTTGACCTACATTTTTGGATACCTGAAGTCCATCCGATTCCAGTAATATAAGTTTCATTCAGAGTTATCGCCCTTTATTTTTCGATTTTTTTCGAATTTTCTACCCATTTTGCGAGCTCGGGTTTCGTTTTATGGCCGAATTGACGTTTCTGAAATTTCTGAGGCATGAAGCCAAATGACCATTGCAAGGAATAAAGCAATTTCAACAATAATCTGTACACCGGAAGTGGTCGAAATAATGTCCGATATTTTGAAAAAAATGCAAAAAATGGGTATTTTTGGGAAAAACGCGACTTCTCCGTCCGATATCAATGGATTAAACAAATTAGGGTACCATTGGACTGCACTAGTATTGTGCTATCGTATGATACCCAATTTGTACGGATACGACGAGCAGGAAGCAAAATATGGCACGCTGAAAATCAAGTATTTTCTGATTTGGAGCGTTTTTGGACGCCTGTATCTCGAAAACTTAACCGCAACTTTTATTTTAACTTTCTCTATCGAGAGTCCATTCGATAGTCTTGTGAATTATGCCATCCAATAAGACTTTGAAATGTCTGGAATATGATAAAAAAGGGACTGAAAATCAAAAAAAGTCGAAAAATCGTGAAATTTTGGAAAATGCTCTACTATTTTTTTATTTTAAGAGATTTTCAAAAAAAGGTTTTATATTCAGATAGCTGACCTAATTACGATTCTAATGATGTATAATATGTGTGTAGTTATTGAAATTTAATTTTCGATATTTTAATTTTTTTGCATTTTTGGCACTTTTGAACATAGGATTTCTCAGAGGCATTTTATCTGATCAGATAATGTAATATATTTTTACAGAGCCCCGTGGCTATTTTAGTGCCCAAACCGGCTATTAAAACTATTCCGACAATAATAACCATACCAGAAGTATTCAAAAAATGAAAAAAAAAGGTTAAAACCATTGTCGCAGTTGCGAGAAACTTGATTTCTCCCTTAGGTAATAGCGGACCAAAAGAACTAAAGTGTCGCTGGATAGCCCTATTAATGGACCATCATATGGTATCTAAATAATACGATTTCGATGGTAAGGAAATAAATTATTGTATGCCAAAAATATATTATTTTCCGATTTTTTAACATTCTGGGACGCCCTTTTCTCGAAAACGACGCCGCAAATTTTTCTCAAACTTTTCTTACTCAAAGTCCTATCGGTTGTCTATATAGTGAATCCAAAATGAAATGCACTGAAATAATATAAATGGTCCAAAAATGGCCTCAAACTTTGAAAAAAATGGAAAAATCGTTAAATTTTTGGAAACGCTCTTTAATTTATCTTTTTTTCCAAAACTACTCAATGGATGTTTCTTACACTTCTGGTACAGAATGTTAATTATCCAAAGAACTTCGTAAAGCTATCACTACAACGATCGTAAAACCGGAAGTAGTCGAAAAAATGTCCGATATTTTGAAAAAAATTAATTTTTTTACGAAAACCTTTTTTATTTATGAATATGTTTTGATGATATTTTACACAGGGTTAAAAATATCATCCTACTTGAGCAGAAATGAGAAAAAAAATTGTCTCGGTAATTTGCTTTAGCCGCCATCGGCTAATTTAGTCTTTCGTACCCAGAAAAATTATTTATTATTCGATTTGTATAAAACAAAGTTCATACGCTCCGTGGTCCCAATTGTAATTTTTTTTGTTACGGTGAAATTTTTCTGTCGGCAACGGAAGTGACGTAATATTAACAAAAACTACAATTTTGATCGTTCAGTACCACTTTTTAAAAGCAAATATTACTTTTTTTCAAAACTGATATAACTAAAAGGATGCACCCTGCAAAGGTGCACAAAATCCTTAGCTCAGATTTTTTAATTTCAATTTCATTTTCGGCCAATTTCGAATAAAATGTAAAATAAAGTGTAAAATTCAGTTATTTACAATTCATTCAGCGTCTTCATATTTTGAAATATTTATTTGTAATTTTCATAAACTCGTAGCAATAATCCAGACGAAGAGAATGTATGCGCAAATTAGTTTGTAATATGAGCAGTTGCCGAGAAATATGCAATTTTGCATGCATCACTTTTCACGTTATTTTGCCTATAAAAGAGTGAATTATTATTCGATTTGCAATATTTTTTTTCCATTTGATGCTTAATGCCAATTTGGACTAGGTCAAGCCAATTTTACATTTACACTGTGACCGGAAATGACGTCATTTGGGCAAAAACTGTATTTTTAACTTAAAAAAAAATATTTCATTCAAATGAGTCTGCCTTATAATATTTTTAAAATTATGATATTTGATTCCCATCAACGAATAGAATTAAGCCATACGACCATACGGATACCACAAAATGGTTTCTAACTTGTACGGTTACAGAGAAATAGGCGATCTTTTATAAGTCACTTTTCAAGGTTTTTGGTCTATAAAAGTGTCAATTATTATTCGATTTTTATCATTTTTTTACCATTTGATGCCTTATGCCATTTATGACTTCTATGAACTAAATTAACATTTTCAATATCTCCGAAAGTAATGTAATTTTTGCAAAAAACGTATTTTTAGCCTTCAAAACAAACATTTTTTTGAAGGGATTTATATTTATTATTCGTTTAACTTTATAACGTCTGACTCTAATGGGCAGTAAGATTGAATCAATACCATCATATTGATATCAAGAAAAGGCTTCTAGCATGTTCCCTTGTCGAATAATAGCCAATTTTCCCAGGGTCTTTTTTAAGTTTTATACCTTCTTAATTTCAGTTTAAGGGTTATAGGTTGGTTATTTATTGCCCGATATGTATAAAACAAAGTTTGTATTTTGTATGTTGCGAATTTTCGACTTATTTTTCACCTATAAAAATTTCTTTCGGCACCGGAAGTGACGTAATTTTGCCATAATTTACAATTTTGACCGGTCTTTTCGCCAGCAAATATTACTTTTACATATGATAGAAGGTGTCACTGAAGCAAAACAATTAAAGTATAGTTTGGTAGCTCAATGGATCGGCTATGGTATAATGAACTTCCTGTATGATTCCTGAAAGCCGGTTCAGTGCTGCTTGCAGGTCTAGTTATTTATTATTATTATTTTATTTTTCGGGGGAGCCTATTTCTCAGCGCCTGTAACAGATACCGATCTGGGACCTAATTCTTTATAGGGAAACCATGTGTTGGCTACTTGATAAACTATTTTTGAAACTTCTGCGCAGACCGGAAGTGGTCGAATTTCGTGCTCTGTCAAAAAATTAAAAAACGGCCGTAGATTCGTCAATTCTGTACCTATTTTCATACAAATGACATTTTCGGAAACCTTGAGTCTTTTCTCGGACGATAGCAGTTGAAAATTTCGATATTTCGAAACTTCATCGCTGACTTCTTGCGATCGAAAAATGAAAAATTTTATTTGAGAGACAATTTTTGTTATTTTTCAAAATTTTCAAATTTGACCTACATTTTTGGATACCTGAAGGCAATCTGGTTCCAGTAATATAAGTTTCATTCCGAGTTATCGCCCTTTATTTTTCGATTTTTTTCGAATTTTCTTCACATTTTGTGAGCTTAAGTTTCGTTTTACGGCCGGATCAACGTTTCTCAAATTCCTGATACATGAAGCAATATTGTCAAACCACCGTTTAAAGCAATTTCAACAACAATCCGTAAACCGGAAGTAGTCGAAATAATATGCGATATTTTGAAAAAATCGTGAAAAATTGGTGTCTTGGGTAAAAACACGATTTCTCCGTCCGATATCAACGGATTAAACAAATTAAGGTATCATTTGGTCTAGCGGTGATTGGACCACTGAATGATACCCAATTCGTACGGATACGATGAGCTGGAAGCAAAATATGGCACGCTGAAAATCAAGTATTTTCTGATTTGGAGCGTTTTTGGACGCCTGTATTTCGAAAACTGCTCCAGCGATTTTTCTTAAACTTTATCTATCGATGGTCCTTCCGGTAGTCTTTAGCATGGATCCATCCATTAAGACTATTATATAATTGGAATAAGACAAAAAAGGGACTCAAAATCGAAAAAAGTCGAAAAATCGTGAAATTTGGGAAAATGCTCTACTATTTTTTTATTTTAAGAGATTTTCAAAAAAAAGATATATATTTAAAAAGCTGACCTAATTACGATTCTAATGATGTATAACATGTATGCAGTTATTGAAATTTAATTTTCAATATTTTGACATTTTGACATTTTTAACACTTTTGAACACGGGATTTCTCAGAAGTATTTTATTTGATCGTATAGTGTCGTATATCATTAGAGAGCCCTGTTCCCATGCAAACTCCAAAACTGGATGTGAAAACTACTCGACAATGATTCGTATACCGGAAGTAGTTCAAAAAACAAAGAAAAATGTAAAAAAGATGAAAAAAAATTGGAGCTCTTGCCAAAAGTTCGAATTCTCCGTCACATATTAGCGGACCAAAACAATGAAAGTGTCTTTGGATAGTTCCATTAATAGACGATCGTATAACATCTAAATAACACGAATTTGATTCTTACGAAATAAATTATGGTACGCCGAAAACTAAGTATTTTCCGTTTTGGAGCATTCTGAGGCGCCTTTTTCTCGAAAACGACGCCTACGATTTTTCTTAAACTTTTTTTACTCAGAGTCCTATCGGTGGCCTAGCGTGTGCATTTAATAATAAAAGCGTTGCAATATTATAGGCGGTCCAAAAATGACCTCAATCTTTGAAAAAAGTTGAAAAATCATTAAATTATTGAAAATGCTCTTTTATTTATCTTTTTTTCAAAAATTACTTAATGAATGTTTCTGATATTTCTGCTACAGGAAGTTAAGTATCTAATCAACTTGTTAAAGCAATTCCGACAATGATCGAAAAACCGGAAGTAGTCGAAAAAATATCCGATATATTGATTTTTTTTTACATTTTTACAGAAAACTTTTTTATTTATGAATATTTTTTGATGGTAGTTTACACAGTGTTAAAGTATCACCCTACTTGAGCATAAGTGAGAAAGAATTTTGTCTCAGTAATTTTCTTTAGTCGCCATTGGCTAATTTAGTTTTTCGTACCTAGATTAATTATTTATTGTTCGATTTGTATAAAACAAAGTGCATATGATTCGTAATGTCAATTGTAATATTTTTTGTTACGGTGACATTTTTCTGCACGCAACGGAAGTGGCGTAAAATTAACAAAAACTACAATTTTGAGAGTTAAGTACCACTTTTTGACAGCAAATATTTTTTTTTTCGAAAACTGATATAACAAAAAGTATGCGCCCTGTAAAGGCGCATAAAATGTTTGGCTGAGATTCTTAAATTTCAATTTCATTTTCGGGCAATTTCGAATAAAATGTAAAAAAAAGGGTAAAATTCAGTTATTACAACCCATTGAACGTCTTTATATTTTGAACTATTTATTCGTAACTTTCATAAACTCGTAGCCATAATCCAGACGAAGAGAATGTATGCGAAAAATAGTTTGTAACATGAGCAGTTGCCGAGAAATATGCAATTTTGCATGCATCACTTTTCACGTTTTTTTGCCTGTAAAATAGTAAATTATTATCCGATTTTCAATAAATTTTTTTTATTCGATGCCTAATGCCAATTTGGACTAGGTTAAGCCAAATTTACAGTTTCACTGTGACCGAAAATGACGTCATTTTGGCAAAAACTGTATTTTTAACGTAGAAAACAAATATTTTATTCAAATGAATCTTGTTTATAATATTTTTAAAATTATGATATTGGAATCCCATCACCGAATAGCATGAACCCATACCATCATACAGATACCACAAACAAGTTTCTAACTTGTACGGTTGCCGAGAAATAGACGATTTTCTATAAGTCACTTTTCAAGCTTTTTGGTCTATAAAAGTGTCAATTATTATTCAATTTTCATACAATTTTCACCATGTGATGCCTTATGCCATTTATGATTGCAATGATCTGATTTAACATTTCCATTATCACCGGAAGTAATGTCATATTTGCAAAAACCGTATTTTTAGACTTCAAAATAAAATTTTACTCCAAAATTAGATTTTGCGCGATCCGACTCAAGATGGCGTGTTCAATGACAAATATTACGGGACGCTGAAGATCTAGTATTTTCCTTTTTGGACTTTTATATGATATCAGAATGATGCAAATTCGATGGTTAGGCAATTGATTATGAGATGCCGAAAATATAGTATTTTCCTCTTTTTCTGAAGCCTTTTCAAACTCGTTTATCTCGAAAACTACTTCTATTTCACTTCTTAAACTTCTGTTACCCCGAGTCCTATCGGTCGTTTAGGGTATAAAGGTAAATTTAAAAGCATGGCAATGATCTAAAGGACCCTGAAAGCCGATTCAGCACTGCTATGCAGGTCTAGTTAGGCTTTCAGACTTTCGTCTGAAAGCCTATTGAGATTACTAAAATTATTAGGCTTTCAGACTTTCGTCTGAAAGCCTATTGAGATTACTAAAATTATTATTATTATTAATAATCCCTGAATTTTTTCTGAGACAATGGCTATCTCACATTTTTCAATTTCGAACATTCGTCTATGACTTTTATCGTTCGAAAATTGAAAACATGTTGTTTACGAGACAATTTTTGTTATTTTTCAAAATTTTTAAATTTGACCTACATTTTTGGATACTTAAAGTCCATCCGATTCCAGTAATATAAGTTTCATTCAGAGTTATCGCCCTTTATTTTTCGATTTTTTTCGAATTTTCTTCCCATTTTGCGAGCTCGGGTTTCGTTTTATGGCAGAATTGACGTTTCTGAAACTTCTGGAACATGAAGTTATAGTCCAATACCAACTGATAAAGCAATTTCGACACGGATCTTTAAACCGGAAGTGGTCGAAAAAATGTGCAATATTTTGAAAAAAATGCAAAAAATGGATGTTTTCGGGGAAAACTTGATGTCTCCGCCCGATATCAATGAATTAAACAAATTAGGGTACCATTGGACTGCACTAGGATTGTACTATCGTATGATACCCATTTCATACGGATACTATGATCAGGCAGCAAAATATGGCACGCTGAAAATCAAGTATTTTCTGATTTTTAGCATTTTTGGACGCCTGTATCTAGAAAACTTAACCGCAACTTTTTTTTTAACTTTCTCTATCGAGAGTCCATTCGATAGTCTTGTGAATTATGCCACCCAATAAGACTTTGAAATGTCTGGAATAGGTGAAATAACGGACTGAAAATCGAAAAAAGTCGAAAAATCGTGAAATTTTGGAAAATGCTGTACTATTTTTTTATTTTAAGAGATTTTCAAAAAAAGATTGTACATTCAGATAGCTGACCTAATTACGATTCTAACGATGTATAATATGTATGTAGTTATTCAAATTTAATTTTCGATATTTTAAATTTTTTGCATTTTTGGCACTTTTCAACATAGGATTTCTCAGGTGCATTTTATCTGATCAGATAATGCAATATATCATTACAGAGCCCTGTGGCTATTTTAGTGCCCAAACCGGCTATTAAGACTATTCCGAAAATAATAACCATACCGGAAGTATTCAAAAAATGAAAAAAAAAGGTTAAAAACATTGTCGCACTTGCGAAAAACTTGATTTCTCCCTTAGATAATAGCGGACCAAAATAACTAAAGTGTCGTTGGAAAGCCCTATTAATGGACCATCATATGGTATCTAAATAATACAATTTCGATGGTAGGGAAATAAATTATTGTATGCCAAAAATCTAGTATTTTCCGATTTTTTAACATTCTGAGACGCCCTGTTCTCGAAAACGACGCCGCAGATTTTTCTTAAACTTTTCTTACTCAAAGTCCTATCGGTTGTCTATATAGTGAATCCAAAATGAAAAGCATTGAAATAATATAGACGGTCCAAAAATGGCATCAAACTTTGAAAAAAATTGAAAAATCATTAAATTTTTGTAAACGCTCTTTAATTTATCTTTTTTTCCAAAACTACTCAATGGATGTTTCTGACACTTCTGGTACAGAAAGTTAAGTATCGAAAGAACTTCGTAAAGCTATCGCGACAATGATCGTAAAACCGGAAGTAGTCGAAAAAATGTCCGATATTTTGAAAAAAAATAATTTTTTTACGAATACTTTTTTATTTATGAATATTTTTTGATGATATTTTACACAGGGTTAAAATATCATCGTACTTGAGCAGAAATGAGAAAAAAAATTGTCTCGGTAATTTGCGTTAGCCGCCATCGGCAAATTTAGTTTTTCGTACCCAGAAAAATTATTTATTGTTCGATTTGTATAAAACAAACTTCATATGCTCCGTGGTCCCAATTGTAATTTTTTTTGTTCCGGTGAAATTTTTCTGTCGGCAACGGAAGTGACATAATATTAACAAAAACTACAATTTTGACAGTTCGGTACCACTTTTTGAAAGCAAATATTTTTTTTTTTCAAAACTGATATAACCAAAAGGATGCACCCTGCAAAGATGCACAAAATCCTTAGCTCAGATTTATTAATTTCAATTTCATTTTCGGGCAATTTCGAATAAAATGTAAAATAAAGTGTAAAATTCAGTTATTTACAAATCATTCAGCGTCTTCTATTTTGAAATATTTATTTGTAATTTTCATAAACTCGTAGCAATAATCCAGACGAAGAGAATGTATGCGAAAATTAGTTTGTAATATGAGCAGTTGCCGAGAAATATGCAATTTTGCATGCATCATTTTTCACGTTATTTTGCCTATAGAAGAGTGAATTATTATTCGATTTGCAATAATTTTTTTCCATTTGATGCCTAATGCCAATTTGGACTAGGTCAAGCCAATTTTACATTTTCACTGTGACCGGAAATGACGTCATTTGGGCAAAAACTGTATTTTTAACCCAAAAAACAAATATTTTATTCAAATGAATCTGCCTTATAATATTTTTAAAATTATGATATTTGATTCCCATCAACAAATAGAATGAAGCCATACGACCATACAGATACCACAAAATGGTTTCTAACTTGTATGGTTACAGAGAAATAGGCGATCTTCTATAAGTCACTTTTCAAGGTTTTTGGTCTATAAAAGTGTCAATTATTATTCGATTTTTATAATTTTTTTACCATTTGATGCCTTATGCCATTTATGACTTCTATGAACTACGTTAACATTTTCAATATCACCGGAAGTAATGTAATTTTTGCAAAAAACGTATTTTTAGCCTTCAAAACAAACATTTTTTTGAAGGGATTTATATTTATTATTCGTTTAACTTTATAACGTCTGACTCTAATGGGCAGTAAGACTGAATCAATACCATCATATTGATATCAAGAAAAGACTTCTAGCATGTTCCCTTGTCGAATAATAACCAATTTTCCGAGGGTCACTTTTAAGTTTTTTACCTTCTTAATTTCAGTTCATGGGTTATAGGTTAATTATTTATTGCCCGATAACTATGAAAAAAAGTTTGTATTTTGTATGTTGCGAATTTTCGACTTATTTTTCACCGATAAAAATTTCATTTAGGCACCCGAAGTGACGTAATTTTGCCATAATTTACAATTTTGATCGGTCTTTTCGCCAGCAAATATTACTTTTATATATGATAGAGGGTGTCAATGAAGCAAGACAACTAATGTATAGTTTGGTAGCTCAATGGATCGGCTATGGTATAATTAACTTCCTGTATGATTCCTGAAAGCCGGTTCAGTGCTGCTTGCAGGTCTAGTTAGGGTTTCACACTGCGTAGCTTGTGTGAAACACTATTGTTTTTGTTAAAATTATTATTAGGGTTTCACACTGCGAAGCTTGTGTGAAACACTATTGTTTTTGTTAAAATTATTATTCTTATTATTATTATTATTATTATTATTCTTCTTTTGTTTTGAGTAGATCTCAGCAACTACGTGTCGCATCGTTACGATTTCTTCGGTTTTACTGGGAAAGTGGGTGTGACTTAGAGGATAAAGCTATTTTGAACGTTCTGCGACAATGCGAAATGTCCGAAATCACCGAAGTTATCGTTTTTACAAATATTGCGGTAATTTTAACAATAATCATGAGATTTTAACTTTCGATACATTTTGGCATAGCTGGAGACAGGGCACATAGCTGCGCTACTTTCGATTTTTGATTTTCGGCAAATCTTCGAAGATATTAGGCGCCAAATTTCGGAAATTTAAAATTTTACAAAAAACTTTTTTATTTATGAATATTTTTTAGTCGTGTTGTGCACAGAATTAAAGAGTCATCTGACTTGCGCAAAAATGTTAAAAAATTTTGTCTCAGTAGTTTTCCTTGGCCTCCATTGGCTAATTCAGTTTTTCAATCCTAGATTAATTTTTTGTTGTTCGATTTGTATAAAACAAAGTTCATATGCTTCGTTGTCTCAATTGTCATTTTTTTTATTACCAAAAGTATTATCTGTCGGCACCGGAAGTGGCATAATTTTACCAAAAACTACAATTTTGACAGTTAGGTACATTTTTTGAAAACAAATATTATTTTTTTGAAAAATTATATGACTCAAAGAGTGTGTCCTTTAAAGGCGCAAAAAATGTCGGAAGCAGTTTTTTTAATTTCTTTTTCATTTTCTAGCAAATTGGATTAAGAGGTGAAAAAAGGCGTAAAATTGACCTATTTACAACTCATTCAGGCTTTTCAGATTTTAAAATATTTTTACGTAACTTTTATAAACTTGTAGCTATAATCCATACGAAGAGAATGTATGTGAAAATTAGTTTGTAATATAAGCAGTTGCCGAGAAATAGGCAATTTTGCATGAGTCACTTTTCACGTAATTTTGGCTGTAAAAGAATCAATTATTATTCGATTTTCAATTTTCTTTCGCCATTGGATGCCTAATGCCATAGTGGACTATGTCAAACCATTTTACCCCTTGCGCTGCCACCGGAAATGACGTCATTTGCTCAAAACTTAAATTTTACCCTTCAAAAAACAATATTTTATTCAAATGAGTCGTATTTGTTATTTTTTTCAAATTGTGATATTTGATTCTATTGATCAAATAGATTGAACCCATACGATCATACAGATACCACAAAATGGTTTCTAACTTGTACGGTTGCAGAGAAATGGGCGATTTTCCTTAAGTCACTTTTCAAGGTTTTTGGTCTATAAAAGTGTCAGTTATTATTCGATTTTCATAAAATTTTCACCATATGATATCTTGTGTCATTTATGATTTCATAGAACTAATTTAACATTTTCAGTATCACCGGAAGTAATGTCATTTTGGCAAAAACTGTATTTTTAGCCTTCAAAACAGACATTTTTTTCAAATGAGTCTGATTTGTAATATATTTCAAATTATGATATTTGATTCCAATCAACAAATGGATTGAACCCATACGATCATATAGATACCAAAAGATAGTTTTTTATCGTGTACGGTTGCCGAGAAATAGACGATTTTCTACAAGTCACTTTTCAAGGTTTTTGGTCTATAAAAGTGGCAATTCTCATTCGATTTACATACAATTTTCGCCATTATGATGCCTTATGTCATTTCTGATTTCATAAAACTAATTGAACATTTTCATTATCACCGGAAGTAATGAAATTTTGCCAGGATCACTTACAAGTAACATATATATATAAAATGAATTGATATTGCTGGATTTGGTTGATTCTTCGTCCATTTTATTTGATGTTTACAATGCTTATGTGGAAACCTGTTTGATGGTTTCATTGGTATCGGAAGTGACATATGTTTAAGAGTAACGTGGCACCGAAAGTGACGTGGCACCAGTGAAACCCGTCATTCCTGCATGCAGGTCTAGTTCTTATTATTATTCTTATTATTATTCCAATTCCACTTTGACTATATCTCAGCAACTACTTGTCGCATCGTTACGATTTCTTCGGTTTTACTGGGAAAGTGGGTGTGACTTAGAGGATAAAGCTATTTTGAACGTTCTGCGACAATGCGAAATGTCCGAAATCACCGATGTTATCGTTTTTGAAAATATTGCAGTAATTTTAACAATAATCATTGGATTTTAACTTTCGATACATTTTGGCATAGTCGGAGACAGGGCACATAGCTACGCTACTTTCGATTTTTGATTTTCGGCATATCTTCGAAGATATTTGGCGCCAAATTTCGAAAATTTAAAATTTTACAAAAAACTTTTTTATTTATGAATATTTTTTAGTCGTGTTTTGCACAGAATTAAAGAGTCATCTGACTAGCGCAAAAATAGTAAAAAAATTTGTCTCAGTAATTTTCCTTGGCCGCCATTGGCTAATTCAGTTTTTCAGTCCCAGATTAATTTTTTATTGTTCGATTTGTATAAAACAAAGTTCATATGCTTCGTTGTCTCAATTGTCATTTTTTTTATTACCGAAAGTGTTATCTGTCGGCACCGGAAGTGGCATAATTTTACCAAAAACCACAATTTTGACAGTTATTTTCTTATATCGAAAACAAATATTATTTTTTGGAAAAATTATTTGACTCAAAGAGTGTGCCCTTTCAAGGCGCAAAAAATGTAGGAAGCAGTTTTTTTAATTTCGATTTCATTTTCGAGCAAATTCGATTAAGAGGCTAAAATGGTGTGAAATTGACCTATTTACAACCTATTCAGGCTTTTCAAATTTTAAAATATTTCTTTGTAACTTTTATAAACTTGTAGCTATCATCCATACGACGAGAATATGCGTGAAAATTAGTTTGTAATATAAGCAGTTGCCGAGAAATAGGCAATTTTGCATGAGTCACTTTTCGCGTAATTTTGGGTGTAAAAGAATCAATTATTATTCGATTTTCAATTTTCTTTCGCCATTGGATGCCTAATGGCATAGTGGACTATTTCAAACCATTTTACCTCTTACGCCGCCACCGGAAATGACGTCATTTGCTCAAAACTTAAATTTTAACCTTTAAAAACAATATTTTATTCAAATGAGTCGTACTTGTTATTTTTTTCAAATTATGATATTTGATTCTATTGATCAAATAGATTGAACCCATACGATCATACAGATACCACAAAATGGTTTCTAACTTGTACGGTTGCAGAGAAATGGACAATTTTCCTTAAGTCACTTTTCAAGGTTTTTGGTCTATAAAAGTGTCAGTTATTATTCGATTTTCATAAAATTTTCACTATATGATATCTTATGTCATTGATGATTTCATAGAACTAATTTAACATTTTCAGTATCACCAGAAGTAATGTCATTTTGGCAAAAACTGTATTTTTAGCCTTCAAAACAGATATTTTTTTCAAATGAGTCTGATTTGTAATATATTTCAAATTATGATATTTGAACCCAATCAACAAATCGATTGAACCCATACGATCATATAGATACCAAAAAATAGTTTTTATCATGTACGGTTGCCGAGAAATAGACGATTTTCTACAAGTCACTTTTCAAGGTTTTTGGCCTATAAAAGTGGCAATTCTTATTCGATCTACATACTATTTTCGCCATATGATGCCTTATGCCATTTCTGATTTCATAAAACTAATTGAACATTTTCATTATCACCGGAAGTAATGAAATTTTTCCAGGATCACTTACAAGTAACATATATATATATATATAAAATGAATTGATATTGCTGGATTTGGTTGATTCTTCGTCAATTTTATTTGATGTTTATAATGCTTATGTGGAAACCTGTTCGATGGTTTCATTGGTATCGGAAGTGACATATGTTCAAGGGTAACGTGGCACCGAAAGTGACGTGGCACCAGTGAAACCCGTCATTCCTGCATGCAGGTCTAGTTATTATTATTATTATTATTTACCGCGGGAGCCTAGATCTCCATGATGGAAACAGATATCGATCTGGAATTAGATTTTCTATCGGGAAACCATGTGGTGGCTACTTGATAAAATATTTTTGAAGTTTCTGCGCATACCGGAAGTGACCGAACTTTGTACGTTGTCTGAAAATTGAAAATCGGCCATAGTTTCGTCAATTCATTATCCATTTTCAAACAAATTACATTTTCGGAATCCCTGAATCTTTTCTGAGACAATGGCTATCTCACATTTTTCAATTTCGAACATTCGTCTATTACTTTTATCGTTCGAAAATTGAAAACATGTTGTTTACGAGACAATTTTTGTTATTTTTCAAAATTTTCAAATTTGACCTACATTTTTGGATACCTGAAGTCCATCCGATTCCAGTAATATAAGTTTCATTCAGAGTTATCGCCCTTTATTTTTCGATTTTTTTCGAATTTTCTTCCCATTTTGTGAGCTCGGGTTTCGTTTTATGGCAGAATTGACGTTTCTGACACTTCTGGAACATGAAGTTATAGTCCAATACCAACTTATAAAGCAATTTCGACAAGAATCCTTCAACCGGAAGTGGTCGAAATAATGTGCAATATTTTGAAAAAAATGCAAAAAACGGATATTTTGGGAAAAAATGCGATTTCTCCGCCCGATATCAATGGATTAAAGAAATTATGGTACCATTGGACTGCACTAGGATTGTACTATCGTATGATACCCAATTCATACGGATACTATGATCAGGAAGCAAAATATGGCACGCTGAAAATCAAGAATTTTCTGATTTTTAGCATTTTTGGACGACTGTATCTCGAAAACTTAACCTACAATTTTTTTTTATTTTTTTGTATCGAGAGTCCTTTTGGAGGTACTTTGCATGAAGCCAATCAATAAGACTTTGAAATGTCTGGAATAGAATAAAAAAGGGACTGAAAATCGAAAAAAGTCGAAAAATCGTGAAATTTTGAAAAATGCTGTACTATTTTTTTATTTAAAGAGATTTTTAAAAAAAGGTTTTATATTCAGATAGCTGACCTAATTACGATTCTAACGATGTATAATATGTATGTAATTATTGAAATTTAATTTTCGATATTTTAAATTTTTTGCATTTTTGGCACTTTTGAACATAGGATTTCTCAGGGGCATTTTATCTGATCAGATAATGTAATATGTCATTACAGAGCCCTGTGGCTATTTTAGCGCCCAAACCGGCTATTAAAACTATTCCGACAATAATAACCATACCGGAAGTATTCAAAAAATGAAAAAAAAAGTTTAAAAATATTGTCGCACTTGCGAAAAACTTGATTGCTCACTTAGGTAATAGCGGACCAAAAGAACTAAAGTGTCGTTAGATAGCCCTATTAATGGACCATCACATGGTATCTAAATAATACGATTTCGATGGTAAGAAAATAAATTATTGTATGCCAAAAATCTAGTATTTTCCGATTTTTTAACATTCTGAGACGCCCTTTTCTCGAAAACGACGCCTACGATTTTTCTGAAACTTTTCTTACTCATAGTCCTATCGGTTGTCTATATAGTGAATCCAAAATGAAAAGCATTGAAATAAAATAAGTGGTCGAAAAATGGCCTCAAACTTTGAAAAAAATTGAAAAATCGTTAAATTCTTGGAAACGCTCTTTAATTTATCTTTTTTTCCAAAACTACTCAATGGATGTTTCTGACACTTCTGGTACAGAAAGTTAAGTATCCAAAGAAATTCGTAAAGCTATCACAACAACGATCGTAAAACCGGAAGTAGTCGAAAAAATGTCCGATATTTTGAAAAAAAAAATTTTTTTTACGAAAACCTTTTTTATTTATGAATATTTTTTGATGGTATTTTACACAGGGTTAAAATATCATCCTACTTGAGCAGAAATGGGAAAGAAAATTGTCTCGGTTATTTGCGTTAGCCGCCCAACGGCTAATTTAGTTTTTCGTACCCAGAAAAATTATTTATTGTTCGATTTGTATAAAACAAAGTTCATATGCTCCGTGGTCCCAATTGTATTTTTTTTTGTTATGGTGAAATTTTTCTGTCGGCAACGGAAGTGGCGTATTATTAACAAAAACTATAATTTTGACAGTTCGGTACTACTTTTTGAAAGCAAATATTATTTTTTTTTCAAAACTGATATAACTAAAATTATGCACCCTGCAAAGGTGCACAATATCCTTAGCTCAGATTTTTTAATTTCAATTTCATTTTCGGGCAATTTCGAATAAAATGTAAAATAAAGTGTAAAATTCAGTTGTTTACATTTCATTCAGCGTCTTCATATTTTGAAATATTTATTTGTAATTTTAATAAACTCGTAGCAATAATCCAGAAGAAGAGATTGTATGCAAAAATTAGTTTGTAATATGAGCAGTTGCCGAGGAATATGCAATTTTGCATGCATCATTTTTCACGTTATTTTGCCTATAAAAGAGTGAATTATTATTCGATTTGCAATATTTTTTTCCATTTGATGCTTAATGTCAATTTGGACTAGGTCAAGCCAATTTTACAATTTCACTGTGACCGGAAATGACGTCAATTGGGCAAAAACTGTATTTTAAACCTAAAAAACAAATATTTTATTCAAATGAGTCTGCCTTATAATAATTTTAAAATTATGATATTTGATTCCCATCAACGAATAGAATGAAGCCATACGACCATACAGATACCACAAAATGGTTTCTAACTTGTACGGTCACAGAGAAATAGGCGATCTTCGATAAGTCACTTTTCAAGGTTTTTGGTCTATAAAAGTGTCAATTATTATTCGATTTTTATATTTTTTTTTTACCATTTGATGCCTTATGCCATTTATGACTTCTATGAACTAAATTAACACTTTCAATGTCACCGGAAGTAATGTAATTTTTTCAAAAAACGTATTTTTGGCCTTCAAAACAAACATTTTTTTGAAGTTATTTATGTTTATTATTTGTTTAACTTTAGAATGTCCGACTCTAATGGGCAGTAAGATTGAATCAATACCATCATATTGATATCAAGAAAAGGCTTCTAGCATGTTCCCTTGTCGAAAAATAGCCAATTGTCCCAGGGTCACTTTTAAGTTTTTTATCTTCTTAATTTCAGTTTATTGGTTATAGGTTAATTATTTATTGCCCGATATGTATAAAACAAAGTTTGTATTTTGTATGTTGCGAATTTTCGACTTACTTTTCACCTATAAAAATTTCTTTCAACACCGGAAGTGACGTAATTTTGCCATAATTTACAATTTTGACCGGTCTTTTCGCCAGCAATTATTACTTTTACATATGATAGACAGTGTCACTGAAGTAAAACAATTAAAATTTGGTAGCTCAATGGATCGGCTATGGTATAATAAACTTCCTGTATGATTCCTGAAAGCCGGTTCAGTGCTGCTTGCAGGTCTAGTTATTATTATTATTATTTACCGCGGGGGCCAAGTTCTCCATGATCGAAAGCAGATATCGATCTGAAATCAACTTTTCTTTCGGGAAACCATGTGGTGGCTACTTGATAAAGTATTTTCGAAAATTCTGCGCATACCGGAAGTGGCAGATCTTTGTACGTTGTCAAAAAATGGAAAATTGGCCATAGTTTCGTCAATTATTTACCCATTTTCAAACAAATGACATTTTCAGAAACCCTGAATCTTTTTCGAGCCAATAGCAATCTAAGATTTTGTAATTTCGAAACTTCGTCGCTGACTTCTAGCGTTCGAAAATTGAAAAATTTTGTTTAAGAGACAATTTTTTTCATTTTTCAAAATTTTCAAATTTGACTTATATTTTTGGATACCTTAAGTCCATCCGATTCCAGTAATATAAGTTTCATTCAGAGTTATCGCCCTTTATTTTTCGATTTTTTTCGAATTTTCTACCTATTTTGTGAGCTCGGGTTTCGTTATATGGCCGAATTGGCGAATCTGAAACTTCTAAGGCATGAAGCCAAATGACCATTGCAAGGAATAAAGCAATTTCAACAATGATCCGTAGACCGGAAGTAGTCGAAATAATGTGCAATATTTTGAAAAAATGCAAAAAAATGGATAGTTTTGGGGAAAACGCGATTTCTCCGTCCGATATCAATGGATTAAACAAATTAGGGTACCATTGGACTGCACTAGGATTGTACTATCGTATGATACCCAATTCATACAGATACTATGATCAGGCAGCAAAATATGGCACGCTGAAAATCAAGTATTTTCTGATTTTTAGCATTTTTGGACGCCTGTATCTCGAAAACTACGCCAGTTATTTTTATGAAACTTTCTCTATCGAGAGACCTCGTGGCGGTCTTGCGTACGAATCATTCCATTACCACTTTGAAATATCTGGAATAGGTGAAATAAAGGACTGAAAATCGAAAAAAGTCGAAAAATCGTGAAATTTTGGAAAATGCTCCACCATTTTTTTATTTTAAGAGATTTTCAAAAAAAGGTTGTATATTCAGATAGCTGACCTAATTACGATTCTAACGATGTATAATATGTATGTGGTTATTGAAATTTAACTTTCGATATTTTAATTTTTTTGCATTTTTGGCACTTTTGAACACCAGATTTCCCAGGGGCACTTTATCTGATCATATAATGTAATACATCATTACAGAGCCCTGTGGCTATTTTAGTGCCCAAACCGGCTATTAAAACTATTCCGACAATAATAACCACACCGGAAGTATTCAAAAAATGAAAAAAAAAGGTTAAAAAAATTGTCGCACTTGCGAAAAACTTGATTTCTCCCTTAGGTAATAGCGGACCAAAAGAACTAAAGTGTCGTTGGATAGCCCTATTAATGGACCAGCATATGTTATCTAAATAATACGATTTCGATGGTAAGGAAATAAATTATTGTATGCCAAAAATCTAGTATTTTCCGATTTTTTAACATTCCGAGACGCCCTTGTCTCGAAAACGACGCCTACGATTTTTCTTAAACTTTTCTTACTCAAAGTCCTATCGGTTGTCTATATAGTGAATCCAAAATGAAAAGCATTGAAATAATGTAGGTGGTCCAAAAATGGCCTCAAACTTTGAAAAAAATTGAAAAATCGTTAAATTTTTGGAAACGCTCTTTAATTTATCTTTTTTTCCAAAACTACTCAATGGATGTTTCTGACACTTCTGGTACGTAAAGTTAAGTATCCAAAGAACGACTTCCGGTGGCGCTGCGATGCAAGCTGCACGCGCTTAAAAGCGTCTCAAGACACACTGGTGAAAAATGAAAAATCGAGATAATAGAATGGACTGATTTGTAAAGATTTAAAGATTTAAATGGGAATTATAAACATATGTATGGATGAATAAACAGCGCAAAAGAAGAAAACAAACAAACTTGGATCTATTCTATCCGTGAAGAAACGGTGGTGAGTGAAGTTTTTTCCCACGTGCGCTGGCAGACGAAGACGCCATCTTATCTCGGGTCGGAGAAGAAACTGGCCTGCTGGGCATTGCATGGCACTAATGAGCTGTCATAGTCAATCTTTGAGAGACAATAAAAAAGCCTACCAAAAGTGACTCATGCCTCCTCGTCTTAAAAAAACCAATGCAGAATCAATTAAATCGTACATGACAAGAAGCTCTGCGACGAAAAAGGTCATTGTTGAAAAGAACAGTCAGACTAAAGAAAAAGAAGACGACATGTCTGTGTCGGAAAATGAAAACAGAAACGACAGTAAAACTTACGTAACTTCAACAGAAATGGGACAAATCACAGAAACTATTCTAAGCAAATTCAAAAACGTAGAAGACCTCATAGAAAATAGAGTTTGCTCGAAAATTGAAGAACTTAAAACTGAAATGAAAGTAGAAATTAGAGGTATTCAAAACGAAATATTACAGATAAAAGAAACTGTGAAAGAAAATGAGAAGAAAATCATTGGAAATGAAGAAAAAATAAAATGTATCGAAGAAACCCTACCACAAAATCAAAATAATCTACTAAAGAAAATAAAGTTATTAGAAGAAGAAATATTGGTGAAAGAAATTCATGATAGAAAGAGAAATCTGCTAATTTATGGAGTTAAAGAAGAAAAAGAAGAAAATATCCAAGAAGTGGTCACACATTTCTTACTAACCAGCTTAGAACTCTCAAAGGAGGAAGTGATGAAAATAAAACTATGTGCCGCTCATAGGCTGAGAAAACCAGCCTATCAAAACCCAAGAACAGAAAATGCCCCAAGGGCTATCATTATTGTGTTGATAGAACAATGCCACAGAGACCGCATATTAAATGTGGCCCAGGAGAAACTTAACGGTAGAAGTAAAATGTCTGTAAGAAGTGACCTACCAGCTACCCTGAAAAAGAAAAGAGCACAGTTAGTACAGAAAGCATTCGAAATCAGAAAAAATGAACATTTAAAAACAAGAATAAGAGTGGTTAAAGCTGACGTGTGGCTAGAGGTGAAAGGCAAATCCGACATAGACTGGAATAGACGATATAATTAGAAGCATACTCCGACGTGGATAAGATTTACTTAAAATGATGTTTTCCTCGATAAACCCTGAAATCCCAAAAAGAAGTTCTACATAGACTATTTCTAAAGTTCATAAACAGTATACATGTAACAACATCTTAAAGTTTGTAAACATTATACATGTAACAACTCCCTTTTGTAACAATACTCATGTTGAAAATTTGATATGGTAAAAAAAAAAATTGCTGCTATTGTAACGTTTATGAAGGTCTACATCTCCACTATGCCCCATACCAGTAAGCAAATGAATATGTAATTTATGCTCTCTTTAGAGGCTTGATAGTCTGCAGGATTCGATGGGTTAATGGCTAGTTAGAGAATCTCTGGTTACTTTATGTTTTTCTGGAGAGGCCTGGTTGTCCATAATAATAGTTAACAATAGGCTTAAGGCTAGCTTCAATAAATTGATAAGAAAATGGCAAACAAGGATGCTACTGACAGCAGATCGGACAATAGGCAGTGCTCCAAACACAACTTTGCACTGCAGAAGTAGCAATAGCACCATGTGAAATATTAAAATATCCAATAATACTATTTAAAAAAAAAAAAAAAAATTAAGTATAAATATTCAACACCCGTACTTTCTGTATATACCAAACTTATGTATGACATAATCAGTATTATTTATAGGCCTACTCTATATATCTTAAGTATCGCCTTCAGTGGTCAAGTATCTCAATGGATTGAGGCTGCAGTCGGTAACCAGGATACTTATCCTTATAAATTAATAACATAGGAAAGTATAGATTTGATATCAAACCAAAGAACAATATTGCTTGTGTTACGCTATGTAATGCGCATTAAGGTTATATAAACTATAGACCAGTAGTGCAGTACGGGCCAATCTGATAAAAATAATGGGCGTTGGGAGGCACCGGCAATCTTAGAGGTAGAGCAAAATAATTCTTATATTTGATATGGCAGATAATGTCCCACGGCACTAACTTAATAAGTAGCCAGAAAATGTGTCTGAATAGGAAGTTGGAAATACTATTTTTATTATAATCCTTTGCAGTTTCGTAATCTTGGACATTAAAGTGTCCCAGATGTCAACGATAGGAAAAGGAAATGTACCTTTTTATTTTATTGTATTGTATTTTTGTTATTTATCTTTGTTCCATACAATTGTTTATATATCTGTTACATTATGCTATGCAATTCATGAGCCCCCCTTCATGCTTTCCCCTTCGGACCCTGCACTTCATCGAGAGTTTTCACAAAAGAGCCCTTATCTAAGTAAAACTGACTATGGCTAACAATTTAAGAATACTCTCGGTTAACTGTCAGGGACTTGGAGATAGTAGGAAGAGGCGCGATGTATTTAACATGCTCAAACAGCAGAATGCAGACATTATTTGTTTACAAGATACGCATTTGGAGCAAAAATTAGAAAAATATATAGCAGCGGAGTGGGGAAATTCTGATATCGAAATGTGTGGTAATTCGTCTAAACAGAGAGGAGTGACTATATTGTTCGGAAATAAATTAGAATACAAAAAACATAAAGTCAGAAAAGACTGGACCAATAGCAACTACATTTTTGTGGAATTAGAAATAAATGACATAAAATTTATACTTGGCAATATTTATGGGCCTAATTCTGATAGTCCTGGCTTTTACCAAGAACTCAATACGAATTTAAAGCTGTTTGACAATGATAGATACATCCTCTGTGGGGATTGGAATTTAACTTTAAATCAATGTATGGATACATATAACTATAAACATGTAAATAACCCTAAGGCAAAAATGGAGCTGACAGATATGTGTCAGAAATTTGAATTAATCGATGTCTGGCGCTCATTCCACAAAAACGAAAAAAAATATACATGGAGTAGGTGTAATCCAATTAAAAGAGCGCGGCTAGACTTTTTCTTGACTTCAGAAAATCTCCTGACACATATTACGAAAGCCGATATCCTACATGGATATAGAACCGATCATTCTGCCATCTCCATTGCCTTGACTATTAATAAACATGAAAGAGCAAAAGGCTATTGGAAATTCAACAATTCCTTACTGTATGACGAGCTGTTTGTTACAATGATCAAAGAAAATATCAACTACATCAAAGAGTTCTATGCAGCGTCGCCATACAGTCTCGAATTTGTTGAAGCCTCCACAATTAATGACATTGAATATACAATTGATGACCAATTGCTCTTTGAAATGTTACTTTTACATTTAAGAGGGAAAATCATATCATTTGCCTCATATAAGAAAAGGAAGAGTTCTGAGATTGAAAAAAAATTGATGCTAGAAATACAAGAAATTGAAAACAAAACTGAAATATATCCTAACCACGGTGAATTTTATGAACAATTGCAAAACTTGAATTCAAAATTAGAGGAACATAGGAAAAAGAAAATTGAAGGAATCATTGTTAGATCTAGGGCCAAATGGACTGAGGAAGGGGAGAGAAACACCTCATATTTCCTCAATCTAGAAAAGAGAAATTATATAAACAAAAATATCCAAGAAATTGATACTGAACTATTAGGCAAAGTTTCGGACCAGAGCGAAATATTGAAACAAGTTAAACTCTTCTATGAACAATTATACAAAAGTAATCCAAATGTTGATTTAGAAAAAACTAACATAAATTTGGAAAACGTCTTAGAAAAAAAATTATCAAAAGAAATTAGTGAGTCACTTGAAGGCCCAATCTCTATAAGTGAATTGTCTACTATTGTGAAAAATCAGAAACGAAACAAAAGTCCAGGCATCGACGGCTATACCTCAAAATTTTTCCAGTTCTTTTGGCGAGATTTATCTAAGATTATGCTGAGATCTATTAACAATGCACTACATAAAGGTGAACTATCACTGACCCAAAAACAAGGCGTGATTACATGTATCCCGAAAACGGGAAAAAATCGAACACTTCTAAAAAAACTGGAGGCCCATTACGCTGTTGAATTCTTGCTATAAAGCCATATCAGGCTGCATTGCCAATCGTGTTAAATCTGTTTTACCCAAATTAATTCATGAGGACCAGAAAGGGTTCCTTTCTGGCAGATACATAGGCGAATGTACAAGGTTGACCTACGACATCCTGTTTGAAACAAAGAGACAGGATGTCCCGGCCATGCTACTACTTATAGACTTCGAAAAAGCGTTTGACAGTGTGTCATGGAAATTTATCGAAAATGTCCGCGCATTCAATTTCGGGCCCTCCATGCAAAACTGGATAAAAATACTTTACAAAAATGCGCAGTCATGTGTTACACAAAATGGTCATCTGTCGAATTTCTTTAAGCTGGAAAGAGGCTGTAGACAAGGCGACCCGCTCTCGCCGTATATATTTTTACTATGCGCAGATGTTCTTGGGTCAATGATTAGGAAAAACGATAGAATTAAAGGTGTATATATATTTGATAGGCAATTTAAAATAGCACAATATGCAGATGACACATCACTTTTCTTGGATGGTTCAGAGGAATCACTGCGAGAAACTATGAATACTCTGGAATTATTCTTTAAAATGTCCGGATTAAGAGTGAATATAGATAAAACAAACGCTATCTGGATGGGCCGATATGCAGGTTCAAAAACAAAAATTTGTAATGAATTTAAATTTAATTGGCCTGAAAATCAGTTTACATCTCTTGGCATTAATTTCAGTACAAATTTAGACGAAATTATAGATCTCAACTTTAATGCGAAATTGGATGATCTTGAGAAATTAACATATATCTGGAGTAAACGTAAACTGACTCTAATTGGAAGAGTCACCATTCTTAAGAGTTTAATCTTACCTAAAATCAATCACTTGTTCTCGGCACTACCCAACCCAGAATGTTCTGACCTCAAAAGGCTTGAACAAATATGTTTCAGATTTATATGGAACCATGGGAATGACCGAATTAAACGCTCAAGAGTCATAAAATCAATTGAAAATGGTGGTCTAAATTTTACTGATATCAATGCATTTAATAAGAGTATGAAAATATCTTGGATCAGAAGATTACATGGTCAAAACAGTAATTGGAGTCCATTTGTGGACCATTATTTGAAAATACTCCCCTTTGAAATCTCAGCAGTAGGTTCTGATTTAAATTCCAAAATACTTGGGGTGATAGAAAACCCATTTTGGAGGGACACCTATACAGCATGGGTTGAGTTTGTTGAGAATGTACTTGAAAAGGATAACAAAGATATGAACATGGAAAATATTTTATTACAACCCATCTGGTACAATAAAATATTCAGATTTAGGTTTATAAAGGACTGGTTCCAAAAGGGAGTCAGAACTATTAATGACCTCGTAAATGATAGAGGTAAGCTCAAAACATTTGACAACATGAAAAGTGAATTTGGACTGAAAGGCACATTTCTTCACTATAACGGATTGATAACATCTCTCCCTAAAAGGTGGAAAAATGTGATATCAGACAATGTACATTCTCATTTACAAAAACCATACATACCAAGACCCATCCAGATCATACTAAGCGAAGCTAAAGGCTGTAAACATATATATAAGTTCTTAATCAAAAATGAATCAAAGGAAAAAGAATGCAAAAATGAAATAAAATGGATGAATATACTTAACCTAAATTTGTCTCCAGAACAGTGGAGAAAAATATATGCTATACCGAAAAAAGTGACATTGGACACAAAGTTAATAGAGTTTCAATTAAAATTTCTACACAGAATTGTTACCACAAAAAAATATCTTTACACTATCAAATTAAGCAATGAGAAACAGTGCTCAATCTGTGGGGAAAAAGAGGAAACTCTTGAACATTTGTACTACGAATGCCCTGAAACTCAAAATATTTGGACGAATATGTCTAATGTTCTTGAAAAATACGGAATGTGCGATACTCATTTCACATGTAATGATATAATGCTTGGAAAACAGGAGACATCCCCTGTTGTCAATTTTATTATCATAAGTAGCAAATACTACATTTTCAGAAGTAGTATAACAGGTAACTCCCTTAATTTCCAAGCCTTATTGAAATTTATCCATTTTTATTACAGAATTGAAAAGTACATATATAAGAAAAATGGAAACATGCATATCTTTAATAGAAAATGGAATATGATTGCTAAGCTGTTTGATGACATGTAAATAATAGATTATGCAAAGAATAGAATAGTGCTAAGCTGTTTGAGATAATGTAAAGAATAGAATATTGTGAGATTTGCATATTGCAGTTTGATGATATATTGATATAATGTACTTTTGTATGGAATAAGAATAATAAAAAATATTTAAAAAAAAAAAAAAAAAAAAAAAAAAAGTATCCAAAGAACTTCGTAAAGCTATCACGACAATGATCGTAAAACCGGAAGTAGTCGAAAAAATGTCCGATATTTTGAAAAAAAAAATTTTTTTTACGAAAACCTTTTTCATTTATGAATATTGTTTGATGGTATTTTACAAAGGGTTAAAATATCATCCTACTTGAACAGAAATGAGAAAAAAAATTGTCTCGGTAATTTGCGTTAGCCGCCATCGGCTAATTTAGTTTTTCGTACCCAGAACAATTATTTATTTTTCGATTTGTATGAAACAAAGTTCATATGCTCCGTGGTCCCAATTGTAATATTTTTTGTTACGGTGAAATTTTTCTGTCGGCAACGGAAGTGACGTAATATTAACAAAAACTACAATTTGGACAGTTCTGTACCACTTTTTGAAAGCAAATGTTATTTTTTTCAAAACTGATATAACTAAAAGGATGCACCCTGCAAAGGTGCACAAAATCTTTAGCTCAGATTTTTTAATTCCAATTTCATTTTCGGGCAATTTGGAATAAAATGTAAAATAAAGTGTAAAATTCAGTTATTTACAAATCATTCAGCGTCTTCATATTTTGAAATATTTATTTGTTATTTTCATAAACTCCTAGCATTAATCCAGACGAAGAGAATGTATGGGAAAATTAGTTTGTAATATGAGCAGTTGCCGAGAAATATGCAATTTTGCATGCATCACTTTTCACGTTATTTTGCCTATAAAAGAGCGAATTATTATTCGATTTGCAATATTTTTTTTCCATTTGATGCATAATGCCAATTTGGACTAGGTTAAGCCAATTTTACATTTTCACTGTGACCGGAAATGACGTCATTTGGGCAAAAACTGTATTTTTAACCTAAAAAACAAATATTTTATTAAAATGAGTCTGCCTTATAATATTTTTAGAATTATGATATTTGATTCCCATCAACGAATAGAATGAAGCCATACGGCCATACAGATACCACAAAATGGTTTCTAACTTGTACGGTTACAGAGAAATAGACGATCTTCTATAAGTCACTTTTCAAGGTTTTTGGTCTATAAAAGTGTCAATTATTATTCGATTTTTATAATTTTTTTACCATTTGATGCCCTATGCCATTTATGACTTCTATGAACTAAATTAACATTTTCAATATCACCGGAAGTAATGTAATTTTTGCAAAAAACGTATTTTTAGCCTTCAAAACAAACATTTTTTTGAAGTGATTTATATTTATTATTCGTTTAACTTTATAACGTCTGACTCTAATGGGCAGTAAGATTGAATCAATACCATCATATTGATATCAAACTTTGAAAAAAATTGAAAAATCGTTAAATTTTTGTAAACGCTCTTTAATTTATCTTTTTTTCCAAAACTACTCAATGGATGTTTCTGACACTTCTGGTACAGAAAGTTAAGTATCCAAAGAACTTCGTAAAGCTATCACAACAACGATCGTAAAACCGGAAGTAATCGAAAAAATGTTCGATATTTTGAAAAAAAATATTTTTTTTACGAAAACCTTTTTTATTTATGAATATTTTTTGATGGTATTTTACACAGGGTTAAAATATCATCCTACTTGAGCAGAAATGGGAAAGAAAATTGTCTCGGTTATTTGCGTTAGCCGCCAACGGCTAATTTAGTTTTTCGTACCCAGAAAAATTATTTATTGTTCGATTTGTATATGCTCCGTGGTCTCAATTGTAATTTTTTTTGTTATGGTGAAATTTTTCTGTCGGCAACGGAAGTGGCGTAATATTAACAAAAACTATAATTTTGACAGTTCGGTACTACTTTTTGAAAGCAAATATTATTTTTTTTCAAAACTGATATAACTAAAATTATGCACCCTGCAAAGGTGCACAATATCCTTAGCTCAGATTTTTTAATTTCAATTTCATTTTCGGGCAATTTCGAATAAAATGTAAAATAAAGTGTAAAATTCAGTTGTTTACAATTCATTCAGCGTCTTCATATTTTGAAATATTTATTTGTAATTTTAATAAACTCGTAGCAATAATCCAGAAGAAGAGATTGTATGCAAAAATTAGTTTGTAATATGAGCAGTTGCCGAGGAATATGCAATTTTGCATGCATCACTTTTCACGTTATTTTGCCTATAAAAGAGTGAATTATTATTCGATTTGCAATATTTTTTTCCATTTGATGCTTAATGTCAATTTGGACTAGGTCAAGCCAATTTTACAATTTCACTGTGACCGGAAATGACGTCATTTGGGCGAAAACTGTATTTTAAACCTAAAAAACAAATATTTTATTCAAATGAGTCTGCCTTATAATAATTTTAAAATTATGATATTTGATTCCCATCAACGAATAGAATGAAGCCATACGACCATACAGATACCACAAAATGGTTTCTAAGTTGTACGGTTACAGAGAAATAGGCGATCTTCGATAAGTCACTTTTCAAGGTTTTTGGTCTATAAAAGTGTCAATTATTATTCGATTTTTATATTTTTTTTTACCATTTGATGCCTTATGCCATTTATGACTTCTATGAACTAAATTAACACTTTCAATGTCACCGGAAGTAATGTAATTTTTTCAAAAAACGTATTTTTGGCCTTCAAAACAAACATTTTTTTGAAGTGATTGATAATTATTATTCGTTTAACTTTATAATGTCTGACTCTAATGGGCAGTAAGATTGAATCAATACCATCATATTGATATCAAGAAAAGGCTTCTAGCATATGTTCCCTTGTCGAAAAATAGCCAATTGTCCCAGGGTCACTTTTAAGTTTTTTACCTTCTTAATTTCAGTTTATTGGTTATAGGTTAATTATTTATTGCCCGATATGTATAAAACAAAGTTTGTATTTTGTATGTTGCGAATTTTCGACTTACTTTTCACCTATAAAAATTTCTTTCAACACCGGAAGTGACGTAATTTTGCCATAATTTACAATTTTGACCGGTCTTTTCGCCAGCAAATATTACTTTTACATATGATAGACGGTGTCACTGAAGTAAAACAATTAAAGTTTGGTAGCTCAATGGATCGGCTATGGTATAATAAACTTCCTGTATGATTCCTGAAAGCCGGTTCAGTGCTGCTTGCAGGTCTAGTTAGGGTTTCACACTGCGAAGCTTGTGTGAAACACTATTGTTTTTGTTAAAATTATTAGGGTTTCACACTGCGAAGCTTGTGTGAAACACTATTGTTTTTGTTAAAATTATTATTCTTATTATTATTATTATTCTTCTTTTGTTTTGAGTAGATCTCAGCAACTGCTTGTCGCATCGTTACGATTTCTTCGGTTTTACTGGGAAAGTGGGTGTGACTTAGAGGATAAAGCTATTTTGAACGTTCTGCGACAATGCGAAATGTCCGAAATCACCGAAGTTATCGTTTTTGAAAATATTGCAGTAATTTTAACAATAATCATTGGATTTTAACTTTCGATACATTTTGGCATAGCCTGAGACAGGGCACATAGCTACGCTTCTTTCGATTTTTGATTTTCGGCAAATCTTCGAAGATATTAGGCGCCAAATTTCGTAAATTTAAAATTTTACAAAAAACATTTTTATTTATGAATATTTTTTAGTCGTATTGTGCACAGAATTAAAGAATCATCTGCCTAGTGCAAAAATGTTAAAAAATTTTGTCTCAGTAATTTTCCTTGGCCGCCATTGGCTAATTCAGTTTTTCAGTCCTAGATTAATTTTTTATTGTTCGATTTGTATGAAACAAAGTTCATATGCTTCGTTGTCTCAATTGTCATTTTTTTTATTACCGGAAGTGTTATCTGTCGGCACCGGAAGTGGCATAATTTTGCCAAAAACTACAATTTTGACAGTTAGGTACCATTTTTCGAAAACAAATATTATTTTTTGGAAAAATTAATTGACTCAAAGAGTGTGCCCTTTCAAGGCGCAAAAAATGTCGGAAGCAGTTTTTTTAATTTCGATTTCATTTTCGAGCAAATTCGATTAAATGGCTAAAAATGGTGTAAAATTGACTATTTACAACCTATTCAGGCTTTTCAGATTTTAAAATATTTCTTCGTAACCTTTATAAACTTGTAGCTATAATCCATACGAAGAAAATGTATGTTAAAATTAGTTTGTAATATAAGCAGTTCCCAAGAAATGGGCAGTTCTGTACAAGTCACTGTTTTCGTTATTTTGCCTGTAAAATAGTCAATTATTATTGGATTTTTATAAGAGTGACATCATTTGATTCAAAAAGCATGTGGCGTCATATCAAGTTGATTACAATTTAAAATTGACACCGGAAGTGACGTCATTTGGTCAAAAACTGCATTTTAAACTTTTTAAGTCAATGTTTTATTCAACCATGAATAACTTAATATGTATTAATAATTTTAACTTTTGGTTTAAATTCACATATAAATACAATTCATATGGTCATATAGATATCATAAAATTGTTTCTAACTTGTTCGGTTGCCGAGAAATAGACGGTTTTCTACAGGTCACTTTTGAAGGTTTCGGGGCCATAAAAGTGTCAATTATTATTCGATTTTCATAAACGTTACACCATGTTATACCTAATGCCATTTGTGATTTCATACAAGTAATTTAAGATTTTCAATATCACCGGAAGTAACGTCATTTTGGCAAAAACTGAATTTTTAGCCTTCAAAACAGATATTTTATTCAAATGAGTCTGTTTTGAAATCTTTTTCAAATTATGGTATTTGATGCCAATCAACAAATAGAATGAACCCATACGATCATACAGATACCACAAAATGGTTTCTAACTTGTACGGTTGCAGAGAAATAGCCGATTTTCTACAAGTCACTTTTCAAGTTTTTTGGTCTTTAAAAGTGGCAATTATTATTCGATTTACATAAAATTGTCACTATATGATATCGTATGCCATTTCTGATTTCATAAGACTAATTGAACATTTTCATTAACACCGGAAGTAATTTAATTTTGTCAAGATCATTTACAAGTAACAAATGTATAAAATGACTTGATATTGCTGGATTGATTGGTTGATTCAACGTCCATTTTATTTGTGTGCAATGTTAATTTGGAAACCTGTTTAGTGGTTTCGTTGGTACCGGAAGTGACAGATCTTCAAGTGTAACTTGGCACCGAAAGTGACATGTTTAAGAGTAACTTGGCACCAGTGAAACCCGTCATTCCTGCATGCAGGTCTAGTTATTCTTATTATTATTATTATTCTTCTTTTGTTTTGAGTAGATCTCAGCAACTGCTTGTCGCATCGTTACGATTTCTTCGGTTTTACTGGGAAAGTGGGTGTGACTTAGAGGATAAAGCTATTTTGAACGTTCTGCGACAATGCGAAATGTCCGAAATCACCGAAGTTATCGTTTTTGAAAATATTGCAGTAATTTTAACAATAATCATTGGATTTTAACTTTCGATACATTTTGGCATAGCCTGAGACAGGGCACATAGCTACGCTACTTTCGATTTTTGATTTTCGGCAAATCTTCGAAGATATTAGGCGCCAAATTTCGAAAATTTAAAATTTTACAAAAAACTTTTTTATTTATGAATATTTTTTAGTCGTATTGTGCACAGAATTAAAGAGTCATCTGCCTAGTGCAAAAATGTTAAAAAATTTTGTCTCAGTAATTTTCCTTGGCCGCTATTGGCTAATTCAGTTTTTCAGTCCTAGATTAATTTTTTATTGTTCGATTTGTATAAAACAAAGTTCATATGCTTCGTTGTCTCAATTGTCATTTTTTTTATTACCAGAAGTGTTATCTGTCGGCACCGAAAGTGGCATAATTTTACCAAAAACTACAATTTTGACAGTTAGGTACCATTTTTCGAAAACAAATATTATTTTTTGGAAAAATTATTTGACTCAAAGAGTGTGCCCTTTCAAGGCGCAAAAAATGGCGGAAGCAGTTTTTTTAATTTCGATTTCATTTTCGAGCAAATTCGATTAAATGGCTAAAAATGGTGTAAAATTGACCCATTTACAACCTATTCAGGCTTTTCAGATTTTAAAATATTTCTTCGTAACTTTTATAAACTTGTAGCTATAATCCATATGAAGAAAATGTATGTTAAAATTAGTTTGTAATATAAGCAGTTACCAAGAAATGGACAGTTCTGTACAAGTCACTGTTTTCGTTATTTTGCCTGTAAAATAGTCAATTATGATTGGATTTTTATAAAAGTGACATCATTTGATTCAAAAAGCATGTAGCGTCATATCAAGTTGATTACAATTTAAAATTGACACCGGAAGTGACGTCATTTTGTCAAAAACTGCATTTTAAACTTTTTAAATCAATGTTTTATTCAACCAAGAATTACTTAATATGTATTAATAATTTTAACTTTTGGTTTAAATTCACATATAAACACAACTCATATGGTCATATACATATCATAAAATTGTTTCTAACTTGTTCGGTTGCCGAGAAATAGACGGTTTTCTACAGGCCACTTTTGAAGGTTTTTGGGCCATAAAAGTGTCAATTATTATTCGATTTTCCTAAACGTTACACCGTGTTATACCTAATGCCATTTAGGATTTCATACAAGTAATTTAAGATTTTCATTATCACCGGAAGTAACATCATTTTGGCAAAAACTGTATTTTTAGCCTTCAAAACAGATATTTTATTCAAATGAGTCTGTTTTGAAATGTTTTTCAAATTATGGTATTTGATGCCAATCAACAAATAAAATGAACCCATACGATCATACAGATACCACAAAATGGTTTCTAACTTGTACGGTTGCAGAGAAATAGTCGATTTTCTACAAGTCACTTTTCAAGTTTTTTGGTCTTTAAAAGTGGCAATTATTATTCGATTTACATAAAATTTTCACTATATGATATCGTATGCCATTTCTGATTTCATAAAACTAATTGAACATTTTCATTAACACCGGAAGAAATGTAATTTTGTCAAGATCATTTACAAGTAACAAATGTATAAAATGAATTGATAATGCTGGATTTGGTTGATTCTGCATCCATTTTATTTGTGTGCAAATGTTAATTTGGAAACCTGTTGAATGGTTTCGTTGGTACCGGAAGTGACATATGTTCAAGGGTAACTTGGCACCGGAAGTGACATGTTTAAGGGTAACGTGGCACCAGTGAAACCCGTCATTCCTGCATGCAGGTCTAGTTATTATTAGGGTTTCACACTGCGTAGCTTGTGTGAAACACAATTGTTTTTGTTAAAATTATTATTAGGCTTTCAGACTTTCGTCTGAAAGCCTATTGTGATTACTAAAATTATTATTATTTTTTTTTTTATTATTATTATTATTTACCGCGGGAGCCTATTTCTCTATGATCGAAAAGAGATACCGATTTGCGGTTCATCTTACTATCGTGAAACCAGGTGGTGGCTACTCAATAAAGCAATTTTCAAACTTCTGCGCAGGCCGGAAGTGACCGAACTTTGTACGTTGTCAAAAAATTGAAAATTGGCTATAGTTTCATCAATTCTTTTCCCATTTTCAAACAAATCATATTTTTGGAATCCCTGAATCTTTTCTGAGACAATGGCTATCTCACATTTTTCAATTTCGAACATTCGTCTATGACTTTTATCGTTCGAAAATTGAAAACATGTTGTTTACGAGACAATTTTTGTTATTTTTCAAAATTTTCAAATTTGACCTACATTTTTGGATACCTGAAGTCCATCCGATTCTAGAAATATAAGTTTCATTCAGAGTTATCGCCCTTTATTTTTCGATTTTTTTCGAATTTTTTTCCCATTTTGTGAGCTGTGGTTTCGTTTTACGGTCGAATTGATGTTTCTGAAAGTTATGGAACATGAAGTTATAGTCCAATACCAACTGATAAAGCAATTTCGACAAGGATCCTTAAACCGGAAGTGGTCGAAATAGTGTGCAATATTTTGAAAAAAGTGCAAAAAATGGATGGTTTGGTGGAAAACGCGATTTCTCCGTCCGAAATCAACAGATAAAACAAATTAAGGTACCGTTGGATGTCAGGAGGAATGGGCTATCGTATTATACCCAAATCACACGGATACGATGAGCAGGAAGCAAAATATGGCACGCTGAAAAATCACTTATTTTCTGATTTGGAGCGTTTTTGGACACCTGTATCTCGAAAACTTAACCGCAACTTTTTTTTTAACTTTCTCTATCGAGAGTCCATTCGATAGTCTTCTGAATTATGCCATCCAATAAGACTTTGAAATGTCTGGAATACGATAAAAAAGGGACTGAAAATCAAAAAAAGTCGAAAAATCGTGAAATTTTGGAAAATGCTCTACTATATTTTTATTTTAAGAGATTTTCAAAAAAAGGTTGTATATTCAGATAGCTGACCTAATTACGATTCTAACGGTGTATAATATGTATGTAGTTATTGAAATTTAATTTTCGATATTTTAAATTTTTTGCATTTTTGGCACTTTTGAACATAAGATTTCTCAGGGGCATTTTATCTGATTAGAAAATGTAATATACCATTACAGAGCCCTCTGGCCATTTTAGTGCCCAAACCGGCTATTAAAACTATTCCGACAATAATAACCATACCGGAAGTATTCAAAAAATGAAAAAAAAAGAGTAAAAACATTGTCGCACTTGCGAAAAACTTGATTTCGCCCTTAGGTAATAGCGTACCAAAAGAACTAAAGTGTCGTTGGATAGCCCTATTAATGGACCATCATATGGTATCTAAATAATGTGATTTCAATGGTAAGGAAATAAATTATTGTATGCCAAAAATCTAGTATTTTCCGATTTTTTAACATTCTGAGACGCCCTTTTCTCGAAAACGACGCCGCAGATTTTTCTTAAACTTTTCTGACTCAAAGTCCTATCGGTTGTCTATATAGTGACTCCAAAATGAAAAGCATTGAAATAAAATAAGTGGTCCAAAAATGGCCTCAAACTTTGGAAAAAAAATGAAAAATCGTTAAATTTTTGGAAACGCTCTTTAATTTATCTTTTTTTCCAAAACTACTCAATGGATGTTTCTGACACTTCTGGTACAGAAAGTTAAGTATCCAAAGAACTTCGTAAAGCTATCACAACAACGATCGTAAAGCCGGAAGTAGTCGAAAAAATGTCCGATATTTTGAAAAAAATTATTTTTTTTACGAAAGCCTTTTTTATTTATGAATATTTTTTGATGATATTTTACACAGGGTTAAAATATCATCGTACTTGAGCAGAAATGAGAAAAAAAAATTGTCTCGGTAATTTGTGTTAGCCGCTATCGGCTAATTTAATTTTTCGTATCCAGAAAAATTATTTATTGTTCGATTTGTATAAAACAAAGTTCATATGCTCCGTGGTCCCAATTGTAATTTTTTTGGTTCCGGTGAAATTTTTCTGTTGGCAACGGAAGTGACGTAATATTAACAAAAACTACAATTTTGACAGTTCGGTACCACTTTTTGAAAGCAAATATTATTTGTTTTCAAAACTGATATAACTAAAAGGATGCACCCTGCAAAGGTGCACAAAATCCTTAGCTCATATTTTTTAATTTCAACTTCATTTTCATATTTTTTAATTTCAATTTCATTTTCGGGCAATTTCGAATGAAATGTAAAATAAAGTGTAAAATTCAGTTATTTACAATTCATTCAGCGTCTTCATATTTTGAAATATTTATTTGTAATTTTCATAAACTCGTAGCAATAATCCAGACGAAGAGAATGTGTGCGAAAATTAGTTTGTAATATGAGCAGTTGCCGAGAAATGTGCAATTTTGCATGCATCACTTTTCACGTTATTTTGCCTACAAAAGAGTGAATTATTATTCGATTTGCAATATTTTTTTACCATTAGATTCCAAATGCCAATTTGGACTTGGTCAAGCCAATTTTACATTTTCACTGTGACCGGAAATGACGTCATTTGGGCAAAAACTGTATTTTTAACCTAAAAAACTAATATTTTATTCAAATGAGTCTGCCTTATAATATTTTTAAAATTATGATATTTGATTCCCATCAACGAATAGAATGAAGCCATACGATCATACAGATACCACAAAATGGTTTCTAACTTGTACGGTTACAGAGAAATAGGCGATCTTCTATAAGTCACTTTTCAAGTTTTTTGGTCTATAAAAGTCTCAATTATTATTCGATTTTTATAATTTTTTTACCATTTGTTGCCTTATGCAATTTATGACTTCTATGAACCAAGTTAACATTTTCAATATCACCGGAAGTAATGTAATTTTTGCAAAAACGTATTTTTAGCCTTCAAAACAAACATTTTTTTGAAGGGATTTATATTTATTATTCGTTTAACTTTATAGCGTCTGACTCTAATGGGCAGTGAGATTGGATCAATACCATCATATCGATATCAAGAAAAGGCTTCTAGCATGTTCCCTTGTCGAATAATAACCAATTTTCCCAGGGTCACTTTTAAGTTTTTTACCTTCTTAATTTTAGCTTATGGGTTATAGGTTAATTATTTATTGCCCGATACGTATAAAACAAAGTTTGTATTTTGTATGTTGCGAATTTTCGACTTATTCTTCACCTATAAAAATTTCTTTCGGCACCGGAAGTGACGTAATTTTGCCATAATTTACAATTTTGACCGGTCTTTTCGCCAGCAAATATTACTTTAACATATGATAGAGGGTGTCACTGAAGCAAAACAACTAAAGTATAGTTTGGTAACTCAATGGGTCGGCTATGGTATAATAAACTTCCTGTATGATTCCTGAAAGCCGGTTCAGTGCTGCTTGCAGGTCTAGTTCTTATTATTATTATTATTCAGATTCCAATTTGAATAGATCTCAGCAACTACGTGTCGCATCGTTACGATCTCTTCGGTTTTACTGGGAAAGTGGGTGTGACTTAGAGGATAAAGCTATTTTGAACGTTCTGCGACAATGCGAAATGTCCGAAATCACCGAAGTTATCGTTTTTGAAAATATTGCAGTAATTTTAACAATAATCATTGGATTTTAACTTTCGATACATTTTGGCATAGCCTGAGACAGGGCACATAGCTACGCTACTTTCGATTTTTGATTTTCGGCAAATCTTCGAAGATATTAGGCGCCAAATTTCGAAAATTTAAAATTTTACAAAAAATTTTTTTATTTATGAATATTTTTTAGTCGTATTGTGCACAGAATTAAAGAGTCATCTGACTAGTGCAAAAATGTTAAAAAAATTTGTCTCAGTAATTTTCCTTGGCCGCCATTGGCTAATTCAGTTTTTCAGTCCGAGATTAATTTTTTATTGTCCGATTTGTATAAAACAAAATTCATATGCTTCGTTGTATCAATTGTCATTTTTTTTATTACCAAAAGTGTTATCTGTCGGCACCGGAAGTGGCATAATTTTACCAAAAACTACAATTTTGACAGTTATTTTCCTACTTCGAAAACAAATATTATTTTTTGGAAAAATTATTTGACTCAAAGAGTGTGCGTTTCAAGGCGCAAAAAATGTAGGGAGCAGTTTTTTTAATTTCGATTTCACTTTCGAGCAAATTCGATTAAGAGGCTAAAAATGGTGTAAAATTTACCTATTTACAACCTATTCAGGCTTTTCAGATTTTAAAATATTTCTTCGTAACTTTTATAAACTTGTAGCTATAATCCATACGAAGAAATTGTATGTTAAAATTCGTTTGTAATATAAGCAGTTACCAAGAAATGGGCAGTTCTGTACAAGTCACTGTTTTCGTTATTTTGCCTGTAAAATAGTCAATTATTATTGGATTTTTATAAAAGTGACATCATTTGATTCAAAAAGCATGTAGCGTCATATCAAGTTGATTACAATTTAAAATTGACACCGGAAGTGACATCATTTGGTCAAAAACTGCATTTTAAACTTTTTAAATCAATGTTTTATTCAACCAAGAATAACTTAATATGTATTAATAATTTTAACTTTTGGTTTAAATTCACATATAAACAAAACTCATATGGTCATATAGATATCATAAAATTGTTTCTAACTTGTTCGGTTGCCGAGAAATAGACGGTTTTCTACAGGTCACTTTTGAAGGTTTCGGGGCCATAAAAGTGTCAATTATTATTCGATTTTCATAAACGTTACACCGTGTTATACCTACTGCCATTTGGGATTTCATTCAAGTAATTTAAGATTTTCATTATCACCGGAAGTAACGTCATTTTGGCAAAAACTGTATTTTTAGCCTTCAAAACAGATATTTTATTCAAGTGAGTCTGTTTTGAAATCTTTTTCAAATTATGGTATTTGATGCTAATCAACAAATAGAATGAACCCATACGATCACACAGATACCACAAAATGGTTTGTAACTTGTACGGTTGCAGAGAAATAGCAGATTTTCTACAAGTCACTTTTCAAGTTTTTTGGTCTTAAAATTTTACATAAAATTTTCACTATATGATATCGTATGCCATTTCTGATTTCATAAGACTAATTGAACATTTTCATTAACACAGGAAGTAATTTAATTTTGTCAAGATCATTTACAAGTAACAAATGTATAAAATGAATTGATATTGTTGGATTTTGTTGATTCTGCGTCCATTTTATTTGTCTGCAATGTTAATTTGGAAACCTGTTTAGTGGTTTCGCTGGTACCGGAAGTGACATATGTTCAAGGGTAACTTGGCACCGGAAGTGACATGTTTAAGGGTAACATGGCACCAGTGAAACCCGTCATTCCTGCATGCAGGTCTAGTTAGGCTTTCAGACTTTCGTCTGAAAGCCTATTGAGATTACTAAAATTATTAGGGTTTCACACTGCGTAGCTTGTGTGAAACACTATTGTTTTTGTTAAAATTATTATTCTTATTATTATTCTTATTATTATTCCAATTCCACTTTGACTATATCTCAGCAACTACTTGTCGCATCGTTACGATTTCTTCTGTTTTACTGGAAAAGTGGGTGTGACTTAGAGGATAAAGCTATTTTGAACGTTCTGCGACAATGCGAAATGTCCGAAATCACCGAAGTTATCGTTTTAGAAAATATTGCAGTAATTTTAACAATAATCATTGGATTTTAACTTTCGATACATTTTGGCATAGTCGGAGACAGGGCACATAGCTACGCTACTTTCGATTTTTGATTTTCGGCATATCTTCGAAGATATTAGGCGCCAAATTTCGAAAATTTAAAATTTTACAAAAAACTTTTTTATTTATGAATATTTTTTAGTCGTGTTGTGCACAGAATCAAAGAGTCATCTGACTAGCGCAAAAATAGTAAAAAAATTTGTCTCAGTAATTTTCCTTGGCCGCCATTGGCTAATTCAGTTTTTCAGTCCCAGATTAATTTTTTATTGTTCGAGTTGTATAAAACAAAGTTCATATGCTTCGTTGTCTCAATTGTCATTTTTTTTATTACCAAAAGTGTTATCTGTCGGCACCGGAAGTGGCATAATTTTACCAAAAACTACAATTTTGACAGTTATTTTCTTATATCGAAAACAAATATTATTTTTTGGAAAAATTATTTGACTCAAAGAGTGTGCCCTTTCAAGGCGCAGAAAATGTAGGAAGCAGTTTTTTTAATTTCGATTTCATTTTCGAGCAAATTCGATTAAGAGGCTAAAATGGTGTAAAATTGACCTATTTACAACCTATTCAGGGTTTTCAAATTTTAAAATATTTCTTTGTAACTTTTATAAACTTGTAGCTATCATCCATACGAAGAGAATATGCATGAAAATTAGTTTGTAATATAAGCAGTTGCCGAGAAATAGGCAATTTTGCATGAGTCACTTTTCACGTAATTTTGGCTGTAAAAGAATCAATTATTATTCGATTTTCAATTTTCTTTCGCCATTGGATGCCTAATGCCATAGTGGACTATTTCAAACCATTTTACCTCTTACGCCGCCACCGGAAATGACGTCATTTGCTTAAAACTTAAATTTTAGCCTTTAAAAACAATATTTTATTCAAATGAGTCGTACTTGTTATTTTTTTCAAATTATGATATTTGATTCTATTGATCAAATAGATTGAACCCTTACGATCATACAGATACCACAAAATGGTTTCTAACTTGTACGGTTGCAGAGAAATGGACAATTTTCCTTAAGTCACTTTTCAAGGTTTTTGGTCTATAAAAGTGTCAGTTATTATTCGATTTTCATAAAATTTTCACTGTATGATATCTTATGTCATTGATGATTTCATAGAACTAATTTAACATTTTCAGTATCACCAGAAGTAATGCCATTTTGGCAAAAACTGTATTTTTAGCCTTCAAAACAGATATTTTTTTCAAATGAGTCTGATTTGTAATATATTTCAAATTATGATATTTGATCCCAATCAACAAATCGATTGAACCCATACGATCATATAGATACCAAAAAATAGTTTTTATCATATACGGTTGCCGAGAAATAGACGATTTTCTACAAGTCACTTTTCAAGGTTTTTGGTCTATAAAAGTGGCAATTCTTATTCGATCTACATACTATTTTCGCCATATGATGCCTTATGCCATTTCTGATTTCGTAAAACTAATTGGACATTTTCATTATCACCGGAAGTAATGAAATTTTTCCAGAATCACTTACAAGTAACAGATATATATATATATATATATATAAAATGAATTGATATTGCTGGATTTGGTTGATTCTTCGTCAATTTTATTTGATGTTTACAATGCTTATGTGGAAACCTGTTCGATGGTTTCATTGGTATCAGAAGTGATATATGTTCAAGGGTAACGTGGCACCGAAAGTGACGTGGCACCAGTGAAACCCGTCATTCCTGCATGCAGGTCTAGTTATTATTATTATTATTATTATTTACCGCGGGAGCGTAGATCTCTATGATCGAAAACTGATATCGATCTGGAATTAGAATTTCTATCGGGAAACCATGTGGTGGCTACTTGATAAAATATTTTTGAAATTTCTGCGCATACCGGAAGTGACCGAACTTTGTATTTTGTCTAAAAATTGAAAATTGGCCATAGTTTTGTCAATTCTTTATCCATTTTCAAACAAATTACCTTTTTGGAATTCCTGAATCTTTTCTTAGACAGTGGCTATCTCACATTTTTCGATTTCGAAAATTCGTCTATGACTTTTAGCGTTCGAAAATTGAAAACATGTTGTTTACGAGACAATTTTTGTTATTTTTCAAAATTTTCAAATTTGATCTACATTTTTGGATACCTGAAGTTCATGCGATTCCAGCAATATAAGTTTCATTCAGAGTTATCGCCCTTTATTTTTCGATTTTTTTCGAATTTTCTTCCCATTTTGTGAGCTCGGGTTTCGTTTTATGGCAGAATTGACGTTTCTGAAACTTCTGGAACATGAAGTTATAGTCCAATACCAACGAATAAAGCAATTTCGACAAAAATCCTTAAACCGGAAGTGGTCGAAATAATGTGCAATATTTTGAAAAAAATGAAAAAAATGGATATTTTGGGGGAAAACGCGATTTCTCCGCCCGATATAAATGGATTAAAGAAATTAGGGTACCACTGGACTGCACTATGATTGTACTATCGTATGATACCAAATTCATACGGATACTATGAACAGGCAGCAAAATATGGCACGCTGAAAATCAAGTATTTTCTGATTTTTAGCATTTTCGGACGCCTGTATCTCGAAAACTACTCCAGTGATTTTTATGAAACTTTCTGTATGAAGAGACCTTGTGGTAGTCTTGTGTACGAAACATTCCATTACGACTTTGAAATATCTGGAATAGGTGAAATAACGGACTGAAAATCGAAAAAAGTCGAAAAATCGTGAAATTTTGGAAAATGCTCTACTATTTTTTTATTTTGAGAGATTTTCAAAAAAAGATTGTATATTCAGATAGCTGACCTAATTACGATTCTAACGATGTATAATATGTATGTAGTTATTGAAATTTAATTTTCGATATTTTAAATTTTTTGCATTTTTGGCACTTTTCAACATAGGATTTCTCAGGGGCATTTTATCTGATCAGATAATGCAATATATCATTACAGAGCCATGTGGCTATTTTAGTGCCCAAACCGGCTATTAAAACTATTCCGAAAATAATAACCATACCGGAAGTATTCAAAAAATGAAAAAAAAGGTTAAAAACATTGTCGCACTTGCGAAAAACTTGATTTCTCCCTTAGGTAATAGCGGACCAAAAGAACTAAAGTGTCGTTGGAAAGCCCTATTAATGGACCATCATATGGTATCTAAATAATACGATTTCGATGGTAGGGAAATAAATTATTGTATGCCAAAAATCTAGTATTTTCCGATTTTTTAACATTCTGAGACGCCCTTTTCTCGAAAACGACGCCGCAGATTTTTCTTAAACTTTTCTTACTCAAAGTCCTATCGGCTGTCTATATAGTGAATCCAAAATGAAAAGCATTGAAATAATATAGGTGGTCCAAAAATGGCATCAAACTTTGAAAAAAAATTGAAAAATCATTAAATTTTTGTAAACGCTCTTTAATTTATCTTTTTTTCCCAAACTACTCAATGGATGTTTCTGACACTTCTGGTACAGAAAGTTAAGTATCGAAAGAACTTCGTAAAGCTATCGCGACAATGATCGTAAAACCGGAAGTAGTCGAACAAATGTCCGATATTTTGAAAAAAAATATTTTTTTTACGAATAGCTTTTTTATTTATGAATATATTTTGATGGTATTTTACACAGGGTTAAAATATCATCGTACTTGAGCAGAAATGAGAAAAAAAATTGTCAGGGTAATTTGCGTTAGCCGCCATCGGCTAATTTAGTTTTTCGTACCCAGAAAAATTATTTATTGTTCGATTTGTATAAAACAAAGTTCATATGCTCCGTGGTCCCAATTGTAATTTTTTTTGCTACGGTAAAATTTTTCTGTCGGCAACGAAAGTGACGTAATATTAACAAAAACTACAATTTTGACAGTTCGGTACCACTTTTTGAAAGCAAATATATTTTTTTTCAAAACTGATATAACTAAAAGGATGCACCCTGCAAAGATGCACAAAATCCTTAGCTCAGATTTTTTAATTTCAATTTCATTTTCGGGCAATTTCGAATAAAATGTAAAATAAAGTGTAAAATTCAGTTATTTACAATTCATTCAGCGTCTTCATATTTTGAAATATTTATTTGTAATTTTGATAAACTCGTAGCAATAATCCAGACGAAGAGAATGTATGCGAAAATTAGTTTGTAATATGAGCAGTTGCCGAGAAATATGCAATTTTGCATGCATCACTTTTCACGTTATTTTGCCTATAAAAGAGTGAATTATCATTCGATTTGCAATATTTTTTTCCATTTGATGCCTAATGCCAATTTGGACTAGGTCAAGTCAATTTTACATTTTCACTGTGACCGGAAATGACGTCATTTGGGCAAAAACTGTATTTTTAACCAAAAAAAAAAATTTTTATTCAAATGAGTGTGCCTTATAATATTTTTACAATTATGATATTTGATCCCCATCAACGAATAGAATGAAGCCATACGACCATACAGATACCACAAAATGGTTTCTAACTTGTATGGTTACAGAGAAATAGGCGATCTTCTATAAGTCACTTTTCAAGGTTTTTGGTCTATAAAAGTCTCAATTATTATTTGATTTTTATAATTTTTTTACCATTAGATGCCTTATGCCATTTATGGCTTCTATGAACTAAGTTAACATTTTCAATATCACCGGAAGTAATGTAATTTTTGCAAAAAACGTATTTTTAGCCTTCAAAACAAACATTTTTTTGAAGGGATTTATATTTATTATTCGTTTAACTTGATAACGTCTGACTCTAATGGGCAGTAAGATTGAATCAATACCATCATATTGATATCAAAAAAAGCCTTCTAGCATGTTCCCTTGTCGAATAATAGCCAATTTTCCCAGGGTCACTTTTAAGTTTTTTACCTTCTTAATTTCAGTTTATGGGTTATAGGGTAATTATTTATTGCCCAATATGTATAAAACAAAGTTTGTATTTTGTGTGTTGCGAATTTTCGATTTATTTTTCACCTATAAAAATATCTTTCGGTACCGGAAGTGACGTAATTTTGCCATAATTTACAATTTTGACCGGTCTTTTCGCCAGCAAATATTACTTTTACATATGATAGAGGGTGTCACTGAAGCAAAACAACTAAAGTATAGTTTGGTAGCTCAATGGATCGGCTATGGTATAAGAAACTTCCTGTATGATTCCTGAAAGCCGGTTCAGTGCTGCTTGCAGGTCTAGTTATTATTATTATTATTATTCAGATTCCAATTTGAATAGATCTCAGCAACTACGTGTCGCATCGTTACGATTTCTTCGGTTTTACTGGGAAAGTGGGTGTGACTTAGAGGATAAAGCTATTTTGAACGTTCTGCGACAATGCGAAATGTCCGAAATCACCGAAGCTATCGTTTTTAAAAATATTGCAGTAATTTTAACAATAATCATTGGATTTTAACTTTCGATACATTTTGGCATAGCCGGAGACAGGGCACATAGCTACGCTACTTTCGATTTTTGATTTTCGGCAAATCTTCGAAGATATTAGGCGCCAAATTTCGAAAATTTAAAATTTTACAAAAAACTTTTTTATTTATGAATATTTTTTAGTCGTGTTGTGCACAGAATTAAAGAGTCGTCTGACTAGCGCAAAAATGTTAAAAAAATTTGTCGCAGTAATTTTCCTTGGCCGCCATTGGCTAATTCACTTTTTCAGTCCTAGATTAAATTTTTATTGTTCGATTTGTATAAAACAAAGTTCATATGCTTCGTTGTCTCAATTGTCATTTTTTTTATTACCAAAAGTGTTATCTGTCGGCACCGGAAGTGGCATAATTTTATCAAAAACTACAATTTTGACGGTTAGTTTCCTTCTTCTTAAACAAATATTAGTTTTTGGAAAAATTATATGACTCAAAGAGTGTGTCCTTTCAAGGCGCAAAAAATGTAGGAAGCAGTTTTTTTAATTTCTATTTCATTTTCTAGCAAATTGGATTAAGAGGTGAAAAAAGGCGTAAAATTGACCTATTTACAACCCATTCAGGCTTTTCAGATTTTAAAATATTTTTACTTAACTTTTATAAACCTGTAACTATAATCCATACGAAGAGAATGTATGTTAAAATTAGTTTCTAAAATAAGCAGTTGCCGAGAAATGGGCAGTTTTGCATAAGTCACTGTTTTCGTAATTTTGCCTGTAAAATAGTCAATTATTAATGGATATTCACAAAAGTGACATCATTTGATTCAAAAAGCAAGTCTGCGTCATATCATGTTGATTACTATTTAAAATTGACACCGGAAGTGACGTAATTTAGTCAAAAACTCAATTTTTAACTTTTAAAATCGATATTTTTTTCAACCAAGAATTATGTCACATATAATAATAAAATTAATTTTTGGTTTAAATTCACATACTAACAAAACTCATACGGTCAAAAAGATATCATAAAATTGTTTCTAACTTGTTCGGTTGCCGAGATATAGGCGATTTTCTAAAAGTCACTTTTGAAGGTTTTTGGCCCATAAAAGTGTCAATTATTATTCGATTTTCATAAAATTTTCACCCTTTGAAGCCTAATGTCATAGACGATGTTAAAAAACTAATTTAAAGTTTTCATTATCACCGGAAGTAACGTCATTTTGGCAAAAACTGTATTTTAAGCCTTCAAAACCGATATTTTATTCAAATGAGTCTGATTTGTAATGTTTATACAATTATGATATTTGATTCCAATCAACAAATAGATTAAACCCATACGGTCATATAAATACCAAAAAATGGTTTCTAACTTGTACGGTTGCCGAGAAATAGACGATTTTCTACACGTCACTTTTCAAGGTTTTTGGTCTATAAAAGTGGCTATTATTATTCGATTTACATAAAATTTTCACCATGTGATGCCTTATGCCATTTCTGATTTCATAAAACTAATGGAACATTTACATTATCACCGGAAGTACTGTAATTTTGTCAGGATCAATTACATGTAACAAATGTATAAAATGAAATGATATTGCTGGATTTGTTTGATTCTGTTTCCATTTTATTTGATGTGTGCAATTCTTATGTGGAAACCTGTATATTGGTTTCATTGGTACCGGAAGTGACATATGTTCAAGAGTAACGTGGCACCGAAATTGACACAAGTTCAAGTTCAAAGGTAACATGGCACCAGTGAAACCCGTCATTCCTGCATGCAGGTCTAGTTAGGGATTGTTTTTGTTAAAATTATTATTTAGGCTTTCAGACTTTCGTCTGAAAGCCTATTGTGATTACTAAAATTATTATTTATTATTATTATTTTATTTTTCGGGGGAGCCTATTTCTCAGTGTCTGTAACAGATACAGATCTGGGACATAATTTTCTATCAGGAAACCATATGGTGGCTATCCCTTCCACTGTATTTGAAACTTCTGCGCAGACCGGAAGTGGCCGAATTTCGTGCGGTGCCAAATATTTAAAAAACGGCCGTAGATTCGTCAATTCTGTATCTATTTTCATACAAATTACATTTTTGGAAACCCTGAGTCTTTTCTCGGACGATAGCAGTTGAAAATTTTGCAATTTCGAAACTTCGCCGCTGACTTCTAGCGTTCGAAAAATGAAAATATGTTGTTTAAAACACATTTTTTGTTATTTTTCAAAATTTTAAAATTTGACCTACATTTTTGGATACCTGAAGGCAATCCGGTTCCAGTAATATAAGTTTCATTCAGAGTTATCGCCCTTTATTTTTCGATTTTTTTCGAATTTTCTTCACATTTTGTGAGCTTAAGTTTCGTTTTACGGCCAGATCGACGCTTCTGAAATTCCTGGAACATGAAGTAATATGGTCAAACCACCGTTTAAAGCAATTTCAACAACAATCCGTAAACCGGAAGTAGTCGAAATAATATGCGATATTTTGAAAAAAAAGTGAAAAATGGGTGTTTTGGGTAAAAACACGATTTCTCCGTCCGATATCAACGGATTAAACGAATTAAGGTATCATTTGGTCGGGCGCTGATTGGACCACTGAATGATACCCAATTCGTAAGGATACGATTAGCAGGAAGCAAAATATGGCACGCTGAAAATCAAGTATTTTCTGATTTTTAGCATTTTTGGACGCCTGTATCTCGAAAACTTAACCGCAACTTTTTTTTTAATTTTTTCTATCGAGAGTCCTTTCGGGTGTTTTTTGCATGAAGCCATCCAATAAGACTTTGAAATATCTGGAATAGGTGAAATAACGGACTGAAAATCGAAAAAAGTCGAAAAATCGTGAAATTTTGCAAAATGCTCTACTTTTTTTTTATTTTAAGAGATTTTCAAAAAAAGATTGTATATTCAGATAGCTGACCTAATTACGATTCTAACGATGTATAATATGTATGTAGTTTTTGAAATTTAATTTTCGATATTTTAATTTTTTTGCATTTTTGGCACTTTTGAACATAGGATTTCTCAGGGGCATTTTATCTGATCAGATAATGTAATATGTCATTACAGAGCCCTGTGGCTATTTTAGTGCCCAAATCGCCTATTAAAACTATTCCGACAATAATAGCCATACCGGAAGTATTCAAAAAATGAAAAAATAATGTTAAAAACATTGTCGCACTTGCGAAAAACTTGATTTCTCCCTTAGGTAATAGCGGACCAAAAGAACTAAAGTGTCGCTGGATAGCCCTATTAATGGACCATCATATGGTGTCTAAATAATACGATTTCGATGATTAGTAAATAAATTATTGTATGCCAAAAATCTAGTATTTTCCGATTTTTTAACATTCTGAGACGCCCTTTTCTCGAAAATAACGCCGCAGATTTTTCTTAAACTTTTCTTACTCAAAGTCCTATCGGTTGTCTATATAGTGAATCCAAAATGAAAAGCATTGAAATAATATAAGAGGTCCAAAAATGGCCTCAAACTTTGAAAAAAATTGAAAAATCGTTAAATTTTTGGAAACGCTCTTTAATTTATCTTTTTTTCCAAAACTACTCAATGGATGTTTCTGACACTTCTGGTACAGAAAGTCAAGTATCCAAAGAACTTCGTAAAGCTGTCACGACAATGATCGTAAAACCGGAAGTAGTCGAAAAAATGTCCGATATTTTGAAAATTGTTTTTTTTTTTTGCGAAAACCTTTTTTATTTATGAATATTTTTTGATGGTATTTTACACAGGGTTAAAATATCATCCTACTTGAGCAGAAATGATAAAAAAAATGTCTCGGTAATTTGCGTTAGCCGCCATCGGCTCATTTAGTTTTTCGTAACCAGAAAAACTATTTATTGTTCGATTTGTATAAAACAAAGTTCATATGCTCCGTGGTCCCAATTGCAATTTTTTTTGTTACGGTGAAATTTTTCTGTCGGCAACGGAAGTGACGTAATATTAACAAAAACTACAATTTTGACAGTTCGGTACCACTTTTTGAAAGCAAATATTTTTTTTTTTAAACTGATATAACTAAAAGGATACACCCTGCAAAGGTGTATAAAATTTTTAGCTCAGATTTTTTAAATTTCAATTTCATTTTCGGGCAATTTCGAATAAAATGTAAAATAAAGTGTAAAATTCAATTATTTACAATTCATTCAGCGTCTTCATATTTTGAAATATTTATTTGTGATTTTCATAAACTCGTAGCAATAATCTAGACGAAGAGAATGTATGCGAAAATTAGTTTGAAATATGAGCAGTTGCTGAGAAATATGCAATTTTGCATGCATCACTATTCACGTTATTTTGCCTATAAAAGAGTGAATTATTATTCGATTTGCAATATTTTTTTTCCATTTGATGCCTAATGTCAATGTGGACTAGTTCAAGCCAATTTTACATTTTCACTGTGACCGGAAATGACGTCATTTCTGCAAAAAATGTATTTTTAACCTAAAAAACAAATATTTTATTCAAATGAGTCTGCCTTATAATATTTTTAAAATTATGATATTTGATTACCATCAACGAATAGAATGAAACCATACGACCACCACAAAATGGTTTCTAACTTGTACGGTTACAGAGAAATAGGCGATCTTCTATAAGTCACATTTCAAGGTTTTTGGTCTATAAAAGTGTCAGGGGGTTGGGATGGCCTAGTGGTCTAGAGTGCCGCGCTTCGCTGTGGTTTCGAGCCCTGGTGCGAGCGTATGTGGCATGGAGATGGGGGCGCCTTCTCAACCTCGTGGGTTTCCTCCGGGCACTCCGGTTTCCTCCCACTGCTAAAGACCCCTACGCGCAAGCGAATTATTGAAATAAAAGTGAAACCATATGTTAGTCCCAAAATGACCTAGTTTGTGTCGAGTGGACGTTAAACCCCATTTCTCTCTCTCTCTCTCTCTCTCTCTCTCTCTCTCTATAAAAGTGTCAATATTATTATTCGATTTTTATCATTTTTTTACCATTTGATGCCTATCAACTAAGTTAACATTTTCAATATCATCGGAAGTAATGTAATTTTTGCAAAAAACGTATTTTTAGCCTTCAAAACAAACATTTTTTTTAAGGGATTTATATTTATTATTTGTTTAACTTTATAACGTCTGACTCTAATGGGCAGTAAGATTGAATCAATACCATCATATTGATATCAAGAAAAGGCTTCTAAAAGGGTCACTTTTAATTATTTTACCTTCTTAATTTCAGTTTATGGGTTATAGGTTAATTTTCCATTGCCCGATATGTATTAGACAAATTTTGTATGTTGCAAATTTTCGACTTATTTTTCACCTATAAAAATTTCTTTCGGCACCGGAAGTGACGTAATTTTGCCATAATTTACAATTTTGACCGCTCTTTTCGCCAGCAAATATTACTTTTACATATGGTAGAGGGTGTCACTGAAGCAAAACAACTAAAGTTTAGTTCGGTAGCTCAATGGGTTGGCTATGGTATAATAAACTTCCTGTATGATTCCTGAAAGCCGGTTCAGTGCTGCTTGCAGGTCTAGTTCTTATTATTATTATTATTCAGATTCCAATTTGAATAGATCTCAGCAACTACGTGTCGCATCGTTACGATTTCTTCGGTTTTACTGGGAAAGTGGGTGTGACTTAGAGGATAAAGCTATTTTGAACGTTCTGCGACAATGCGAAATGTCCGAAATCACCGAAGTTATCGTTTTTGAAAATATTGCAGTAATTTTAACAATAGTCATTGGATTTTAACTTTCGATACATTTTGGCATAGCCCGAGACAGGGCACATAGCTACGCTACTTTCGATTTTTGATTTTCGGCAAATCTTCGAAGAAATTAGGCACCAAATTTCGAAAATTTAAAATTTTACAAAAAACTTTTTTATTTATAAATATTTTTTAGTCGTATTGTGCACAGAATTAAAGAGTCATCTGACTAGTGCAAAAATGTTAAAAAATTTTGTCTCAGTAATTTACCTTGGCCGCCATTGGCTAATTCAGTTTTTCAGTCCTAGATTAATTTTTTATTGTTCGATTTGTATAAAACAAAGTTCATATGCTTCGTTGTATCAATTGTCATTTTTTTTGTTACCAAAAATGTTATCTGTCGGCACCGGAAGTGGCATAATTTTACCAAAAACTACAATTTTGACAGTTATTTTCCTTCTTCGAAAACAAATATTATTTTTTGGAAAAATTATTTGACTCAAAGAGTGTGCCCTTTCAAGGCGCAAAAAATGTAGGAAGCAGTTTTTTTAATTTCGATTTCATTTTCGAGCAAATTCGAATAAGAGGCTAAAAATGGTGTAAAATTGGCCTATTTACAACCTATTCAGACTTTTCAGATTTTAAAATATTTCTTCGTAACTTTTATAAACTTGTAGCTATAATCCATACGAAGAAAATGTATGTTAAAATTCGTTTGTAATATAAGCAGTTATCAAGAAATGGGCAGTTCTGTACAAGTCACTGTTTTCGTTATTTTGCCTGTAAAATAGTCAATTATGATTGGATTTTTATCAAAGTGACATCATTTGATTCAAAAAGCACGTAGCGTCATATCAAGTTGATTACAATTTAAAATTGACACCGGAAGTGTCATCATTTGGTCAAAAACTGCATTTTAAACTTTTTAAATCAATGTTTTATACAACCAAGAATAACTTAATATGTATTAATAATATTAACTCTTGGTTTAAATTCACATATAAACAAAACTCATATGGTCATATAGATATCATAAAATGGTTTCTAACTTGTTCGGTTGCCGAGAAATAGACGGTTTTCTACAGGTCACTATTGAAGGTTTCGGGGCCATAAAAGGGTCAATTATTATTCGATTTTCATAAACGTCACACCATGTTATACCTAATGCCATTTGGGATTTCATACAAGTAATTTAAGATTTTCATTATCACCGGAAGTAACGTCATTTTGGCAAAAACTGTATTTTTAGCCTCCAAAACAGATATTTTATTCAAATGAGTCTGTTTTGAATCTTTTTCAAATTATGGTATTTGATGCCAATCAACAAATAGAATGAACCCATACGATCATACAGATACCACAAAATGGTTTCTAACTTGTACGGTTGCAGAGAAATAGCCGATTTTCTACAAGTCACTTTTCAAGTTTTTTGGTCTTTAAAAGTGTCAATTATTATTCGATTTACATAAAATTTTCACTATATGATATGGTATGCCATTTCTGATTTCATACGACTAATTGAACATTTGCATTAACACCGGGAGTAATTTAATTTTGTCAAGATCATTTACAAGTAACAAATGTATAAAATGAATTGATATTGCTGGATTTTGTTGATTCTGCGTCCATTTTATTTGTGTGCAATGTTAATTTGGAAACCTGTTTAGTGGTTTCGCTGGTACCGGAAGTGACATATGTTCAAGGGTAACTTGGCACCGGAAGTGACATGTTTAAGGGTAACGTGGCACCAGTGAAACCCGTCATTCCTGCATGCAGGTCTAGTTAGGGTTTCACACTGCGAAGCTTGTGTGAAACACTATTGTTTTTGTTAAAATTATTATTCTTATTATTATTATTCTTCTTTTGTTTTGAGTAGATCTCAGCAACTGCTTGTCGCATCGTTACGATTTCTTCGGTTTTACTGGGAAAGTGGGTGTGACTTAGAGGATAAAGCTATTTTGAACGTTCTGCGACAATCCGAAATGTCCGAAATCACCGAAGTTATGGTTTTTGAAAATATTGCAGTAATTTTAACAATAATCATTGGATTTTAACTTTCGATACATTTTGGCATAGCCTGAGACAGGGCACATAGCTACGCTACTTTCGATTTTTGATTTTCGGCAAATCTTCGAAGATATTAGGCGCCAAATTTCGAAAATTTAAAATTTTACAAAAAACTTTTTTATTTATGAATATTTTTTAGTCGTATTCTGCACAGAATTAAAGAGTCATCTGCCTAGTGCAAAAATGTTAAAAAATTTTGTCTCAGTAATTTTCCTTGGCCGCTATTGGCTAATTCAGTTTTTCAGTCCTAGATTAATTTTTTATTGTTCGATTTGTATAAAACAAAGTTCATATGCTTCGTTGTCTCAATTGTCATTTTTTTTATTACCGGAAGTGTTATCTGTCGGCACCGAAAGTGGCATAATTTTACCAAAAACTACAATTTTGACAGTTAGGTACCATTTTTCGAAAACAAATATTATTTTTTGGAAAAATTATTTGACTCAAAGAGTGTGCCCTTTCAAGGCGCAAAAAATGGCGGAAGCAGTTTTTTTAATTTCGATTTCATTTTCGAGCAAATTCGATTAAATGGCTAAAAATGGTGTAAAATTGACACATTTACAACCTATTCAGGCTTTTCAGATTTTAAAATATTTCTTCGTAACTTTTATAAACTTGTAGCTATAATCCATACGAAGAAAATGTATGTTAAAATTAGTTTGTAAGATAAGCAGTTACCAAGAAATGGACAGTTCTGTACAAGTCACTGTTTTCGTTATTTTGCCTGTAAAATAGTCAATTATGATTGGATTTTTATAAAAGTGACATCATTTGATTCAAAAAGCATGTAGCGTCATATCAAGTTGATTACAATTTAAAATTAACACCGGAAGTGACGTCATTTTGTCAAAAACTGCATTTTAAACTTTTTAAATCAATGTTTTATTCAACCAAGAATTACTTAATATGTATTAATAATTTTAACTTTTGGTTTAAATTCACATATAAACACAACTCATATGGTCATATACATATCATAAAATTGTTTCTAACTTGTTCGGTTGCCGAGAAATAGACGGTTTTCTACAGGCCACTTTTGAAGGTTTTTGGGCCATAAAAGTGTCAATTATTATTCGATTTTCATAAACGTTACACCATGTTATACCTAATGCCATTTAGGATTTCATACAAGTAATTTAAGATTTTCATTATCACCGGAAGTAACATCATTTTGGCAAAAACTGTATTTTTAGCCTTCAAAACAGATATTTTATTCAAATGAGTCTGTTTTGAAATGTTTTTCAAATTATGGTATTTGATGCCAATCAACAAATAAAATGAACCCATACGATCATACAGATACCACAAAATGGTTTCTAACTTGTACGGTTGCAGAGAAATAGTCGATTTTCTACAAGTCACTTTTCAAGTTTTTGGTCTTTAAAAGTGGCAATTATTATTCGATTTACATAAAATTTTCACTATATGATATCGTATGCCATTTCTGATTTCATAAAACTAATTGAACATTTTCATTAACACCGGAAGAAATGTAATTTTGTCAAGATCATTTACAAGTAACAAATGTATAAAATGAATTGATATTGCTGGATTTGGTTGATTCTGCATCCATTTTATTTGTGTGCAATGTTAATTTGGAAACCTGTTTAATGGTTTCGTTGGTACCGGAAGTGACATATGTTCAAGGGTAACTTGGCACCGGAAGTGACATGTTTAAGGGTAACGTGGCACCAGTGAAACCCGTCATTCCTGCATGCAGGTCTAGTTCTTATTATTATTATTATTCTTCTTTTGTTTTGAGTAGATCTCAGCAACTGCTTGTCGCATCGTTACGATTTCTTCGGTTTTACTGGGAAAGTGGGTGTGACTTAGAGGATGAAGCTATTTTGAACGTTCTGCGACAATGCGAAATGTCCGAAATCACCGAAGTTATCGTTTTTGAAAATATTGCAGTAATTTTAACAATAATCATTGGATTTTAACTTTCGATACGTTTTGGCATAGCCTGAGACAGGGCACATAGCTACGCTACTTTCGATTTTTGATTTTCGGCAAATCTTCGAAGATATTAGGCGCCAAATTTCGAAAATTTAAAATTTTACAAAAAACTTTTTTATTTATGAATATTTTTTAGTCGTATTGTGCACAGAATTAAAGAGTCATCTGCCTAGTGCAAAAATGCTAAAAAATTTTGTCTCAGTAATTTTCCTTGGCCGCTATTGGCTAATTCAGTTTTTCAGTCCTAGATTAATTTTTTATTGTTCGATTTGTATAAAACAAAGTTCATATGCTTCGTTGTCTCAATAGTCATTTTTTTTATTACCGGAAGTGTTATCTGTCGGCACCGAAAGTGGCATAATTTTACCAAAAACTACAATTTTGACAGTTAGGTACCATTTTTCGAAAACAAATATTATTTTTTGGAAAAATTATTTGACTCAAAGAGTGTGTCCTTTCAAGGCGCAAAAAATGGCGGAAGCAGTTTTTTTAATTTCGATTTCATTTTCGAGCAAATTCGATTAAATGGCTAAAAATGGTGTAAAATTGACCCATTTACAACCTATTCAGGCTTTTCAGATTTTAAAATATTTCTTCGTAACTTTTATAAACTCGTAGCTATAATCCATACGAAGAAAATGTATGTTAAAATTAGTTTGTAATATAAGCAGTTACCAAGAAATGGACAGTTCTGTACAAGTCACTATTTTCGTTATTTTGCCTGTAAAATAGTCAATTATGATTGGATTTTTATAAAAGTGACATCATTTGATTCAAAAAGCATGTAGCGTCATATCAAGTTGATTACAATTTAAAATTGACACCGGAAGTGACGTCATTTTGTCAAAAACTGCATTTTAAACTTTTTAAATCAATGTTTTATTCAACCAAGAATTACTTAATATGTATTAATAATTTTAACTTTTGGTTTAAATTCACATATAAACACAACTCATATGGTCATATACATATCATAAAATTGTTTCTAACTTGTTCGGTTGCCGAGAAATAGACGGTTTTCTACAGGCCACTTTTGAAGGTTTTTGGGCCATAAAAGTGTCAATTATTATTCGATTTTCATAAACGTTACACCATGTTATACCTAATGCCACTTAGGATTTCATACAAGTAATTTAAGATTTTCATTATCACCGGAAGTAACATCATTTTGGCAAAAACTGTATTTTTAGCCTTCAAAACAGATATTTCATTCAAATGAGTCTGTTTTGAAATGTTTTTCAAATTATGGTATTTGATGCCAATCAACAAATAAAATGAACCCATACGATCATACAGATACCACAAAATGGTTTCTAACTTGTACGGTTGCAGAGAAATAGTCGATTTTCTACAAGTCACTTTTCAAGTTTTTTGGTCTTTAAAAGTGGCAATCATTATTCGATTTACATAAAATTTTCACTATATGATATCGTATGCCATTTCTGATTTCATAAAACTAATTGAACATTTTCATTAACACCGGAAGAAATGTAATTTTGTCAAGATCATTTACAAGTAACAAATGTATAAAATGAATTGATATTGCTTGATTTGGTTGATTCTGCATCCATTTTATTTGTGTGCAATGTTAATTTGGAAACCTGTTTAATGGTTTCGTTGGTACCGGAAGTGACATATGTTCAAGGGTAACTTGGCACCGGAAGTGACATGTTTAAGGGTAACGTGGCACCAGTGAAACCCGTCATTCCTGCATGCAGGTCTAGTTATTATTATTATTCTTCTTTTGTTTTGAGTAGATCTCAGCAACTACGTGTCGCATCGTTACGATTTCTTCGGTTTTACTGGGAAAGTGGGTGTGACTTAGAGGATAAAGCTATTTTGAACGTTCTGCGACAATGCGAAATGTCCGAAATCACCGAAGTTATTGTTTTTACAAATATTGCGGTAATTTTAACAATAATCATGGGATTTTAACTTTCGATACATTTTGGCATAGCTGGAGACAGGGCACATAGCTGCGCTACTTTCGATTTTTGATTTTCGGCAAATCTTCGAAGATATTAGGCGCCAAATTTCGGAAATTTAAAATTTTACAAAAAACTTTTTTATTTATGAATATTTTTTAGTCGTGTTGTGCACAGAATTAAAGAGTCATCTGACTTGCGCAAAAATGTTAAAAAATTTTGTCTCAGTAATTTTCCTTGGCCTCCATTGGCTAATTCAGTTTTTCAGTCCTAGATTAATTTTTTATTGTTCGATTTGTATAAAACAAAGTTCATATGCTTCGTTGTCTCAATTGTCATTTTTTTTATTACCAAAAGTGTTATCTGTCGGCTCCGGAAGTGGCATAATTTTACCAAAAACTACAATTTTGACAGTTAGGTACATTTTTTGAAAACAAATATTATTTTTTTGAAAAATTATATGACTCAAAGAGTGTGTCCTTTAAAGGCGCAAAAAATGTCGGAAGCAGTTTTTTTAATTTCTTTTTCATTTTCTAGCAAATTGGATTAAGAGGTGAAAAAATGCGTAAAATTGACCTATTTACAACTCATTCAGGCTTTTCAGATTTTAAAATATTTTTACGTAACTTTTATAAACTTGTAGCTATAATCCATACGAAGAGAATGTATGTGAAAATTAGTTTGTAATATAAGCAGTTGCCGAGAAATAGGCAATTTTGCATGAGTCACTTTTCACGTAATTTTGGCTGTAAAAGAATCAATTATTATTCGATTTTCAATTTTCTTTCGCCATTGGATGCCTAATGCCATAGTGGACTATGTCAAACCATTTTACCCCTTGCGCTGCCACCGGAAATGACGTCATTTGCTCAAAACTTAAATTTTAGCCTTCAAAAAACAATATTTTATTCAAATGAGTCGTATTTGTTATTTTTTTCAAATTGTGATATTTGATTCTATTGATCAAATAGATTGAACCCATACGATCATACAGATACCACAAAATGGTTTCTAACTTGTACGGTTGCAGAGAAATGGGCGATTTTCCTTAAGTCACTTTTCAAGGTTTTTGGTCTATAAAAGTGTCAGTTATTATTCGATTTTCATAAAATTTTCACCATATGATATCTTGTGTCATTTATGATTTCATAGAACTAATTTAACATTATCAGTATCACCGGAAGTAATGTCATTTTGGCAAAAACTGTATTTTTAGCCTTCAAAACAGACATTTTTTTCAAATGAGTCTGATTTGTAATATATTTCAAATTATGATATTTGATTCCAATCAACAAATGGATTGAACCCATACGATCATAAAGATACCAAAAGATAGTTTTTATCGTGTACGGTTGCCGAGAAATAGACGATTTTCTACAAGTCACTTTTCAAGGTTTTTGGTCTATAAAAGTGGCAATTCTCATTCGATTTACATACAATTTTCGCAATTATGCTGCCTTATGCCATTTCTGATTTCATAAAACTAATTGAACATTTTCATTATCACCGGAAGTAATGAAATTTTGCCCGGATCACTTACAAGTAACATATATATAAAATGAATTGATATTGCTGGATTTGGTTGATTCTTCGTCCATTTTATTTGATGTTTACAATGCTTATGTGGAAACCTGTTTGATGGTTTCATTGGTATCGGAAGTGACATATGTTTAAGGGTAACGTGGCACCGAAAGTGACGTGGCACCAGTGAAACCCGTCATTCCTGCATGCAGGTCTAGTTATTCTTTTGTTTTGAGTAGATCTCAGCAACTACGTGTCGCATCGTTACGATTTCTTCGGTTTTACTGGGAAAGTGGGTGTGACTTAGAGGATAAAGCTATTTTGAACGTTCTGCGACAATGCGAAATGTCCGAAATCACCGAATATATCGTTTTTACAAATATTGCGGTAATTTTAACAATAATCATGGGATTTTAACTTTCGATACATTTTGGCATAGCTGGAGACAGGGCACATAGCTGCGCTACTTTCGATTTTTGATTTTCGGCAAATCTTCGAAGATATTAGGCGCCAAATTTCGGAAATTTAAAATTTTACAAAAAACTTTTTTATTTATGAATATTTTTTAGTCGTGTTGTGCACAGAATTAAAGAGTCATCTGACTTGCGCAAAAATGTTAAAAAATTTTGTCTCAGTAATTTTCCTTGGCCTCCATTGGCTAATTCAGTTTTTCAGTCATAGATTAATTTTTTATTGTTCGATTTGTATAAAACAAAGTTCATATGCTTCGTTGTCTCAATTGTCATTTTTTTTATTACCAAAAGTGTTATCTGTCGGCACCGGAAGTGGCATAATTTTACCAAAAACTACAATTTTGACAGTTAGGTACATTTTTTGAAAACAAATATTTTTTTGAAAAATTATATGACTCAAAGAGTGTGTCCTTTAAAGGCGCAAAAAATGTCGGAAGCAGTTTTTTTAATTTCTTTTTCATTTTCTAGCAAATTGGATTAAGAGGTGAAAAAATGCGTAAAATTGACCTATTTACAACTCATTCAGGCTTTTCAGATTTTAAAATATTTTTACGTAACTTTTATAAACTTGTAGCTATAATCCATACGAAGAGAATGTATGTGAAAATTAGTTTGTAATATAAGCAGTTGCCGAGAAATAGGCAATTTTGCATGAGTCACTTTTCACGTAATTTTGGCTGTAAAAGAATCAATTATTATTCGATTTTCAATTTTCTTTCGCCATTGGATGCCTAATGCCATAGTGGACTATGTCAAACCATTTTACCCCTTGCGCTGCCACCGGAAATGACGTCATTTGCTCAAAACTTAAATTTTAGCCTTCAAAAAACAATATTTTATTCAAATGAGTCGTATTTGTTATTTTTTTCAAATTGTGATATTTGATTCTATTGATCAAATAGATTGAACCCATACGATCATACAGATACCACAAAATGGTTTCTAACTTGTACGGTTGCAGAGAAATGGGCGATTTTCCTTAAGTCACTTTTCAAGGTTTTTGGTCTATAAAAGTGTCAGTTATTATTCGATTTTCATAAAATTTTCACCATATGATATCTTGTGTCATTTATGATTTCATAGAACTAATTTAACATTATCAGTATCACCGGAAGTAATGTCATTTTGGCAAAAACTGTATTTTTAGCCTTCAAAACAGACATTTTTTTCAAATGAGTCTGATTTGTAATATATTTCAAATTATGATATTTGATTCCAATCAACAAATGGATTGAACCCATACGATCATAAAGATACCAAAAGATAGTTTTTATCGTGTATGGTTGCCGAGAAATAGACGATTTTCTATAAGTCACTTTTCAAGGTTTTTGGTCTATAAAAGTGGCAATTCTCATTCGATTTACATACAATTTTCGCCATTATGCTGCCTTATGCCATTTCTGATTTCATAAAACTAATTGAACATTTTCATTATCACCGGAAGTAATGAAATTTTGCCAGGATCACTTACAAGTAACATATATATAAAATGAATTGATATTGCTGGATTTGGTTGATTCTTCGTCCATTTTATTTGATGTTTACAATGCTTATGTGGAAACCTGTTTGATGGTTTCATTGGTATCGGAAGTGACATATGTTTAAGGGTAACGTGGCACCGAAAGTGACGTGGCACCAGTGAAACCCGTCATTCCTGCATGCAGGTCTAGTTCTTCTTTTGTTTTGAGTAGATCTAAGCAACTGCTTGTCGCATCGTTACGATTTCTTCGGTTTTACTCGGAAAGTGGGTGTGACTTAGAGGATAAAGCTATTTTGAACGTTCTGCGACAATGCAAAATGTCCGAAATCACCAAATTATAGCTTTTTAAAATATTGCAGTAATTTTAACAATAATCATTGAATTTTAACTTTCGATACATTTTGGCATAGACGGAGACAGGGCACATAGCTACGCTACTTTCGATTTTTGATTTTCGGTAAATCTTCAAAGATATTAGGCGCCAAATTTTGAAAATTTAAAATTTTACAAAAAACTTTTTTATTTATGAATATTTTTTAGTCGTCTTGTGCACAGAATTAAAGGGTCATCTGACTAGTGCAAAAATGTTAAAAAAATTTGTCTCGGTAATTTACCTTGGCCGCTGGCTAATTCAGTTTTTCAGTCCTAGATTAATTTTATATTGTTCGATTTGTATAAAACAAAGTTCATATGCTTCGTTGTATCAATTGTCATTTTTTTTATTACCAAAAGTTTTATCTGTCGGCACCGGAAGTGGCATAATTTTACCAAAAACTACAATTTTGACAGTTATTTTCCTTCTTCGAAAACAAATATTATTTTTTTGAAAAATTATATGACTCAAAGAGTGTGTCCTTTAAAGGCGCAAAAATTGTCGGAAGCATTTTTTTTAATTTCGATTTCATTTTCGAGCAAATTCGATTAAGAGGCTAAAAATGGTGTAAAATTGACCTATTTACAACCTATTCAGGCTTTTCAAATTTTAAAATATTTCTTTGTAACTTTTATAAACTTGTAGCTATCATCCATACGAAGAGAATATACGTGAAAATTAGTTTGTAATATAAGCAGTTGCCGAGAAATAGGCAATTTTGCATGAGTCACTTTTCTCGTAATTTTGGCTGTAAAAGAATCAATTATTATTCGATTTTCAATTTTCTTTCGCCATTGGATGCCTAATGTCATAGTGGACTATTTCAAACCATTTTACCTCTTACGCTGCAACTGGAAATGACGTCATTTGCTCAAAACTTAAATTTTAGCCTTTAAAAACAATATTTTATTCAAATGAGTCGTACTTGTTATTTTTTTTCAAATTATGATATTTGATTCTATTGATCAAATAGATTGAACTCATACGATCATACAGATACCACAAAATGGTTTCTCACTTGTACGGTTGCAGAGAAATGGGCGATTTTCCTTAAGTCACTTTTCAAGGTTTTTGGTCTATAAAAGTGTCAGTTATTATTCGATTTTCATAAAATTTTCACCATATGATATCTTATGTCATTGATGATTTCATAGAACTAATTTAACATTTTCAGTATCACCGGAAGTAATGTCATTTTGGCAAAAACTGTATTTTTAGCCTTCAAAACAGATATTTTTTTCAAATGAGTTTGATTTGTAATATATTTCAAATTATGATATTTGATTCCAATCAACAAATGGATTGAACCCATACGATCATATAGATACCAAAAAATAGTTTTTATCATGTACGGTTGCCGAGAAATAGACGATTTTCTACAAGTCACTTTTCAAGGTTTTTGGTCTATAAAAGTGGCAATTCTTATTCGATCTACATACAATTTTCGCCATATGATGCCTTATGCCATTTCTGATTTCATAAAACTAATTGAACATTTTCATTATCACCGGAAGTAATGAAATTTTTCCAGGATCACTTACAAGTAACATATATATATAAAATGAATTGATATTGCTGGATTTGGTTGATTCTTCGTCCATTTTATTTGATGTTTACAATGCTTATGTGGAAACCTGTTCGATGGTTTCATTGGTATCGGAAGTGACATATGTTCAAGGGTAACGTGGCACCGAAAGTGACGTGGCACCAGTGAAACCTGTGATTCCTGCATGCAGGTCTAGTTATTATTTATTCAAAGTCGAAAAATCGTGAAATTTGGAAAATGCTCTACTATATTTTTATTTTAAGAGATTTTCAAAAAAAGGTTGTATATTCAGATAGCTGACCTAATTACGATTCTAACGATGTATAATATGTGTGTAGTTATTGAAAGTTAATTTTCGATATTTTAAATTTTTTGCATTTTTGTCACTTTTGGACATAGGATTTCTAAGTGGCATTTTATCTGATCAGTAAATGTAATATATCATTACAGAGCCCTGTGACTATTTTAGTACCCAAACCGGCTATTTAAACAATTCCGACAATAATAACCATACCGGAAGTATTCAAAAAATAAAAAAAAAAGGTTAAAAACATGGTCGCTCTTCCGAAAAACTTGATTTCTCCCTTAGGTAATAGCGGACCAAAAGAACTAAAGAGTCGTTGGATAGCCTATTAATGGACCATCATACGGTATGTAAATAATACGATTTCGATGGCAAGGAAATAAATTATTGTATGCCAAAAATCCAGTATTTTCCGATTTTTTTAACATTCTGAGACGCCCTTTTCTCGAAAACGACGCCTACGATTTTTCTCAAACTTTTCTTACTCAAAGTCCTATCGATTGTCTATATAGTGAATCCAAAATGAAAAGCATTGAAATAATATAGGTGGTCCAAAAATAGCATCAAACTTTGAAAAAAATTCAAAAATCGTTAAATTTTTGTAAACGCTCTTTATTTTATCTTTTTTTCCAAAACTACTCAATAGATGTTTCTGACACTTCTGGTACAGAAAGTTAAGTATCCAAAGAACTTCGTAAAGCTATCACGATAACAATCGTAAAACCGGAAGTAGTCAAAAAAATGTCCGATATTTTGATTTTTTTTTTTTTTTTAAGAAAACCTTTTTTATTTATGAATATTTTTTGACGATATTTTACACTGGGTTAAAATATCATCCAACTTGAGCAGAAATGAGAAAAAAAATTGTCTCGGTAATTTGCATTAGCCGCCATCGGCTAATTTAGTTTTTCGTACCCAGAAAAATTATTTATTGTTCGATTTATATAAAACAAAGTTCATAAGCTCCGTGGTCCCAATTGTAATTTTTTTTGTTACGGTGAAATTTTTCTGTCGGCAACGGAAGTGACGTAATATTAATAAAAACTACAATTTTGACAGTTCGGTACCACTTTTTGAAAGCAAATATTAATTTTTTTCAAAACTGATATAACTAAAAGGATGCACCCTGCAAAGGTGCACAATATCCTTAGCTCAGACTTTTTAATTTCAATTTCATTTTCGGGAAATTTCGAATAAAATGTAAAATAAAGTGTAAAATTCAGTTGTTTGCAATTCATTCAGCTCTTCATATTTTGAAATATTTATTTGTAATTTTCATCAACTCGTAGCAATAATCCAGACGAAGAGAATGCATGCGAAAATTAGTTTGTAATGTGAACAGTTGCCGAGAAATATGCAATTTTGCATGCATCACTTTTCACGTTATTTTGCCTATAAAAGAATGAATTATTATTCGATTTGCAATTTTTTTCCCCATTTGATGCTTAATGCAATTTTGGACTAGGTCAAGCCAATTTTACATTTTCATTGTGACCGGAAATGACGTCATTTGGGCAAAAACTGTATTTTTTAACCTAAAAAACAAATATTTAATTTTTTTTTTTATTATTATTATTATTTACCGCGGGAGCCTATTTCTCTATGATCGAAAAGAGATACCGATTTGCGGTTCATCATTCTATCAGGAAACCAGGTGGTGGCTACTCATTAAAGCATGTCCGGCCTTCATTGTACACTCCGCTTCGACTAATGTATGGATGAAGCTAAAAAAAAATTGACATCTCCCAAAAAAATTTCAGTTACCGTCTATCCCGGATCGTTTAAATAAAAACTACGTAATGTATAGTACTTTAAATTACACCATTCCAATCGAAATATTTGTAGGTGCGACTTTGCTTGTTTATTTCTCCTCCCCTCCGCCTTTAAAATATCAACCCGAGAATATGCCATCAGCATAACATTTTTGTCAGCCTTTCGTCAAAAATGGCACGTTTCACACGTCCGCAAGATGTCTACTTTTCTTTTTCAGTAAAGTTAACCAATCATACAATACTGCGTTGTTTTATTCTATATTTAGTAACATATTTTATAAACACGTGTGGTTAAAAACGTAGTCTGCATTGTCTTCTAGTTATCTAATATATTGAAATAAAAACTGTTTCAAATTAATCACGACCACAACTTGGAACATTAAACAAGTGAAGTTAGTCCTGCATTTATAATTATACTCCAATCGCACTTCACAAATTTGAAAACAATTTTTGGCTAATGAATAAAATAATTCTATCGCTTTTACCGCGATACGAGTCGCTTTTTGCGATGCGATACCGCTTAAATTGAACCCTGGTCAGTTTCTGTCTGATTTTTACAAAATTAGAGCTCAACCATTCTTAGGGTGTAACAGTGATATATTCAAACGTTTTCTTAAATTGGTTAAAACGTGTGACCTCCATACGGTCCACAAACTAAAACGCAGTTTTCCATACAATTAGGGGACATAATGCAGGATGTTATGGTCCCTAGGCATGAATTTTTGTACTACAGGGGCCATAATCCGTGAAGTTACAGTCCGATACATGCCAATATCGAAAGTGATTCTTCATACAACCAGCTAGGGGCCATAATTCATAAATTTATGGTTCAATACATGGCAATATCATCAGGAATCGAGATCTTTGTTAGTAGACCTATATTTCAAGTTTCGGACAGACATGAGCGATGACATAATACATCCACATGGAAATAAGGGTGTATAAAAAACAACCAAAAACACAAACCAACCAACCTGAGCTATTTCTTTTGTTGATGATAAACAAAATGGATGGCCTGATATTTTATAAGCTTCTGTCTCTAGAGCACATAAATTGGTAGTCATTGTCGTTTTCTGATTTTCACATTCAACATTACTAAAACCTTTAAGAGAACAATAGTAAAGTAAATCTGTGAATGAAGGGCAACGGTATAGGTAAAATATGTAGGGTCATTATCCCAATTAGGATTTCACGCTCTATTAACTTGAAACACCATATAAGCTTCCGTCTCTAAAGCAAATATATTGGTAGTCATTACTTTAACATGCGTCATGATAAAACAAAAAATAGTATTGTAAACCTATGAGTGGCATACATTGGTAGTCATTACTTTAACATGTGTCATGATAAAACCTTTAGGAGAAAAATAGTATTGTAAATCTATGAGCGAATGGCAATGACATAGCTAAAATATATCGGTAGTCATTACTTTAACATGCATCATGATAAAACATTTAAGAGAAAATAGGATTGAAAATCTATCTGTGAATGGCAATGACAGCTAAAATATATAGAGTCATTATCCCGAATTAGGTTTCACACTTTGTCAATGTGAACAGGAAGGGTGATAACCATATAAAAACTGTAGTCTGCAACACTTTCATACAGTTTTCAGCAAAGGGTTCAGGGTGGTTATGTTTCCGTAATTCCAGAACCGTTAGGTTTGATACTCTCATGTCCCACGTGTACAACATGCTTCACACCGAATCTGAAAAAAAACCACTGCTAACAGATCATTAATAGATTTCATTTGCATTCTTTGATGGCACAATATCATTTATTATTCAGGCTATCCAGTGTCATGTTAGTGGTTTTCATTAGGTGAAATCTAGCGTGGTAATCACATTTTTTCGCAAAAGCCTCATTTTTGTTTTACTTTTCAAAATATCGCATATTTTTTCGATTAATTCCGGTGTTTAGATCATTGTAGGCATACTTAACTTCCTGTACCAGAAGTTTCAGAAACACCCCTTGAGCAATTTAAAAAAAATAGAAGAAAATTAAGAATAGCATTTTCAGTAATTTAACCGTGTTTTAACTTTTTTCAAATATTGAGGTCCTGTTTGGACCCCTTACAGTACGGAGGTCGTGGAGTATTGACCAAACATGATAATAATGTCGTTTTTTGTTTAAAATTGCCACGATAACGCCACGATAAATAACTTGGTGTGGTAGCCGGTATAGTGTGACATGATAGTCATGTGAAATGATAGGCCTCTGTGTGATTTTACATGTAAAATTAACGGTTTTTATTTGTCGTACACATGATTAAAACATGTCAGCGTCTATGGCTACAAACAATCATGTGCCTTCTCGATATGAGTGGCGATTGGCCGAATGACAGTGGAAACACTAGGAGAATTTTGATGCCGATTGATTCGGCCGAATCTTTGGGCTAGTGTGTCTACCGCTTATTTAGCTCGTACTTATCGTCAAAATGAAATGAACGCAACACAAGTCCCCGATGTAAGAGAAATAAGTTTATTGTAACCGCTATCGAATCCACACAAAAATCCAAGGCATTCGTTTTATTTTAGAAAAGAATAATTGTATTTTGATCGAAGAGTCTATTTCCCCTAAATCTCAAATCAATGGACAGTCATAACTTTCAAAAAGATTTGATTCTTATCAACTTCCCAATCGTCATTGCTGAACTGTCAACTTTTAATGTCGTCATTTTCATGCAGGTTCAATAACAGAAATGACCCGTGATTGAATGACAGGCCGTATGATACAACGCGCGCACGCTAACCATTCGCACCCCCCCCCCCCCCCAGCCCTATTGTTAAATAAACTGTTAAACACTTACTTATTGTTAAAAAAATAGGTTGCCAGGCAACGAAACATACGCCCACACAGCAGCCAAATCGTCCGGGCAGACAACAAGAGTTGTCGCATATTAAGGAATTATCAGAAAATCATTAGAATTTGTTTGGTTTTTATAATGAAACGTTTTTTTTTTTTAAATCAGATAATAATTGTGACCTTCAGAGGGACCACAAGCTAAAAAGGGTGATTTTTCCAACAATCAGGTGACATAATTCAGGAAGTAATGACCCGATGGGCGCAAATATCGAAAGGAACCAAGATCTTTGGGTTATAAACATACATGTCAAGTTTCATCAAAATCGATTCAAAATTTTGACCTCTATAGGGTCCACAACCTTGATATAACATATTTTCACACTATTCGTGTACAAACGGTGGCCATTTTGTCCGTCAATTCTAGTCCGATTTTCACGTAATTCAAACTCTCTCTTCATTACCATGTAACGGTGATATAGTCAAATGTTTTTTTAAAATCGGATAATAATTTTGACCTCCAGAGGACCACAAGCTAAAAAGGGCGATATTTTGGACAATCAGGGGCCATAATTCAGGAAGTTACGATCCAATGGGCGCAAATATCGAAAGGAACCAAGATCTTTGGGTTATAAACATACATGTCAAGTTTCATCAAAATTGGTTCAAAATTGTGACCTCTATAAGGTCCACAACCTTGATATAACATATTTTCACACTATCCGCGTACAAACGGCGGCCATTTTGTCCGTCAATTTTGGTCTGAATTTCACGAAATTCAAACTTAACCTTCATAACCATGGAGCGGTGATATAATCAAACGGTTTTTTAAATCCGATAACAATTTTGACCTCCAAAGGTAGGGAGTTCAGTCAAAAAATCATAAATACAGAAACACAATCAAGAATATAATATTATGACAGTTGAGATTCCAAGCTTTTATAAAACATAATTTTTTTTAAAATCGGTTAAGGGGTTCAGATTTTATGCATGTTTTTATTCTTAAAAAATGCGACATATTGAGGACATTTGCGGCTTAAAACAATAGCGATTTAACATAGAGGTTAATTGCACAATGGCACCAAGAATGTCACATTATTTTGATTTTTTATTGTTATTTAAATCATAACTTTTTTATTTTACGAGATATCTTATTAAAAATTTCGCACCTTTAACAATAAAATATTTTTTAATGGGAATTTGAAAAATAATTAAAAAAACTAATTTAAATAATTTATGCTAATTAGCTTAATGTGTATCTAATTAGCATAAAATTGTCTGTTTTCTCACTTTAAGGTAACATATTTCTTAAACTATGAATTACAACTATTCAAAATTTAACACAATTAAACATTTATTAGTTTTTTATGTGATGACAAAAAAACCCATGCAAATTAGATCATCTAATTTGCATAATACATACCTAATTTGCATATTTTGAGCCTTTTTGACCCGTTTTCATCATTTCGATATCATCTAATCCATTTAAGAGAGTATAAAGTGTACTGAACAACTGTACATGTAATTTAGTGGAATTATACACAAAAACCTAGATAGTTAATTATCATAAGGTATACTTAATTTGCATAATATGCACCTAATTTGCATATTTTGAGCCTTTTTGACCCTGATTATATCATTTCGTTATCATCTAAGACATTTAACAGAGTATAAAGTGTACTGAACAACTGTACATATAATTGAGAGGAATTATTCACAAAAACCTAGATAGTTAATTATCATAAGGTATACTTAATTTGCATAATATGCACCTAATTTGCATATTTTGAGCCTCTTTGACCCTGTTTATATCATTTCGTTATCATCTAAGCCATTTAACAGAGTATAAAGTGTACTGAACAACTGTACATGTAATTGAGAGGAATTATTTACAAAAACCTAGATAGTTAATTATCATAAGGTATACTTAATTTGCATAATATGCACCTAATTTGCATATTTTGAGCCTTTTTGACCCTGTTTTTATCATTTCGTTATCATCTAAGCCATTTAACAGAGTATAAAGTTTACTGAACAACTGTACATGTAATTGAGAGGAATTATATGCAAAAACCTAGATAGTCAATTATCATAAGGTATACTTAATTTGCATAATATGCACCTAATTTGCATATTTTGAGCCTTTTTGACCCTGTTATTATCATTTCGTTATCATCTAAGCCATTCAACAGAGTATAAAGTGTTCTGAACAACTGTACATGTAATTGAGAGGAATTATATACAAAAACCTAGATAGTTAATTATCATTTAAGGTATACTTAATTTGCATAATATGCACCTAATTTGCATATTTTGAGCCTTTTTGACCCTGTTTTTATCATTTCGTTATCATCTAAGACATTTAACAGAGTATAAAGTGTACTGAACAACTGTACATGTAATTGAGAGGAATTATATACAAAAACCTAGATAGTTAATTATCATAAGGTATACTTAATTTGCATAATATGCACCTAATTTGCATATTTGAGCCTTTTTGACCCTGTTTTTATTATTTCGTTATCATCTAAGACATTTAACAGAGTATTAAGTGTTCTGAACAACTGTACATGTAATTGAGAGGAATTCTATACAAAAAAAAAGAAAGATATCTAATTATCTTAATATTATACTCCATTTGCACCTAATTTGCATATTTTGAGCCTTTTTGACCGTGTCCATCATTTCGATATTATCTAAACCATTAAACAGAATACAATGAGTACTGAACAACTGTACATGTAATTAAAAGGAATAATTTGCATATTTTGACGAAAATTTCTCAAATTTACAAATTTAAAGGATAGAATAAAAATATAAATAAATTTTGTAATTTATAAACTTTATTTGGTTTAGGAAATCGAAAGTTTGGTTGCTCATGTCTAGAAATAATTTAATTTATAATAGTTATATTTTTCCTCAATGGTATCCAAGCTACTTAATTTCCAAATCCTTAAGCCAGAGTCCTTTGGTTCTATTGATAATTCCTTAATCAAAATAAATATAGTTTCAACACATTTTGTTTCTGGTTTTGAAGGCCATTTAAATAAATCGTGTCCAACTTGTTTCATGAATGAAACAGTAACAGAACTTTTGTCTATAACATGGGTTATCTGACCTAAATACCATCGATCTTCATATGCAATTGCAACAAAACTATCTTTGTCATCAGAGGAAATTTCTACTGGTAAATAATTAAATGTTTTTAGGTGTTTATTCGGCACAGATGTTGCTAGCATTTTCCTTTTTTCAGCTTTTCTTACAATTTTTCGCGCAACTTGTTGGTTAGCAGATGAAGAATTAACCTTTTTTGGAACTGATTTTGTTTTTTCAATAATATTGTTAATTAGTAGTTTGCGTTGAGACTCGCAGCGGAATTTTGTATTTGCATTAATTGATGATGATATCTCTTCTAATTCTTCATTATTTGTCTCAAAAGTTATGACTTGATTTAAGTTTTGAATTAATTGTTCCAATGAATGAGGTTTTCCATTAACAGAATATAAAAATAATGTTTTATCAGCTTTACTGTGTAAAATAGTTTGATGATATTTCAATTGTTGTTTAACAGATTTAATTTTTGCGTTGGTAGAGTCAATACTTTGAATGTTCTGTTTTATAGTTTTAGAATTCCAGAGTCCATTTTCTTTGACGTGTTCCGATATTTCCAGTATTTGTTTTTGTTTTTTGTTGTCAGCTTCTTGTCGTTTTGATTTTTTTTCCATAATAAATTGGTATCGCTTCTTTTTTAGTTGTTTTCTATGTGCTTTATTTTTACTGTATCTTTTGGGAGCTAACCGTAAAGCTCTTTTTAAACATAATTTTCTTTTTTCGGGATTCATATTTCTTTAAAATTTCCATGCGTTGTTGTTGCGAAAACATATTATACCGGAGATATTCGAGGTGTTACGTTGGGGGGCACGGTTGACTTCTCGATCGAGGTCGCTAAAATCTTTTTCACCTAATCGGTTAGTCGTAGGACATGATTGAGTTTCATTACGTACGGTATCAGTAGCATTAAAATATAAACCATTTGGTAATTGGTCCATCAATTGGCGATTAACTAATTGAAGTACATGGAAGCAAATAATTTGTAAGCATTCTTGTGTAAATTTCTGTATTTCATCAGTGAGAGGAACGAAAAGACTAACATATACTTCGTCTTCCTGCATAGCAAATTCACTAAACAATTGTTTTCCTTTCAATAAATTAGAGGCATCCACTGAATACTCTGAAAGCGCGTTTTTAAGTTTTAACCAATATGGATTTAAATCCAACACGTGAATATCACGCTCTACTATCTTCCATAGAGGTTGTGAAATCAAAACTCCAAATATACCAAGTGCTCTACATTCAGCAACACAAACAGGTGAGATAATACTCTCAGAAATACATTTCATTAATTTGTTTGGGGCAGTCAGACAGTGAAAAAACTCTGCTATATGTTCACGATGATAAAATGCTGCACCACCATTTACAAATAAAATATTAAATCGATGTCTCAGAAATGAAACCAGAAAATTGTGAATATTTCTCTCTTCCAAAAATGCTTCCCAATCTGTAAAGCGTCCAAACCTTTGGCTGCCAGATATAGTTAAAGATTGGGACAGTTCAAAGATTAAATCAAAAGTTCTTGCATTACCTTTGTCAAATGAATGTTCAGTTATTTTATTTTCAGGTGGCAATACTATAGACTCATACACTTTTAGTGCCTTTGACGCAACAGTACCCATGTTTCCAATAACATGTAACGCACAGAATAGACTGTGTAGTTCAACAACCTGGTTTTTTGATTGATTACTTAATGTACTAAAGTTCTTAAGGTATTTATCAAATAGTTCTGCTCTAAGTTCTTCAAACTTTATTTTAAAACTTTTATTTACAATATGTCTATCTGTCATCAGATTTTTAATGTTAGCCAACATTTTAGTTCTTATTTCATTTATTTGTTCAGAATCATCACTAAATGTCTCAGCCAGGTCACGAAAAACTGACAACATTGTGTCTATGAAAGAGTCTGTGTCACCTTTTAACATTTCCTTCATTCCTAAAGAGTAAGTTTCTTTCTGACCACTAGCATTATTGAGTGTAACTTGATATGCTCCATATTCATTAAATTTTTTCTTGGTTCCATCCAGTTGGAGTGTCATATTGTTACCGTGAAGAAGAATATCAGCAACTTGAATCTGTCCGGCCACCTCGCATTCCGACTGAATTAAACTAGTTGTTCCCTTTGACGGCAGCTTTCCAAACTTTAGGTCTGTCAGTCCTGTTAATACACTATGTACAACATCACTGCATTTGGAAACTGGAATACCAAGTGACAATAGTCTCATATATAATAAACGTATATTATCTGAATATCCAATATGGCCGTCTCTTACTTCTTTAAAATTGAGCTCTGTTCTTTTTTTCTTTTTTTGTTCACTTTCTGTATCAGAAATACAAATGGGGGCAATATCAATTTCACTTTCTAGTGACCGAACAGAATCGTTTAAATTTATTATTTTTATATCTTTTTCCAAGCACTTGGGACATTCTAGTTTATTTACAATTTTTGCCTTTCTGCGCCATTTTGATGTCATTTTAACAGCATTTCTTTTTTGAACTTCAAGTTTTAATAATTTATTTTTAAGCTCTCTGACCTCTCTACTCAACTCATTATTTTTTTGTTTTGCACGTTTTTCACGCTTGTTAATATTTCTTATACTGTAATGTCCTTTCCTAAGTTTTATTTTATTAAACTGTATTTGAGACTCCTTTATTTCTTTTTTTATTAAATTTAAATTCTGTCCAAGTTGGGTTGCTTCCATTTTGATAGTCGAATGTAAAATATTGGTTTGTGACGATTTTGTTTCTGTTTTTGTAGACAAGGGTAAAATAGTACACTCTACTGATTTTTCTGAAGAAGATATGTTAATTGTATTAGTTTGTTTATTATGCGTTAGGTCTGTAGATTTAGTGGCAGAGTCAGGTGGAGTGTAAGGGCTATTGATGTAAATGTTATAATTTAATTTATTTCTTCTAAGTTCTGTAGCTCTTTTCGAAATCCTTGTCCATTGAGAATGCACTGTTTTAGGTTGGGGAGCTTCCTTCAGGTTAAAAAGTATTTTAACCCAATTAGCGCATTGATCTAGACTATAATTGTGTTTTTTTTTCAGGATCAGCAATTCAATAATAACACCATTGGTAACTGAACTGGTTAATGGTTTTGAAGACCCAGTAGAGCCATTAAGCCATTCAAAGCTAATTCCAAGCTGTTTACAGTGTGGTCCTGACATGATTTGATAAAATAAATAATTAAAACTATTAAATATTATTAATTTTTTTGTTTTTTTTTTAAAATTCGAAAACTAAAGCCAGGCCTTTGTAAGCTAATTAAAAATACAAATGTGGATACCTTGTCACTTGTAGGCATGACTTGACTTGCCATAGTCTAGTATTCTGCCACTTAAAAAAAAAAGTTGGTGAATGTCCTTTTTTTTTTTCAATGTAGGCGGGAGGGAGGATTTTATTATTTTTAAATGAACATGCAATACTGTAGGAATAAAGCTTTAATTTCAAGTCAAAACACAAGTCATCTGCATACAAGCAGAAAAAACGTTCAGATATAATGTAATATCCAACCCAGTACTGTAGCTTTTAGATAATAATCCAAGTCCTTTAGTGGCTTTACTGTTTGTATATGTTTTGTTTCTTGTCTAGCTTGCATAGCCTTTATGTGCCTGATAGCGGGGATAACTCCCCTGGCCCTACTAAATCATTTGCCGATTACATAAAGGTTGTGTTTCATTGCTATTTATTGGTTTGTAACGGGTGATGTGCACAGGGCAGGGTATGCTTACCCATTCAGAACACCTGATACCACTTTTCAAGCCATATAGAAAGTTCACATAACTAGTTTTGTTTATTTTATATATGTGTTTGTCTTTTACTGTTTTTAACAGTTTACTTTGTGTGGATATGTTTAATTAATATTCAGATTAAATGTTTACGGCATTAATTATTTTCATTGCTTACAAAATGTTCACATTGAAGCCACAATTCGCGCTCACATAGGAGTTTTACACGTTTATCATTGGTTTAAAACAGCATAAGAGGGTAAATTTTAAAAATAAAAAATTTAAAAAAAAATCAGGACAGGTGTGTGGGCGTGGACAATCACCAACTAATTTTTCTTTTCAGTCGCCTAACACAGGCCCTTTTAAATAAATATTAAGTTCATAATCACAGTGTTCAGCCAGCTTTTAAATTAAATGCAAAAAAAAAACCAAATTGTTTGACGTGTTGACTAAAAACTTATAGTATTAATTTGTAAATATCAATCTAAGATGACCCTCATATGCGATCTGATCAAATCTATAGTAATATTGTAAAAAAAAAAAACATAACAAAATAGCGTTTATTAATTTTATAATTTATAACTCAAAATTTGTTAAACAAGACCAATAATGTCAAATTGGGATTTACTGTCCAAATGTGTATACCAAAATAATATCTGATGTTTATAGTTTTATGAAGTGGCTACTGCTACTTTGTAACTGTAACTTTGATTTATTTTTTATTCAAAGTAATCAAAGGGAGCTTTTTTTCTTATTTTTAATAACGTATTAACATGGGTTTATTAACATACAAATTAGCGCAAATTTGCTTAATTTACGGTGTCGACGTGCCATAAAACAATATTTATTAATTTCGTCAACAAACAAATTGTTTGTTGACATCTAACCGTGTCTCTCTTTATATATGACAATCGAGACTACTATATGGCATAATGGAAATGTATCGGTGTTATTCGAGTCTAACATAAATAAACAACTGTGCCAGTTTCGGCAAAAAATTGCTATTTAAAATATTGACAAGACAATTTGATGATTTTATAATATTGCCGAATAATAAATGGATATCCGTTTGTTCTTAAAACATTCTTGAACATAAAAATACTTCAATGTAAAAGATATTTTGTTTCAATGTTGTCCTGGTCGACACTCGACAGCGATGCCGATATGAGCGAGTCGAAGATTCGTCTTGTCAATTCAGTGTTTGTTGACATCAATAAGTGAATAAAAAGTAAATGACAGTTGTCACAATTTATTAGAATTCGCTCGCAATCGTTTACGGAAATTCGTATGAATTTACAGCCCTGTACTACCTATTATTTGTTAATAATTAAACAAAAAAAAAAATCAACGTGTGCGTGCCGAGGGAGGGAAGATGACTAACAGAATCGCCGTTTTATCATTGCGCATGCGCGAAAAATAAAAATTTGAACAGCAAGTAAGTACAAATGCCACCAACAGAGCTATTCTAGTTATTGTCCTTCCACCCTCGTATTTTGTGACACTTTACCGTTTTGTTATTTTTTTTTACAATAAACAAGAGTATTTAGCCTATTTTGTTCAAACCAAACATACATTTCGATAAAAAAAAAAAATTCTTACCAATACTAGGCGGATTTTTCAAACAATCAACATTTATGTGGTTTGTTGTATCTGCTAGTTGAGGTGCAAGTGGTGAACTGTCAAGTTCGGCCATTTTGCCGTCAAGCGCCGTAAGTTGAGAAAACCTACCGATAAAAAACCCAATTTGCACATCATTTTATAAATGGAAACCATTTCATAATTATAATCATTAATTAGCTAACATGTTTAACTATCTTAAAATGGGTGCTTCCAATGGAAAAAAAATTTGGGTCTACCGAAATTTTACTAAAACGATTGAAAATGTCACTTACCTCCAGGTTTTGACGTAGGGTTTCCCGGCGTCTGCTTGTATCCTCACGCGTCACACACGACGGGAATCTACGGAAAATGCCGAAAATACCCATATAAGGTTCAACTAGGTGGGAAAACGCGAAATCGTGTCTATTTATAAACATAGCGGGGAACCCATTTTATCGAGAGCGTAAAAACGGTCCCGTAATTCGAGCGGTAGCAGAAAGTAACGTAGTTTTAACGATAAATATTTATTACTACAAAACATTTAAAACCCACACCAAATAGTTTATCTTGAAGAATGATATTTAAATGAAATAAAAATAAAGTATTTTGCTTGTTAAGGCCTACAATATTATTTCTACTGATGAATTATGAAACATGAAAATTTATAGATTCGCCATTTCTTTATGACGTATGACGTTACTGACTGAACTCCCTACCAAAGGGACCACAAGCTAAAAAGGGCAATTTTTCGGACAATCAGGGGTCATAATTCAGGAAGTTACGATCTGATGGGCGCAAATATCGAAAGGAACCAAGATCATTGGATTATAAACATACATGTCAAGTTTCATCAAAATTGGTTCAAAATTGTGACCTCTATAAGGTTCACAACCTTGATATAACATATTTTCACACTATTCGCGTACAAACGGCGGCCATTTTGTCCGTCAATTTTGGTCCGATTTACACGATATTCAAACTCAACTTTCATAACCATGTAACGGTAATATAATCAAACGTTTTTTTAAATCAGATAACAATTTTGACCTCCAGAGGGACCACAAGCTAAAAAGGGTGATTTTTCAGACAATCAGGGGCCATAACCCATGAAGTTCCAGTCCGATACATGCCAATATTGAAAGGAACCGAGATCTTAGGGTGATAAACCTATATTTTAAGTTTCATCGAAATCGGATAAAAATTGTGACCTGTAGACTGTTCACAAACAATTGTGGACAGACGGACGTCCGGACGAACAGGGCCGACGACATTATACGTCCACATGAAAATGTGGGCGTATAAAAACATGCACGACATTGTTATTTAGGAGATAAACACCGACTGTTTAAAATTTAGAGGACTGTTATTGTCCATTTGATACCGCTTAAATCATTAGAGACCGAGATTTAAGCGTTATCAAATGGACAATGACAGTCCTCAAATTCTAAACAGAGGTGTTTATCGATATTGTAGCCCAAAATATTTAACATAATGAAAAAATTGACGTAATGAAAATATCCGAGACGTAATAAAATAACACTCTCTTCCGTTCTATTTGGTTTACTGAGCGACTGGTTAGTTGTGTCTGTTGTGTCTGCGATAAATTTGAAGATAAGAAACAGAAATCGTAAGTGTATTTTATGTACATTTTAAATGATTTTGAACTCCAGCGATAACTCGGGTCGAAGTAAATTGCATTTCATGTTTGATAAATGTCCATAAACTCAGGTAACTGTTTAGATACATGCTGTGTAGCGAACGCATGCGGTTGCTATGCTTGTTTGAGAACTGTACCACGCGGTCATTACGTGATTACGACGGTGATTTTTTTCTTCACAAAAAAAACGTGTGTATGAAAATTAGTCTCTGTCCTATTCATATCAGAATCAATCAGCCTGACTTTTAAAATATATCACCATCACGGTCCATAAATTGAAGTATTTTCATTTGCTTGTTGAAAATCTTCGATTTCGACCAGTCTGATTACGACACAATGACCATAGCAACCAATATTGTCAGACAATCCTTAAAATGAAATTTTCCTATTATCTTTCAAATACACTCACTAACTTTAATTTGTTGTGTGTTTCAGGTAGGGCCGAAACGATACGCTGTGCCACGATATCATACAGCATGATGTCGTAGACCAACGATACGGGTGCATCACGATACACACGCCATTAATGTGAAATAGACTAAAGTTTTCTTGAAATAAAGAAAAAATACACAATGTTTTAAATTTATATTGTTTATCATTAGATAAATTAAAATTTTATGTTTAACTTTTAACCAATATTTTTTGCACATTTTTCATTTTGTGCGAAACACTCAAACAGGAAGTACGAAACAGGAAAACCAAAATTTTCCCACACATTCGATTGCAATCTGTTTCACAAAGAATTACTTACGAATTATCTCTGTTACAGATGACTGTCCACAACACGTGCGTTGACTGCACACGCCATCAGACATTGGCTCAACGGCTAGTGCAATATGTTTACTTAACACCTAACTGCTTCGGGCAAAATGATGCATTTTACCCATTTTAATACACATTTACACTAAATAGGAAATAATTTTTAACTACAAATACTTCAACCGTCTTTATTTATTTTTCTTTTACCTCAAAAAAATGTTTGAGAATTTAATTTGTCTGAGTAGAAAAGTTCATATGCCGTACTCATTAAGCCTCGTCGATGTCATGCTTATCAGTGATTGTAGCGGCCAAGCGAATATTCACTATGGGATCAGTTTGCTTTGATCGAACAGGCGGGTGGCTTTTCCATTTCAACTTCACCAAGTGTAACACTGCTACCACCAGTACTGGGCGTGAACATAATAGTCGAAAGACTAAGAGAGAATGTTAACCAAAATTTCAACACGCTTTTCATTCATTCGAATAAGAGCCACCAGCATCGCGAGGAAGAAATGACTGTTAAATAAAATGCGATTTCATTGGTGTAAAACGCATGGCTTCCGGTATTTTGTCCAATGGAAAACATTGTCTTGTCCAGTTTCCGAGTCATATTTTGCACGCGATTAGTAGGTCAGTTTTGCAATGATTGTGAAGTCTGGATGCCCGGGCCTATAGAAGACGCGTGCTGTTTCTAGTCTATTTATAGCTACCGAGTGTTTCTTCCAGGGCTCGAAATTCGTTGTTTCGATCGAAGGCCAACATTGGTCTACGATAGACCAAAGTGCAACCTTGATCGTAGGCCAAAAATTAAAAATCCGAGGCCAAGTCATAAATTATTATATTATCAGCTTAATATGTAATATTACGTTTTAAATCTGTTGTAGATCTTTTTTCTCAGTCAAATGGTTGTTACAGGTTGTTATTTATTACTTTTCCAAAAATAATGCATCCTTACAGTTTAGGGGGAGGGGGATAAAACTCTTATCGTACCGTTATTAGTACGATTTTTTATTCTAAAAAATATTTTTAAAAAATCTGCATTCTTTTTAGGAGTTGAAAGTATTACTACATGTATATCATCGGTAGAGCTTCGTAAAATATCAGTACAAATCGATAGTTTTGATAAGATATGCCAAACATAACGCTAACGCTACAATATACGTCCACATTCCTACTTTGATTGATATGGTACTTTGTCAAGAAGGCTAGGCGTTTGGTTTGTTTAGCGTTGAGGGTCGTGCACCAACATTAATAGTTGCAGTCCTTAGAGTATAAGGAATAACTATACCAAGATAATCCATTCAGAATTGTGTCTTCCTAACACTAAAGGCAAAAAGTGGGCGTGGCTCTGCCCCTGGGGGTCGGGACATTCATCAAAATCAATAGTGGACGCCCTCAGGCTATAAGGAATACATAAACCAAATGGGTGTTGCTGTCCCATGGGGGTCGGGCATGCACCCAAAACAAAAGGGGTCATCCTTAGGGTATAAGGAATAAGTATTTTAAGTTTCAAGATGACCGATTAAGAATTGTGGCCTGTAGGCGACACACAAAAAGAAAATGGGCGTGACTCTGCCCCTGGGGGTTGGGCATGCACCCCAAATGATAGAAATGTTCCTTAGGGTACAAAGCATAATCATTCAAAGTTTCAAGATGATACGTTAAGAAATGTGGCTTGTAGACGACAAACAAATAAATACAAGGAATGGACGTGGCTCTGCCATTGGGGGTCGGGCATGCACCAAAAAACAATACGGATCATCCTTAGGGTAAGTATACAAAGTTTTAAGAAAATACAGTTAGAATTGCGGCTTCTAGGCGACACAGAGACACACAAAAAGAAAATGGGCGTGGCTCTGCCCCTGGGGGGTTGGGCATGCACCCCAAACGATAGGGATCATCCTTAGAGTATAAAGAGTAAGTATACAAAGTTTTAAAGAAAATCCAATAAGAATTGCGGCCTGTAGGCGACACAAAGACACACGATAAGAAAATGGGTGTGGCTCTGCCCAAGGGGGTTGGGCATGCACCCCAAATGATAGGGATGTTCCTTAGGGTACAAAGAATGTGTATGCTAAGTTTCAAAATTATAAGTTAAGAAATGTGGCCTGTAGACGACAAACAAATACATACTAGAAATGGGCGTGGCTCTGTCCCTGGGGGTCGGGCATGCACCAAAAACAATAGAGATCTTCCTTAGGGTATAAGGAATACGTATACCAAGTTTGAAGAAAATCCAGTAAGAATTGCGCCCTGTAGGCGACACAAAGACAAACGAAAAGAAAATGGGCGTGACTCTGCCCCTGGGGGTGGGGCATACACCCCAAACGATAGGGATGTTCCTTAGGGTACAAAGTTTCAAAATTATAAGTTAAGAAATGTGGCCTGTAGACGACAAACAAACAAATACTAGAAATGGGCGTGGCTCGGCCCCTGGGGGTCGGGCATGCCCAAAAAACAATAAGGATCATCCTTGGGGTATAAGGAATAAGTATACCAAGTTTGAAGAAAATCCATGAAGAATTGCGGCCTGTAGGCGAACCACAGACACACACACACACAGACAGGGGCGACGGCATAATACGTTCACATTATGAATGTGGACGTATAAAAAGCACTATCAAGTATCAATCTCTTCGTCTATTTTTCGTGCCTGCGTAGGGGACTGAGGAGTCGACTCGATGTTTTCTGTGACCTTATCCTTCGTATATATAATAATACAATAGCCTACATCGGTCACTTTATATTTATATTTCAAAGTCTCAATCCAATCTCAATGGACAATTTATGATAACAAGCTCTTTAGCCTTACTTTAGACAATTTATTTTTCCATAGTTTATGCACGCGAATCGACAACGAATTTTCCGCCATGTTGTTATTTGTCGCGCTCACGTACGCAATGCTTTGAGTCGACTCGTGCTCATTTTATTTTGGTTCCTCCACATACATCGGCGTATCAACGGTTTTTTGTCATTCAGAACCACGGCTAGATTATTTAAAGATAGGTTGCAAGGCAACGAAACATACGCCCACAGCAGCTAAATCGTCCGAGCAGTCAACAAGGGTTGTCGCATATTTTTACTTTTTTTTGGTAATGAAACATTTGTAATACACTAAAATCTGAGTAACAACTCACTATGCAATTATCAAAAAATCATTACAATTTGTTTGCTTTTTATAATGTTTTGCCCCACGCTAACAATTAGTATAGGAAACATTTAATATCATGGATTTAGCTGTTCAGTTATCAAAATTCATTGAAAATCAAAATACTTGTTCGTTTCAACACCTTAAACTCTGTGTATCAATCTAAAGTCAATCGGATGATAAGTTTGGCCTCTATAGCGTAACAAGATATTTTGAAGTTATCAAGGGAGATAACTCTGGCAATAATTATTTGAAATCTCTGAAAATCAATAAAAATCAATACACTGTGTATAAATTTAAAGTCAATCGGATATTAACTTTGGCCTCTAGAGCGTCCACAGGATTTTTTTAAGTGATCAAGGGCCATAACTCTGGCACTAATTATCGGAAATCGCTGATTCTTCGTCTCATGACCTTAAACACTGTGTATAAATTTAGAGCGTCCACAAGATTTTTTGAAGTGATCAAGGGCTGATTCTTCGTCTCATGACCTTAAACACTGTGTATAAATTTAGAGCGTCCACAAGATTTTTTGAAGTGATCAAGGGCCATAACTCTGGCACTAATTATTGGAAATCGCTGAAAATCAAAAGGCTTCTTCGTCTTATATTCTTAAACACTGTGTATCAATTTAAAGTTAATCGGATATTAACTTTGACTTTTAGAGTGTCCACAAGATTTTTTGAAGTGATCAAGGGCCATAACTCTGGCACTTATTATCGGAAATCGCTGAAAAACAATAGGCTTCTTCGTCTCATGACCTTAAACACTGTGTATAAATTTAAAGCCAATCGGATATTAAATTTGGCCTCTAGAGCGTCCACAAGATTTTTTGAAGTCGTCAAGGGCCATAACTCTGGTAGTTATTATCGGAAATCGCTGAAAAACAATAGGCTTCTTCGTCTCATGACCTTAAACACTGTGTATAAATTTAAAGTCAATCGGATATTAACTATAGCCTCTAGAGCGTCCACAAGCAATTGTGGACGCCGGACCGACGGACGGACGGACCGATGGACGGACGGACGGACGGGGGCGACGACAATATACTACCACATTTCAATGAGGGCGTATAAAAATAGGCTGCCAGGCAACGAAACATACGCCCACACAGCAGCCAAATCGTCCGGGCAGTCAACAAGAGTTGTCGCATATTAAGGAATTATCAGAAAATCATTAGAATTTGTTTGGTTTTTATAATCAATCAGATAATAATTGTGACCTCCAGAGGGACCACAAGCTAAAAAGGGTGATTTTTCGTACACTCAGGGGACATAATTCAGGAAGTAATGACCCGATGGGCGCAAATATCGAAAGGAACCAAGATCTTTGGGTTATAAACATACATGTCAAGTTTCATCACAATGGGTTCAAAATTGTGACCTCTATAAGGATCCACAACCTTGATATAACATATTTTCACACTATTCGCATACAAACGGCGGCCATTTTGTCCGTCAATTTTGGTCTGATTTTCATGAAATTCGAACTCAACCTTCATAACCATGGAATGGTGATATAATCAAACGTTTTTTTAAATCGGATAACAATTTTGACCTCCAGAGGGACCACAAGCTAAAAAGGGCGATTTTTCAGACAATCAGGGGCCATAATTCAGGAAAATACGATCTGATTGGCGCAAATATCGAAAGGAACCAAGATCTTTGGGTTATAAACATTTATTTCAAGTTTCATCCAAATCGGTTCAAAATTGTGACCTCTACACTGTTCACAAGCTAAAAAACGTGATTTTTCGTACAATCATTGGCCATAACCCATGAAGTTACAGTCCGATACATGCCAATATCGAAAGGAACCGAGATCTTAGGGTGATAAACCTATATTTTAAGTTTCATTGAAATCGGATAAAAATTGTGACCTGTAGACTGTTCACAAACAATTGTGGACGGACGGACGAACGGACGGACGGACGAACAGGGGTGACGACAATAAACGTCCACATGAAAATGTGGGCGTATAAAAATTAAGTACAATTTATACGTAATATGAGACGGCTTATTATTAACTAGACGAACAAAAAGCAACTATCGCAAAACATCGTATGGTTTTGACTTTTAATCCAGTCTTGATTACTACCGTGAAAATAAGATTGTTTCGATATCATCAATCGACACTTCAATGCCGATTATCGATAGTAAGAATAACTATCAATACCTAGCTCTAATCTGCGGCCAAATATGGCCGTGGATAATTGAAAATCGGCCATGAATCTGCGGCCAAATTCTAAAATTCGGAGGCCATGGCCGCCGGCAGTGTCGAGCCGTGGTTTTTTCTTTACTTGGGCCTTATGTACGTACGTACTGAACTGATAGGTAATTTCTAAGGGTCCTACATGTCTCATTTATTGAACAAATATCGCGATATAGTATGAAATTAATCGTGAACCTTAAACTGAAAAAATAATCGCGATTATCGATATTCTTAAAAAAATATCGTTCATCGTTTTCATGGAAAAAATCCTTTCGGCCCTAGTTTCAGGTGTGTGTTTCAATAAGCCAATGGTTGAATTTCAATGTTGATTTCCTGGAATAAAGTTTTGAGGTGTAGAATTTGTGGCCACAGCAAACAAGAGTCTAGCACCCACAAAATTTTCATTCGCAGTGAGTCGCCCTGGAAATATAGAGGACTGTTATACCCATTCAACACCACTTTTTGACCAATCGGAATCTAAGAAATTTCCATTTTGGGCTACAATAATTATTTAAAATTTGGTTGCCAGGCAATGAAACATACGCCCACCAGCAGCTAAATCGTGCGGGCAGTCAACAAGAGTTATCAATTATTAAGTAATTATAAGAAAATCATTAGAATTTGTTTGGTTCTTATCATTATAAAGTTCTGTCCCATGCTAACGTTTAGTATACGAAACATTCAATATTATGGATTTAGCTGTTCAATTATTAAAATTCCTTGAAAATCAAACTCAACCATCATTAATGTGTAACAGGGATATAGTAAAACGTTTTTTTTTTTAAATTCGCAATAAAATTGTGACCTCCATACGGCCCACAAGATAAAAACACGATTTTTTCGTACAATCAGGGGCCATAATTCAGAAAGTTATGGTCCAATATGCGCGAATATCGAAAGGAACTGTGATTTTGGGATTATAACCTTACACTTCAAATTTCATCAAAATCGGACTAAAATTGCGACCTGTACAGGCTCCACAACATGGATATATCATATTTTTACACTATTCGCGTATTAGCGGCAGCCATTTTGTCCGGCAGTGTTGTCCGATTTTTACGAAATTCGACCTCAACCTTCATTACAGTGTAACGGTGATATAATCAAACGTTTTTTTAAAAATCGGATAATAATTGGGACCCCTAAAGGATCCACAAGCTAAAAAAGTCGATTTTGCGTACAATCACAATCCGATATGCGCAAATACCAAAAGGAACCAAGATCTTTAGGTTATAAACATGTATTTCAAGTTTCATCAAAATTTGATTAAAATTGTGACCTCTATCTTTAAACTATTCGCATTCAAGCGGCGACCACTTTGTCTGGCAATTTTGATCCGATTTTCGCTAAATTTGAACCCAATCTTCATTACAATGTAATGGTGATATAATCATACGGTTTTATAAATCGAATAATAATTATGACCTCTAACGAGACCACAAGCTAAAAAGGGCGACATTTCGTACAATCAGGTGCCATAATTCAAGAAGTTATGATCCGATATGTGCAAATATCGAAAGGAACCAAGATCCTTGGGTTATAAATATGCATTTCAAGTTTCAACAAAATCTGTTAAACATTATGGCCTCTACATTGTTCACAAGCTAAACACATGATTTTTCGTACAATCAGGGGTCATAACACATGAAGTTACAGTCCGATACATGCCAATATCGAATGGAACCGAGATCTTAGGGTGATAAAACTACATTTCAAGTTTCATCGAAATCAGACAAAAAATGTGACCTGTAGACTGTTGACGGACGGACGGACGAACAGGGGCGACGAAAATATACAACCACATGAAAATGTGGGCGGAGTTGAGATGTATTTACACATTTAAGTAATAAACCAGATAAATTAACAATATACACGAAGGGATCACTCACTAGGTGTAGTTATTCTTGAATTTAAATATCAATTTTTCAAAGATAGGTTACCAGGCAACGAAACATACGCCCACAACAGTTAAGTCGTCCGGGCAGTCAACAAGGGTTGTCGCATATTTTTTCTTTTATCAGTAAGGAGAACATTTACAACACATGATAATCTTATTACGAGTAATAACCCATTAAATAATTATCAGAAATGATTAGAATAGTTTTGATGGTTTGTCTCAAGGCCTTTGTCCACAAGATATTTCAAAGTGATCAAGTGCCAGAAATTATCAGATATCACTGAAAATCAAATAGGATTCTTCGTCTCATGACCCTAAACACTGTGTACAAATTTAAAGTCAATCGGATATTAACTTTAGCCTTTAGAGCATTCACAGGGTTTTTCAAAGTGATCAAGGGTCATAACTCTGGCAGTAATTATCGGATATTGCTGAAATTCAACAGACTTCTTCGTCTCATGCCCTTAAACACTGTGTATAAATTTAAAGTCAATCGGATATTAACTTTAGCCTCTAGAGTGTTCACAAGATTTTTCAAAGTGATCAAGGGTCATAACTCTGGCAGTAATTATCGGATATCGCTGAAATTCAATAGGCTTCTTCGTCTCACGACCTTAAACACCGTGTATAAATTTCAAGTCAATCGGAGATTAACTTTAGCCTCTAGAGCGTTCACAAGAAATTGTGGACGATGGACGGACGGACGGACGGACCGACAGACGGACGGACGGGGGCGACGGCAATATACGACCACATTTCCATGTGGGCGTATAAAAATTAACGTGAAGATAGGGAACTACATATCTAGTTACAAATGAAGGAACTATTGTTGTAGGACAGTATGGCGGATCAGCCTGCTGTGTGATTTAATATAGTAATATAGATTGTACTAGGGAAAATAATGACAAATAAAAGAAAAGGGACCTACGCAACCATTACTATCAATCAATTTAATTTATATCTAAATATCAAAAACACGTATTTTGTCTTCTATAAAGGGTTTAATTTGTTTTAATCGTTTTGTTCTGTGTTGCTGCTGGCTCTTCTTTCTCTTTCCAGGTAATACTTATCTGGGGAGAGTCAAGCACAAGGAAAACAAAAAATGGAAGACATTTATTTTTTTTAATGGATATCATCCCCAGTGGAAGTGGATGCTAAACTCCATAAACGAACAAACTACGCCATGAACCGAATTACAGGACTTTTAACCATGCTGGACGAACAGTTATTTAATATGTAAATAATCAACGGGTCCGGTTATGTGGTTCTTACTGCGAGCACTTCGCTTTTCCACATAACGCAAGCGGATTCTTTTTCCCCACAGGTTTTTTTTCTATCCGCACTGATGGCGCCAAACATCTGTCAGCTGGACCTACTGTTTTAACATGTTTTTATTATGACAAAGGGAGAAGATGACCCTCTCGCACGACAGTAGTTTTATAAGTGTGATTTAAATTGACTTGTTAATATACAGTAGAATCTGTATGAACAGCCACTCCTATTCAGCGACATCTCCTTGTAAGCGGTCACAATAAATTTTCCCCGGGCACTCCTCTAATGCAGCCAGCGGTCACTATTTTGCTAATGAATTTAATGAAACATCGCCCATTCAACGGCCATTGTTGAATGATACCATCTTGTTCTTCTTAACACCCCCGCTAATCCCGTGAGTAGAAATTAATTAACTGGACTCCCACTGATCAGGTAAAAAAAAATATGAAAATAACAATTAACCAGGGATTATCTGTTAATCAATCTTTGTTTTATTAAACGACTAACCTGATAATTGTTTTCACACGTAACGGAACATAATTTGATACTGATTGAATAAACTAAAAGTACTGACGAAAAGCAGAGTTTTGTCACGATCATCTAGCATCTCTTTTTCATTAATAATAATAATAATAATTTCTTCTATAGCGCATTACAAGGCAACATATAAAATGGCACAATATCTCAATGCGCTTTACATTTACAATATAAAAAATACAATTTCAAAACAGGAATTAAACGAGACTGAAATAAGAACATATCAAACAGGAAAAATACCATAGAAATTAACTTATAAAATATCGTTTAAAATATTCGTTTTTAAAAAAGGAATTATACGAGACTAAAATAAGAACATATCAAACAGGAAAAAACCCCAAAGAAATTAACTTATAAAATATCGTTTAAAAAGCATAGTTTTAATATTCGTTTTAAAAACATTAATGTTAGTTTCATTGCGCAGCTTGTGTGATAAGGTGTTCCATAGGGTTGGAGCATACTGACTAAAAATCTTATTGCCATAAAATTTATTTTTCGATTTCTTAGCAGGATATGCAATAGAGGGCGATTGGTTAAACCTAGTCGACACTATTGGACGTTTAACAGTTATGAGTTCATTAAGATAGGCAGGGGCTTTATTATTTACAATTTTGAAAATGGTTAAAAGCACTTTAAATTCATTGCCACTATGTTGTATTTAAAAATAGACGTTTTTAGCGCCTCCTATAATATTACATACAGAGTTACACCCCTGTGAATCGGTGGCAATATCAGCGATGTTTATTTTGTTCAAGTGCTTTTTTGATAAAATAACATTAATTCATCGATTTTTGCTTCACAAAAATGGATAAATATTATCAAATTCATCACAATGATAGACAGTAAAATGACAAGTTTATGGAAGTTATGTCCGAGATTCAGCAACGACCAAATTTACGGATGCAAGTATTGGTGTTTAAAAAAAAGGTCATTTTTCGTACAATCAGGGGCCATAATTCAGGAAGTTACAATCCGATATGCACAAATATCGAAAGGAACTAAGATTGTTAAGTTGTAAACGTGTTTCAAGTTTCATCAAAATTGAATGAAGATTGTGACCTCTGCAGGGTTCACAACCTTGATATACCATATTTTACACTCTTCGCGTACAAGCGGCAGCCATTTATTCGGTCAATTCAACCTCAACCTTCATTACGATGTAACGGTGATATAATCAAACGGTTTTTTAAATGGGATAATAATTCTGACCTCCAGAGGGACCACAAGCTAAAACGCCCACATTTTTGAGAGATGGATAGAGAACACGCAATACCGAAAGTGATTTTTCCTACAATCAAAGGCCATAGTTCATTAAGTTTCAATTTGATATGCGCAAATAACGAAAGGAACGAACATCTTTGGGTTATAACCATGCATTTCAAGTTTCATCAAAATCGAATCAAAATTGTGACCTCTACAGGGTCCACAACCATGATATACAATTTTTTAACAGTATTCGCGTACAAACGGTGGCGATTTTGTATGATAAATTTGGTCCGATTTTCCCGAAATTCGAACTCAACCTTCCTTACGGTGTAACAGTAATATTATCAACCGTTTTATTAAATCGGATAATAATTGTGACCACCAGAGGAACCACAAGCTAAAATAAGGCGATTTTGCGTATAATCAGGGGCCATAATTCAGGAAGTTACGTTCCGATATGCACAAATATCGAAAGGAACCAAGATCTTTGGGTTATAACCATGAATTTCAAGTTTCATCAAAATCGAATTAAAAATGTGACTTCAACAGGGTCCACAACCTTGATACACCATTTTTTAACAGTATTCGCGTACAAACGGCGGACATTTGGTATGGCAATTTTGGTCCAATTTTCCTGAAATTCGAACTCAACCTTCCTTAGGGTGTAACGGTGATATAATCAAACATTCTTTTAAATCGGATAATAATTGTGACCTCCAGAGGGACCACAGGCTAAAAAGGGTGATTTTTCGGACAATCAGGGGCCATAATTCAGGAAATTACATTCCGATAGGCGCAAATATCGCAAGGAACCAAGATCTTTGGGTTATAACCATGCATGTCATGTTTCATCAAAATCAGTTCAAAATTGTGACCTCTGTAGGGTCCACAACCTTGGTTTAAAATATTTTCACACTAATCGCATACAAAGGGCGGCCAATTTGTCTGTCAATTTTGGTCAAATTTTCACAAAATTTTTCCTTAATCTTCATTACCATGTAACGGTGATATAATCAAACGTTTTTTTAAGTCGGATAATAATTTTGACCTCCAGTGGGACCACAAGCTAAAAAGGGTGATTTTTCGTACAATCAGGGGCCATAATTCAGGAAGTTACGAATCAATGAGCGAAAATATCGAAAGAAACCAAGAAATTCGGGTTATAAACATGCATGTCAAGTTTCATCAAAATCGGTTCAAAATTGTGACCTCTATAGGGTCCACAACCTTGATATAACATATTTTCACACTATTCGCATACAAAAGGCGGCCATTTTGTCCGTCAATTTTGGTTCAATTTTCACGAAATTTGAACTCAACCTTCATTACCATGTAACGGTGATATAATCAAAGGTTTTTTTTAAATCGGATAATAATTTTGACCTCCAGCGGGACCACGAGCTAAAAAGTGCGATTTTTCGGACAATCAGGGGCCATAATTCAGGAAGTTATGATCTGATGGGCGCAAATATCTAAAGGAACCAAGATTTTGGGGATATAAACATGCATGTCAAGTTTCATCATAATTGGTTCAAAATTGTGACCTCGATAGGGTCCACAACCTTGATATAACATATTTTCACACTATTCGCGTACAAATGGCGGCCATTTTGTTTGTCAATTTTGGCCCGATTTTCACGAAATTTGAACTCAACCTTCATTACCATGTAACGGTGATATAATCAAACGTTTCTTTAAACCAAGAAATTCGGGTTATAAACATGCATGTCAAGTTTCATCAAAATCGGTTCGAAATTGTGACCTCTATAGGGTCCACAACCTTGATATAACATATTTTCACACTATTCGCATACAAAAGGCGGCCATTTTGTCCGTCAATTTTGGTTCGATTTTCACGAAATTTGAACTCAACCTTCATTACCATGTAACGGTGATATAATCAAAGGTTTTTTTAAATTGGATAATAATTTTGACCTCCAGAGGGACCACGAGCTAAAAAAGTTTTCGGACAATCAGGGGCCATAATTCAGGAAGTTACGATCCGATGGGCGCAAATATCGAAAGGAACCAAGATTTTGGGGTTATAAACATGCATGTCAAGTTTCATCACAATCGGTTCAAAATTGTGACCTTTATAGGGTCCACAAGCTAAAAACATGATATTTTGTACAATCAGGGGCCATAATCCATTAAGTTCCGATCCGATACATGCCAATATCGAAAGGAACCGAGATCTTATGGGGATAAACCTATATTTCAAGTTTCGTCAAAATCAGAAAAGAATTGTGACTTGTAGAGAGTCCACAAACAAATTATGGACGGACGGACGACATAATACTAATACGCCCACATTTTCATGTGGACGTATTATGTCGTCGCGATTTTTCGGACAATCAGGGGCATAATTCAGGAAGTTACGATCCGATAGGTGCAAATATCGAAAGCAACCAATATATTTGGGTAATAAACATGCATTTCAAGTTTCACCCAAATCGGTTCAAACCGTGACCTCTACACAGTTCACAAGCTAAAAGATAGGCTGGCACTGCCAGGCAGGATACGCCCACATTTTTGAGAGATGGATAGAGAACAAGCAATACCGAAAGTGATTTTTCCTACATCATTAAGTCCTGTATTTCATACTGTATTGGGAGCAGCCATTTTGTTGGTCAGTTCCAGTCTGATATTCATGAAATTTGAAGCCGACAATGATTATGGTTTGACGGTACACAACCTAGAAATGTTACTTTTCGTCAAAATCGGATAAGAATTGTGACCTGTAGAGAGTCCACAACCATGATATACCATATTTTTACACTATTCGCGTACAAACGGTGACCATTTCGTCCTGCAATTTTGGTACGATTTTCACGAAATTCGAACTCAACCTTCCTTACGGTGCAACAGTAATATAATCAGAGTTTTTTTTTAAATCAGATAATAATTGTTGGAGAGATAGACAGAGAACAAGCAATACCGAAAGTGATTTTTCCTACAATCAAAGGCCATAATTCATTAAGTTACAATTTGATATGCGCAAATATCGAAAAGAATAAAGATCTTTAGGTTATAAACAAGCATTTCAGGTTTCATCAAAATCGAATTAAAATTGTCACCTCTACAGGGTCCACAACTTTGATATACCATATTTTTACACTGTTCGCGTACAAACGGCGTCCATTTTTTTCTGGCAATTATGGTCCAATTTTCTCGAAATTCAAACTCAACCTTTCGTAGGGTGTAACGGTGATAGAGTCAAACGTTTTTTCAAATCGGATAATAATTGTGACCTCCAGACAGACCATAGGCGATTTTTCGGACAATCAGGGGCCATAATTCAGGAAGTTACGATCTGATATGCGCAAATATCGAAAGGAACCAAGATCTTTGAGTTATAACCATGCATTTCAAGTTTCATCAAAATCGAATTAAAATTGTGACCTCTACAGGGTCCACAACCATGATATACAATTTCTTAACAGTATTCGCGTACAAACAGCGGCCATTTTGTATGGCAAATTTTGTCCAATTTTCCTGAAATTCGAACTCAACCTTCCTTACGGTGTAACGGTAATATAATCAACCGTTTTATTAAATCGGATAATAATTGTTACCACCAGAGGTACCACAAGCTAAAATAAGGCGATTTTGCGTATAATCAGGGGCCATAATTCAGGAAGTTACGTTCTGATATGCGCAAATATCAAAAGGAACCAAGATCTTTGGGTTATAACCATGAATTTCAAGTTTCATCAAAATCGAATAAAAAATGTGACTTCTACAGGGTCCACAGCCTTGATATACCATTTTTTAACAGTATTCGCGTACAAACGGCGGCCATTTTGTATGGCAATTTTGGTCCGATTTTCCCGAAATTCGAACTCAACCTTCCTTAGGGTGTAACGGTGATATAATCAAACGTTTTTTTAAATCGGATAATAATTGTGACCTCCAGAGGGACCACAAGCTAAAAAGGGTGATTTTTCGGACAATCAGGGGCCATAATTCAGGAAATTACATTCCGATAGGCGCAAATATCGAAAGGAACCAAGATCTTTGGGTTATAAACATGCATGTCAAGTTTCATCAAAATCGGTTCAAAATTGTGACCTCTAGAGGGTCCACAAACAAATTGTGGATGGACGGATGTCTGGACGGAGAGGGGCGACGACAATATACGTCCACATAAAAATGTGGGCGTATGAAAAGGGATTTTTTGTACAATCAGGGTCCATAACCCATGAAGTTACAGTCCAATACATGCCAATATCAAAGGAGACGAGATCTTAGGGTGAGAAACCTATATTTTAATTTTCATTGTAATCAGATAAAAATTGTGAGGTGTAGACTGTTCACAAACAATTGTGGACGGACGGACGAACAGAGGCGACGACAACCTACGTCCACATTTTTATTTCATTTTCATGTGGACGTCCACATTTTTATTTCATTTTCATGAGGACGTCCACATTTTTATTTCATTTTCATGAGGACGTCCACATTTTTATTTCATTTTCATGTGGACGTATAAAAATTAAATAACAATAATATTAAGTAACAACATAATATAATAGACTCACGGTCCAACCAAAGGATGATATGAACTACGAATGCCTTCAAAGGGAGCCGGGGGGTTGGGATGGCCTAGTGGTCTAGAGTACCGCGCTTCGACCTCTAGCTGGCCGGTCACCTCTGGCTTGCGGCTGTGGTTTCCAGCCCTGGTGTGAGCGTATGTGGCATGGAGTTAGGGGCGCCTTCTCAACCTCATGGGTTTCCTCCGGGCACTCCGGTTTCCTCCCACTGCTAAAGACCCCTATGCGCAAGCGAATCATTGAAATAAAATGAAACCATATGTTAGTCCCAAAATGGCCTGGTTTGTGTCGAGGGGACGTTAAACCCCATTTCTCTCTCTCTCTCAAAGGGGGCCATTGGGTGAAACCATATTACAGTTAATGAGGTGATCAAGATGAGACCATTTACCAAGAAATGCAAACACAACATGACCCTGTTTAGGATTCCAGCTTATCATGCGATTTTCTATGATAAATAGAAATAAGTAAATATATAGTTTAAATTTTAATCAGACGGGCCCCTAATAAATGTCGCTTTAGTAACTAACCTGTCATTTATAATTACCCATCCATGCGTACAAACATGAGTAAATGGTTTTGGTTCTTATTTTGATCCATGTGAATATCATATTTAATTCTTCGATATCGGCCGGACTAAAAATTCTCACATTGCGACTAATTTACGCTAAAAATTGCATGTGTAAAATACCCTTTTGATCAATTTTTTTTCTATTGTCAAATTGTCTTGTAAATTATACATGAACTTTATTTTCGGACATTGATCAGGCTCTGTACCCAAATTGTTGTTGTTTATTACAGCTTTAACGTCCAATACATATTATATTATGGACAGGTTGATTAAATTATTTACACTTCATGGATTGGTAATAACATACAATAAAACGAAATAAAAAGTCCTTGTATATTAAAGATAGGTTGCCAGGCAACGAAACATACGCCCACAGCAGCTAAATCGCCTGGGCAGTCAACAAGGGTTGTCGCATATTTTTACTTTTTTAGGTAATGAAACATTTGTAATAATACACTAAAATCTGATTAAGAGTAACAACTCATTATGTAATTATCTGAAAATCATTAGAATGTATTTGCTTTTTATAAAAGTTTTGGCCAACGCTAACAATTAGTATAGGAAACATTTAATATCATGGATTTAGCAGTTCAGTTATCAAAATTCATTGAAAATCAAAATACTTGTTCGTTTTAACACCTTAAACCCTGTATATCAATCTGAAGTCAATCGAATGATAAGTTTGGCCGCTATAGCATCACAAGGTTTTTTGAAGTGATCAAGGGAGTTAACTCTGGAAGTAATTATTTGAAATCGCTCAAAATCAAAAGGCTTCTTCGTCTCATGACCTTAAACAATATGTATAAATTTAAAGTCAATCGGATATTAACTTTGGCCTTTAGAGCATTTCTTTTTGAAGTGATCAAGGGCCATAACACTGGCAATAATTATCGGAAATCGCTGAAAATCAATAGGCTTCTTTTTCTTATGACCTACCTTAAACACAGTGTATAAATTTAAAGTCAATTGGATATTAACTTTGGCCTCTAGAGCGTCCACAAGATTTTTTTGAAGTGATCAAGGGCCATAACTTTGGTAGATATTATCGGAAATTGCTGAAAAACAATAGACTTCTTCGTCTCATGACCTTAAACACTGTGTATAAATTTAAAGTCAATCGGATATTAACTTTAGCCGGACTGACGCGACGACAATATACAACCACATTTCAATGTGGGCGTATAAAAATGTTATGTACACTTACAGTAACAATACTCGCCAGTATTTTATATAGTTAATAATTTTACGCTCTACTGACGTCAGGTCCAATTACCGACGCACATCAAAGGTAACTGGTGGTTATACTCGGTAGCTCAAATAGTGACGTTTTCTTAATTAGTCAGGCTTTCGTCAATTTCTCCCGCATGTGCCTCACTAGTGATATGTTTGGATAAACTCACGTTTGTTTAATTACTCGTGTTATTTTTTAAACAGATTGGAGTAGAGAATATCGATGAACCTATATATATAGCTAGTACAAGTACGTCTAAAAAGTTAGACCATGATGCAATCATGGCAGTTTTAATAAGTATTCAAGAAAGTCAGAAAAAACAAGGAGATGACTTGAATTCACTTTCTGGTAGAATTCAAACTATAGAGGATTATGATTATGACTACGATAATAAAGAATAAAGAAGGGGGTGATGACATTGATAATCCTAATGAACCCCCTGCTAAAAAACAAAAATTAGACAGCAACAATAATAGGTTCTCGTCTATGGTGAAAAGGTGTAAAGTCCAAGAGTCCTGTGAAACTGCAACAGATCTCTTTCGTAATTGAATGAGTGATGATCAGTATCTGGAGTTGGTAAAGGATGAAAATATTGCCAGACCCGAAAATTGTGAGGGCCTCACAATTGTCAGGACCAACCAATTGATATGGAATGTTGTTTCTCCAAAGGCTCAAACCGGGGACAAGAAACTCCAGTTCATTGAAAGATCGGTAGTTAAAGCAGCTATGATTCTGTGTAAAACTGTGGATCTAATGGCTCGAGAGGAGTCAGCTGAAAATAAAAGCACCCAAACTTTAAGCAAATATATAGATAGCTGCAATGATGTGCTCTCATTATTAGGACATGCAAAGAGACAAATCAGCATGACAAGAAGGGAATTCCTAAAACCAGAGCTAATGAATGCCAATACTGTAGTTTTCGATAAAGAAAAATTTCAAAATATTATACATTTTCTCATTGACAATGCCATATTTGAGGTTGGGGATCAGATAATACAACAAACTATTGGTTTACCAATGGGAACTGACCCCGCCCCATTTATGGCAAATGCACATTTATATAAATACGAATTCGACTTTCAAGACCATAAAAGAAAAACAGATTACAAGGTAGCAATAAGTCTAAATTATACCTTCCATTACATTGATGACATAACACCAATCAATGATAATGGTAATTTCAATAAATACAAAGATGAAATATATCCTCCTGAACTTATATTAAATAAAGAAAATTCGGGCACTATAAATGCATCTGTCCTTGACTTGGACATCAATATAATTAATAACAAATTTAATGTCGGTATATTCGATAAAACGGACAAATTTGGTTTTGAAGTAGTAAAATACCTGTCAGCTCATAGTAACATACCAGATACGACTCTATACAATGTTTTCTATTCACAGGCATTACGATTTTTAAAAATATGCAACAATAAAGAACTATTTCTTTCCCGAATAAAAACTCTTAATTTTAAGTGCACGGCCAAAAGTGTACACAATTAAGCATTTTGAAAGAAATTTCAAAACTTCCATTTCTTCAATAGTTTTACATTTCTTATAACGATATTACTGACTACATATTGGATAATGATTCTATATAAATTGCTTCTAGATGTCTAGTCCTATCTGGATTATCGCCCTTATTTTTAGGCCTTCATGAATACACTAATAACTTACGATTTCTTTAGCATTCCTGTTTTGCACGATTTCTTTAGCATTCCTGTTTTGCATTTCTTACGTGGGACATCACATTATATAATAATTATACTATGGTTTGTACAATTGCATGGTCTTTAAAACTAATAGTTTTTATACTTTAACGTAATTTTATCTAGATTATCGCCCTTTTATCGGGAAATTGCACCTTCTAAACTACGACGTCATAACAACTATTACGGCAGATTCACGTCACACCACTCAGTCAGCAGACGGCTGTCTCCCTAGATAGTCTATTCCTTTGCTTCTTTGTATTCAGTTGTGTTTTTGTTTCTGTGACGGTTGCAATGTTTGTCCTAAATGCATTTATATACTTCAATCCTTTTATTTATTTAGTTCTGAACTAGGCCTACTTCTGATACATTTAACTATGTGGTTACTTGTGTAGCGGAATTTATACAACAATATGCTTGCATTCGTAATTCTTGCAACATATAATAGATCATGACTCATGCTGACACTATATAATTATTTCTTTGGGTTGCATTCCCAGTTGTTCTCAAATATGAGTGAAGTCTGTGTCACCGCAGGCCCGGGACTGTACAGCGCAGTGGACGCTTACGGCTAGCCCCCGGATCCATTCACTCTTTTTGATTTGTTTATGTTTGTGGTCTTTGAGTATGATGTCTTGTCCATATATTTGTTTTTGTGTAAAATTGTGTGTGGTGCAGCCCTCCTGCACTTACTATTACATCTATGCTCACACAGTGTTCCATACACAAAAAAATTTGTTCGAAAATAGGAAACAAAATAAGATATGGAAGGGAACGAGGTTCCTATCGTGGTGGTAGAGGCCACAGAGGTGGCAGAAGTGGTCTTCGTGGTGGAACTCGTGGACGAGGCAGAGGACTCAGCCCAGCATATACAATTCCTAGGTATTCAAAAAACTCCCAGGGAGGAGGAAATTATCAGAACCAAAAGAAAGAACAGAATTAATCAGTTCTAATGAAGTAAGGTGTAACTTCAAAGCAGGTGTATTGAAAAAATTTTCCAATGAATGGGAAAAACTCACTTCTGATGAATTTGTGTTAGATATTGTCAAACACTGCCATATAGAATTTCAAAATGATTTGAAACCAAAGCAGAATATGTTTAATGTAACATCTGGTTTTAATAAGAAAGAATCTCAAATAGTCACAAATGAAATTGGAAAATTATTAGATTTGTCAGTTATTAAGATTGGTGAACCTGAAGAGGGTCAATATTTATCGCCTATATTTATAAGGCCTAAAAAGAATGGTGAATACAGAATGATTTTGAATCTTAAAAAATTTAATGAAAATGTTGAATATCATCATTTTAAGATGGATTCTTTTGAGAATGCAATTAAAATCATTTCAAAAAATGGGTATATGGCATCCATTGATTTAAGTCATGCTTACTATAGTGTTCCAATGGGAAACTCCAGCCCACCATTCCACTGCCACCTTAAGGATGTGTGTATGAAGTTGTTTGCACGTGTGACAGTTTATACATTGGAGAAACTCGACAGCCCTTACCTAAAAGAATCGCCCAACATAAGTCAAGGTCCTCCACAGCAGAGTCAGCAGATGCCCAACACCTTCAGTCCAATCCAGGCCACAAAATCAAATCGTTTAAGACCCTAGCACTAAATCAACACAATGAAAAGACGCGGAAGATCATGGAGGCTATACACATCAGGAGATCCAAACCGAACGTTAATTGCGACACAGGAATATTCCTCCCAAGAGCATATGATGAATTAATTTTTAACTGATGTGTTCTTGCCTATATTCTCCAAAGTGCGTAGTTTATTTTATTCGCGAGTGTGAATTATTTGTGTAAATACTCTCTACCTATTTGCAGAACTTAATCTAATGGAATGTGTGTGTTTAATGAGAGGAAGTGTGTAGGACCATAATTATTTAGGAGCCTGTGAATAGGACTGAGGCGTGACTTTCTAAATATTCATAATTCAATAGTTATACCCTATTTAATCCTGGTCATGTACATAATTATCACTTAGTAACTGGTCAACTGTTTCTTTATTTTTACCTGTGCATAATGTGTTGGTGTCAATCAGATGGAAGAGGGTGGGACTATAAAGAAGGGGTGTGCGGGTTTTCTTGTTTTGTGTGTATTCAACTTTCTTAATTATATTAACTTAATTATGGTCCAAATATTTAATCCCCATTTAATTTATCTGGAGTTATTAGTGCCAAAAGTGCTCCTAGAGCTGTATTCAGACTGCTGTAACTAAGTCCTAGTTCAAACAGTTCTGTCAAAAAATCTAATACTGGCTTTATAGAATCCTGAAAGTAATTAATTTGTTTTTTCCGACAGTACTGAAACCATTTTCGTAAATAAATCTGATATTGTTTCCTTGTTCCTGGTTTCCAAGATTGAACGAGAATGTTCGCTGTTTGTCTAGAAAATCCTTGTTGTCTGAAATCTTCCCAGATACAAGACATGCTATCATAACTAACTTTTTCTGTAGTGGATGCACAGCCGGACTGTGATACAAGCGTAGCAGATTTTTGCTTTTTGGAAGAACTAGCGGCTCTGTAACCAGGAGTTCCATTAATCTTGGGTCCCAGGACTGGGTCAACCACGATGGTGCTATCACAACCCCTTTGGCTTTGTCTTTTCGTAGCTTCCAGATACACCTCGTCAGTAAACTGAAAGGAGGGAACAGATAGATGAAATCAAAGTTACCCCAATCAAGACTAAAAGCATTCACATGTGAGCATTTGGGGTCTGGCTTCCATGAACAATAATTCGCTACTTGGTAGTTCAATCTGGTAGCAAAGAGGTCTGTTTCTGGTATCCCCCAGAGTGAGCAGATTTCATCAAAAACATTTTCATTTAATTTCCAATCTAATTGGTCATCAAATCCTCTAGATTTTTTGTCTGCTTGTACATTTGATCTACCAGCAATATGAGTACATGTTAGCCAGACCGTTTTTGTTCTGCATAACAACCAAACTTCTCCTGACAATTTGATATAATCAGCAGATTTGGTACCTCACATATTTGAAATATATGAAACAGCTGTTGAGCTGTCTGTCAGAATTTTGACATGTTTATTTCTTATCAAATGAATAAAAGATTTCAATGCTAGATAAATAGCCAACAACTCTAAATAATTGATGGTTTTTGACCTTCAAAATCTTGCCAACGACCACCTATCTCAGTGTCATTCATAACTGCACCCCAACCTTTCATTGATGCATCAGTTTGAATAGTAATTTCTGGATTCCGATGATCTATATGTCTAACATGGTCAATCCACCATCTCAAATCTACTTTCATTTCAGTAGAAATAAACATGTCACTGTCAAAATTACCTGCTGCCCCTTTAAGAGCAGCCGTTTTAGCATTTTCCAAATTTCTGTAGAATAATTTTCCAAATTCTACACCCGAAAAGGCTGATACAATTAAGCCAATGACTTGAGCTACTTGTCTAATTTTTGCTCGTTTTTTTAACATCAAATATTTACATTCTGTAATAAGTTTTTGTTTCCTTTCATTTGTTAACATAACAATCATTTTTTCTGTATCTATGATGTTTCCGAGGAATACAATTCTCTTAGTTGGTGTAAAGACTGATTTGTCTTGATGGATTACAAATCCTAATTCTGACATTAATTTGACAGTTTCCTGAACATTGTTTACACATCAATGTAGCCTACATTTGTGAAGTCCAGAGACCTCAACTTAGAATAAACTGGCTTCATCAACTTAGTGAATAATCTAGGAGCGGAGGAAATTCCATTAGGTAAGCAAGTGTATTGATAAATTTTTCCTTCCCATCTAAATCTTAAAAATTTTTGGTGTTCTTCGGCAATAGTAAGCATGCCTTAAATCAATGGATGCCATATACCCATTTTTTGAAATGTTTTTAATTGCATTCTCAAAAGAATCCATCTTAAAATGATGATATTCAACATTTTCATTAAATTTTTTAAGATTCAAAATCATTCCGTATTCACCATTCTTTTTAGGCCTTATAATTATAGGCGATAAATATTGACCCTCTTTAGGTACACCAATCTTTATAACTGACAAATTTAATAATTTTCCAATTTCATTTGTGACTATTTGAGATTCTTTCTTATTAAAACCAGATGTTACATTAAACATATTCTGCTTTGGTTTCAAATCATTTTGAAATTCTATATGGCAGTGTTTGACAATATCTAACACAAATTCATCAGAAGTGAGTTTTTCCCATTCATTGGAAAAATTTTTCAATACACCTGCTTTGAAGCTACAACTTACTTCATTAGAACTGATTAATTCTGTTCTTTCTTTTGGTTCTGATAATTTCCTCCTCCCTGGGAGTTTTTTGAATAGGAACCTCGTCCCCTTCCATATCTTATTTTGTTTCCTATTTTCGAACAATCTTCAATGTCCTTAGCCGTTTTAGAGACATCATCCCCAAACAAATTTTTTGTGTATGGACCACTGTGTGAGCTTAGATGTAAGTAATCCTTCATTAGCTCTGGCCTTGAGTTCACAAAGCATTCTCAGACTTAAGTTGAGAATTTGCTCAACTTTCAATCAGTGTTTATGAGAAATATCTTTGATCCAGAAACACAACATTTTGCACCGAGTTTCTTATCGATGAATTTGATACATAGAAACAACAAAATCATTATAAAGGGCTATATTTTAGTTAAAATAAGCTGAACAAATTTGAGTAAATTCTCAACTTAAGTCTGAGAATGCTTTGTGAACTCGGGGCCTGGTTTTAGGAATTCCCTTCTTGTCATGCTGATTTGTCTGTTTGCATGTCCTAATATTGCGAGCACATCAATGCAGCTATCTTAGACTGGCCCAGTCTCTTCTATTTATTTTACATTTCGATTTATATAAAAGTATTAATTTTTAGTAAACCAACACTTTCGTTTCCATTTGTATAAAAAAAAAATTTGAGTAAACCTGTAACCAGCACCAGAGACTGGACAATTTGCGAGCTTCACAATAAAATGGGCGTTCCTTGTCCTGTTTTACGTTGTTCCTTATTAGGAATGATTGACAGTTGTCAAGCAAGCCCCGAGTCACGTGACACGAATTTGTAAATGTAATGTCTAAGATAAATTAAGTTCGATATTTACCTTCATGAATCATGCGTCTCGAATGGAGTGCAAAGCAGTCATGCTGAAATCGTCTGCGGGCTGATGTCACGTTTTTGTTTCCATTCGCCATTCGGCTTCGTCCCGATACGCATGAACTGGCTTCGTTAAGTTGTTATAATGATGTCGTGTGTAATTATTTATGTTCATTCACCTCATCCCATACGTTGTATCCGTTCATTCGACAGATATTGTCCGTCAACAAAATTCTTAAATCGTTAAAGTATCACTAAATAACAATAACTGTTATCCACAACAAACATCTCGCACCTACACCAGTTTGCCAGTGCAAATGCAGTAATCACGTGCACGACGTCACACGACCTACATAATGTAGATTGACCTACTAGATGAGAATGAAGCTCTATTTGCCCAGTCTCTAGAGATTACGTTTTTTTTTTTTGACAGGACTGGCCAATTTTTGATGTGTGGAGAAGACTGGCCACCAGTATACAGCTATCTATATATTTGCTTAAAGTTTGGGTGCTTTTATTTTCAGCTGACTCCTCTCGAGCCATTAGATCCACAGTTTTACATAGAATCATAGCGGCTTTAACTACCGATCTTTCAATGAACTGGAGTTTCTTGTCCCCGGTTTGAGCCTTTGGAGAAACAACATTCCATATCAATTGGTTGGTCCTGACAATTGTGAGCCCCTCACAATTTTCGGGTCTGGCAATATTTTCATCCTTTACCAACTCCAGATACTGATCATCACTCATTCAATTACGAAAGAGATATGTTACAGTTTCAGCTAAGACATTGTCTATCTTGCTGTCACAGGACTCTTGGACTTTTCACCTTTTCACCATAGACGAGAACCTATTATTGTTGCTGTCATCACCCCCTTCTTCATTCTTTATTATCGTAGTCATAATCATAATCCTCTATAGTTTGAATTCTACCAGAAAGTGAAATTAAATCATCTCCTTGTTTTTTCTGACTTTCTTGAATACTTATTAAAACTGCCATGATTGCATCATGGTCTAACTTTTTAGACGTACTTGTACTAGGTTCATCGATATTCTCTACTCCAATCTTTTTAACAGAATTTGTTTGTTTTTTGTTGGTCGTGGTCTTATTTAAACGACCGGAGCTGCCTTCGGTATTACCACTCTTTGTCAAAGATTTCAAGTCTACCTTTCTTTTTCCCGCTGCACCGCAGCTATTTTCCTTCTTCTTTTAATCGTCACCAATGTCATCTAATAACAACAATTACATCAGACTCTACCACCGAAGATCTTTTTCTGAGACCGGCCATCTTTGCATCCATATTCACGTGCAAAGTAAGGTTTACGGTAATGTTGTAAATCAGTCGTAAGTGAGCGTAACCAAGTAGTAAATACGAAACCAGAGTTACTTTTGTTTACAACCGTAAAAAAGGTAGGAATTAAGAATATAAACTAATATAGTTTGAATATCAACCACGTTGATAATGTAAAAATATTCAGAGACTGAATGAGACAATGTGGACACACATCCGCACTGTTCAAGATACACATTCACACTGAAGTTACCGCATGCACATCACTATTTCATTTGAACCCGGAAGTGTTACAACAAAATAAAATTCGCTTGCGTCTAGGGGTCTTTAGCAGTGGGAGGAAACCGCAGTATCGGTATCGGGCAAAACAGTATTTGTGCTTGACAAGGCATAATTTTGTGCTGCTTTTTTCTATGCATAAATGAGGTGTAGAGAAATATATAAGTTTACCAAAACCATTGAGTTCCATTTTAGCAAGAGTGATAACAGATGGCATTTCTACTTCTTTAAAGGCTGTTAGTAAATCTTCTTTTTGAAGCTTCTGTACATGCAGATCCATTAATCTTAATGCTAAAACACTTTCTATTGCAGCTCTGTAACGACCTGATAAACATGTATTTGATGCTGAACCTAAATTACCAGATCCAAGACCTCCACCAATACCTAAAATTAAAATAGGTTGCCAGGCAACATAACATACGCTCACAGAAGCTAAATCATCCGAGCAGTCGACAAAGGTTGTCACATATTTATTCCTTTGTAGTTAATTGGGAGCTTTTACGCGACAGTTCAGATCATAAGTAAAACAAGGGTCATAGCTCTAGAAATAATTGACTGAAATTAAAGAGACCTCTGTTTCACAAATTTAAATGATACATATAAATTTCATCTGATGAACAAAGTGAACCAAGGACCATAACTCTAGAAGTAATTATTGTAAATTGCTGTCATTCAATAGGATTCTTCTCTTTGGCAATTTAAATGACACATATAAATTTCATTCACATTGGCAGATATCTTTTGATGTCTGAGCCTTCCTGTGGTGCAAAGAAGTGAAACAAAGGCGACAACTCATTGATAGAAATTGCTAAAATTCAATAAGCTTCTTCGTGTCACTAATTTAAATCATGCATATAATTACACAAAGATTGGGTGATAACTTTCGGTGTTAGGGCGTTTACAAGGCTCAATAAAGTGAAACAAGAGCAATAACTCTAGACGTAATGAGCGCAAATTACTGAAATTCAATAATGCATATAAATTTCACAAGGGTTAACAAAGTGAAACAAGGGCCATAACTCTAGACGTAATACACAGAAATTATTGAAATTATATAGTCTTCTTCATCTGACTAATGTAAACCACATATGTCAATTTTTAAAAAATCGAATAAAATAGAATTGGAGTAAGAGCGTTCACAAGAAATTGTGGGCATATAAAAATACAGTCAAGTAAATTTACCCATTTCTATAATAAGACAGCTTTTAAAATTCAAATAGTGCAATCAAGGGAGAGGGATCACAGTGGCTAAGTGGGTAAGATGCTGACTCGCTAGTCTGCAGGTCGGGTGTTCGATCCCTGTATTGACTGATATAGTTCATCCAGATTTTCCAACATGGTTCCCTCTTGTCAGTGATGAAACACTACAAATTAGAAAATACTTGATTTTCAGCGTGCCATATTTTGCTGCCAGTTCATAGTATCCGTAGGAATTGAGTGCTGTCTAACGATACCTTAAAGGGGAAGACCAACGATTTTCAACAAGGCTTCCATAAATCTTAAATATATATTGTTAAATAACCCCCCGGGGGTAACAAAAGAAAAAAAGTTTTTGTAAGCGAGAAATTATTTTTTTTTTATTAAAACCGGAAGTGACATAGTTGGTTCAACACGCTCACTGGGCTCTATAGTAAGCATACAGATTTGGTATAATTTGGTATACTGATGTATTGTGTACACGCATCGTCCTTTGATAAAAAATCTGATAAAATAGGTTGCCAGGCAATGAAACATACGCCCTCACAGCAGCCAAATCGTCCGGGCATTCAACAAGAGTTGTCGCATATTAAGGAATTGTCAGAAAATCATTAGAATTTGCTTGGTTTTATAATCAAACGTTTTTTTTAAATCAGATAATAATTGTGACCTCCAGAGGGACCACAAGCTAAAAAGGGTGATTTTTCGTACAATCAGGGAACATAATTCAGGAAGTAATGTCCCGATGGGCGCAAATATCGAAAGGAACCAAGATCTTGGGGTTATATACATACATGTCAAGTTTCATCAAAATCGATTCAAAATTGTGACCTCTATAGGGTCCACAACATGGGTTCCATTTCGGCAGTATATGCCGGTCGGGACCCACGGCTTTGGAAAATGACCGAATCTGGATCAGACCCGTAGGTCATTTTGCACGCCGGAAAAATAGCATATTTTGTGCTAAATCTTAAAATCCGGGAGACGACGAAACTCCCTGCGTGGCGTGATGTAAACTATTGGGTATAATAAAATTAACAGTGTTCAGTAGCCCACGAATGGAAACCACTGCCAATCAATTATCCTTGTGTATATTGCTCTAATCACAATTAACAAAGGGGCTACATCAAACAGATTAAAAGCTCAACATTTAATCAATTTTGTTTTGTTTTATAATTAGTAATACTGTGAGCGTGATCATTCTTGAGTTGCTGTTACAGCATATTTACCGACTTTCATCATTCGTGTGGCAATTCACTGTTTGAACATCAAACAAATTAAAAACTTTTCTTTGATGTCTTCACTTGATCACAAGAGTTAATTATGTCAATCTTGCAAATGATATATATATATACAAGAATGTTAGCATTCTATATATCATTTAAAAATGTTGAAATTCCTCACCTCCCAGAATAACAAAAGAAAGCAAGATGATGATATTGCTGTCAATGAATCCGATCTCCCTTCTTCAACATCAAACCACAAGGATGACAGTTCCGCCCCAAAAAACAAAGTCAGCCGTAAATTCTCTACTAAATGGTTACAAATATTCCTGTGGTTAAGATATGATATTCCCACACAAAAAGATGTATTCCCAGGTGTGTTTTTAATCCATTTATTCCGTTTATATAACAATTGATAGACTTCATTTTGGTTAAAACAATGAGCTTTTACGATCGCCGCCATTTTGAAAAATGTGCAAATATCTTTACATGCTATAGAGTTAAAATACTAGCACGATATTATTTGAGCTCTCAAAATATCAATACGAGTTAATAAATTGACAAGTTTAAGAATTATGTTAATTATTGTACATGTGTATTACTTTGAATTATTTACGTGTGCTAATCATTCGGAACTACTTTTTACCCATGTATGGAGAAAATAGTCAACCGCTGAATTATGTCACGTACGCCACTGAGAACCGGGATTCTAGCACCAAAACATAATTAAAACCAAGTTACGATGTTCCTTGAGCATGAAAAATCTTGACGAATTAATGAGAATTTCTATGAAGGGGCCACCACTTGCAGAATTTCAACTGGCACGTGCTTGACAGAAATGGAAATGCTGTAGAAACCGACGAGTATATACGGATGATGCCGTAAATAAATTAAGAAAATACTGTACTTTTGATAAATGAATGCATTTTGTTATTGTTATACTTTATGAATGTATAAATAACTAAATGATAATAATTGATTACATGTGTTCTTTTATTTATTAGGGGGATAGGTGGTGGGTATATAAATGTCGATGTGAGATTGATTTTTTGTGTGACTGTCCTTGACCCAATTCAAGTCGATCGACATTCCGATAGCATGTAGTTTTTGGCTTCTTATTATGTGCTTAAAATAGTACAAACGGTGGCCATTTTGTCCGGCAATTCTAGTCCGATTTTCACATAATTCACACTCTCTCTTCATTACCACATAACGGTGATATAGTCAAACGTTTTTTTTTAAATCGGATAATAATTTTGACCTCCAGAGGGACCAAAACCTAACAAAAGCGATTTTCCGGACAATCCGGGGACATAATTCAGGAAGTTATGATCCAATGGGCGCAAATATCGAAAGAAACCAAGATCTTTCGGTTATAAACACACATGTCAAGTTTCATCAAAATCGGTTCAAAATTGTGACCTCTATAAGGTCCACAACCTTTATATAACATATTTTCACACTATTCGCGTACAAACGGTGGCCATATTCTCCGTCAATTTTGGTCCGATTTTCACAATATTCAAACTCAACCTTCATAACCATGGAATGGTGATATAATCAAACAGTTTTTAAATCGGATAACAATTTTGACCTCCAGAGGAACCCCACAAGCTAAAAAGGGCGATTTTTTTGACAATCAGGGGCCATAATTCTGGAAGTTACGATCCGATGGGCGTAAATATCGAAAGGAACCAAGATCTTTGGGTTATAAACATACATGTCAAGTTTCATCAAAATTGGTTCAAAATTGTGACCTCTATAAGGTCCACCTTGATATAACATATTTTCAAACTATTCGCGTACAAACGGCGGCCATTTTGTCCGTCAATTTTGGTCCGATTTTCACAAAATTCGAACTCAACCTTCATAACCATGGAACAGTGATATAATCAAACGTTTTTTTAAATCCGATAACAAATTTTGACCTCCAGAGGGTAAAAAGGGCAATTTTTCGGGCAATCAGGGGCCATAATTCAGGAAGTTACGATCCGATGGGCGCAAATATCGCAAGGAACCAAGATCTTTGGGTTATAAACATACATGTCAAGTTTCATCAAAATTGGTTCAAAATTGTGACCTCTATAAGGTCCACAACCTTGATATAACATATTTTCACACTATTCGCGTACAAACGGCGGCCATTTTGTCCGTCAATTTTGATCCAATTTTCACAAAACACAACCTTCATAACCATGGAACGGTGATATAATCAAACGTTCTTTTTAAATCGGATAACAATTTTGACGTCCAGAAGGACCACAAGCTAAAAAGGGCGATTTTTCGGACAATCAGGGGCCATAATTCAGGAAGTTACGATCCGATTGGCGCAAATATCGAAAGGAACCAAGATCTTTGGGTTATAAACATGCATGTCAAGTTTCATCAAAATCGGTTCAAAATTGTGACCTCTATAGGGTCCACAAGCTAAAAACGTGATTTTTCGTACAATCAGGGGCCATAATCCATGAGGTTTTCATCCAATACATGCCAATATCGAAAGCAGCCGAGATCTTTTGGGGATAAACCTATATTTCAAGTTTCGTCAAAATCGGATAAGAATTGTGACTTGTAGAGAGTCCTAACAAATTGTGGACGGACGCTAAAAACGTGATTTTTCGTACAATCAGGGGCCATAATCCATGAAGTTTTGATCCGATACATGCCAATATCGAAAGCAGCCGAGATCTTTTGGGGATAAACCTATATTTCAAGTTTCGTCAAAATCGGATAAGAATTGTGACTTGTAGAGAGTCCAAACAAATTGTGGACGGACGGACGTCCGGACCGACGGACGGACGGACAGGGGCGACGACATAATACGTCCACATGAAAATGTGGGCGTATAAAAACGTGATTTTTCGTACAATCATGGGCCATAACCCATGAAGTTACAGTCTGATACATGCCAATATCGAAAGGAAACAAGATCTTAGGGTGATAAACCTATATTTTAAGTTTCATTGAAATCGGATAAAAATTGTGACCTGTAGACTGTTCACAAACAATTGTGGACGGACGGACGAACAGGGGCGACGACTATATACGTCTACATGAAAATGTGGGTGTATAAAAATTCTAAACAGATATGGAATGCATTAAATTCTGCAACTAACAAAAGTAACAGCAGTCCCCATATACCACTGGATAGCAATATACTTAATGACTTCTTCTCTAACATAGCCAAAAAAATTCTCAATGCTAATACTAATACAGCTAATACCCTTTGTAATATAAGGCTTGATGATAATGATTTAAAAACCTATATATAAACTCTAAATTACCCCATGATAATTTATCTTTCAAAATTCCGTTAATGAAAACAACTGATGTAGTTAATTCCTTACAAAAATTAGATGCTTCCAAAGCAGTCTTGATTCAATAAATCCACTTTTTCTCCGCGTAGGTGCTATTGAACTTTCTGCTAGTCCAACGCACATTTGTATCAGAATATGTACCGTTCTTTATTTAAACAAGCCAACAGTGAGGGTGATGTCCCCCGCCGAAATCCCAAAATAAATAGATGACATATATTAATTAATCGCACATTTATTTTTTTCAATGTATCGAGCAATCAAACTGTACACAAAGTGTCATCCAAAAGTGTTTTATAAAGAAAGATAGGCTGCCAGGCAACGAAACATACGCCCACAACAGCTAAGTCGTCCGGGCAGTCAACAAGGGTTGTCGCATATTGTTTCTTTTATCAGTAAGGAGAACATTTACTATTTATAACACATGATAATCTTATTGCGAGTAATAGCTCATTAAATAATTATCAGAAATGATTAGAATAGTTTTGATGGTTTGTCTCAAGGCCTTTGTCCACAAGATATTTCAAAGTGATCACGTGCCAGAAAATATCAGATATCACTGAAAATCAAAAAGGATTCTTCATCTCATGACCCTAAACACTGTGTACAAATTTAAAGTCAATCGGATATTAACTTTAGCCTGTAAAGCATTCACAAGATTTTTCAAAGTGATCAAGGGTCACAACTGTGGCAGTAATTATCAGATATCACCGAAAATCAATAGGCTTCTGCTTCTCATGACCTTAAACACTGTGTATAAATTTAAATTCAATCGGATATTAATTTTAGCCTCTAGAGCGTTCACAAGATTTTTCAAAGTGATCAAGGGTCATAACTCGAGCAGAAATTATCGGATATTGCTGAAAATCAACAGGCTTTTTCGTATCATGACCTTACACACTGTGTATAAATTTAAAGTCAATCGGATATTAACTTTAGCCTCTAGAGCGTTCACAAGATTTTTCAAAGTGATCAAGGGTCATAACTCTGGCAGTAATTATCAGATATCACCGAAAATCAATAGACTTCTGCGTCTCATGACCTTAAACACTGTGTATAAATTTAAAGTCAATCGGATATTAACTATAGCCTCTAGAGCGTTCACAAGATTTTTCAAAGTGATCAAGGGTCATAACTCTGGTAGTAATTATCGGATATCGCTGAAAATCAATAGGCTTCTTTGAATCATGACTTTAAACACCGTGTATAAATTCCAAGTCAATCGGATATTAACTTTAGCCTCTAGAGCGTTCACAAGAAATTGTAGACGATGGACGGACGGACCGACGGACAGGCAGACAGACGGACGGACGGACGGACGGGGGCGACGGCAATATACGACCACATTTCCATGTGGGCGTATAAAAATGTCTCACTAATCGTTTATTTGTTTTAACTAGTGCCTGTGTATACTCGGCTTCATATGAATACAGAAATAAATCAGCAAGCCAAGGTGCACAGCTGGTGCTCATGGGGATACCAACCACTTGCTGATATATTTCCCCTCCAAATTCAATAAAGATGTGATCAATTAAAAAATCCAACATCTGAATTATCTTGATGGCGGTGAATTTATTTTTTGAAGTACTTGACGAAATATGAAGAATTGTAATTAACATCTAAATATTGATATCTAGCAGTTCCCGATTTAGATGAAAAGACACTTAGTGTACAGAGTAGAAAAAGTCAAAAGTTTGAATAGATGAGACCGAAGCAAAGAATCTAGATTGTAAACCATCAAGTAATTCTTTGGAATTTTTTAATATTGATTAATACCACTACGAGAGTATATTTTGTCACAGTATTTTTGAATACCCTCTTTAACTGCAGTTAGTATAGACGTCAATACTTTTGAAAGTGGTTTTGTGGAACATCGGGATGAACCTGCTATAAAACGTTGTTTGTAGGGATTTTTATGTAGTTTAGTTATCCAATATATTTTTTTATTTTTAAAAAAAAGGTTGTATATTCAGATAGCTGACCTAATTAGATTCTAGTGATGTATAATATGTATGTAATTATGGAAATTTAATTTTCGATATTTCAAATTTTTTGCATTTTTGTCACTTTTGAACATAGGATTTTTCAAGGGCATTTTATCTGATCTGATAATGTAATATATGATTACAGAGCCCTGTGGCTATTTTAGTGCCCAAACCGGCTATTAAAACTATTCCGACAATAATAACCATACCGGAAGTGTTCAAAAAATGAAAAAAAAAGAGTAAAAACATTGTCGCACTTGCAAAAAACTTGATTTCTCCCTTAGGTAATAGCGGACCAAAAGAACTAAAGTGTCGCTGGATAGCCCTATTAATGGACCATCATATGGTATCTAAATAATATGATTTCGATGGTAAGGAAATAAATTATTGTATGCCAAAAATCTAGTATTTTCCGATTTTTTAACATCCTGAGACGCCCTTTTCTCGAAAACGACGGCGCATATTTTCCTTAAACTTTTCTTACTCAAAGTCCTATCGGTTGTCTATATAGTGAATCCAAAATGAAAAGCATTGAAATAATATAAGTGGTCCAAAAATGGCCTCAAACTTTGAAAAATCGCTAAAATTTTTGGAAACACTCTTTAATTTATCTTTTTTTCCAAAACTACTCAATGGATGTTTCTGACACTTCTGGTACAGAAAGTTAACTATCCAAAGAACTTCGTAAAGCTATCACAACAATGATTGTAAAACCGGAAGTAGTCGGAAAAATATCCGATATTTTGAAATTTTTTTTTTTTTTTACGAAAACCTTTTTTATTTATGAATATTTTTTTATGATATTTTACACAGGGTTAAAATATCATCGTACTTGAGCAGAAATGAGGAAAAACAAGCCAACAGTGAGGCTGATGTCCCCCGCCGAAATCCCAAAATAAATAGAAGACACATATTAATTAATCGCACATTTATTTTTTTCAAACGTATCGAGCAATCAAACTGTGCACGAAGTGTCATCCAAAAGTGTTTTATAAAGAAAAATGCTAAAACCGACGAGAAAAATGAAAATGTACCCTAGTTAGGGGGACCCTAAAGGCAGACAAAAGGGCTCCTCTGGCCAAGGGAAAGGGCACTCGTGTCCAAGTCAATCGTTTCTATACACTGTTACTGTCGAATCCATTACTAAATGAGAATGCAGTCATTGTATTGGCATAAAAATCATCAATCAAGATGAACCTAAGTTATCTTGTCCCAAAGTATCAACAAATCAAATTTTTTATCTCTGCTTACCCTAAGCGGAAAATGCTCATCTTCGAACTCCATCAAGGCATTGGCCTAATAAGCATATACACCAAGTTTGAACATTTTAACTCAATTAGAAGAAGAGTTACTGTGTTCCAAAGTCTTGGCTACTCTCGACCAATCAAATTGCGTATCGCTCTGCTTACCCTGAGCAGAAAATGCTCATTATCGAACTTAGTCTAGGTATTACTGTAATGAAACTATACACCAAGTTTCATTACTCTCACTTAATTAGAACTAAATTTATCGTGTCCCAAAGCATCAACCAATCAAATTGCTTATCTCTGCTTACCCTAAGCGGAAAATGCTCATCTTCGAACTCCATCAAGGCATTGACCAAATAAACACATATACACCAAGTTTGAACATTCTAGCTTTCTAGCTTTCTTCGAAAGGCAGGGGACAAAAATGTCTCGGTAATTTGCGTTAGCCGCCATCGGCTAAACAAAGTTCATATACTCCATGGTCCCAATTGCAATTTTTTCTGTTACAGTGCAATTTTTCTTTCGGCAACGGAAGTGGCGTAATATTAACAAAAACTACAATTTTGACAGTTCGGTACCACTTTTTGAGAGCAAATATAATTTTTTTTCAAAACTGATATAACTAAAAGGATGCACTCTGCAAAGGTGCACAAAATCCTTAGCTCATATTTTTTAATTTCAATTTCATTTTCGGGCAATTTTGAATAAAATGTAAAATGAAGTGTCAAATTCAGTTATTTACAATTCATTCAGCATCTTCATATTTTGAAATATTTATTTGTAATTTTCATAAACTCGTAGCAATAATCCAGACGAAGAGAATGTATAATTTGTATTACAAATAAGTTTGTAATATGAGCAGTTGCCAAGAAATATGCAATTTTGCATGCATCACTTTTCACGTTATTTTGCCTATAAAGGAGGGAATTATTATTCGATTTTTTTTTTCCATTTGATCCCTAATGCCAATTTGGACTAGGTCAAGCCAATTTTACATTTTCACTGTGACATTTGGGCAAAAACTGTATTTTTAACCTATTTTATTCATATGAGTCTGCCTTATAATATTTTTTAAAATTATGATATTTGATTCCCATCAACGAATAGAATGAAGCCATACGACCATACAGATACCACAAAATGGTTTCTAACTTGTACGGTTACAGAGAAATAGGCCATCTTCTATAAGTCACTTTTCAAGGTTTTTGGTCTATAAAAGTGTCAATTATTATTCGATTTTTATAATTTTTTTACCATTTGATGCCTTATGCCATTTATGACTTCTATAAACTAAGTTAACATTTTCAATATCACCAGATGCAATGTAATTTTTGCAAAAAACGTATTTTGAGCCTTCAAAACAGACATTTTATTGAAGGGATTTATATTTATTATTCGTTTAACTTTATAACGTCTGGCTCTAATGGGCAGTAAGATTGAATCAATACCATCATATTGATATCAAGAAAAGGCTTCTAGCATGTTCCCTTGTCGAAAAAACAACCAATTTTCCCAGGGTCACTTTTTAAGGTTTTTACCTTCTTAATTGCAGTTTATGGGTTAATTATTTATTGCCCGATATGTATAAAACAAAGTTTGTATTTTGTATGTTGCGAATTTTCGACTTATTTTTCACCTATAAGTGATGTAATTTTGCCATAATTTACAATTTTGACCGGTCTTTTCGCCAGCAAATATTATTTTTACATATGATAAAGGGTGTCACTAAAGCAAAACAACTAAAGTATAGTTTGTGCCTGAGCTCCCTCCCCATAAATAAACAAACTCGTGGTTGGACGGAAGAAAAATGTCATTTGTGTTTCCATTCAACTAACCCCACACCCCCGCAACCAATTAAAGAAAAACCAAAAGAAACGGATGGTGTACAATGTCATTTATTAATGACTAAACAAATGGAATATGATTTATCAATGAATAACAAAGAATACTACATGCATAAACACTAATATTACAAAATAAAATCATATTTCAGTCTTAAAACTGAGGGTTGGGCTTAAAATTAAACAAATAAAAGGCCATGTAAGAATACTACATGTATAGACACTAATCATACAAATTAAAATCAAAGTCAAACAAGCATACTACATGTATAAACATAATTGTACAAATTAAAACTCAAATTCAGTCCTGACAATTAAATGGCACAATAAACAGACAATGACATGTTAACAAGGTATACTATACGAGTTAAGTGCAAGGCGGAGCAGGGGAGGTGGCGGGTTATTAACGGAATTATCTAGGATCAACACACACGTCCTGTCTGTGGCACTGCTAACTCTGTTGTGATGAAGAGCGGGAAAAACACGCGGGAACCTAGCTCATTTACATAATCAGGAATGCATGTATATATGGAATAGACGAGGACTATGTTGAGAGTAACCAAAATGGACGAGGACTGTTACACAAAATTCATTATTGACCATAATGTGTATTTGTGTTTCCATTCAACTAACCCCACACCCCCGCAACCAATTAAAGAAAAACCAAAAGAAACGGATGGTGTACAATGTCATTTATTAATGACTAAACAAATGGAATATGATTTATCAATGAATAACAAAGAATACTACATGCATAAACACTAATATTACAAAATAAAATCATATTTCAGTCTTAAAACTGAGGGTTGGGCTTAAAATTAAACAAATAAAAGGCCAAACACATCACAACTTGTGATGTCGTGCCCAAACCTAACGACACCATCCGTATGATAACCAAGAATATTACAACAAATGATTGACATACCTAAGCTTTCTCGCTAAAGTCACTACATGCAAATTACTGTAACAAAAGTGAGAATTAAAGAAAATAAAATTGAGTACTAAACAAACAAGTGTCAGGACAGCCTACACTGTACCAGTTATAACGGTGGAAGGTTACATACCCACTTTCCAATCAATAACTAATGCTAACTGCACGGGGGTCAGTTAGCCTATAATGAATATACAAGAAACACCAAAAAGGCTAAAAGCTACTGGAAAACAATCGTGACATACATATATAATTTTTGGTATTTATGTTATGGACAATTTTATGTACAAGTTTATATTATAAAAGTCACATCTTATCAGTATAATAAAATATAGGGGCACAGCAACACACTAGCTAATATAATTGAAGCAAAAAGCAAATAACTGTGCAGGTAACCAAACCATACCTACATAAGTATCAGTCTACACTGATCCAATTTAATAATTGTGAACCGGAATATCGGGTAAATTTTGGGGGGATCTATGTCAGCAAAACGGGTAGTCGGATGTATGATTTAACTGCGGAACTTTTCCAGCGACCCATAGATCGAATCGCTTCTTCCGAATGCCCTTGGATAAAAGCTGTTGTTGCTGCGCCAATTCTAAACGAATGTAACTTGTACTGGTTTGTCGGCAAACCAATAAACGTCAAAATTTTTTGTAACGACACATTTACAAAATTATATGTAACATATGCTGCATCAGCAAACTGGAATAAGGGACCAGAGGCATGGGGGAAAAGTTTCATGTACTGTAACAGCAGATATGGGGCACAAGTCGAGAAGTGTGTACCTTCCAGACATTTACAAGAAATAAAGAGATGCATTGGGGATGAAGTAGTTTTGTGTTTAAAGTTGTCCATGGCAATTCTGACAAAGGCCAATTTATTGTGATCAAAGGAAAACTGAACATTTTGAGTTAGAATTATATTTGCAACTGATGATCTAGACTTGAAAACCAATTCACCTAAACGGAAAAATCCTGCAAACGCCAGTGAAAAAATTGCTCGCAACAAAACGCAATGGTATTTCAGGGAAATCACTGTTGGAATAGCGCAAATAATGCGCGTCAGTATTTCAGAAGTAATCGGCAAGCGTGATTGTGAAGGTATGTGCATTTTCCGAGCACCTTTTAAGAGATTCTTTAACATAAAAGAATTAATAGTATCCGGATATCCTAACAGCTTTTGGACGAACGCTAGAACAGATGCATGGGATGTGATTGTACTTGGCGAGAAACCAGAATAAAACATATTAGCAAAGTAATTAACCACAAGTGGATTAGGCAGAGGGAAACACGGAGACAGGTGACTGTCTTTACAAAACGACACAAATCTCATCCATGCCCGAAAATAAGTTGCTTTTGAAGATGGAGCTAAAGCTGCGCTAATTAAATTAAGTGCAGATGGTGTTAGATTTTCAAGAGATCTAGATCCAAAACCTGAGGATTGGCATCCAACCATGGAGCCCAGTGCCTGGCTTGCTGAAATTTAAAACGAGACAAGCAATCAGCAACAACATTAGATTTCCCTGGAATATGTTTTGACCTGACAAATATATTGTACTTAATGGCAGCAAATATTAATCGACGGAGCAATTTCATTAAATGCGGACACTTTGAAGTGGCTTTGTTTATAACAAACACAACACACTCATTGTCAGATAACAAGAGGATTTTATGATTTCGCAATAAAGGTCCCCAATGTTCGATTGCAAGAACAATTGGGAAAAGTTCCTGAACATTAATACTCATATTCTGCATTTCTTGAGGCCATGTTCCATAAAACCACTTTGAATTCAACACTGCTGCATACCCTGCGGATGATGCTGCATCAGTGAACAACTTCAAATAATCTGAACCCAACCAGGTATCACTTAGAAACATACAACGACCGTTGAATCCCTGCATAAATTCGTGCCATAACCTTATATCAGCTTTGGCTGAGTTATTTAATCTTATTTTGTAATAAGACTTCGCAACCCCGATGGTAAGATCATACAGTCTGCGAAGAAATGCACGACCGGGGACAACTACCAAAGTGGCAAAATTCAAGAGGCCTAGAAGGGACTGGAGTTGCTTGAGTGTAACTTTGTCTTTACTTAGGAAGTCAGACAAAGCAGTTCTAATTTTAACTACCTTTTCTTCCGGTAAGCGACTCACCATCTGCATGGAGTCAATCTCAATTCCGTAAATGACTATTTTTGTGGTGGGCTCAACTGTTTTGGAAGCCTTAATGGGAATATGCAAATACTGTGCAAGTGCCATAAAATTGTTCAAGGAATCGGCACACATGGGTGCATTGGGTGGTCCTATAAAGAAAAAATCATCAATCATGTGACTAAGAGATGCGTTATATTTCGTTTCCATAATCCATTGTAGAGCGGTACTGAAGCGTTCGAAAGTCTGGCAACTCATACTGAGGCCCATGGGTAAACACATATCCGCAAAATAATAATGTTGGTTCTCAATCTCAACAGAAAACCCCAGAAGCTCGTAATCATCCGGGTGGATGGGCAAGAGCCTATACGCGTTCTGGATATCTGCTTTGGCCATGAGTGCCCCTCGACCATGTTGCCTAACAAGGGAGACAACGGTGTCTATCGAGTCGTAATGTACTTGTGTGTAGCAGGGGTCGATACCCGAATTTATCGAGTTTCCCATAGGAAAGGAAAGGTCATGGATTAGCCGGAAAGCATCTTTTTCTTGTTTAGGAACGACTCCAAGAGGAGAGCAGCGTAAATTTTTAAATGGGGGTTCTACAAAGGGGCCCATAATTCTATGTGCTAGAAGCTCATCATTTAGCTTCTTAAGAAGAATGTCCATATTCTGATAACAGGAGGAATGATTCCTAGCCCACGAGAACATTCGTTCCCCCTTATAAGGAATCTTAAAACCCCAAGTAAAACCCTCACATAAAAACTTTTTCTCCGAGTCGTTGTAGCCCAGCAGCATTTCATTAAGTTTACTGGAATCGATTGGAGTTGGCACCCTTACTTGCGGTTGGGTTAATTTTCCGAAATGAATACCGGGATTTAGATATTGGTAATGCCGTTTTGGATTGGGATTGAAAGGGCAAGGGGACAGATTTAGAGCCCGACGATTCTTTTGGAGGTAACCCACTCTGAACAGATGAATCTAATAATCCTGCAGTTGTAGGGACAGGTTGTATATCTCTGGTTGACAAATTTGAGTTCGGAACAGACATAGGGGTCGATTGATAGCTTGGTGCAGGGTAGTTGTGTGGATTCAGAGGGGAGTTGCCAAAAGAATTCCCAATTCTGGGAGTATTTTGTTTTACCTTGGCAAAACAACGAAACACCGGGTGTTTGTAACCGCAACGGCTACAGACATGTGAAAAATCACACCGAGAACGTTTACACCCCTGAGTTTTGTTGTATTGCCAACAAGTAGTTCCCCGCCCCCCTGAAACTTGAGTGTGGGAGGCGTGATGAGACACAGACCTAGTAGAAGAAGCACTAAACAGAGTTGTAGCCCTTAACCATAGGTCAGCATGCATTGAATCCCACGGAAGAGGGGTTGATTGGCGCAACATGCGAAATTCTGCATCGTAATACAAAAAGGACCTGCCGCCGTAAGTCTGTGCCAATTCTGATATGAGTGATGCATATGACAACAATGACGATGCTACCAGCGGATCCTTCTGTACCATGACATCCATAAAAATTGAAAATGCTCTCTGCCACAGATCAAATGACAGCAGCTTGGATTTTGGTGATGAGGAAATCTTTATAGTAGGTTCATCCTCAGTGTCCAAGATATTCAATGCCAATTGGGTTTGTACTACATTACCCGGCAGGAGTAAAGACAAATCTACAAACTTATCAGTCCAAATATCCTGACGGAGCCTATCAGAAATATGGCGAGAAATTGACATGCAAGTCCTACTTGCCATAGTACCTTGGTGCTGAGGGATAGGTACAGCAGGATCTGGAACCTGGAACATGTCTGCCGCATTAATGGAGAAAATACTCTGCCCTGGTGGTCCACTCTGGTTCGAGGTATCCGCAGACGTTGACGGTTGGTTAGGCGCAACTGGCGGATCTGAAGTTGCTATATGAATGCAGGCAGCTGAGGCAGGGGTGCTCACAGAGGCACTTGTAGGTCCTGTTGGCGATGGAGGAACCATGACTAATCCCCTTTTGATTAATTTTGCAATCAACAAATCGGTTAGCCTTTCTTCTGCCGTTGTTGTCATAGGCCCTTGTGCTGATTCATCTTCGCTCTCTGAAGCGACCGATGGGACTTGATCCTCTCTTCTCCTTTTAGACATCTTGAGGCTGTAAAAGATAAGCAGTTAAGGGTGGCCACAATGGAGCGCAAAGATAGAAACAAATATGGCTTTGGCAAGCCCACAATCCGTCTGCATAATCCAAGAACGTGAATTAGATTCAGACAAGATCTATGTACTCAAACTCGAGTAGCCCTCTAAAACAAATCATTTCAAATGGATATTACCACAGACAATAAGTCTACTATACATAATACATGCACACATACTAAAGACCATAGTACCAAGAGCATGCACACATACTAATAACCATAGTAAAAATAAGTATAAATAATTGTTACTACAACTGATGCCACAGTAAAATTCACTACTACACATGTAGATCAAGACAGTGATCCAGTTTGGATATAATCTATCAGCCACTTAGTAATACATAAGTGTACAACACAACCAAAGAGTTCTAAAACACATATGATTGTAAAAAAATTCCAAATTGTAAAAATTCCTAACCACAAAATACCAGCGGTTATGCCCGCACAAAGATCAGTGAATCAAGGCCAGGCCAAGCTGCGAAAAATTCAACAGGGTCTAAGGACACTCCCAAGATGTGAAAAATAATACATGCACACATACTAAAGACCATAGTACCAAGAGCATGCACACATACTAATGACCATAGTAAAATTAACGTATAAACAGTTTGTTACTACAACTGATGTCACAGTAAAATTCACTACCACACATGATAGATCAAACAAAAACAGATTATCTCTCTAATGGATCACGATCAGCACCTTATTACATAAGTGTAGGCTACAATACCATCAAAGGGTTTGAACACAAATTATGAGTGTAAAAAAAAATAATTTTTTAACCGCAAAAATACCAGCGGATATGTCGTAATAATGCATCCCTGATGCTCCGCATAAATAACATATTACCAACTGTATTTGATAAATGAATACCATCATTTGAGTAAATGTGTTGAAGAGGCTGCCAAAGTCCAGCTTTATGTCGCCAGAAACTAAGCGCAAGATCGGACTCATTGCATAGTTGCATCAAATGCAGGTTCGTTGACTTAATCAGGTCATTAAAACCCCGGAACGGCTCGACAAATCTCGGTAACAGTTGGCTAACAATGACACATTTGGGGCTATACCGAGTCATAAGTAAAGACGCAAAGTTCACAACTGCGATAGCCACTTCGTGCGGCAAAAACTCGCCAGATGCAACATCGTTCGAACCTAAGTGTAAGATGATAATGTCAGTCTGTCGAAAAAGGCTGCTACGTGCCGCACGCCCAAGCCGTCCATGTCGAACTCGTAAGCCGCCATGTCCCCAGCAATGTACATCACATAAATTCAAATCTAAATCTAAATTCGAATGGCCGTAATTCTTTAAAAATGCATCTAAATGTTTAACATATGACGAGCCATACAACACGATCCTAAGAGGGCTAGATGGCACTAACTGTAAGCTACGAAACGGCTTTCTCACTGTAAACAAAGGACCCGTCCTCTTAGCGGAAGTCGATGTATCGCACGCCATGATGAAAGTTAGAACGAGGCGGCGGCAACAATTATTGTGAATTCACAATTACAACTTACGAATTACCTCGTAACTAATCCAACGAAGGTAGACTGAAATTGTACCTTACGACAGCCACAGACACGTCACTGTAAAATAGTATTAAATACACGTCACTGTAAAATATTATTAACGGAATTATCTAGGATCAACACACACGTCCTGTCTGTGGCACTGCTAACTCTGTTGTGATGAAGAGCGGGAAAAACACGCGGGAACCTAGCTCATTTACATAATCAGGAATGCATGTATATATGGAATAGACGAGGACTATGTTGAGAGTAACCAAAATGGACGAGGACTGTTACACAAAATTCATTATTGACCATAATGTGTATTTATTAATGTAAATCTCCTAATCTAACTAAAAATTAATAAATGACTGTACGTACACCAAGTAACACATAATAAGTGACTGTACGTACACAAAGTACTTCAATAACCTGATGTTGGGCTTAAAAACATGAAAAAATATGGCCCGACATCAAGACCGACAAGCCAACAGTGAGGCTGATGTCCCCCGCCAAAATCCCCAAATAAATAGAAGACACATATTAATTAATCGCACATTTATTTTTTTCAATGTATCAAGCAATCAAACTGTACACGAAGTGTCATCCAAAAGTGTTTTATAAAGAAAAATGCTAAAACCGATGAGAAAAATGAAAATGTACCCTAGTTAGGGGGACCCTAAAGGCAGACAAAAGGGCCCCTCTGGCCAAGGGAAAGGGCCCTCGTGACCAAGTCAATCGTTTCTATACACTGTTACCGTCGAATCCATTACTAAATGAGAATGCAGTCATTGTATTGGCATAAAAATCATCAATCAACATGAACCTAAGTTATCTTGTCCCAAAGTATCAACCAATCAAATTGCTTGTCTCTGCTTACCCTAAGAATTTTGATAACTGAATAGCTAAATCCATGATATTAAATGTTTCATGTATATACTAATTGTTAGCATGGGTTAACACTTTATAAAAAGCAATCAAATTCTAATGATTTTCTGATAATTACATAATGAGTTGTTACTCTTAATCAGTTTTTAGTGTATTACAAATGTTTCATTAGCGAAAAAAGTAAAAATATGCGACAACCCTTGTTGACTGCCCGGACGATTTAGCTGCTATGGGCGTATGTTTCGTTGCCTGGCAACCTATCTTTTAATTTTTTGGCACTGCACAAATTTCGGCCACTTCCAGTCTGCGCAGAAGTTTCAAATACAGTCGATGGAGTAGCCACCATATGGTTTACTGATAGAAAATTATGTCCCAGATCTGTACCTGTTACAGACACTGAGAAATATAAAATAATAATAACTAGACCTGCAAGCAGCACTGAACCGGCTTTCAGGAATCATACAGGAAGTTTATTATACCATAGGCGATCCATTGAGTTACCAAATATACATTATTACAATAATGTAATTTGAGCTTACCTCGTGACCACGGTGCTCTCGCGAGATTTCATTCGGAGCGTATATGCCAGTGAGACCTCACGTGAACGATCGCTGAAGATTTCAATTTTAATTGTTGTTTTAGTGCCTGTGCTTTGGAAAGTGTTTTTTGCACCAATTATTGTCATAAGTTAAGTATACTTAGTATTTCTGTCGATTGTATTAACGTGTGGTGTACGTGCAATTTTTGTTCGGCCAGTATCGACAGTTATTTGAGTTATCTGCTTCGGTGGAATCTCTGCCAAAAAAATGGCGGCATTCCCTTTGTTCCAAGTTGGTCAGCAGTCGCTTACTCCAGAATCGAGTTCATTATCTGACCCAATGCAAGTGTGCATTTTCGGTTCTAGCTACATAAAACGGCTTCGTGATTTCACGAATTTCAAGCAGTCTTACTTGAATTTAGGTTTAGACCCTCGATTATGTAGGATTAGTTTTCGCGGTTATGGCGGTTTACTTGTTCGAGGCGATCCGCACGGATGCCTTTTTAAGTCAAACAGTTTAGATTTTCGTAATGCCGATATTATATTGTTACATATGGGCTCCAATGATTTGTCGGATACAAACAGTAATCCATATCAATTGGCGTTAGCCATCGTGTCCTTTGCCGGTTACATTATTCATGGATGGAATCCGAAGTGCGTAGTAATTTCGGAACTTTTACCCCGTAAACTAGTGACCCATGCTACTTATAACGAGAAAGTAGCCGAGACAAATAAAATATTGGCATCATTGTGCATTGATCGTTCTAATATTTCGTTATGGCATCATAGAGCAGGGCTATTAAACCCAGTCCATAACCCTTATGACACTGATGGTATTCATTTATCAAAGGAGATAGGTTACCCACTTTTCAGTCGCAGTGTAAGAGATGCCATTCTACGACATATCCGCTGGTTTTGTTTGCTTCCCACATCTTAGTTGGACGATTGTGAGGCTGTTGGGGTATCTGTCAGTGTTTTACTATATCGTTGTGTTGGGGTTTGTCCATTGTACCCATCGTTTTGGAATTGTATAGTAGACTACATGTAGTCGTCTTTGGTAGTGTGTATTATTTTATATATATATATATATATATATATGTGGTTGTTGTATTTCCTTGTCTGGATAGATGTTTTTAATTGCAATATATATTTATGTTCTATTTCTGTGGTGACATACTTTGGGTGTATGTGTGTAGGTAGTGCTTGTACGACTAATCAGTTGTGGTGCCATACTATGGGGTATAGTAGTGTGTGTTGTGGTAGTGTGTGTGTATTATTTTTTACATACATATATATAGTTGTTGTAGTTCCTTATCTGGATACATGTTTTAATTGGAATATATATTCATATTCTATTTCTGATTAGATGTACAAGCACTACCCACACACATACACCCAAAGCATCTCACCACAGAAATAGAAGGGCCATAACTCTGGCAGTAATTATCGGAAATCGCCGAAAATCGAAAGGCTTCTTCGTCTCATGACCTTAGACACTGTGTATAAATTTAAAGTCAATCGGATATTAACTTTGGCCTCAAGAGCATCCGCAGGATTTTTTTTAAGTGATTAAGGGCCATAACTCGGGCACTAATTATATTATCGGAAATCGTTGAAAATCAATAGGATTCTTCGTCTCATGACCTTAAACACTGTGTATAAATTTAAAGTAAATCGGATATTAACTTTGGCCTCTAGAGCGTCCACAAGATTTTTTGAAGTGATCAAGGGCCATAACTCTGGCACTAATTATCGGAAATCGCTGAAAATCAATAGGCTTCTTCGTCTCATGACCTTTAACACTGTGTATAAATTTAAAGTCAATTGGATATTAACTTTGGCCTCTAGAGCGTCCACAAGATTTGTTTAAGTGATCAAGGGCCATAACTCTGGCACTACTTATCGGAAATCGCTGAAAATCAATAGGCTTCTTCGTCTCACGACCTTAAACACTGTGTATAAATTTAAAGTCAATCGGTTATTAACTGTGGCCTCTAGAGCGTCCACAAGATTTTTTGAAGTGATCAAGGGCCATAACTCTGGTAGTTATTATCGGAAATCGCTGAAAAACAATAGGCTTCTTCGTCTCATGACCTTAAACACTGTGTATAAATTTAAAGTCAATCGGATATTAACTTTAGCCTGTAGAGCGTCCACAAGCAATTGTGGACACCGGACGGACGGACAGGGGCGACGACAATATATGACCACATTTCAATGTGGGCGTATAAAAACGAACGTAGATTCATCAAATTACATTTTTGGAAACCTTGAGTCTTTTCTCGGACGATAGCAGCTGAAAATTTTGCAATTTCGAAACTTCGCCGCTGACTTCTAGCCTTCAAAAAATGAAAATATGTTGTTTAAGACACATATTTTGTTATTTTTCAAAATTTTCAAATTTGACCTAAATTTTTGGATACCTGAAGGCAATCCGGTTCCAGTAATATAAGTTTCATTCAGAGTTATCGCCCTTTATTTTTCGAATTTTCTTCACATTTTGTGAGCTTAAGTTTCGTTTTACGGCCGGATCGATGTTTCTGAAATTCCTGGAACATGAAGCAATATGGTCAAACCACCATTTAAAGCAATTTCAACAACAATCCGTAAACCAGAAGTAGTGGAAATAACATGCGATATTTTGAAAAAAACGTGAAAAATTGGTGTTTTGGGTAAAAACACGATTTCTCCGCCCGATATCAACGGATTAAACAAATTAAGCCATCATTTGGTCGGGCGGTGATTGGACCACTGAATGATACTCAATTCGTACGGATACGATGAGCAGGAAGCAAAATATGGCACGCTGAAAGTCAAGTATTTTCTGATTTGGAGCGTTTTTAGATGCCTGTATCTCGGAAACTGCTCCACAGTTTTTTTTTATGAAACTTTCTCTATCGAGAGACCTTGCGGTAGTCTTGTGTACGAAACATTCCATTACGACTTTGAAATATCTGGAATAGGTGAAATAACAGACTGAAAATAAAAAAAAAGTCGAAAATGCTCTACTATTTTTTTATTTTAAGAGATTTTCAAAAAAAGGTTGTATATTCAGATAGCTGACCTAATTACGATTCTAACGATATATAATATGCATGTAGTTATTGAAATTTAATTTTCGATATTTTAAACTTTTTGCATTTTAGGCACTTTTGATCATAGGATTTCTCGGGGGCATTTTATCTGATCAGATAATGTAATATATCATTACAGAGACCTGTGGCTATTTTAGTGCCCAAACCGGCTATTAAAACTATTCCGACAATAATAACCATACCGGAAGTATTAAAAAAATGAAAAAATTTTTTTAAAAACATTGTCGCACTTGCGAAAAACTTGATTTCTCCCTTTGGTAATAGCGGACCAAAAGAACTAAAGTGTCGCTGGATAGCCCTATGAATGGACCATCATATGGTATCTAAATAATAGGATTTCGATGGTAAGGAAGTAAATTATTGTATGCCAAAAATCTAGTATTTTCCGATTTTTTAACATTCTGAGACTTTTCTTACTCAAAGTCCTATCGGTTGTCTATTTAGTGAATCCAAAATGAAAAGCATTGAAATAATATAAGTGGTCCAAAAATGGCCTCAAACTTTGAAAAAAAAATGAAAAATCGTTAAATTTTTGGAAACGCTCTTTAATTTATCTTTTTTTCCAAAACTACTCAATGGATGTTTCTGACACTTCTGGTATAGAAAGTTAAGTATCCAAAGAACTTCGTAAAGCTATCACAACAACAATCGTAAACCGTAAGTAGTCGAAAAAATGTCTGATATTTTGAAAAAAAATAATTCTTTTACAAAAACCTTTTTTATTTATGAATATTTTTTAATGATATTTTACACAGGAATTATTGATATAAAATTAAACCATGCTAGTCCCGAAATGACAAATATTACTTACAAATCTGATAGAGGGTGTCATTGAATCATAACAACTACAGTATCGTTTGATAGCTCGATGGAGCGGCTACTGTTTGACGCACTTCCTGTCTGATTCCTGAAAGCCGATTCAGCACTGCAGGTCTAGTTCTTATTATTATTCTTTTGTTTTGAGTAGATCTCATTAACTGTTTGTCGCATCGTTACGATTTCTTTGGTTTTACTGGGAAAGTGGGTAGGACTTAGAGGATAAAGCTATTTTGAAGTTCTGCGACAATGCGAAATGTCCGAAATAACCGAAGTTATCGTTTTTAAAAATATTGCAGTAATTTTAACAATAATCATTGGATTTTAACTTTCGATACATTTTGGCATAGCCGGAGACATTGCACATAGCTACACTACTTTCGATTTTTGATTTTTGGCAAATCTTCGAAAATATTAGGCGCCAAATTTCGAAAATTTAAAATTTTACAAAAAACTTTTTTATTTATAAATATTTTTTAGTCGTGTTGTGCACAGAATTAAAGAGTCATCTGACTAGAGCAAAAATGTTAAAAAAATTTGTCTCAGTAATTTTCCTTGGCCGCCATTGGCTAATTCAGTTTTTCAGTCCTAGATTATTTTTTTATTGTTCGATTTGTATAAAACAAAGTTCATATGCTTCGTTGTCTCAATTGTCATTTTTTTTGTTACCGATAGTGTTATCTGTCGGCACCGGAAGTGGCATAATTTTACCAAAAACTACAATTTTGACAGTTAGGTACGGTTTTTCGAAAACAAATATTATTTTTTTGAAAAATTATATGACTCATAGAGTGTGCCCTTTCAAGGCGCAAAAAATGTCGGAAGCAGATTTCTTAATTTCGATTTCATTTTCGAGCAAATTCGATTAAAAGGCTAAAAATGGTGTAAAATTGACCTATTTAGAACCTATTCAGGCTTTTCAGATTTTAAAATATTTCTTCGTAACTTTTATTTGATGTGAGCAATGTTTATTTGGAAACCTGTTTAGTGGTTTCGTTGGTATACCGGAAGTGACATATGTTCAAGGGTAACTTGGCACCGGAAGTGACATGTTCAAGGGCAACGTGGCACCAGTGAAACCCGTCATTCCTGCATGCAGGTCTAGTTATTATTTATTATTATTAAATACAGTAATAAAGCAAAACTCAAGCTCACCAAATGGGCAGAAAATTTCGTAAAAAAAGGGGACTACCTCTGAATGAAACTTATATTACTGGAATCGGACTGCCTTCAGGTAACCAAAATGTAGGTCAAATTCAAAAATTTTGAAAAATAACAAAATTGTTTGGTAGGCAACGTGTTTTCAACTTTCGAACAATAGAAGTCAATGACAAAATTCCGGAATTGCAAAATGGGTGATTGCTATTGTCCTGAAAAGACTCTGGATTTCCAAAAATGTGATTTGTTTAAAAAAAAATAGGTTGCCAGGCAATGAAACATACGCCCACACAGCAGCTAAATCGTCCGGTCAGTCAACAAGAGTTGTCGCATATTAAGTAATTATCAGAAAATCATTAGAATTTGTTTGGTTTTTATAAAGTTCTGCCCCATGCTAATGTTAAGTATACGAATCATTTAATATTATGGAATTAGCTGTCACCTCTACTTGATACGAAACATTTAATATTATGGCGATTTTTCGTACAATCAGGGGCCATAATTCAGGATGTTACGATCAGATATGTCCAAATATCGACAGGAAGCAAGACCTTTGGGTTATAAACATGCATTTCAAGTTTGACCAAAATCGAATTAAAATTGTGACCTCTACAGGGTCCACAACCTCGATATACCATATTTTTACACTATTCGTGTAAAAGTGGCAGCCATTTTGTTCAGCAATTTTGGTCCGATGTTCATGAAATTCAAACTCAACCTAGATTAAACTGTAACAGTGATATAATCAAACATATTTTTTAAATCAGGTAATAATTGTTACATCCAGAGGGACCACAAGGTGATGACCATAATTCAGGAAGTTACGATCCGATATGGGCAAATATCAAAAGGAACCAAGATCTTTATGTTATAAACATGTATTTCAAGTTTCATCAAAATCGATTCAAAATTGTGACTTCTATAGGGTCCACAAGCTAAAAAAAAAAGCAATTTTTTGGCAAATCACGGTATATAATTCTGGAAGTTACGATCAGATGGGCACAAATGTAGAAAGGACCCAAGATCTTTGGGTTATCAATATACATGTCAAGTTTCATCGAAATCGGTTCAAAATTGTGACCTTTATAGGGTCCACAAGCTTGATATAACATATTTTCACACTATTCACGTACAAACGGCGGGCATTTTGTCTGTCAATTTTGGTCCGATTTTCACGAAATTCGAACTCAACCTCCATAACCATGAAACTATGACATAATCAAACGGTTTTTAAAATCGGATTACAATTTTAACCTCCAGAGAGACCACAAGCTAAAAGATAAGGATACGCCCACATTTTCGAGAGATGGATAGAGAACACGCAATACCGAAAGTGATTTTTCCTACATCATTAAGTCCTGTATTTCATACTGTATTGGGAGCAGCCATTTTGTTGGTCAGTGCCAGTCTGATATTCATGAAATTCATGCCAATATCGAAAGCAGCCGAGATCTTTTGGGGATAAACCTATATTTCAAGTTTCGTCAAAATCAGATAAGAATTGTGACCTGTAGAGAGTCCACAAACAAATTGTGGATGGACGGATGGACGTCCGGACGGACAGTTGCGACGACACTATACGTCCACATAAAAATGTGGGCGTATAAACATGATTTTTCGTACAATCAGGGGCTATAGCCCAAGAAGTTACAGTCTGATACATGCCAATATCGAAAGGAACCGAGATCTTAGGGTGATAAACCTGTATTTTAAGTTTCATTGAAATCGGATATAAATTGTGACCTGTAGACTGTTCACAAACAATTGTGGACGGACGGATGGACGGAAGGACGGACAGGGGCGACGAAAATATACGTCCACATATAAATTGACAAAAACACGGCCAAATAGTCGTTGTGAATAAAGAATCGCCGCAAGTATGCATTTCATTTGAACGGCCCAAGCAATATAAACATTTAGGAGATCATATTTAAAATATCCCAAATCTTTCGAAAATTATTACTTTTATCCTACCTTCTAATAATGTTACTTCGGCTGGTAAACAGTTGGTAACTAAACCATGTAGTGTTTTTTTGTGTGACTCTGGGTCTAGCATCCAGCATGCAATATTGGGATCTTCCACATGAACAGTGGGAACAATGCCACAACCTTGAACTAAAATATGATACTGAGACTTGACATCATATGCTATCCATGTTGAACTCTTATTATTAAATATTGTCGCAATTATTTCCAGTTTTTCATCAATTGGTATACTAGTATCCATAGTTGCAGCTATTAACGTATCATTTGGATTTTCTACAAGAAATCAAAATTACAAATACAGATGAAATATAGTTTGGGGTATTATTAACAAGATGAATTGTGTCAATTGTAGTCACCTTTCCAAGACTAGCCTATGACACATCCTTCAAACTGGATGCCAATGTCAGTTTTAAAATGTCAGGATATTAAGAATTAAACTACTGTTATTTTTTTATCGTTAATTTTCATACGTAAACAAATGTCAGTCTAATATCAGGATACCAACAATTAAATTAGTGTTAGTCACAAAAAGTTGACGTGGCTCTGCACCTGAGACTCAGACATGAAACAATATAAACAGGTACAAGCCTATGGTGGATACCAAGATGGAACAAAAACTGTTACTAACTGCAAACTGTAGATTATTTAGTATTTATAGACAAAATATTAACAAAAGATAGGTTGCCAGGCAACGAAACATTCGCCCTCAGCAGCTAAATCGTCCGGGCAGTCAACAAGGGTTGTCGCATTTTACTTTTTTTGGTAATGAAACATTTGTAATACACTAAAATCTGAGTAACAACTAATTATGTAATTATCAGAAAATCATTAGAATTTGTTTGCTTTTTATATAGTTTTGCCCCACGCTAAAAATTAGTATACGAAACATTTAATACCATGGATTTAGCTGTTCAGTTATCAAAATTCACTGAAAATCAAAATACTTGTTCGTTTCAACACATTAAACTTTGTGTATCAATCCGAATTCAATCGGATGATAAGTTTGGCCTCTATAGCGTCACAAGATTTTTTATATATTTGAAATCGCTGAAAATCAATAGACGTCTTCGTCTCATGACTGTAAACACTGTGTATAAAATTAAAGTCAATCGGATATTAACTTTGGCCTCTAGAGAAACCACAAGATTTTTTGAAGTGATCAAGGGCCATAACTCTGGCATCAATTATCGGAAAATGCCGAAAACCAATAGAATTCTTGGTCTCATGACCTTTAAAGGGCCAATCCCGATAACGTTTTGGGGAATAGAACTACTTAATTTTGTGTTAAAATCCTGTAAAATCCATAACCTAAGTTCCACCTACTAACCCGATATTTGTGATATGCTTGTAAATAACTTTAACCTGGCAGTCTTCATTTGGAAATGGAGACCGTTGTATTATACAGTATCTGGATAAAACCAGACTTTCTTCTATAAAAATAATATGTAGGTGAAATTTACCTTTTGTTATCAACTACAGTGCATGGGTCATTCACTGTGTAGACCTCTCAAGCAACGTTAATCGATTATCAGGTCACCCAATGAAAAAATTGACCCGAAATCTTAAAAGGGTTACGTGTCCGGATAAGCAGTGTTGACGTACACGCCCAAACGACTCAATATTTTGAGCTGAAATTTTGAGACAAGGTAAATACACCATGCCACTATATTTTGGTCCATAAATTTCATAAATACTCGGACTTTAATTTTTGAGACTCTGTTCTTATCGGGATTGTCCCTTTAACACTGTGTATAAATTTAAAGTCAATCGAATATAGGCCTTATTCTATGGACACAAATTCTCGCTAGAAAAATATTTTCGTTCCTTCAAATTGGGTCTAGGAAAAATTTTATCTGTGAATAGTTAATATAGTAATTAGCGTTTGCTGAAATGTTCCACAAACAGCGGAAACCACATCCGAAAATCCTGACGAACATTCTTGGGCAACACTGGGAGCAAACCCGTGAAATCCAAGCTAGCCAGCCACGTGTAGGGTTCTTCAGCAGTAGGAGGAAACCGAAGGACCCGGAGAAATCTACAAGATTGGACAAGCGAACCCTAGAGAATCGAAACCGTGCCAGTTGACTAAATGACATACCTTATGATACAACATTCACACGCTAACCATTTGACATAAAACCCCCAGCCAGTGCGCTACCACAGCGTTTTGTCCGGACCGTAGCGCTAAGGAATGGAAACCGTGCCAATTGACTAGATGACATACTTTATGATACAACGTTCACGCACTAACCGTTTGGCAATCCAACCCCCAGCCAGTGCGCTACCACAGAGTTTTGTCCGGACAGCAGCGCTAAGGCCTACTCTTATATTGAATCCCAACTGCCAGGGGATGCATGCAAATATGTACATAGGTCCTCAGTTTTTCATACCATCCGAAAGACTAGACAACTGTCTTTGTCAGGTTTTCCGACCCGCAACATCTGGCAAGTAGAAACCACGTCCGAAAATCCTTACGAACATTCTCTTGCAACACTGCGAGAAAACCTGTGACCTCCAAGCTAGCCAGCGGCCACAAGCTAAAAAAATAAGTTGCCAGGCAACGAAACATACGCCGACACAGCAGCCAAATCGTCCGGGCAGTCAACAAGAGTTGTCGCATATTAAGGAATTATCAGAAAATCATTAGAATTTGTTTGATTTTTATAACTAAACGTTTTTTTTAAATCAGATAATAATTGTGACCTCCAGAGGGACCACAAGCTAAAATGGGTGATTTTTCGTACAATCAGGGGACATAATTCAGGAAGTAAAGCAAATATCGAAAGTAACCAAGACCTTTGGGTTATAAACATACATGTCAAGTTTCATCAAAATCAATTCAAAATTGTGACCTCTATAGGGTCCACAACCTTGATATAACATATTTTCACAGTCACACTATTCGTGTACAAACGGCGGCCATTTTGTCCTTCAATTCTAGTCTGATTTTCACGTAATTCACACTCTCTCTTCATTACCATGTAACAGTGATATAGTCAAACGTTTTTTTTAAATCCGATAATAATTTTGACCTCCAGAGGGACTACAAGCTAAAAAGGGCGATTTTTAGGACAATCAGGGGCCATAATTCAGGAAGTTACGATCCAATATGCGCAAATATCGAAAGGAACCAAGATCTTTATGTTATAAACATGTATTTCAAGTTTCATCAAAATCAGTTCAAAATTGTGACCTCTATAGGGTCCACAACCTTGATATAACATATTTTCACACTATTCGCGTACAAACAGCGGCCATTTTGTCCGTCAATTTTGGTCCAATTTTCACGAAATTCAACATCATCTTTTATAACAATGTAACGGTGATATAATCAAACGTTTTTTTAAATCGGATAATAATTTTGACCTACAGAGGGGCCACAAGCTAAAAAAGGCAATTTTTGGACCATCAGGGGCCATAATTCAGGAAGTTACGATCCGATGGGCGCAAATATTGAAACGAACCAAGACCTTTGGGTTATAAACATACCTGTCAAGTTTCATGACAATCGCTTCAAAATTGTGACCTCTATAGGGTCCACAACCTTGATATAGCATATTTTCACAATATTCGCGTACACACGGCGGCCATTTTGTCTGTCAATTTTGGTCCGATTTTCACGAAATTCGAACTCAACCCCCAGAACTATGTAACGGTGATATAATCAAACGGTTTTTTGAATCGGATAACAATTTTGACCTCCACAGGGAACACAAGCTAAAAAGGGTGATTTTTTCGGACAATCAGGGGCCATAATTCAGGAAGTTACCATCCGATATGCGCAAATATCGAAAGGAACCAAGATCTTAGGGTGAAAAACCTATATTTTAAGTTTTATTGAAATTGGATAAAAATTGTGACCTGTAGACTGTTAAGAAACAATTGTGGACGGACGGACGGACAGGGGCGACGACAATATACGTCCATGTGGGCTTTTATGTGGGCGTATAAAAAGGCAATTTTTCAGCCAATCATGAGACATAATTCAGGAAGTTACGATCAGATGGGCGCAAATATAGAAAGGACCCAAGATCTTTGGGTTATAAACATACATGTCAAGTTTCATCAAAATCGGTTCAAAATTCTGACCTCTATAGCTTGATATAACATTTTTTTCAAGATCAAAGGTTATCGTATTTCTGACCAGGGAATATTTTACTTTTTTACATTTGATTAGCAGTTTCCAGAAAAATTGTGTAAGAATGCTAATCAATTGTATAATTGAGTAGCAAAATTTACCAATTGATTAGCAGTTTTTTTAGTATGTAATAGTTTTTATGTAATAGAATTCTTATTTCACATAATTAGGCCTATATGTGACAATAACAATACCCACATTATTTGTATTACCAAACGGTTGTTTATATTTATATATAAAATAAAAATAAAAGTATGTGACCACATGTTATTCTTTGTACGAAACCTGGACATTCTTTATTTACTTCATACTCTAGTCAGATCTTTTCTGCGTCATATTTCCTCACCCAATCTTGAACTGTTGCTAATTTTAATGTCGAATTTGAAGATAGAACATAATATCATGTGTTTGAATTTCGCGACGTACCCTCGATCATCCGGTAATTTTATCTTGTAGTGTTTTGAATGTCTGTCTTGACGAATGTGACTACAACAGATATAGAAAGAAAGTATGTAGTGTTGTCATCTCTGTCATCAAAACTTTTTACGTCTGTAAATAGCAGACGTCAACATGTACTGCTCTCGTTCCACTGGACCGTTGCAGAGGCACGTAAAGAGTCTTGATGATATAGACAATAAAATTGCGAGATTTCAGATTTGTTTTGATGTGTTTTACGATACTGAATGGTTTTAAAGTTAAAATTAATTTTCAAAACTTTCATTCGCGCTGAAGCAGGGTTTTAAGCTAATAATGCTAATCAAATATGAATTTGATTCGCAAAATCGGACGTTTGAGTCTCAAATTGCGATACGAACCCGGTTAAAATATTCCCTGTTTCTGACACTTTATTTTATCGATATGTTTTTTGTTTGATTAAATTTATTAAATGTACTGTAGTAACTTTCATCATTAGTAAATAAAAGATAGGTTGCCAGGCAACGAAACATACGCTCACAGCTGCTAATTCGTCCGGGCAGTCAACATGGGTTGTCGCATATTTTTACTTTTTTCGGTAATGAAACATTTGTAATACACTAAAAACTGATTAAGAGTAACAACTCATTATGTAATTATCAGAAAATCATTAGAATTTGATTGCTTTTTATAAAGTTTTACCCCACGCTAACAATTAGTATATACATGAAACATTTAATATCATGGATTTAGCTGTTCAGTTATCTAAATTCATTGAAAATCAAAATACTTGTTTGTTTTAACACCTTAAACTCTATGTATCAATCTGAAGTCAATCGGATGGTAACTTACAAGAATTTTCGAAGTTATCAAGGGAGATAACTCTGGCAGTAATTATTTGAAATCGCTGAAAATCAACAGGCTTCTTCGTCTCATGACCTTAAACACTGTGTATAAATTTAAAGTCAATCGGATATTAACTTTGGCCTCCAGAGCGTCCACAAGATTTGTTGAGGTGATCAAGGGCCATAACTCTGGCACTAATTATCTGAAATCGGCGAAAATCAATAGGCGTCTTTGTCTTATGACCTTAAACACTGTGTATAAAATTTGAAGTCAATCGGATATTAACTTTGACCTTTAGAGCGTCCACATGATTTTTTAAAGAGATCAAGGGCCATAACTCTGGCACTAATTATCGGAAATCGCCGAAAATCAATAGGCTTCTTCGTCTCATAACCTTAAACACTGTGTATAAATCTAAAGTCAATCGGATATTAACTTTGGCCTCTAGAGTGTCCACAAGATATTTTGAGGTGATCAAGGGCCAGAACTCTGGCACTAATTATCGGAAATCGCTGAAAATCAATAGGCGTCTTCGTCTTATGACCTTAAACACTTTGTATAAATTTAAAGTCAATCGGATATTAACTTTGGCCTCTAGAGCGTCCACAAGATTTTTTGAAGTGATCAAGAACAATAACCCAAGCACTAATTATCGGAAATCGCTGAAAATCAATAAGCTTCTTCGTCTTATGACCTTAAACACTGTGTATAAATTTAAATTCAATCGGATATTAACTTTGACCATTAGAGCGTCCACAAGATTTTTTAAAGAGATCAAGGGCCATAACTCTGGCACTAATTATCGGAAACCGCCGAAAATCAATAGGCGTCATTGTCTTATGACCATAAACGCTGTGTATAAATTTAAAGTCAATCGGATATTAACTTTGGCCTCTAGATCGTCCACAAGATTTTTTGAAGTGATCAAGGGCCATAACTCTGGTAGTTATTATCGGAAATCGCTGAAAAAAAATAGGCTTCTTCGTCTCATGACCTTAAACACTGTGTATAAATTTAAAGCCAATGGGATATTAACTTTAGCCTGTAGGGTGTCCACAAGCAATTGTGGACGCCGGACGGACCGACGGACGGACGGGGGCGACGACAATATACGTGTATCTTTGTACAAGTGTACATTCTTGTAAGGAGATAAATCAAAATAACAGTTTGGCTTGTTTATAAATCCTACATATTTTGGCAATTAATCTCTTAAATGAAAGTATCTAATATTGCTTAAATCAGTGGGTTGTTACTGTCAATCATAATCACCACTGTCTAAAAATACATGTACATTCATGATTCGACTGTAATTGTTGTTTTATCATTTCAAATTTAAAAGCTCAACACTTAAGTATGTAAGAAACGAAATGAAATGGGGTTTAACGACCTACTTGGAGGTCACTATACTCAAACAAATGCAGTTTTAAAAATAAACAAAAGCTGAAAGTATGGTAGTTTATGAATCTCAATAAGGAGAGTGATTTAGCTAATTAGCGGGCGTATTTTTTATTTTATTATTTTTTTTTTTTTTGAAAAAATTTAAGCATAAGCTCTCTTTCTGAGATTCAGGTGAATTTCTAGCCCTGGTATAACCAGAAGCCTTTTCTATACATTTAAAGGGGTGTTTCAGATTTTTGATATCGAAAGCCAACAAGCTCAATTTAAACGTGAAGGACTGAATGTGGGCATATCTCGCTTGGCAGCCGCTGGTTAACTATTGTATTGAGAACTGTCAGCTCTTTATCTAAAACTTACATAATGCATCTTCAAGGTTATATTTACATAACATTCACAAGCTTTGCCTTTACATACATGTACATAAAGGCTTGAACAATCCCCTCCTCAGCTCGCGCAGAGTATGTTTTTTCTCTTATCTTCCAATGAAATGAGGTTTCACGTCCTACTGTTCTGCTCCTAACCTGGGCTAATGAAGAAGGTCATACGGCTTACAGTGTGCTATGAGGGAAATTAGCCCAGACAGCAGCGACACAGTCTTCTCCTATATCAAATTCCAACTGCCAAGGGTTTTTTTTACGTGCAGACCAATGTGAACACAGGACCAGGGTTCTTAATCCATTTTGAAATGAACAGGCCAAGGGTTAGCCTAACGGATAGTCGTATTTTCAACAACAGACATGTTAGTTTATGCATACTTTATTCACGTTAATAATTGCATAACGTATTCCGAATAATAATAGCTTAAACTTCGAATAAACAAAACCTTTGTTGTAATTGCATACCTGTATTCATACATCGGTAATAATGTCCAAAAATTTATAGTCAACTCAAGTTTCAGCAACTTGCATAATGCATATTCCTACTTTCGCTTTCATCCAACCACACGGAAGTTATAATTTAGTAAAAAGAAAAACTACCAGTAAATATAAATATGATTTTTTACAATTGTATTATTGTGATCACTTGTCAATGTATAAAAATAAAAAGAATGTAAGAACATATCAATAATAACAAATTAGTTTCTGTGTATAGTCAGAACTCGGAAATTTGCCGACGTGCGAAGAGTCACGTGGCCAATTGTCATGATAGGCTATTACATGTACTTGACATAATAATTATATACGGGTCAGTAGGTTATTACCAGATTTACTGAACGCTAACATAATAATAATAATTATTAATATACGAGATCAGTAGGTTATTACGTGACTTAAACATAACGCTAACGCTACAATATACGTCCACATTCCTGCTTTGATTGATATGGTACTTTGTCAAGAAGGCTAGGCGTTTGGTTTGTTTAGCGTTGAGGGTCGTGCACCAACATTAATAGTTGCCGTCCTTAGAGTAAAAGGAATAACTATACCAAGATAATCCATTCAGAATTGTGCCTTCCTAACACTAAAGGCAAAAAGTGGCCGTGACTCTGCCCCTGGGGGTCGGGACATTCATCAAAATCAATAGTGGACGCCCTCAGGCTATAAGGAATACATAAACCAAGTACCAAGCTGATTCATTCAGAATTGCGGCCTGTAAACGACAAACACAAAAATTGGTCGTGTCTTGCCTGTGTGAGTCGGGACATGCAGTTGGCGTCCTTAGGCTATATGGAATACATATCCCAAGTTTAAAGACGATCCATTAAGAATCGTGGCCTGTAGACAACACACATAGACACGAAGTAAAAATGGGCATGGCTCTGCCCCTGGGGGTTAGGAAATCACCAAAAACAATAGGGGTCATCTTTAGGGTATAAGAAATAAGTTTGTAAAGTTTTAAAAGGATCTGTTAAGAATTGCATCCTGTAGGCGAACACAAGACACAAAAGCATTGGGCGTGGCTCTGTCCCAGAGGGTCCGTCATGCACCAAAAATAATAGTGGTCAGCCTTAGGGTATAAGGAATAAGTATAAAAAAGTTTTCCAGACGATCGATTAAGAATTGTGGGCTGTAGGTGACACACAGACAGACAAAAAAAAATTGGCTTGGCACTGTCCCTTGGGGTTGGGCATGCACCAAAAACAATAGGGATCTTCCTTAAGGTACCAAGAATAAGTATTCAAAGTTTCAAGATGATACATTAAGACATGCAGCCTGTAGACGACAGACAAATAAATACAAGAAATGGGTGTTGCTGTCCCACGGGGTCGGGCATGCACCCAAAACAAAAGGGGCCATCCTTAGGGTATAAGAAATAAGTATTTTAAGTTTCAAGATGACCGATTAAGAGTTGTGGCCAGTAGGCGACACACAAAAAGAAAATTGGCGTGACTATGCCCCTGGGGGTTGGGCATGCACCCCAAATGATAGAAATGTTCCTTAGGGTACAAAGAATAATCATTCAAAGTTTCAAGATGATACGTTAAGAAATGTGGCTTGTAGACGACAAACAAATAAATACAAGGAATGGGCGTGGCTCTGCCATTGGGGGTCGGGCATGCACCAAAAAACAATACGGATCATCCTTAGGGTAAGTATACAAAGTTTTATGAAAATTCAGTTAGAATTGTGACTTCTAGGCGACACACAAAAAGAAAATGGGCGTGGCTCTGCCCCTGGGGTGGGTATGCACCCCAAACGATAGGGATCATCCTTAGAGTATAAAGAGTAAGCATACAAAGTTTTAAAGAAAATCCAATAAGAATTGCGGCCTGTAGGCGACACAAAGACACACTATAAGAAAATGGGTGTGGCTCTGCCCCAGGGGGTTGGGCATGCACCCCAAATGATAGGGATGTTCCTTAGGGTAAAAAGAATGTGTATGCTAAGTCTCAAAATTATAAGTTAAGAAATGTGGCCTGTAGACGTCAAACAAATACATACTAGAGAAATGGGCGTGGCTCTGTCCCTGGGGGTCGGGCATGCACCAAAAACAATAGAGATCTTCCTTGGTGTATAAGGAATACGTATACCAAGTTTGAAGAAAATCCAGTAAGAATTGCGCCGTGTAGGCGACACAAAAACACACGAAAAGAAAATGGGCGTGGCTCTGCCCCTGGGGGTGGCGCATACACCCCAAACGATAGGGATGTTCCTTAGGGTACAAAGAATGTGTATGCAAAGTTTCAAGATTATTAGTTAAGAAATGTGGCCTGTAGACGACAAACAAACAAATACTAGAAATGGGCGTGGCTCGGCCCCTGGGGGTCGGGCATGCCCCCAAAACAATAGGGATCTTCCTTGGGATATAAGGAATAAGTATACCAAGTTTGAAGAAAATCCATGAAGAATTGCGCCGTGTAGGCGATACAAAGACACACGAAAAGAAAATGGGCGTGGCTCTGCCCCTGGGGGTGGGGCATACACCCCAAACGATAGGGATGTTCCTTAGGGTACAAAGAATGTGTATGCAAAGTTTCAAGATTATTAGTTAAGAAATGTGGCCTGTAGACGACAAACAAACAAATACTAGAAATGGGCGTGGCTCGGCCCCTGGGGGTCGGGCATGCCCCAAAAACAATAGGGATCTTCCTTGGGGTATAAGGAATAAGTATACCAAGTTTGAAGAAAATCCATGAAGAATTGCGCCCTGTAGGCGAACCACAGACACACACACATACATACACACACACACACACACACACACAGACAGGGGCGACGGCATAATACGTTCACATTATGAATGTGGACGTATAAAAAAGAAGACTAAATTAATAACTTACGAGACAAAACATTTTCTGTGAAATTTTGTCAAACGAAAGCCATTTGAAAGTAGTTAACCATTCGGAATTAAAATATCTCCCGGACTTCGACTTTGGTTGACCTATATTGGACGTGGGAACTTCCAATGACGACGTGCATGCTTGAAGTTCAAGGTCAGTGCCGCCATCACTATCGTCGGCTAAAACTCGTTTACGTTTTCTATTGTCATTCTGTGAGGTGTTCAAGTACTCTTCAACATTGTGTTAGATAGAAATGAATGAACCGACATTGGATTATATATACATTCTTTAACTTGATTGACTCAACTAATTACGTTGTTTATTTAGGAAATGAGTCAATACGGATTGAAGCCGAAGGTATTCATATTGTATTGTATTGACTGATTCTTTGATGGGTTTCTTAATTGACGAGTAATAATTAACTCTTTGTTATCGGCCAAAATTTGATTGATTAATGATACCATAGTGGCCGGTTCATTGTTTTACAAACCGGCTAGATTAAAGATCAATCGGCTAAAGCCGACAAAAAACAGCCTATTAAGATCCCTGCACAGGACCTCAGTTTTTCTTTTCATTCGAATGACTAGACAGCTGTACATGTCAGGCCCTCTGGATGGATTTTCTTGGCCAATGCAGGGAGCGAACACATTGTCATGCATGTTGGAAATTAATATAAGTGTAAGCAGTAGCCCTATGGCCTGGGCAAAAGTTCCGCCATAGCACACATTATGGCATCTGTCCATCTTCATAATCCCTGTCGGAGCAGAACAGTACGATATTGAATCCCATTTCATTAATCATCTGCAGTAGATTAGCTATAAAAGGCTATACTCTACCTTAATGGTGTTTCTTTGCTCTGTATAGTCATTCGGATGGAACAAAAACCAATGCCCTGTGTAAACATCGGTATGCACGTAAAAGATCCATGGCCATAGGACATCAATTTAAAAGTAGGCTGTAGTGCCCCTGACCAAACAAAATTTACTCATAGCACATACTGTATGGTGTATGTTTATCTTTATTAGCCCAGTCGGCACTAAACAGTTGGACATCAAACCCAATTTCATTTGTATTTTGGAGTAAAAGTTGCTTTGAATTTATTTTGTTTTTTTTTACAGATCCTATAGTGGCAGTAATGTCAAAGATGTTATAAAAGGGTTTATAAGTGCTCTGTATATGGAAGCCAGACAACACTACTAGTACTACTTGTCACATACAGAATTGGGACCGAAACTATGCCACTAAACTCAGTGACAGACCTCATGATCAAAAGCACATGTATCAGAGCACTCTCAACCAAACCGCCCAGATGGCAAACAAATAGACTTTTTAGTAATGTACCGATATAAATATATATGTATCTCTATGTTTAATGGTTTATGAGAGATGCTTTGGAAACAAAATTGTACACCAAAAACTAAGTCAAATTTGTTTCCAAGGAAACACAAAAAATATAAATCCAAGAAATTCTTAAATAGCAAAAGACGCAACTACTGTAATAGGTTGATGTGTGTGCAAAGTTTCAAAAAGCTATCTTGAACGGTTTGTGAGATATGCTCAAGAAACGAAATCTGAATGGTAGGACTGACAGAGCTCACTTCAATATCCCTTCCTAACTTAGTTAGCCGAGGGATAACAAACCCGATACTCTCAGCATAAGGTAATTTTCTTTGGATTAAAATGTTTTGAAAGGGCTTTGAATGAAATAAATTTTGGACAGATAAATTAGTTTGAATATGAATATGTTTTTGGTTTACTTTTCCAAAGGGTGTTGAGTAATCAACAGATTAATTCATTACTCAACGTCACCCAGGAAAGTAAACGTTGTAAACGGGTCACTTATTATCTAATCTTGACGGAAGATCTTAAATTATGCAAAAGAAGGTAGCCAATTCTCACCAACGGTTTCGGGGCTATTCTTGGTCCGAATATGCACCCAGGTGATACATATTAAATATTTCATACATATGGATGAGCTAGGATTGGGGGTGTATATACATGTAGCTCATTACTGGAGAAGTATTCTGGTGTAGGCGGTCACTGTTCATTAAAAGTCCAATTCCAAATTCATTTCAATATAACTTTATATACAGTTTAAAAATGCATTATTTAAAAATTATATACAAGGCATTCGATCTCCTTGTCTGTGTGCCTACTGTCATCTGTCTCTGTAGGGTTCTTTTAAAGACACCAATTTGCATATAAACAAAGGAACAATTTCAACAAATCAAATTAAAGATAAAATAAGGGATAACACAAATCATAATAAAGTTAATAGAATTATTTAATAAGCTTTAAGCCATAAAGAAAGTAAAGGTGTTGACACTTGATCTGACTGCATTGTTTAACTGTATAAATCTTTGTTCAAGGTTTCTCTGAATAAGCCTACTGGCATCCACAGATTATAAAACCGTCAAAGCCAATCATGCTTTTAGGCAATTCCTTTTTATAGACTTAAAGTCAGACTGATAAACTAATTGAACTGTTAGCAATAAAGAGATTGAGGATCATTGTATCACCGAATAGTGATTTAGTCTTTTTCAAATTTTATTTTAAGTATATACTTAATTTATTTCTTCACTCTTTATTCACATATAAAATTTGAAAAGACTACATCACTATTCGGTGATACAATGATCCTCAAAGAATTTTCACAATTAGCCAAAAATAGTTTAAAACTAAACACTGATAAATACAGAAACTTTTCCTTAAACAGCACTGTTAAATGATACTAGAGTTGTAATGAAATGAACTAACCTTGAATATTTGAATACGATAAGGCAAGGTAATAAACATCTCTATCTTCCCAACAAACCGCTAAACCCACTACTACCCCTTCACCATTGTCTATTTTTTCACCATAAGAATATCTTTCTGCTTTATTACCTGCCTTTGCTGAGAAAATAAGAACCTAACAATACAGCCACAGTGTTTATAATAACATAGAGTATATATCACAGATCACCTTTTTTCTAATCACATTATGAATGTTTATAAAAATACAGGTCAACAAAGATTCAGGGTTTGATTAACATTGTGGCAGGCCTGTTATAAGTCAATGACAGGAGGGTGGGGTCCTGAATTGAGAAACAAGATGGTGCCATGCAAGATGGGCCCACATTTTGCCAGAGATTGACGGAGAGTGAGATAAGAAAAGCAGCGGGTTTTCGGATAAAATTGTGACCTCTACATAGAAAGGCCATTTTGTTGGGTAGTTTCGGTCCTATTTTCCTGCAACTCTGAGCAAAGACATCATTTAAAACTAATTAATCATAGGCGTACGAGCCAGGGATGCAGGGGAGGGGGGCAACTGCTCCTCTAACTAACGTTCGGGCAAGCTGACTTCAGACAGATGGGTAAAGTGAACAAAATAAAGTGCCTGAAATCTAATAAAAAACACCTAATTTTACGGCCTGAAAGAGTAGGAAAACGCGTTTGGGGCCCTCAAGTATTCCAAAATTTTCTTGAGGGGGTCCATACACGGTCAGTTCCACTTCTTTGCCTCTCGAAGAAAACCGGCACCGCTGTCTGTAAACCCGAAATTTTTTCGAGTATTTCTAGTTTGGCATACCTAATTTTAGTTTTATTTTAATTGAATACCAAAAGTTGACTATGGATTTAAAAAAATTGTCTGGGGCTACTCTTTTAGTGACATTATTTGGGAATCGATTAGTATTTGTGAATGCAACTGCAACAATATGATTGGATGGTTGGAATGCAGAGTAGGATTTCGTTTACAAAACCATTGAAATTTTGGAAAATGCTCTACTATTTTTTTATTTTAAGAGATTTTCAAAAAAAAAAGATATATATTTAAAAAGCTGACCTAATTACGATTCTAATGATGTATAATATGTATGCAGTTATTGAAATTTAATTTTCAATATTTTGACATTTTGAACATAGGATTTCTCAGAAGTATTTTATTTGATCGTATAGTGTATTATATCATTAGAGAGTCCTGTTTCATTCCATGCAAACTCCAAAACGGGATGTGAAAACTACTCGACAATGATTTTGTACACCGGAAGTAGTTCAAAAAACAAAAAAAAAAAAAAAAAAATTGGAGCTCTTGCCAAAAGTTCGAATTCTCCGTTACATATTAGCGGACCAAAACAATTAAAGTGTCGTTAGATATTTCCATTAATAACATGTTTTCCTGTTATTTCAGCCCGTGAACAAAGCACCTTCAAAGTAGTCTATTATAGCCTAATTTAGGGGGCTGACTCTAATTCTAATGAATCGTTTGTAGATAATTTTGAAAATTTAACTGCAGCAAACGGGTTTTCCTGCTATTCCATCCTGTGAATACAATAACTTTAATCTGGTCCAATATAGCCTACCTGGCTGATTCGAATTCCAAACAACCAATCGTCGCTGGGTTTTGGGGGTTTTGGGGTTTTTTTTTGGGCTATCCCTATTAGCTAGCCTGTTGTGTGAAATCATTGTATCATTTTTTTTTAATAATAGGGATAGCCTATTCTTTGAGTATCACTGTATCACCGAATAGTGATTTAGTCTTTTTTAAATTTTATATGTGAAAAAAGAGTGAAGAAATAAATTATGTATATACTTAAAATAAAATTTGAAAAAGACTAAATCACTATTCGGTGATACAATGATCTTCAATCTCTTTTTTTCGGCTATCCTTATTATTTAAAAAAAATGATACAATGATTTCACACAACAGGCTAGCTATTAGACTCTCTATTGACAAAAGTTTCACCGCCCTCCCTTCATTATAACCGAAGTTATCGTGCCCTAAAGAATCAACAAATCAGCATGCTTATCTCTGCTTACCCTAAGCAGAAAATGCTCATCTTTGAACTCAATCATAACATTGACCTAGTGAACGTCTACACCAAGTTTGAACATTCTAGCTTAATTAGAAGGAGAGTTATTGTGCTCCAAAGTCTCGGCCCTTCAAATTGCTTCTATTTTTCATTTTCAATTCAAAATGGTGACTTCCCAGTTGACCTAAATCAAAATTCTACTCACGACGTTTTTTAGGCCTTCCTACAAGGATTTAGTAATCACAATAGGCTTTCAGACTTTCGTCTGAAAGCCTAATAATAATTTTAGTAATAACAATAAGCTTTCATATGTAATACATATGAAAGCTTAATAATAATAATAATTTTAGTAAAAACAATAGTCTTTCAGACAAAAGCCTAATAAGAATAATAATTTTAGTAATCTCAATTTTAGTAATCACAATAGCCTAATAATAATTTTAGTAATAACAATAAGCTTTCATATGTAATACATATGAAAGCTTAATAATAATAATAATTTTAGTAAAAACAATAGTCTTTCAGACAAAAGCCTAATAATTTTAGTAATCTCAATTTTAGTAATCACAATAGTCTTTCAGACGAAAGTCTAATAATAATTTTAGTAAAAACAATAGTCTTTCAGACAAAAGTCTGTACGCCTAATAATAATTTTTTCAAAAACAATGGTCTTTCAGACGAAAGTCTGAAAGCCTAATAATTTTAGTAAAAACAATAGTCTTTCAGACGAAAGTCTGAAAGCCTAATAATAATTTTAGTAAAAACAATAGTCAAAGTCTGAAAGCCTAACTAGACCTGCAGACCTGCTGTGCTGAATCGGCTTTCAGGAATCAGACAGGAAGTGCGTCATACAACAGCCGCTCCATCGAGCTATCAAACGATACTGTAGTTGTTATGATTCAGTGACACCCTCTATCAGATTTGTAAGTAATATTTGCTTGCGAATATACCGGTCAAAATTGTAAAATCTGGCAAAATTACTTCACTTCCGGTGCCAAAAGAAATCATTATCGGTAACAAATAAGTTGAGAATTCACAATTGAGAATTGTTTTATACATTTCAGGCAATAAATAATAAACTTAGAACCCATAAACTGAAATTAAAAAGGTAAAAAACTTAAAAGGGAGACAAAATATATATATGGGACTAGCATGGTTTAATTTTATATCAATAATTCGCTTGCGTAAAATAGCCCATTCATCGAGCTACCAAACGATACTTTGTTTTGATTCAGTGACCAATTGTTTTACTGTATTTTCTTCTCTTTCTTTTTTTTTAAAACTTTTTTGTGTTTTTTTTCCCATATACCTGACATTTTTTCGACTACATTCGGTTTTTTGATCATTGTCGGGATAGCTTTAACAAGTTGTTTAGATACTTAACTTTCTGTCCCTGATGTGTCAGAAACATCTATTCAGTAATTTTTTGTAAAAAAGATAAATAAAAGAACACTTTCAATAATTAAACGATTTTTCAACTTTTTTGAAAGATCGAGTCCATTTTTGGACCCCTTATATTATTTTGAACCTTTTCCTTTTGGATTCACGCCACAGACTGACAGACCACTGATATGACTCGGTGTTAAAAAAGTTTCAGAAAAATCGATCGTAGGCATCGTTTTCGAGAAAAAGGCATCTAAAAAGGTCCCAAAAACCGAAAATACTAGATTTTTTCGACTACATTCGGTTTTTTGATCATTGTCGGGATAGCTTTAACAAGTTGTTTAGATACTTAACTTTCTGTCCCTGATGTGTCAGAAACATCTATTCAGTAATTTTTTGTAAAAAAGATAAATAAAAGAACACTTTCAATAATTAAACGATTTTTCAACTTTTTTGAAAGATCGAGTCCATTTTTGGACCCCTTATATTATTTTGAACCTTTTCCTTTTGGATTCACGCCACAGACTGACAGACCACTGATATGACTCGGTGTTAAAAAAGTTTCAGAAAAATCGATCGTAGGCATCGTTTTCGAGAAAAGGGCATCTAAAAAGGTCCCAAAAACCGAAAATACTAGATTTTTGGCGTACCATTATTTATTTTCTAACCATCAAAATCGTACCATTGAGATGCCATATACAGTACACGCATCGCGCAGGTTCTATCAAACACGATTATCATGTCGTTTTTTGTTAAAAATTTCCACGATAATGGCACGATATTGCCACGATAAATAACTCCCTGTAGCAGTCGCTATCGTGTGCCACGATAGGCCTCGAATTTGATATATAAAATTAACGATGTTTATCTGTCATAAATAATTGATGTCAAAAAGATATACTGCCACGATGTTATCAAACTGCCACGATATTTGAAATGTTGAATAGTTTTTTCAATAATCCTGACGCGAATAGCCACGCTGCATAAAAAGAATGTACTTTTATGAGGTTATATTTTAACGGAGTCCCATTCTGACAAATAAATCGGTAAATCACATCTCAAGTAATATCTTCGGGTTTAAATATAAATGAATTAAAAAGTCTGTCTCTCCTGCTCTCCTGTTGTGGAATACATGTTCATTAAAACGTGTCTCCTTCGGATAACACCTTGGTGACCTTTCATACTGTCAATCAAGTTTCCAAATAACGTGAATATAAAAGAGCCATCAAACATCAAAAGGAAACGATAATTGACTAAAATAGAAGTCCTTTTAACAAAAAATAGTCTTGTAGACAATATGACTTTTATTGCAAATTGTCAGTAAGTGGGCATAACCTAACATTATTGCCCTCATTTTTAAAAAAAAAACAATTGCAACTGGTACGTGACTAATCTGGATTCACACACAAAAAAACTGTCGTTGTCATGGTTAAATAAGAACGGACCACGATGGAAATCCCCCCCCCCCCCCGAATCCATCTTAATATGTTACGAGGGATTTTATTTTTTTTTTTACCGCAGAGCTCACGCTTTCAAAATTGTGGATGTAAGTGTTTATTCAATGTTTAAATTGGTACAGACTTGAAGATTGTTACATAACAGCGCGTCTTATGACGAAAACTATGTATAATCAGCATATTCTGCCAATAAAATCATTCCTTAAACTACTGTCCCTTTTACTTGTGCATGCATTGTTAGTAAAGACAAATTGTCGCCTAAATAACTCAACGAACGTTTCTATTAATAAAGTACCCACGTCGCGTATGTCAGTCATTCATCTACGAATGATCGCCATCTTATAAAAAGCGAATTCAGTTTATCTAAAAGGGGCTGCGGCGCAATTGAAGGAATTATTTTTGATCCGATATTAACCAGTGCCAAATATTTTAAATAATGAGATAACGTCAATCAACAAACCAAACAATACGAGTTTACTTTATAACAAAAACATTAGTGAATTTATTATTATGTTTAAAATCATAAAGCTAATCAACAAATAATACTATTGCTCTTTATTACAAAAACATCGGTGAACTCATCTCGGTTTGATCGGCTTGCCAAGATAATGGATTATTGGGTAAATAAAACAATATAAACAACCAGTGAGTAATACAATTAAATTATTAAACAACAACAACAACGGCGGAGGGGTTTAATTTAGGCTATGCCCGTTCCCCAATCCCTATTCAGATACAAATCTGAATAAAAATATTGCTTATAAAAAAAACAATAGGCCCTGTGGATGACATAACTGCGAACCTGTTTGCTTGTGGACGAGTTTACTGACACCCGTTCAATATATGAATGAAACATACAAACATTTGACCGTATTCATGCCATAGACCATAAATACCCTTATTAATAAAACCGTTTTAGTTTCCAAAAATTATCACGTCATATTCATTTTGATTGTTTTACCCCTCAACACGTCTCACGACCATTTCTTATGAATTGAAGCCTCTTTGATAGTGAGATTAATAATAGTAGTATTCAAGTTATCGAGGTGTCAGTTGATTGTTTTACCCCTCAACACGTCTCACGACCATTACTTATGAATTGGAGCCTCTTTGAGAGTGAGATTAATAATAGGAGTATTCAAGTTATCGAGGTGTCAGTGAACCAAGAATGCAACATCAAAGCAACACATCAAAGCGAAGAGAGGCGATTGCCTCACACAAAAAACATGCTTATTAAGTTGTTAAAGGTGCCTGGTGCTATTTAAGGACTGACATTTGTGCACAATGTAATAAAATAATAACCACCTGACAAATTATTATGAGCACCGGTGTGATTTTATTGACAGAATATTATGTCAATTGCAAATATGATGACTAAACATTATTTTGCCCATTACATGATCTGCGGGAGTCAACCTTCGAGTCTGTACCGATTTAAATAATTGAACAATCTCTAAAAACATGACTTTTACCGTAAAGCAGTAATCACAATTCCTCGTTACATATTGGTATTACATGTAGGGAAGGGGTGGGGGTGTCCAGCCACATACAAACCCCGTAGTTAGTCATATTGTAAGTGTTGCGTGTTTTTCTTTAATTTGACATTCTGCTAATTGAGAAAATATTTCAGTAATACGGGTTATTTTACAAGATATCTCTTTTCAAAATTTCCCGTTTACGTTTAATTTTAACCAAAACGCCCAAACTAATTGAGATGCAAAGAACAAACCATTGTGACCCCTCTTGAACGGCGCGTCGAATTACCCAATAACACCCAATAACTCCAAATAACACCCAATAACTCCAAAATAACACCCAATAACACCCAATAACTCCAAAATAACACCCAATAACTACAAAATGTTGACTTTGGAAACACAAAATAACAATTTAGTTGAATTTAAGAAGCATCGCTGCTTTGTGTCCAAATGGGAGTTTCACTCTCACTCGCCTGAAGGGAGATAACTCGTATATGTGATTTTTGTTGACAAGAAATTAATAACACCCAATAACTGCCCAATAACACCAAATTGTCGACTTTGGAAATACAAAATAACAATTAAGTTGAATTTAAATATTTTATTAAAACTAACATAGCCATTCAATGAGTTTTTTCTGCGCGCCTTCGTTTACGTTGCCCTGTTTTTTTGCCCGACGTTTCTTTGGGCTTTACGCACCCGAAATCCACATTTTTTGAATTAACAATATTTACATTATATACATTTTTCTTCTTCATTAAAAATTTATTCAACATGCGAGTTTTCTTGTCCGCTTCCATACAAGCCCATGTTTCAGGACGGATCTCCGATTTGTGGTCTACAAGTTGCCAATTGCCTGTCCCGTGTAAAGCCCGACGTATGTTGAGAATTTGAAATGTTGACACTCTAGCCAATTTTGTAACAAGGTCAGGTAAATTCTGAATATGCCAATCGGTTTCTTGTTTCAGTCTATTATTAATTGATTCTGCGTTGTTATTAGTCCATAAGTCTGAGATGAGTTTATTTTGGAGGGGCTTAATAACATATAATAACAATTTATGTTTTAAATATCTGTCCCAATATTGTTCAAATCTCGGATATTTTTCAAGTTTTTACTACTGACAATTTACAATACAAGTCGTACTGTCAAGATGACTACAACAGGATAATAATTCGTTGTACAATGGGCGTGCAATTTTCTGTCAGTTGGTTTCTTTTGATGTCACGTGCCAATTTATTTGATCAAACCTTGATTGACAGTATGCATTCACTAGACTCTTTGGTGTGGAAACGAAAAAGTCAGCATTATATTATCGCCTTTATCGGACTGATACGTGTCCACGTCCATTCAGCAAAGTGTGCTTCGTCTCAGGTGACGAAGGCTTTTAATTCATTTGTGATTTAAACCAGAAAAGATATATTAGTTGAGGTGTGATTTACCAATACTGTATGCACCACGTGGCTTATTTGTCAGTATGTGAATTACTATTTGAATGGATAAAACAGTTCAAACTACACCCCGGTAAGACCAGAATTGATTTGTGCGCATTTATTTTTTCCCGTAATATGAATGGATTTGTAATAGTCGATCGGCGAAAGTATTAAAAATATGGAACATATTATGAAGTAATAACGTATTGGTTTCTTTAAGCATATTCTTTTAAGAAAAGGAATGAATAGTATCCGGGGTTTACCGAAAAATTGTGTTTATTCCTTTTCCGATTTCGAACAAGCCATCAAATATTCGTGATTAATGGGAAAATGTCAACGTAGTAACTGAACTATAATAATTAAAGTGCTACTGTATTTCACCTGAAATAAACCACGAGAGGCCTGTTTTAATTAAAACACCGAGTCCCACGGTGTTTTTAACACCGAGGCACTGCTATCGTGTCCCTCTATATTTCCTCGATATTCACTCGGTAAATTATGAAATTCCACGATAGAAAACACGGTAATATCGTGTATGATCAAACCTGCGCGGTGCGTGTACTGTAATAGTCGATTACTGGGGCTATCCATAGACACTTTACTTCTTTTGGTCCGGTAATATCTCACCGAGAAATTTAGCTTTTTGCAAGAACGCAATTTTTTTTAGAGACATCTGCCGAAACATGGAACGAAAGCTGAAGAAAGTGTATTACGACCCGAATCACCCCGCCGCTTTCGGTGAGTCCTTGGTCTCCACAAAACTACCGGCGTGTCCTTGGACAAGGTCATGGCATGGTTAAAACAACAAAGGGCGTATACCTTGCACAAACCATTGAAAAATAAATTCTCTCGGTCGCCGGCATAGATCATCAGTGGCAAGCCGACTTGAGCGATATGTTGGCCTTGGCCAAACAGAATGAGGGATACAGGTATTTGCTGTTCGTCATCGACGTGTTTTCCAAGTACGCTTGGGTGTTGGCCCTGAAAAACAAGACGGGAGACAGTTTGGTGGATGCCTTTCGTCAAATCTTTCGAAGTCGACAACCCCTAGCTGCGACTTCAAATGGACAAAGGTACCGAATTCCTCAATCGAAAAATGCAAGCGTACCAGAAGAAGAAAAAAATTCATTTTTTCATGACAAACAAATGTCGAAACCAAAGCCAGTGTGGTGGAACGATTTCAACAGACACTGAAAGAGCGCATGTGACGATACTTTACTCATCGACAAACACAACAGTACATCGACGTACTAGACTAACTGGTTCGGGCTTACAATGCTAGACAACATCGGACCATTGGCATGGTGCCCAAAGACGTGCGGCCCGAACATGAATGGATGCTGACAACACCTCTTCCACGTCCCCCGTATCATACACATCTGGACCCGCCACTACTTGTCGATCATCGGGAATGGAAAGTGGGTCTGTCCATGATCACGTTACCTGACCAATGGCAAAACATCAAGATCGGCTTACGCATTCATCCTTGGTCACCCTCGAGCGACGAACCCAAAGTCATTGTATGCTGGGACCTCCACAGGATCGACCCATCGCATTGTTTCAAGGGTGTAAAGGGCGATGAGATCAGGGGATCGATCGAAATGGAAGCGCACATCAAGAGTGACGAATACGAGTCGCTGAAGCATATCCTGGATGTCCTGAACACTAGACTGGATGATTTCTGGAATCTGACTCCCATCTACAATCATTTGGCCCATCAACCCGTACACTTGGATCCCAATAACAAGGAAATGCCCAACCACGAAAAGAAACAGCAGAGTGGTGATGAGCCAAGGGGCCGTGTCAAGAGGTTCCCTCGTGTCGTTCAAGAAAGACAACACCAACGATAAAGTGTATCTGAAGATCAATCATGTGCAGGCACTTTTCTGGTTTGACGTGTTGCCGACAATTAAACTTCGATGGCCTAAGTCTCCGATATTTCTACACCCGCCACACCCCAAATCCAGTACGATCTGTTTTACATTTACACAGACATTATCAAACCCCAGTCGACTAAACTCTATTGGTCTCTATATAAGGAACGGAATGGGGAAAGCCATGCCATTTCTCGACAGTAAGGTCACGTGGTGGTCCAACTTCATTTTCACCGCCGATGATCATTCGAGTGTACAAAAGCGGAGTGCACAGACAGCGAGGGGCTGGCAGTGGTCTGGTGGTGTACAAGGGGGGAATTCTGAGACAACAGGGTGCCGGTCAATGGTCGGGGTTATTGAATGCCATCAAATCGGTCGGGAAGACCTTGTGGTGGCCATCTTGGATTTTTCGGCCATATTGGCAAAGCTAGTGGCTGGATGGATTTTTGATTACAATATTTCGATTCAGAGACCGTCAAAACATACAAATAGACACATCAGAAGCCTATATTACATAATTTTATATTTTTTTTTAAGTTTAGTATAACAACCCTTATCTAATCTTCTTATAAAAGCAATTTTTGTACATATATTCTTTAAATCTTATATTTTAATTATTGGATTAAATTTAACAATCTTTTCTTTTTTAACAATCCTACATTTGTACATGTACAAATTTAAAAATCCTGTGACATCACCATCTTTTGTATATAAAGTGTCACAGGATCATTATATATCTCACTTGATAAAGTGTATCTATACCCGTCTGATTAAAGAATTTTAGCATCCACCAAGTCTGTTGTGATACTATTTGACGGGGATTTTTTATTTATTTTTTTTTTAAATATGAAAATAATAGGTTGAATACTGTATTCATACATTCACAATGTTTTCGGCAAAGAGTGAATAACTCTGGATGGAACGTCACAGCGACTGTCAGGCAAGATACGGTCACATTTTGCAAAGATGGATAGAGATCAAGCTAAACAAAGCGATTCCCGTGCAATCAGGGGCCATAATCAAAGAAATTACAATTCCAATATGCAGAAATATCGACAGGATCCCAGATCCCAGGTTTCTTCATCTCACGACCTTAAACACTGTATATAAATCTAGAGTCAATCGGATATTAACTTTGACCTCTAGAATGCCCACAAGAGTTTTTGAAGTGATCAAGGGCCATAACTCTGGCAGTAATTATCGGAAATATCTGAAAATCAATAGCCTCCTCCAAATCATGACCTTAGACACGGTGTATAAATCTGAAGTCAATTGGATATTAACTTTAGTCTCAGTGGATTAAATCGTAATCTGTCAATTGTGGACGCCGGACTAACGACAATATACAACATTTCAATGTGGGGGTATAAAAATTAAAGATAGGTTGCCAGGCAACAAAACAGCAGCTAAATCGTCCGGGCAGTCAACAAGGGTTGTCACATATTTTTACTTTTTTTGGTAATGAAACATTTGTAATACACTAAAATCTGATTAAGAGTAACAACTCATTGTGTAATTATCTGAAAATCATTAGAATTTGTTTGCGTTTTATAAAAGTTTTGCCCCACGCTAACAATTAGTACAGGAAACATTTAATATCATGGATTTAGCAGTTCAGTTATCAAAATTCATTGAAAATCAAAATACTTGTTCGTTTCAACACCTTAAACTCAGTGTATCAATCTGAAGTCAATCGGATGATAAGTTTGGCCTCTATAGCATCACAAGGTTTTTTGAAGTTATCAAGGGAGACAACTCTGGAAGTAGTTATTTGAAATCACTCAAAATCAATTGGCTTTTTCATCTCATGACCTTAAACAATGTGTGTGTATTTAAAGTCAATCGGGTATTAACTTTGGCCTCTAGAGCGTCCACAGGATTTTTTGAAGTAATCAAGGATCACAACTCTGGCACTAATTATTAGAAATCGCTGAAAATCAATAGGCTTCTTCATCTCATGACCTTAAACACTGTGTATAAATTTAAAGTCAATCAGATGATAACTTTGGCCTCCAGAGCGTCCACAAGATTTTTTTGAAGTGATCAAGGGCCATAACTCTGGCACTAATTATCAGAAATCGCTGAAAATCAATAGGATTCTTCGTCTCATGACCTTAAACACTGTGTATAAATTTAGAGCCAATCGGATATTAACTTTGGCCTCTAGGGCGTCTACAAGATTTTTTGAAGTGATCAAGGTCCATAACTCTGGTAGTTATTTCGGAAATCGCTGAAAAACAATAGGATTCTTCGTCTCATAACCTTAAACACTGTGTATAAATTCAAAGTCATTCGTATATGAACTTTTGCCTCTAGAGCGTCCACAAGCAATTGTGGACGCCGGACCGACGGACGGACAGGGGCGACGACAATATACGACCACGTTTCAATGTGGGCGTATAAAAAGTTCCATAACTGTTTGCTTTCTATAATAATATATTAAAAGACAATGTTAAACTAACCTTTATCAATAAAATTACTTCCAATAGTACTGGTAAAATTTGCTTTTTCTTGTATTATTTCACATGCTACAGTCAACGAAAATCTCTCCTTCGACTTCCATTCCTGTGTGAAAGTCTTGAAAATTTCAGCATTAGAGCAAACATCAATGATAGTGAAACTTTGTTGTGTCTGTGCAAGAACTCCACCCTCCAATCCATCAAATGTAACGTTGTTGGACAGTTCTTGAAAATTATCTTTTGTTGAGAGGTTGGAATTTTCAATTTTTGGAGATTTTTTAATAGCACAATCAGACGTTTTAAAGAAAATAGAATCTGATTTTGTACATCTAACCTCATCAGTGGAAAGAAGCTTTCGATTTTTTTTTCTCGATGAAGTACATATACCATTTAATGTTACATGACAAGGCTCTTTCAGATGAGTGTCTTGGTCATTTGATACTTGAAATTTTTTAAAACAAGGAGACATTTCAGTCGATTTTCCATCTGGTGGTGTTGGAGGAATAAACTCACTTTCAGAAGTAACATTGTGTTGAGAATTGTTGCTGACATTAGGCGAAATTTTCTTGTCCCCGTTGTTAATGTAATTTTCAGTATTTCTTCTCTTTCTGGATTTTTGACTATTGCCATAGGTTTTACTCGGTATTTCTTCAGGAAAAGAATGTGAAGTTTGATGTACACTTGGTATATTGTGACATGATTTATAGGCGTTCCCCTGAATGTTCTTTTTAATTTCCTGTTGATTACCAGATGCAAGAAGGAATGCTTTATTTGTTGTCAGATATCTAATATTATCTCTTTCTACTTCATGTGATTTAAACATTTCTTTGTCAATGACATGATTTTCATTACAATCATTAGAAAGAAAATCAGTTTTGGTCAGTTTTACATTTGTCTGGTTATCAAGATAAATAACGTTATGTTTAACAATATTTGAATTACTGGCAGACTGTACAGGTGATCTGATTAACTGCTTAAAGTCATTCGTTGAATGTAAAAGCAAATTTTTCACTTCACTTTTTTTTAAACCGGTAGGTTGTTTTAATTGTTTATCAAACATATTTACATCCATTGGTACATCAACTGTAGAGGTGGAAAAACACTGACTTTGAGACTTATTAAATGAATTTGGTGGACCTAATATAAACGGTTTAATTCCATCTTCTATGAAATTATTTGTAATTTTATTGGATCTTTTTCTGGTCTTTCCTGTACTGGGTGATCTTTTCTTGATGGATTTCAGTGGTAATTTATCTTTAGAAAACGAGATTCTGTTCGCACTAGCTTTGCTTATCAGTTTCCACTCAATACCTACACCACCCAACTCTTCCTGTATAATTGTTTTAGCCTCTTCAACTACTTCTTCAGCAGCCTCTAGCAAAGTTACAGCTTTCTGTCCACCTAACCAAATACAACGCGGTTTACTTCTTTTTTTGGCATTTTCTTCTTCTATAGTCTTATTACTGAAAAACGAAAAAAAAGGGAAATATAGAGCACAAAGTCTACAACTGTATATGTTACTGTCTCTGAGCAACAACATCTTTCTAATAGACGTGTCTTTTACCGATTGTAAAATTTAAAGTCCATCACTGTAACACTGTACTGACTGAGAGTTTGACAAAAGGTTGCCATGCACGATATGTCCACATTTTGCAAGAGATGGACAGAGAAGAGGTTAAAATTAAGGTATCAAGGAAACGTAACACACAAACACAGCAGCTAAGTTGTCCGGGCATTCTACAAGGCTAAAACATTTACAACACACTAAAATCTGATTATAAGTTGGTAACCACCCATTAAGTAATTATCATCAGAATTTCTTTGTATTCTAGGTCTGTCCTATACCAATGCTAATATACAAAACATTTAATATCTAGTGCCAATATAACTCTGGAAGAAATTAAATAAAGACTCACTTATTTCAAGAATGTTATGAGAATTAGACTTTCTGTTCACTGTGTATACAACTATCACTACAAGGTGCATAGTGTGTAGAAATGTCGTCAGAGCTTTTAGTATTGGGCTTCTGCGTTAGAAAATCCTCTGATCAAGTAGTAAAGCTTAATTATGGTTACTATTAATGAAAACTAGTGAGAAATATACGTGTTGTCAGTTTTCCTTAAACCCGTCAGTACTTGTACCGTACGTCAGTATTTCTGTTAATGGTCAGTAATAATCATACGGTGAGTATGTGAGTTAATTGTTTAGTATTCCTTACTTCTGTCAGTATGTAAAAATAACGTGAGTAATTAAACAAACGTGAGTTTATCCAAACATATCACTATTGAGGCACGTGCGGGAGAAATTGACGAAAGCGTGACTAATTAAGAAAACGTCACTATTTGAGCTACCGCTCACTATCCGAGTATAACCGCCAGTTACCTTTGATGTGCGTCGGTAATTGGACCTGACGTCAGTAGAGCGTGAAATCATTAACTATATAAAATACTGGCGAGTATTGTTACTGTAAGTGATCATAATATTTTTATTACTAACCTGAATATCTCCTCCGATTCGAGAATATTAATAAATAATTAAAATTTATTAATATTCTCGAATCGGAGGAGATTTTTTAAACCATAATTGGTGGCTATGAGTAAAGGGACTATTTGTCGGCAATTTCGCTTACCGCCGTAGTTTGCAAAAAAACGCCAAAGATAGTTAGATAGATCGATCTCTAAATACAGTGATCAGAGTTCGGATGAGACAGAGTCCACTTCATATATAAATATGAATTTAATTGCTCGGTGGCGAAGTTTTATTCGTCACATTATCTGTACCCGTTCACGTTCTTACAACGGGGTTCCCATACAGAATACGGCGCAATATATATTACGATTTATATGTATTCTCGTTACATGCGGGTTGGTACATATTTTGGGGTAGGTGGCGCGGTAAGGATTAGTAAATTTGGAATCAGAACTAATGGTTTAAGACAATCATCAACACAAATCTGTTTTCGGTAATTTTATTGAAATAAATTATGATAGCCGATAATATTGAACTTCATACACATATGAAGGCTGAAATTCTGAACACCGAAGAATCGTGTGATTATCTATTTACTTTTGAGAAATAATAGCTATTAAACAATATATATAGCAATGAAACAATATAAATAATGATGAAAATAATAATAGCATATAATAAGGTACGATACACAATGTTAAAATACTATTTGATCGTACGTAACAGAAAAATAATAAATTTCATTCAAGTAATTCGAAATTATGAGCACAGAAGATTCTATTAATAATTTAGAAATTGTTTTATTTAGCACACGATAAATATAATTGATACATTGCATGCAATGTTGAAATAGTAAAACCATGTCCGACGTTCGATCTTGGGATATTTTTCATGTAGATATCCTGTGCGATTAATTCTTTATTAAAACAAAAGGCTGATAGAAATACTTCTAAAGGAACATTGAAAATTATCCCCTAAAAAAACACATTTATAACTACACTATATTACATATTCAAAACTGAGACAATTCTAAACACGGGAAATTTCAAGAAATTGAAAACACAATAGCAAAACTTTTGTTAAAGATTTCCAACAAATTTATAGAGCATTTTTATTTCTTAAAATTTGTCACTTACATATCCGAAATTGTCGTTTGAGTTTTTGTTCAATAGTCACACCGGTAACAAATTGTCTTTTAATGATACAGTTTATCAATAAACTTAACAGAATTTATATAGTTTTAACTATATAAAAATGATTTCACGCTCTATTGAGGTGATAAACCTAGCCAATCAACATTCTTAATCTCTTGAGCACTATAACACAAAGGTGCTAATTAAGTGGTGAGATTAACAGAATTTAATCCCATAAAAGATTTAATATACAAAACCTATATTACTAATGTACGGACTATTCTCTTAGGTTCTAAATTCTAACACCGAGCGAAATATTAAACATTAACAAATATATGACATGGTTGTTACGTGATTTAGTGTTAAAATCTAACGATATCTTTAACTTATTTTTTCTCGAAAATGTCGCAAAATCACTAGTTTATCCGACCAGAGGAAAGTGTCAAACGGGCGGGGTGAGTGACTCAATGCGAATGAATATATTCACCAAAATATTTTGTGAAATAAACTGTCGGAAATGCATCCAGGCAGCATTCAGACACTGGCTGTCGAGATAAATTGAGCTGGTCCGATACTGTTCGTCGCCAAATCAGCAGCTTATCCTAACAAAGAGGGAGGTGTCAAATGAACGGAGTGAGTGTATCAAGTGACTGTATATTCTCGTCGCGTTCGACCTATATCACTAATGTATGGACTATTCTCTTTGGTTCTAAATTCTTACACCGAGCTAAATATTAAACAAACATTAACAAATATATGACATGGTTGGGTTCAGATTCATGCCGTATTTCACTGAACGTAACTGATTTGACATTAGAGTCAAAATGGAAACAATTGAATGTAAATTAGCTCATATACAATCAGTTTACATTATTATATGCGTTGCGACCCATTTGGGTCAATTTCTAGGTCCTAAATACATTAATAGTGATGGTCCGATATGACACCTATCAGTTTTACCGATATCAAATATTGACAGCAACATATAATATCGGCTGATACATATGATTACCGATAGTGGTGGATATAATACTATTACACATTGAAATGTCTCGAATGGCATAATAATCCTTGTAGATGAATGTCACTGTTAGTCAGGAAACGCATGGTACTATTTTACCTCGGTTATAAGCACAAACGCCGCGTTTTTGAAGAGATAAAATTGTGTCACGCTTCCTACGCAATCACAAATACACTCCATCTATCTTGTCAAGCGGACGTTAATTTTTTGCTGTATCATTAAATAAAGTCGAGATTATAATATGTCATGTGTTGATAGTCGATAGTTACTATAAGTACGATAGTAACTAGTGTTGATTCCGATGTAATTCCTAAAATGATTGGCACCTGTATGTCTATAATCGGTGTCTGAACTGAAAGGTTCACGCGGCAATGAATGAAACATCAAAGCGAAGAGCAATCACGTGACATTCTTTCGTCATTTCCAGAACTATAAACCATCTAATGGGAACTTATTTGTTTGTAATATTATTAATAAATAAAGTATGATCTATATCATAAATTATTATTTGTTGATACATATTATGTCTAAATTCTTAAAGTAGCCTAGCATAACAAAAGAAATCATAAAAATATTTCTAAATTTTCACTGGCATCTAGAAGCTGGAATGTCAATCTTGTGACATCAAAGGGATATCCTCCCTTTCATCTTTCATGCTACTCACACGTAAACCATGCGGTATATTTTCCCGCCTTTTCCAATACTTCTATTCATAATGATTAAGTATCCAGACAATACCAGCAGTGATCTAGATAAAACTAACGTGAAGTAGTAAGATTTGGAACTATTTCACGATAAGCGACAACCCAAGATGTGCGATGCCTCATACCAGTCCGGTATGCACACGATTCTTCAGTGCTAAGAATTTCAGCTTGTATGCGAATGTTTGAAATTCATTATTTGTGTTATCAGCTATAATGTTATCTGTTTCAATAAAATTAGTGAAAACAGATTTGTGTTGGTGATCTTTTTTAACCATTAGTTGTGATTCCAATTTAAACCATACAGATAGTAAAGCGCCACACGTCCCAAAACAAGTGCTAATCTGCATGAATGAGAATAAATATAAATTGTAAATGAAATAACACTATACACATTGCCCTTTATTCTGCAAATTACACATTGCCCCGTATTCTGCAAACTACACATTGCCCCGTATTCTGCAAACCCCGTATTCTACAAACTACACATTGCCCCGTATTCTGCGAACTACGGCGGTTATGGAAATCGGAGAAAAATACACACGTTAATGTTTTAAAACAGTATTCTGCAAACTACGGCGGTAACCGAAAAATACCCGTGTTCACTACCATCCATTATTGTTAAAAAAATAAAACATTTTCTGATTCGAGAATAATAATAAATAATTAATATTTTATTCAGAAAGTAGCGACAATTTATCGGGAAGTTAAATTACCTATAGTAACAATACTCACCAGAAATGTATATAGTTAACGATTTCACGCTCTACTGGCGCCGTGTCCAATTACTAACGCACATCAAAGGTAACTGGAGGTTATACTCAGATAGTGAGCGTTAGCTCAAATAGTGACGTTTTCTTAATTAGTCACGCTTTCGTCAATTTCTCCCGCACGTGCCTCAATAGTGATATGTTTAGATAAACTCACGTTTATTTAATTACTCACGTATTTTTTACATACTGACAAAAGTAAGGAATACTAACCAATTAACTCACATACTCACCGTATGATTATTACTGACCATTAACAGAAATACTGACGTACGGTACAAGTACTGACGGGTTTAAGGAAAACTGACAACACGTATATTTCTCACTAGTTTTCATTAATAGTAACCATAATTAAGCTTTACTACTTGCTCATAGGATTTTCTAACACAGAAGCCCAATACTAAAAGCTCTGACGACATTTCTACACACTATGCATGTTACCGTGTATGGTCTCATTGCGCCTTGAGCATGCTTTTGGATTAAATATGAGAGAAAGGGAGAGAGAAAGGGGGTTTAACGTCCACTCGACACAAACTAGGTCATTTTGGGACTAACATATGTTTCAATTTTATTTCAATAATTCACTTGCGCGTAGGGGTCTTTAGCAGTGGGAGGAAACCGGAGTGCCCAGAGGAAACCCACGAGGCTGAGAAGGCGCCCCTATCTCCATGCCACTTACGCTTACACCAAGGATCAAACTACATCTGTAAGCCAGAGGTGACTGGTCAGCTAGAGGTCGAAGCGCGGCACTCTAGACCACCGGGCATTCCCAACCCCTTCATTTAATATGTCTTCCAAAACGTTTTTCGAATCCTAAATCACCAAATTTTACGAACAAATGTATTTGACCTACATTGCTGTAACTGTGTGACTATTTGACCTATTTTACTAATTCTTTTTTCTTAGTATACCTTGAAACATTTACTTCAAATGTGCAATTTGAAAATTCGTGCTGTGATTTCTTTAATAGATTTTCATGAAATTTAGCATATAAGTAGACTTGAAAAATTACTTTTTTTTTTATTGTAGCTCAATCCGGAAGTGCTGCCATCGTGAAATGTGAAAAATCCACAGGGCTTTTTTGATATTTTGCTTATTGACACGATGGGGGTTATATTTTCTGGATCCTTGAAGGAATGCCTAAAAAACGTTCAGGGCAGAATTTTGATTTAGGTCAACTGGTAGTCACCATTTTGAAGTGAATATGAAACATAGTGAAAAATCGACGATAACAGCAACGATCCATCATCTTTAAAACTTAAATGTCTTCTTGACACATTCCTTCTGCGCCAACATGTTCAAAGTAAAACCCATGTCCGTGGTCATACCCTAGATCTTGTAATATCTAGACTCTGCGAAAGTTTCGTTGGTAATCTAACTGTACAGGAGTCAATCTTATCTGATCACTTCCCAATTTTTATAAACTTAAAGATCCAACCTACTGATTTTTCGGTCCAGACGCGCCAAACACGAAATCTAAAAAATTTGAACTCAAAACAATTTTTGTCTGAACTAGATAATACCCAGTTCCACAACATAGTAAATCTGGAAAATGTCAACATCAAAGCAACACATTTTAACGATATATTGCAATCCACATTCGATAAGCTTTATCCAGTCGTACTTAAACATATTAGAATTCGTCCAAAGTCAGAATGGTTCAACGACGAAACTCTACAAGCGAAGCGATCTAGAAATAAAGCTGAGCGAATATGGCGAAATTCCAAGCTCCAAATCCATCGGGAACTATATCAGCTAGAGAAGCTCAATTTCAACAGATGCGTTGTCGGTGCTAAGAAATCTTATTATTCAGATAGAATCGACAATAGTGACAACAAATTCAAAGAGCTTTTTCGTATCTCCAATGCATTATCAGATTACAACTATGGTGTGACTTTACTTCCCGAGTCTGACACTGATCAGCAACTCGCTGATAAATTTTCCTCCTATTTTCTTAATAAAATATCCACCATTAGAACCAATCTTGCACTGAATTCAGAAGATGGGATATCTTGCAATACAAATCCGACAGTTCTACCACCCTCATTAAGTTCATTTAGCACGGTCAGTGAACCCGAATTGTCAAAAATTATCACTTCATGTTCATCAAAATCATGCTCACTTGATCCAATTCCTACTCAGTTTTTGAAAGACTGTCTTCCATCATTAATTTGTGTCATCACAAATATTATAAATTCTTCAATCCGTGAAAATATTTTTCCAGACACCTTTAAGTCCGCTATAATATTTCCACTCATCAAAAAGAAATCACTGGATCCAGAAATCGAGAAAAACTATCGACCTGTTTCAAACTTGAGTTTCATATCCAAACTTCTGGAACGTGTCATTTCTAAACAGCTGACATCTCATGTTAGAGAAAATAATCTATTAGAGCCATTCCAAAGTGCATATAGGAAGTTTCACAGCACCGAAACAGCATTAGTGAGAGTCCACAATGATATCCTTACAGCATTAGATAATCAAAACTGCATTCTTCTGATCCTATTAGACTTATCTGCTGCTTTTGATACCGTAGATCATCAAATTCTTATTAATCGTCTGGAAACAGACTTTGGAATCACTGATAACGCTCTGAAAATAATCCAGTCTTATATAACCAATAGGACACAACGAGTTGTTGTTGGTCAGGAATCATCTGCTGAATGTGAGCTGAAATTTGGAGTGCCTCAAGGATCTGTGCTTGGGCCGATATTGTTCAGTTTATATACATCGTCTCTTGGTAGTTTGGTTAGAAAACATGGACTTGAATACCACCTCTATGCTGATGACACACAGTTATATATTTCGTTTAACCCTTCAAATCCTGACAATTTCAATATATCTAAAATCATCATTGAACAGTGTATTGACAGCATCAAAGTTTGGATGTCACAAAATTTCCTTAAATTGAATGATGACAAAACTGAATATTTAGTAATAGGCTCAAAATTCAAACTTTCTAAACTTGATGGCGATTTATCAGTTCGTGTAGGAAAGTCTACTATATCTCAATCTAAGTCTGCTAGGAACATTGGAGCTATTTTTGACTCAAATATGAATATGGAGTGCCAAATAAATAACATTTGTAAAACAGGTTACTTTCACCTTAGAAACATTGGTAAAATCAAGAAATACATATCAATAGATGCTACTAAGTCACTAATTCAAGCCTTAGTTATTTCAAGACTGGACAATTTCAACTCACTGCTTTCTGGTGTTCCCAAAAAATCACTCGATAAACTTCAAAAACTCCAAAACTCTGCTGCCCGCCTTATAACTGGATCTTCAAAATTTAATCATATCACACCAATTTTATCTAACCTCCACTGGCTACCTATTGCTTACAGAATTGACTATAAAATCCTACTATTAACGTTTAAATGTCTAAATGGTTTGGCTCCTGTGTACCTATCTCAGTTATTGAATCAATATCAACCCAACCGTCAACTCCGCTCTAGCAGTGATAACTGGTTACTATGTGAATCCAACGCTAAGTCATCAGCGGGAGAAAGGTCATTCGCTGTTAAAGCTCCTAAACTGTGGAATAAATTACCTTTAACAGTAAGAAGCTGCGAATCACTCCAGACTTTTAAATCTAATCTAAAAACTTTTTTATTTACTAAAGCATTTTATTGAACTTTACTACAGACTCTACAGCTAAATTTTTATTCCTTTCACGCTATTATTATTGTGATACTTTTAATGTGTGCCAATTTTTTGTTTTGTTTTATTGTTTTTTTTATAATTTCAATTAGTTTTTATCATATTGTCTATCTGCATTTTATAATATATTATTGAATTGTAAAGCGCATCTGAGCACTTGGTGAAAGGTGCGCTATAGAAATACACCAAAATAATAATAATAATAATAATAATAAGCTCCGGCTTGTTTTCAGATCCCATAACCATGTGAACTTAACATGTTTGAAAAGATGTTGTGTTTAACTCTTATTCTGTTATGGGTATGTTGGTCTGAGTCGGTCTCAAAATAAGTTCAGTCATGACAGTCGGTCTTAAAAACATGTTTCACTCTTATTCTGTTGTGATTATGTTGGTCTAATAGCCAAATTTTACCCAAGGAGTAAAAAAGTCGGTCTCAAAATAAGCGCAGTCGCTGCAGTCGGTCTCAAAAAAAATAATGCCAGAATAGATCCCAGATACTATGTATTTTGCGTGAATCCGTGAGCTTACATTACATACGTTACGTCACTCTTATTCTGTTGTGAGGTCTAACAAGAAAATTTCAACTATGGAGAAAAATAGTCTGTCTCAAAATAAGCGCAATCACTGCAGTCAGTCTCAAAAAAAAAATAATGCCAGGATAGATTCCAAATAATATGTATTTGCGTGAATCCGTGAACAAATTGCATACGTCACACAAAACTATAGTATGAAATAACCGCCTGTTTGTCATGTTTGAAAAAATGTTTGTCACTCTTATTCTGTTGTGAGTATTTTGTTCTATGAAATGTTTTCTACCATGGCAAAAAAATAGTCGGTCTCAAAAAAAAAAAATACTCAACGCAGTCGGTCTCAGCAGACTAAATGAATTAATGAGGTAAACAAACAATAACAAAAAAGGCGAGATTGACAGATTAGCCTCAAGATTCTGTCCGTTTCTTATCCTCACATTAACGAGAATTTGGTTCCATTTCCGATGACATTGATTCAAGTTTTCAAGCCCAGTCCCAAAAATTTAAAAGCTCTGTTACATATCTGAAATTTTTTTCGAGGCTGCGGATCCAAATTCAATCACAACTTCATTCTTCTACCCGGTTACATATCTTAAATTTTTTCGTGCCTGCGGCGCTCGGTTTCTTTAAAACATAATTCTTCTACTCCTCTGTTCTCTTATACTGTCTCATCACTAGCATATTCACGATTATAATGAACTATCCAGTTTGTAGTACCACTGGTGTGTGGTTCGTGGGGCGTCAGATTGTACAGAGGTTATTGTGTCACTATTATTGGGGTGGGTTGGGGGCGTATTTGCATCAGTCAGTCGCATTTTGGCTAAACACCTCACCCCGCCAAACAAAATCGTTATGTACGCCCCTGACCATAGTTGTCATCATATATGACAAACTATATGTGAACTTAAATAAAACTGCTTTCCGGCGAGACAACGGTCGGCGAACAACTATATAATTATACAATACTATCCATGTTCTACCGGGAAGCTTAATGTTATAGCTAGTATTTTGTTTACATTCATTGGTTGTGGGATTGTGGATGACGGCCTAGATTTGAAACCGCCTCTTCCCCACCCGCATATTCACTAAAATCTCCAGGTTGCGCGTGACATCTAGTATGGTGTCCAACCTCGTGTGTTTTCTCTGTGTCCTTCGGTTTCCTCCCACGGCTAAAGAACCGTACGCGCAAGGGAAGTTTTTAAATAAAATTAAAAAACATGTTAGTCCCGAACTGACCTAGTTTGTGTCGAATGGACGTTCAGCCGCATTTCTCTCTTTCTCTTTTATTTATAAAGTTTTCTAATAATCGGTTGGTAATCAATGGTACTGTAAAAGTGATAAAACAGAAAATTTCTCCCGGTTGTAATGTTTCTAACTTTAAAGTCAGCAATTTGCCGATTTTAGAGGGCAAAAGTTTATTTCGAAAGATTAAGCTGGTCAGGGGGAGCTTATTTTTAAAAGTTTTGTAATATTCGGTTGATAATTAAAGGTACCGTGCAAATTAAACTGTTAAAATAGAAAATTTGGCCCGGTTGAAATTATTCTCGCTGTAGGTCAGCAATTTGACAAATTTGGGGAGATTACGTAGCTGAATGGTTAGCACCTGCGCTCTGTATCGTAACGTCTGTCATTGAGTCAACTTGCGTTGTTTCGATTGAAATGCCCAGTTGAAATGTTTCTTGCTATAAGTCAGCAATTTGCCGATTTAACTACTGAAAAATTGATAAAACGGAAAATTTCGACCGGTTGTAATGTTTCTTACTTTATATTCAGCAATTTGCCGATTTTAAAGGGCAAACGTTTATTGCGAACGATTAAGTTGGTCAGGGGGAGCTTATTTTTAAAAGTTTTGTAATATTCAAAAATTCGTCACTGTGATTTCGAACCGGAAGTTGAGACCAACTTGACAACTTGTTTAATAGTTATACGATTTTCATGAAATTTAGTATGTAAGTACATGTAGTAGACATTACTGATGCGACTTGAAAAATGACTTAAGGGCAAGGTAAAGTGACACCATTTTGTCACAACATCTGAAATGATGAAAAAATTATTTCAAAAACCAAAACAAGGGCCCTTGGATACAAAAGTCTAAAATAAAAAACATTACTCACAGACCATTTTTTTTACTACCACTGGCCCTTTAAACTCATTCTAGGATCACTGAGGCCTAAATTTATGGTGAAAATATCGCAAAATGTCCAACAAACGCGGTTACACCTACAACATTTATTTTAACTTTCTGACGTTACTTATTACGCTGAACTATTGTTCCATGGTGTGTACAACAACCGTCAAGACTCGCTTTTTCAATTAACCCCTCTCTATTAATGTAATACTTATTTCATTACGTTAGGTACATACTCGCATGTGCTTTAGCCATTTTGTTATTTCGTCTCCACCTTATTGTCCAGAGACCCTCCGTTGACATATCACTGAAGCACTAAAATTGCCAGGTTGATCAAACCTCCTGACCGAATACAAATCGTGGGGGATCAATTATTTACATACCTATGTATTTTTTAAAGCCCTAACCTTTTCTTTTACTTTCTGATCACCCATCAAATACAATACATAGTTCCGAAAACAGTGCAAATGACCTTCAGCTTATACAGACACAAATGGGTAACACCGTATATAATAATGTAATATGAATGTATATAAACTGATTTACTAAAATTTCAAATCAATTCTGTTTTGCGAAATATGCCAGATGTCTCAATTGAATGGCAATCTCTAGCGTCTGGTTATTCCAGGCTACAATGATAGTATTTATTGTACATTTGGTCTCCAGATAAGAATATGAACAAAAAAAAAAACCTCCAAAACAAACATTCCTATTCAAATAAAATATGTGAAAATGTATGGATTTAAAATCCTCCAAACTGATGGCAAATGTATCTACCATGGTGGCTGTCTTTTTTTAAATCTAGCATGCCTAAAGCAACCTTCATGCCAATAAAAACAATTTCCTATCTTGACAGTAAAGGGGGGTTGGGATGGCCTAGTGGTCTAGAGTGCCGCGCTTCGACCTCTAGCTGGCCGGTCACCTCTGGCTTGCGGCTGTGGTTTCGATCCCTGGTGAGAGCGAATGTGGCATGGAGATAGGGGCGCCTTCTCAACGTCGTGGGTTTCCTCCGGGCACTGCGGTTTCCTTCCACTCCTAAAGACCCCTACGCGCATCGAATTATTGAAATAAAAGTTGAAACCATATGTTGGTCCCAAAATGACCTAGTTTGTGTCGAGTGGATGTTAAATCCCATTTCTCTCTTGACAGTAAAGTTACACTTTTGCAACATGATGAGTGTTGTGCATGGGCAGGGTGCAACATACTAACCCTTCTAGAAGACATGTACATTGTACATCTTTGAATGGATGTGATTCATTTCTGTCAGCATCTAATTAACTAGAACATCTGATATCACCTCCCATTGGAAGTTTGCAAATAATGCTGAATGCTTTACACATGTACATGTATATTGATGTTTGATTATAGAATTTTTGTATGTGTTGGATTTAGAAAATGAATTGAAAAATACACCTTTACATTATTTATTTTTCAGAAATATAGGAATACTTGTCTAATGAATGCCAGGAACTGTGATATAATTTAGGATTTGTTGTCTTTAATAATAGGTGCGTATAACAAATTGTAAATAATGTGGATTATTCCATTTGATGTACATACCTGTACATTACTAGATGAATGCTTTTTGAGTAAGGGGAGTTGGATGGCCGAATGGATAGCATGTGTGTTCTGTGGCATAAAGCCTGTCATTGAGTCAACTAGCTTGGTTTTGAACCCCCGGTTGTACGTGACAAGGAGTCGGGTCGCCTGTCCAACCTTGTGGGTTTTCTCCGGGTCCTCCAGTTTCCTCCCACTGCTAAAGACCCCTATGGGCAAGCAAATTATTGAAATAAAATTAAACCATATGTTAGTCCCAAAATGACCTAGTTTGTGTCAAGTGGATGTTAAACCCCATTTTTTTTCTTTTTAAGTAAATTGGGTATCCGAAAGATTAACATGTGCACATTTATTTGATCACAAGGTCTGTCATTGAGTCAAATGGCATAGTTTAAGTTCTCTGCTTGCATGTGACAGGTAGTAGGGTCACCTGTACAACCTATTGGGTTTTTTCCCAGTCTTCCTACTGCTAAAAAAAACCCTAGGTGTTATCAAATTATTGAAATAAATTTAAACCATGAGTTAGCCCCTAGTTTGTATCCAAAAGCCATTAAACCTCTCTGTCTGTCTCTCTGTCACTCACAAATAATACATTTATCAAATTCATGAAAATTCCCCCCCCCCCACACACACATACCCTTCTATTGCAATTAGATGTTATATCAGGAATATGAAGGCTATTTGTACAATGTAGAACACTGATAAATGCCTCACATTCATATCTTTGTGAAACTCATATCATAGGGCCTATATTGCTATTCACTGTGCCACTAGTGGTACACCATACATCTGCAGAGAAAGTAGTGCATGAAACAAAATGGCCTTTTGTTTACAAAATATTTGAGGTCCTATAACTAAGTTTTGATAATTTTTTTTCAGATTTCAAGTCTTGATGGTTGGAGTTTGATTATCTGAGCAACTTTTGGCCGGTTTAGTTTTCCTGTGTTCTTTTTTATAAAGCTTGTAGCTGCGCAGCCCTGACTTAGGAATTTCCTTTATTATTTGGTAAATATTTTATTTCAAAGTTATTTTTTTGGATTTCCATCCATTTTTTATTGTTCTGTATCATCTCAGGCACATGTAAATACCAACATATCAGCATTAAAGCTTGTATAAGTCCCTTTTTGAGAACCCCCCATTTCAGGTGTTGTGACAAAATGGTGTCACTTTACCTTGCCCTTAAAATTTTCTAAATTATCTTCATTTGGTGAAATTAAGAATCAAATTTTTCGAAAAAAATCGGGAAATAAAGGTCAGAATGACCTAATTTTTATATTCGATACAAGACAAGTAATTACTGATTCGTACACAAAACATGGAGTTTGTCGATCGAACCGGAAGTGCCACCATCTTGAAACGTGAAAAAACAATAGAACTTTTGCGATATTACACTTACAGACATGGGAGTTACATTTTCTGAATCCTTGAAGGAAAACCTAATTTAGGTCAGCTGATGGTCGCCATTTTGAAGTGAATATGAAACATAGTGAAAAATCGACATTTATGGACTTGTAAACCAACACAATAGGGCATAGTATGTTCAATGCGTCTCCTATGTCTAAAATTTAATACATTTCAGGATAGCCGGGATACGTGTCGAATTTTCGGTATTTGAATATTTCAAAAATTCGAATTTCGCCTGTGATGTTTTTCATGCCAACAAAGTTGTTTACGAGTGAAAAATCACATTAATTTCGCTACATTGTGACCGATTTCAATGATTTATTTTTTCTTGTTCGGATTATTTACATGACCCATGACATGTGACATGAAGTGACTCAATATGAAAGCTTTCATATCTGCATGGGACAGTAGCAGATCTAGTTATAATTAGTTACGTGGTGCCCGTGTCGTTTATTTTAGACTTGTCTCTTCGCCTTTCACGACATTAGCACGATTCCTTTGTTTCTGTTCATAATGGCGATTCCGTGATATACATGTAGCAGCCGCATAGATCGCAGTCCCGTGTTTTTCCAGAAGTAACTTAGATAAGTGTCGGTCGCACAACTTTGTCTACGCATTTAATTCTGTGGTGCTCCGTGTTGTTTAAAAAATTTACGCTTGCATATCATTTGTCCGATTCCTTTGTTTCGTTTTCAAAATGGCCGCTCTGTGAAATGGCAGTGGGTGCTTCGTATAGTCTGCATTTTGCGGCATTAAATTTGGACATGGACACATTCCCTGTGGTTCCGATCAAGGTAACTTTGTTTGGTTCGTCGTATATCAAACGTTTAATCCCGCAATTACATGGTTTGCATTCTAATTTCCATTTACCGCGCAATTTGTGCGCCATTTCGTGTTTTGGATATGGTGGATTGTGCGTGTTGAACGACAGATTCCAGCGACTGTACAAGGGCTTTGACCGTTTTTTAGGCACGGATATCGTATTTCTTCATTTGGGTTCTAACGATTTATGTGATTCGTCAGTGTTGCCGGATATCTTAGCACATGCTATTGTGGACTTTGCTTATGACATTTTAACTACGTTTCGTCCCCAAGGTGTGATAATCTCGCAACTGATAAAACGTCACGTGGTTGTTGATGACCAATATAATGATCGTGTTTTTCAAACTAATTATCATCTGTCATTGTTGTGGAAACATAGAGCAGGCTTATGTCAGCCAGTTACACATGTCTATGATTCTCAGGGCGTTCACTTGTCGGATTCCGTGGGATGTATTTTGTTTATGAAAAGCATCAGGGACGCTTTGCTAAGACAAATGAGATGGTGTCAATTGCTGTCAAACACAACTTCATTAGCATAACAACCCAAGCCTATGGAAATTGTGCCTTCCTTTGGGATGTTTGGCCTTCTTTGCAGCACTCAATCGAACTTTGCCTTCCGTGTGGAACATTTGCCTTCCCTGTTTATCTTTTGCCTTCCCCGTGTATCGTTGCTTTCCCTATGGAACTTATGCTTTCGCTATGTAACTTTTGCTTTCGCTTACAATTTTATGTTTTCCCTATGGAACTTTATGCTTTTCCATGTGGAACTTTTGTTTTCCCTTGTGGAATTTTGTTGCTTTTTCTTTTCAGAAATTTTGCTTTCCTTTGTGGAACTTTTTACTTTCCCTATGGAACTTTATGCTTTTCCATGTGGAACTTTTGGTTTCCCTTGTGGAACTTTGTTGCTTTTCCTTTTTGGAACTTTTTGCTTTCCTTTTTGGAACTTTTTATTTTTCCTTTGGGAACTTTTACTTTCCTTTTGGAATTTTTGCTTTCCGTGAGGGAGGTTGGCTTTTCCTTTTGGAAAACTTGCTAATCCATACGGAACTATTGGCTTTGTTATGTGTGTAATGTTTTCTTGTATGATAGTTGTTATTTCAGAATCATGCCAAAACGCAGATGTCCCTCCAGCGATTCGGAACCAGAGTGTACGGATTCCTCGCCACCAATGACGTCAGCGGAAGACCGCCTTACAGACATCTTGGTTCGAAAGTTAGCCAAAAAAGGGATGGTCATAAAACAGACTGCCAAAAGAGGGAAGGCCCACTCAAAGGCTGTATCACCTCCTTCTATGACAGATGTGCGACTTGAAGAGGGGTCGTTAGAGGATACGGCAGCTGTTAATGCTTCATCGGCTGCTATGGCTTCAACGTCGCCGGAAGTTACCCCAGCTGCTCCAGGCCCTTCAGTCCTTTCTGTACGGCCCGACGAATTATTTAATGCAGGTAACGGCGCTCCCTTGATATCGCAAGCGCCCACACCCCCGACATCCATCTCCAGTCATGTGTCGGATAAGATTAAGACCGACATTTGGTTGGACAAATACATAGATTTTTCCTTGCTGTTGCCTGGATTACAGTCAAATACCTTGTCTTTAAATAATTCGGAAGCGGATGATAGTTCCACCTTTCAAATATCATCATCCCAAAAAACAAAATCAATTACTTTTCAACAGTGGCGCAGAGCCTTTTTAATTTTTATGGACATTTATTGTCAAAAAATGTCCACATTTAATATCTAGTTTATTGACTTATTTGCAGTCCATCATTGATTTGTATTCGTCCTTTGGCGTGAGAGCGTATCAGTTTTATGATCACCAATTTCGTACGCTCCGCGCAACATATCACCTGCCCTGGAATCAGATGCATTCCAAATTGTGGCTGAAGGCATCCACCGTGTATGCGACAAAAACTATTGTTCCAACCGAACAAAAAGGTTATACAGCTGCACGGGGTCAACCTAATTCGGCCAACTTGGTGTGTTTTGATTATAATTCCACCAAGGGGTGTAACCGCCCCCTTTGTAAATACCCGCTATTTGTCGATTGTGTTCTTTTAAACATCCTATGATGTCATGTTTCAGCAAACGTCCATCCTTGTCCAACACTCGTATTAACCCTACTATGCCTTCACCGCTACGGCCGCAATTTTCGACTGCGCCTCCATCATAGCCCATGCCTCTGTCATATGCCATGCCAGTGCCCCCAAACCAACCTAGGACTACAACTTATATTAATCCACCCAATTCTCGGTATTCCTTTCGGAAAGGTGGTGCCTCTGCCAGCAAAAGTGCCCACCCCAATTAATCCAAATAGACTTTTGTCTGCTCTAGAATTTTTGGTAGATGGTTTCACCAATGGATTTCGTATCCCATATAAAGGCACACAACATTTTTCTGTAGCATGAAATCATTCGTCTTGCTCTCAGAATTACGATATATTATTTCAGAAAATAAATCAAGAGTTGATGCATAATCATATAATGGGTCAATTTCTTGTCCCTCCTTTCCCAAATTTAATATGTTCCCCATTAGGTGTGATTCCGAAACAAGAGAAAGGTTCGTTTCGTTTAATCCATGATTTGTCCTTTCCGTTAAATAATTTGATTAACTCTAACATATCAGAGACACATACCGTAGTATCGTATGATAATATAGATGATGTTGTTGACATAGTTAAACGAATGGGGTGGGGAGCCTTAATGGCCAAATCGGATATCCAGGATGCATACAGATTATTACCTATTTATCGTGGCGATTATTTGCTCCTTGGCTTTACAGTTTTGCTTGATCACCAATTATTGTATTTTGCTGACATGTGTCTACCTATGGGCTTAAGTATGAGCTGCCAAACTTTTGAACGCTTTAGCACATCTCTCCAATGGATCATGGAAACTAAATATGGTGCGGTCATGAGTCACATGATTGATGATTTTTTCTTTGCTGGTCCGGCAAATTCTTCCAATTGTTTGCATTCGCTCAATAACTTCCTTTCGTTAGCAGACCATTTAAGTATTCTCATCAAGGCCTCTAAAACCGTGTTACCTTTAACTGAAGTCAATTGTTGTCAGTGTAGGCTGCTGCAGTGTCTCCGTGTTTGTTACCTTGCCCAACCTTAGATCACGAAGTCATATTTTTCCCGTTCATTGTATTACTATTAGTGTTATAGATTATTTTGTATGGTGTTCTTGTATACCGACTTGCACTCATAGTGTTGGGATCTCATTGTATTGAATTGTTCAGATTAATATTATATTGTGTCCTTGTATACCAATTTGCACGCAATGGATTCCAGCTGTGGATGCTTTTGGCATAAATCGGGGCTCTAATTTAGCCCAACAGGATTTATAGGTAGAGGTGGCTGCATGTTAATGATTAAATGCTCAGTTGATTAATGTTTTTATTTTTAATTTTGTTACCATGTATAATGCTCAGTTGATTAATGGTTTTATTTTTAATTTTGTTACAGTCATTTATCTGTTTATAGTCAATAAATGACATTTTACACTACACATTGATGCATTTGTTGATTCTTTGATTGAGGCACACAAATACAAATTATGACCATAATAATTTTTGTGTGATTCAGCCAATCAGAATCTTCTTATTCAGTGGGCTCAGTCAAATGACGCTATTAATTAGGTCACGAGATTCACTTACTTGAGACAAAGGGTACCGTGGCATTAGCTAGCTTTTGTTGTACACTTGCTTGTTTGGGGAAGGAATTGTGCTTGTACTAGTGTTGTCTGCAGTGCTTACCTCCGCCTCCCCACGCTCCTCCTTATGATATGCTGGTTATGTACGTTATGTTGGTTTTATACGTTAGGCATAAATCTGGGCTCTAATTTAGCCCAACAGGATTTATAGGTAGAGGTGGCTGCATGTTAATGATTAAATGCTCAGTTGATTAATGTTTTTATTTTTAATTTTGTTACCATGTATAATGCTCAGTTGATTAATGGTTTTATTTTTAATTTTGTTACAGTCATTTATCTGTTTATAGTCAATAAATGACATTTTACACTACACATTGATGCGTTTGTTGATTCTTTGATTGAGGCACACAAATAATTATACAATACTATCTATCTTCTACCGGGAAGCTTAATAAAATAAAACCAAGTACATGTACGAACAATCCAAACCATTAGACAGAATTCAAAGTCCTAAAAACGTTATTAGGCAAAATAGTGTAATCAGCAAATGGACTGCTCCCCCTGTAGAAAATACACGACAAACAGTGGTAACAGGTGTCCGGAAGAGTAAGCTTACCCTGCCTGGCGCCACACCCGCCATAGCTGCATCCAAACTATTGGACGAAATCTCAATATAATAGCATGTTTGGCCAATGAACTATCGGTATGCAAAATGCACGTGATGAACTATGTTAACGATGTAGTAGACATAATTAGGGAGATAGTAATAGTAAACGTGTCAATTAAATATATCTAGAATAATAGCTGAGAGAGACACATTATATTTACTAATCAAATCAATGTGACGGCCATAAAACTTTTTAAAGGTTTTTATAAGTTTTGTGCACACGTATCCTTGTAGTTGAAGTCTAAAAAGTTGAAGTTTAGACGACAAATGCCTCGATCTAATTAAAAAATCAGAATAAAAGGAACAAGCTCTCGCGTAACGAATTAGCTGAGACACAAATAAACATTATGTTAATAATGATCTTTGTGTTGTAGTCTTTCCTCGTCTGTTGTTTGGACATACCATGTGCAGTCCTTGTATGTTCTTTGTATACACCTTATGCAAATGAGCTAGTTTCCCGCTTTTTATTCCCGCTCTTCATTACAGAAAGATTTTCGAGGCAGACAAGTTATGTGGAAATTGTAACAATATTTTATTAATAATACAGTGTGTGGTTGGAATATTAGTGGTGTATTAGTGCTTGTTTATGCTGATCGTGAGTTCTGCACGTTTTAGATTTATGTTGTTAAAGCGTTTCGATGTGTTTCGTAACGTTATCGAACAAATGGGATTTTAGAATCATTTTCTTTATCTATTGTGGCTGCCTCGTTTTGGAATCCATCATGGCGTGTGATACGTCCACATCTGTTAAGCCGGACGCTTTGTTTACAGTTAATAAACACATTCATATTGAACATCGGGTATTGTCCAGCCCACTTAAAATAGTTATTTATGGTACATCGTATATCAAGCGTTTAAATACTTTTTTAACTACTTACAGACATGCAAATTTAGATTTGGATGGGAATTTGTGCCAAGTTCGTTGTTGGGGTCATGGCGGGTTGCGAGTCCGAAGTGACCCGCATGGACGACTGGTTCGGGCGGCAGAGAGCAGCAAATTTAGACAGGCAGACATCATTTATTTACATTTAGGTTCGAACGATATTGTATCACCCGAGTCTTTGCCATATGAAGTAGCCTCCGCTGTTTTAGATTTTGCCGCTTTGCTTATGACTCGGTATCACCCCAAATGTGTAATTATCAGCCAGCTGTTACCAAGATTTATTGAGCCGTTCGAGGGATTTAATAATGCAATTAAATCCACTAATTTACATTTGATGGAACTATGCCATGCGGCTAATTTTGATGTGAGTTTTTGGCGGCATCGAGCTGGGTTGTGGCAACCAAGGCAACATATTTACACCAACGACGGCATTCACTTGTCCAATACAGTGGGCAATATGTTATTCATGCGGCATATTCGTTGGTATTTCCCGGTTAGTAGCCACTTTCTATAATTTACAATCATACAGTGTGTTATAGATATGTAATTTAATGCAAATCCTAATACCGGTAGTATAATCCATGTGTTTGGCTTATACCGACTGATATGTCTTGGAATTTATATGACTGATTTGTCTGTAGAAATTGTCTATGCCTAAACTTGTCTGTTGGCTTGGTCCATGTTTTTGGATTATACAGACTGATGTATTGGAAATTATATGACTGTTTTGTCTGTTGAAATTGTCTATACATACTCTTGTCTGTGTGTTAGTCCATGTTTTTGGATTAATTTTTGGAATATACAGACTGATGAATTGAATATTATATGACTGTTTTGTCTGTTGAAATTGTCTATGCATAATCTTGTTTGTTGGCTTAGTCCATGTTTTTGGATTAAGCAGACTGATGATATCTGAATTATACAAACTGATTTGTTTGTAGAACAGACTTGTTTGTTGGCATAACCCATGTATTTTGGGATTTGCCTAACTGTTACCCGAGTTGTCGGCTGTTAGACGCAACTCGACAGTTGCAACTTTTCCAGGCAGTGTGTGTGGCAGAACCATCAACTTCAACCTCCACCAATGAACCATCAGCTGTTTCTACAGATCCGAATATTTTTTCTGTGAATGCAGCACAATTATTTCAATGCCCTGTACCCCAGCCACAACTATTGGAAAATGTGCCTCAACATCCACACATGCAGGGTACAGGTATGTCGGTGTCTCGTCACTTATCTGATAAACTCCGCCAAGATATTTGGGCGGATAGATTTGTAGATTTTGCTCTACTCTTGCCTGGGCCTGTGCAAACTCAGTTTGCACTAAATATTTCGGAATTTAATGAAGAACCGGTATTAAAAATTTCATCTGCACCCAAATCAAAAATGCTTTCGTTTGATCAATGGCAGAAAGCCTTTGCCGTGTTCATGGACGTCATGATTCTAAAAAATCCGCACATGGCGTCCAGTTTGTTAGTATATTCATCTTTGATATCTGAGTTAGCACAGACCTATAGCGGGAAATCGTTTAATTATTACGATACTAATTTTAGAATGTTACGCCAATCAAGCCCTTACCCTTGGGATATAATGCATGCCGATTTCTGGCTAAAAGCTACCACGTTGTTTAGTGCTTCGGTTCTCAGGCCTGTGTCCTCCCAAGCTTCCTACAACCAGGGTTCTGGTGGTCGGGGGCCTAGTTGTTGGGGTTATAACAGAATGTCTGGATGTAAGCGTCAACGCTGTGAATTTTCACATGTTTGTAGTCGCTGTGGATACAAACATCCTGCATTTCGTTGTTATGCTACAGCAAACCAAACGTCACGTTATGGTAATGTTCGTCCTAGGAGTCCTCCCATAGGTGGGACCAGGGTGGAACATACTTCCATGAACCCAGCCTCATATGCTGCCTCTTCCTATCCATCCATGCCTAGTTCTCTTCCTCAGACAGCTGTAGCTGCCAGAGCGAACTTTCAACCTACCGCTGCACCCGCTACGTTCACAAATATGCCATCGCACATTTCGGCGGTTCAGAATACAGTTCCGCCACGACTCTCATCCTCTCCTTTATTTTCTTCATCTACACAGCTTCCATCCAAACAACCGCACGCCAAAACAGGATTGCCAGTGTCAAAATCTCGGTACTCATTTCGTAAAGACAATCCACCCGCAAGTAAAGGTGCCAACCCCAATCGACCCCAGTAGACTTCAGGAAGTGTTGTCGGGTTACAACGAAAATGAGATTAAATTTTTGTATGAAGGTTTTGTTTCTGGTTTCAGGATTCCATATGTTGGACAACGGGCTTTCTCCTGGTCTAGGAATCACTCATCTTGTTATTTAAATCTGGAAATACTTTTTAAGAAAATCAATGATGAGCTCCTAGCCGGGAGAATCATGGGTCCTTTTTAGAACCCCCATTTCCAAATTTACGTTGCTCTCCTCTTGGAGTGATTCCCAAACAGGAGAAAGATACGTTTCGCCTGATACATGATCTGTCATTTCCCCTGGGCAATTCTGTAAATTCTGGAATCGACCCTTTCTATACCGAAGTGCATTATGACTCCATAGACACAGTCGTTTCCCTGGTTAAGCAACATGGTCGAGGTGCACTCATGGCCAAAACTGATATTCAAAATGCGTATAGGTTATTGCCCATCCACCCTGATGATTATGAGCTTTTGGGTTTCTCCGTCGAGGTGGAAGGACAACATTATTATTTTGCGGACATGTGTTTACCAATGGGCCTCAATATGAGTTGCCAGACGTTTGAGCGATTCAGTACAGCGTTACATTGGGTAATGGAAACCAAATACAATTCATTTATTAGCCACATGATTGATGATTTTTTCTTTATTGGCCCACCTAACACTTCCGTTTGTGCAGATTCCTTGCAAAATTTTATGAGTCTTACCCAATATTTACATATTCCCATTAAAGCTTCCAAAACTGTTAATCCCACAACAACAATAACCATTTATGGAATCGAAATTGATTCTATTCAAATGGTGAGTCGCTTACCGGACGAAAAAGTTATCAAAGTTCGAGCTGCTCTGTCTGAATGTCTAGATAAACGTAAAGTGACACTTATACAACTCCAATCCCTGCTAGGCCTTTTAAATTTTGTCACGTTGGTAGTTGTTCCGGGGCGTACATTCCTTCGCCGACTGTATGACCTTACCATCGGGGTTGCTAAGCCGTACTACAAAGTAAGATTAAATAACTCAGCCAAAGCTGATATTAGGATTTGGCACCAATTTATGCAGGGATTTAATGGTCGATGCATGTTTATGAGTGATGCCTGGCTGGCGTCGGATTATTTGAAGTTATTCACCGATGCCGCATCGTCCAAGGGTTATGCAGCGGTGTTGAATTCCAAATGGTTTTACGGCACATGGCCTCCACAAATGCAGACTATGAGTATTAACGTTCAGGAACTTTTTCCAATTGTGCTTGCAATTGAACATTGGGGTCCATTATTGCGAAATCATAAATTGCTTGTGTTATCTGACAATGAGTGTGTGGTGTTTGTTATCAACAAAGCAACCTCCAAATGTCCACATTTAATGAAGTTAATCCGTCGTTTAATTTTAGCTGCTATAAAATATAATATACTAATCAGGTCTAAACATATTCAAGGCAAATCAAATCTTGTTGCTGATTGTCTGTCCCGTTTTAAATTTCAGCAAGCCAGACATTGGGCTCCATGGTTAGAGACCAACCCTCAAATTTTGAATCAAGATCTTTTGAAGATTTAACTCCAACAGCACTTACATTAATTGGTGCAGCTTTGACCCCATCATCCAAAGCAAATTATTTACGAGCATGGGTGAGGTTTGTGGATTTTTGTAAGGAACGACAGTTGTCCCCTTGCTTCCCTCTTCCTAATCAACTTGTTATTAATTACTTTGCTCATATGTTTGATTCAGGTTTTGCACCAAGTACCATAGCGTCACACGCATCTGTTCTTGCCTTTGTTCAAAAATTGTTAGGTTACCCCGACACAATTAATTCTTTTCTGTTGAAAAATCTCTTAAAGGGAGCCCGTAAAATGCATGTCCCTTTACAATCCCGCCTTCCAATTACTTCTGAAATTTTGACCCGAATTATTCGGGCTCTTCCTATAGTTATATCTTTGGAAATTCATTGTGTTTTGTTACGAGCAGTTTTTTCTCTGGCGTTTGCTGGTTTCTTTCGACTCGGTGAATTAGTTTTCAAATCTACCTCTTCAGTTGCTAATATCATTCTAACCCAAAATGTACAGTTTTCCTTTGATCATAATAAACTCACTTTCCTTCAAATTGCTATGGAGAGTTTTAAACATAAAACAACAGCATCCCCTATGTATCTTTTTATTTATTGTAAATGTGTTTCGGGTACACATAATCCTATTTGTGCACCGTATTGTTTGCTCCAATACATGAAACGTTGCCCCCATTCTTCAGGCCCGTTATTTCAGTTTTCGAATTCCACCTGTGTTACATATAACTTTGTTAATGCGTCGTTGCAAAAACTTTTGACATTCATTGGTTTGCCAACTAGCCTATACAAATTGCATTCCTTTAGAATTGGTGCAGCAACAACCGCATTTATTCAGGGCCATTCAGAAGAGGCAATCCAAAAATGGGTCGCTGGAAAAGCTCTGCAGTTAAGTCATACATCCGCCTTCCTGTTTTGTCGATGTAGACCAAATATTTTTGAATTTGCGGGGTTTAGGGTCATTTATGTTAGTAAGGGCTTGGTTGGCATTTTATTATCATTTTCCTATTGTGTATTCACTTTATTATGTTTGTATTCACTAATGACTGATGCATGTTTTTGTGATTATCTTCATTTATGTTACGATCGTCAACGCCAGTACAGCGTAGGCTGACTGACACCGGTGTTTGTAATTGAAATGCTGAAGCCAGTATAACGTAGGCTGACTAACCCATGTTTTATATGTTTCTTGTATTAGATGACTTTATGTACATATTTGTAGGCTGAATGACGCATGTTATAATATTTTAAGCGAGTTTTTAATTTTTTCCTTGTATATTGCCATGTTAAAGTCAGTACAGCGTAGGCTGAGATGACTTATTGATAAAGCCAGTACAACGTAGGTTGACTGGCAGATTTTTTCTCATAGTTATGAAACCAGTAAAGTGAAGGATGACCAACGCATATTTCTTTTTATCCATGAGCTGTTTTAGTGTATTTATGTTTGTATTTTTTATCCAGCTATTGACATCGTAGGCTTAAGTGGGTTTTAGGTTTCTCTGACGAGTGACACACCTATCTTTTATTGTTATGCATGTTATATATTACGATTGATAATGTTTCCTTTTATTTGCAACTTGTTTAAGCTTAGGCTTTTTGTCATTTGTTAAGTAAGTACAACGTAGGCCGATTGACGCATTGTGGTTAGATTTGTACAATGTCCATCAATATTATTTCTCATTTGTGTTGTGTTTTGTAATTTTAATCTCTCACATGAAAATTCGGATGGTGTTTTTTGGTTTTGGGCACGACATCACAAGAAGTGATGTGTTTGGCCATTCATTCATTAAATTGTTAAGCCCAACCAAAGTTCTAGGATGGAATTATGAGTTTATTTTTATTCTTAATGTATATATTTATATTATGTTAAATACTTTTATATATTGCTAAATTCATAATCCATTTTAATAGTCATTAATTAAATGACATTGTACACCATCCGTTATTTGTTTGTTCTTTTTGGTGTTGGGGAAAGGGTATTTGATATAGAACGGAGAACACAAATAAACATTATGTTAATAATGATCTTTGTGTTGTAGTCTTTCCTCGTCTGTTGTTTGGACATACCATGTGCAGTCCTTGTATGTTCTTTGTATACACCTTATGCAAATGAGCTAGTTTCCCGCTTTTTATTCCCGCTCTTCATTACAGAAAGATTTTCGAGGCAGACAAGTTATGTGGAAATTGTAACAATATTTTATTAATAACCCTCCACCTCCCCATAGAATTTCTTTTTGTTTTACATTTTTATACGAAATTTTTCACTGTTTATGCCATATATGCCATTCATTCATTAAGTGCCATTCATTCATTAAATTGTTAAGCCCAACCAAAGTTCTAGGATGGAATTATGAGTTTATTTTTATTCTTAATGTATATATTTATATTATGTTAAATACTTTTATATATTGCTAAATTCATAATCCATTTTAATAGTCATTAAATAAATGACATTGTACACCATCCGTTATTTGTTTGTTCTTTTTGGTGTTGGGGAAAGGGTATTTGATATAGAACGGAGAACACAAACACTCCATACGTTGGTGATATTGGAATGTTACTACTAATAAATGGAAAGTTGACAATCGGAAAGTCAAAGTCATCACGTTTATCATACAATTTAACACTCAGTTTATGGCAATTGTCAAATTCGAGACGCAGATCCAAGTAGGAAGCGTAATTGTCACTGTCAGTGGTGTTTTTGATTTCGAGCTCATCAGGATATATGAAATCGACATAATCACTAAATTTAGAATTATTCAGTGATAAAACGTCATCGATATATCGATAAGTGAAATTAAAATTTCTGACCAATCGTTTATTTGTTTTTACGAGCGCTTGTATGTAATCGTCTTCGTACGAATAGAGAAATAAATCAGCAAGCAAAGGTGCACAGTTGGTGTCCATGGGGATACCCACCACTTGCTGATATATTTCCCCTCCAAATTCAACAAAGATGTTATCAATTAAAAAATCCAACATCTGAATTATCTTGATGGCGGTGAATTTATTTTTTGAATCACTGTGATTCTTAACGAAATATGTGGATTTGTAATTAACAACTAAATATTGATATCTAGCTGTTCCCGATTTAGACGAAATAACACTGTGAATAATGTCTTTCAACCGGGATTTTAATTTACTATGGGGAATTTTAGTGTACAAAGTAGAAAAGTCAAACGTTTGAATAGATGAGACTGAAGCAAGGGATCTAGATTGCAAACCATCAAGTAATTCTTTGGAATTTTTTAATATCCACATTTGATTTATACCACTACGAGAGTATATTTTGTCACAGTATTTTTGAATACCCTCTTTAACAGCTGTAAGTATAGATGTCAATACTTTAGAAAGTGGTTTTGTGGAACAACGGGATGAACCTGCTATAAAACGCTGCTTGTAGGGATTTTTATGTAGTTTAGGTATCCAATATAGCTAGTATTTTGTTTACATTCATTGGTTGTGGGATTGTGGATGACGGCCTAGATTTGAAACCGCCTCTTCCCCACCCGCATATTCACTAAAAAAAACAAAATCGCACCTGAGGTGCTCGGCACCTGATTGTGTCACTCTTATTGGGGTGGGGTGGGGGCGTATTTGCATCAGTCAGTCGCATTTTGGCTAAACACCCCACCCCGCCAAACAAAATCTTTATGTACGCCCCTGACCATAGTTGCCACTGGCAACTTGCCAGTTCATTGTTTTACCTTTCGGCTCGATTGTACTTTAAGCAGCACCCCAGATTGAACTGGTTTCGGCACCCCAGACTAACAAGGCATTTTCTTATACCACATTAAATTGTGGCAAATATATTACCAGATTTTTGCTATGTTTGGATGAAAATGCCTAACGCGGCATTATGAGGTTTATAGTGTCACACCAGTTTTCTTTCCTAAATTAGACTGGCTTTTAGTTCATCCTAAATAATGTTACCTTTGAAAAGCAGTTGATGATTGAAATAAACTTTCAATAATATAATGATCAGCATTTGCAATAGCTGAAACTGTTTGATATCCTCCATCATACAAAATACGTGCCCGTTGTGCATTAAGGGCCGTTATTCTCACTAAATCACACAATTCTCTTTGAACTCCAAAACTCAATCGACTTTGAAATTGTGACAGAATCAGCTCAAGATTATGCCATCTTAGTTTATTACAAAAAACTGTTACCATACCTACAAATAGATTAATGAAATGAAATGGCATTTAACATCCTACTTTTATGCACCAGCTCAGGCTTAATTGCGGAACAACCCTCAAATCCGTGACCATTTCTCGGGGAATAAGGTTTGGCGACGATCTCTGATAGAAGAGACCTCACTGAAGATATTTGTAGTTTGCTACCTCTGAAACGTGGTTTGAAATTAAGCTTAACATACATATCTCCAAACTGACAGAATTAATGGGAAAAAAGAAGAACAAGCTAAACAAAAAGCGATTTTTCGTACAATCAAGGATCATAATTCTGGAAGGTATGATGCGATATGCGCTAATATCGACAGGAATCAAGATCTTTGGGTTATAAACATGTAATTCCAGCTTCATGAAAATTGGATCAAAATTATTTCGTCCAAAAGGTCCACAACCTTGATATATTTTCACTATTTGCATACAAGGTGTATCCATTTTGTACCGTAGTTTTGATTTGATCTTCGCGAAATTTGAATTAAACCATCATAAAGATTTAACAGTGATATATTCAATGTTTTGTAAATCAGACAAAAAGCGTGATCTCTAAAGGACCACATGCAAATTAATAAACAATTTTTAAGACAATCAGGGGCCATAAAACTTCAGGAAGTTACGATCAGATATGCGCGAATGGTGAAAAAAAACAAATTCTTTGGGGCATCATCAACATATATTTTAAGTTTCATCTAAATTCGAAAATTGACCCACCTGATATGGAATGACCCTGCTGCTTGCAAGTTTAGTTATTATTATTCTAGAAGCCTGAAGAATTCTTCAAGCTTCTGAAACTATCTCATAAGATTTTTCAGGATTTAGGGGGCTGATTTCTGTGGGGATATTCTATTGCATAAACTATATTTGAAATTGGAATGAGTGGAAACATGCGGCTATTCCGAATAGATGAAACCAGTGGCTGCCAGGCAGGATACGCTCACATTTTGTAAGAGATGGATAGAGAACAAGCCAAAAACAAACAGGATTTTTTGTACAATCAGGGGCAATAATCCAGAAAGTTATGGCCTAAAATGTTCAAATATCAAAAGAGACTGTGATCTTTGGGATATAAAGATATGTTTTAAGCGTCAGCATAATTGGACACAAATTGTGACCTCTTAAGGGCCCACGTCCTTTGTGTTACACACTTCTACACAATATGCGTACACAGAGCAGCCATTTTGTCGGGCATACCTACACTATCCGATCAGATAAAATCCTTCTGAGAAATCCTATGTTCAAAAGAGTCAAAAATGTCGAAAAATCTACATTGGAGGTGCTCTCGATAAGGAGAAACCTCGGCCAAGATCTAGTTACCTTTACAGGAATACATGGATCTTCGTTTGTCTTCCGTCTTTTTAAGGTCGAGTTGGGGATTGGGGGATCAATGAAACAATATCTTGGAAATTCACCCTTCGCCATCCCCCAGGTTACTTCCCTGCCTACTAGGGGCATACTCCTGCGCAGCGTTTCGTTTGATTAGAACTAATCCACTTCACACTGCTATCTTGAGTGAACGTTGTTGTGCTAAATTATTATTGGTCAGTAGTGCCATTACCAACCAATGACCTACATTGTAACAAACAATATCGGGGTTAACCAGACCTCAAAATATGTTACCGCAATGTATCTAGCGATAATCGCGACTTGTTTACGTCATAACCTGCGAAATTTATTATGCTCGATTATCCAGTGCCAACATGTTTTCTTCGTCGGCCATTTTGAAAATAATGCCGAATGCGAGAAGAGAAGAGAGATTTGATTGGACGTTAAAAAGAGACACGCCCCGTCCAATTTCAAGAATATGACTTCTATCCAGCAATGGTAAGAGAGGGATTTCTCGCGCCATTGCTTCAGGAATATGACTAGGGGAGGACTAGCGTTAGCGCGGATGACCAGCGCAATGCCTCGCATACATACTCTTCGTATTGCTTATTGCTACACGTTTGTAAAAGTTACGTAGAAATATTTTGAAATTAGAAAAGCCTTAATGGGTTGTAAAAAGTTTGATTTTACACCTTTTTTCACCTCTTAATCGAATTTGCTCACACTTTTTAGAGCCTTTAAAGGGCACACTCTTTTAGTTATATCAAGTTTTTAAAAAAATAATAATTTCTTTTGAAAAATGGTACCTGTCAAAATTGTAGTATTTGGTAAAATAACGCTATTTCCAGTGCCGACAGATAAAACTATTGGTAATAAAACAGATAGGCTGGCACTGCCAGGCAGGATACGCCCACATTTTCAAAGAGATGGACAGAGAACAAGCAATACCGAAAGTGATTTTTCGTACATCTTTAAGTCCTGTATTTCATACTGTATTGGGAGCAGCCATTTAGTTGGTCAGTTCCAGTCTGATATTAATGAAACTCGAAACCGACAATGATTATAGTGTGACGGTACACAACCTAGAAATGTGACTTTTCATCAAAATCGGATCAGAATTGTGACCTGTAGAGAGTCCACAACCATGATATACCATATTTTTACACTATTCGCGTACAAACGGCGACCATTTCGTCCGGCAATTTTGGTACGATTTTCACGAAATTAGAACTCAACCTTCCTCATCAAAATCGAATTAAAATTGTGACCTATACAGGGTCCACAACCATGATATATCATTTTTTTAACAGTATTCGCGTACAAACGGCGGCCATTTTGTCTGTCAATTTTGGTCCGATTTTCCCGAAATTCAAACTCAACCTTCCTTACAGTGTAACGGTGATATACTCAAACGTTTTTTTAAATTGGATAATAATTGTGACCTCCAGACGGACCACAAGCTAAAGAAAGGGGGATTTTGCGTATAACCAGGGGCCATAATTCAGGAAGTTACGATCCGATATGCGCAAATATCGAAAAGAACCAAGATCTTTGGGTTATAACGATGAATTTCAAGTTTCATCAAAAACGAATTAAAATTGTGACCTTTACAGGGTCCACAACCTTGGTATACCATTTTTTAACAGTATTCGCGTACAAACGGTGGCCATTTTGTATGGCAATTTTGGTCTGATTTTCCCGAAATTCAAATTCAACCTTCCTTACGGTGTAACAGTAATATAATCAAACGTTTTTTAAATCGGATAATAATTGTGACCTCCAAGCTAAAAAAAAAAGGCGATTTTGCGTATAATCAGGGGCCATAATTCAGGAAGTTACGATCCGATATGCGCAAATATCGAAAGGAAGCAAGATCTTTGGGTTATAACCATGAATTTCAAGTTTCATCAAAATCAAATCAAAACTAGACCTGCATGCAGGAATGACGGGTTTCACTGGTGCCACGTTACCCTTAAACATGTCACTTCCGGTGCTAAGTTACCCTTGAACATATGTCACTTCCGGTACCAGCGAAACCACTAAACAGTTTTCCAAATTAACATTGCACACAAATAAAATGGACGCAGAATCAACAAAATCCAGCAATATCAATTCATTTTATACATTTGTTACTTGTAAATGATCTTGACAAAATTAAATTACTCCCGGTGTTAATGCAAATGTTCAATTAGTCTTATGAAATCAGAAATGGCATACGATATCATATAGTGAAAATTTTATGTAAATCGAATAATAATTGCCACTTTTAAAGACCAAAAAACTTGAAAAGTGACTTGTAGGAAATCGGCTATTTCTCTGCAACCGTACAAGTTAGAAACCATTTTGTGGTATCTGTATGATCGTATGGGTTCATTCTATTTGTTGATTGGCATCAAATACCATACTTTGAAAAAGATTTCAAAACAGACTCATTTGAATAAAATATCTGTTTAAGAGGCTAAAAATACAGTTTTTGCCAAAATGACGTTACTTCCAGTGATAAGGAAAATCTTGAATTACTTGTATGAAATCCCAAATGGCATTAGGTATAACATGGTGTGACGTTTATGAAAATCGAATAATAATTGACCCTTTTATGGCCCCGAAACCTTCAAAAGTGACCTGTAGAAAACCGTCTATTTCTCGGCAACCGAACAAGTTAGAAACCATTTTATGATATCTATATGACCATATGAGTTTTGTTTATATGTGAATTTAAACCAAAAGTTAAAATTATTAATACATATTAAGTTATTCTTGGTTGAATAAAACATTGATTTAAAAAGTTTAAAATGCATTTTTTGACCAAATGATGTCACTTCCGGTGTCAATTTTAAATTGTAATCAACTTGATATGATGCTACGTGCTTTTTGAATCAAATGATGTCACTTTTATAAAAATCCAATCATAATTGACTATTTTACAGGCAAAATAACGAAAACAGTGACTTGTACAGAACTGCCCATTTCTTGGTAACTGCTTATAGTACAAACGAATTTTAACATACATTTTCTTCGTATGGATTATAGCTACAAGTTTATAAAAGTTACGAAGAAATATTTTAAAATCTGAAAAGCCTGAATAGGTTGTAAATAGGCCAATTTTACACCATTTTTAGCCTCTTAATCGAATTTGCTCGAAAATGAAATCGAAATTAAAAAAACTGCTTCCTACATTTTTTGCGCCTTCAAAGGGCACACTCTTTGAGTCAAATAATTTTTCCAAAAAATAATATTTGTTTTCGAAGAAGGAAAATAACTGTCAAAATTGTAGTTTTTGGTAAAATTATGCCACTTCCGGTGCCGACAGATAAAACTTTTGGTAATAAAAAAAATGACAATTGATACAACGAAGCATATGAACTTTGTTTTATACAAATCGAACAATAAAAAATTAATCTAGGACTGAAAAACTGAATTAGCCAATGGCGGCCAAGGAAAATTACTGAGACAAAATTTTTTAACATTTTTGCACTAGTCAGACGACTCTTTAATTCTGTGCACAATACGACTAAAAAATATTCATAAATAAAAAAGTTTTTTGTAAAATTTTAAATTTTTGAAATTTGGCGCCTAATATCTTCGAAGATTTGCCGAAAATCAAAAATCGAAAGTAGCGTAGCTATGTGCCCTGTCTCAGGCTATGCCAAAATGTATCGAAAGTTAAAATTCAATGATTATTGTTAAAATTACTGCAATATTTTAAAAGATAGGTTGCCAGGCAACGAAACATACGCCCACAGCAGCTAAATCGTCCGGGCAGTCAACAAGGGTTGTCGCATATTTTTACTTTTTTCGGTAATGAAACATTGGTAATACTCTAAAAACTGATTAAGAGTAACATCTCAATATGTAATTATCAGAAAATCATTAGAATTTGATTGCTTTTTATAAAGTTTTACCCAACGCTAACAATTGAATTAGTATATATACATGAAACATTTAAAATCATCGATTTAGCTGTTCAGTTATCAAAATTCATTGAAAATCAATATACTTGTTCGTTTCAACACCTTAAACTCTGTGTATCAATCTGAAGTCAATCAGATGATAAGTTTGGCCTTTAAAGCGTCCACAAGATTTTTTGAAGTGATCAAGGGCCATAACTCTGGCACTAATTATCGGAAATCGCTGAAAATCAATAGCCCTCTTCGTCTCATGACCTTAAACACTGTGTATAAATTTAAAGCCAATCGGATATTAACTTTGGCCTCTATAGCGTCCACAAGATTTTTTGAAGTGATCAAGGGCCATAACTCTGGCACTAATTATCGGAAATCGCTGAAAATCAATAGGCTTCTTCGTCTCATGACCTTTAACACTGTGTATAAATTTAAAGCCAATCGGATATTAACTTTGGCCTCTATAGCGTCCACAAGATTTTTTGAAGTGATCAAGGACAATAACTCTGGCACTAATTATCGGAAATCGCTGAAAATCAATAGGCTTCTTCGTCTCATGACCTTAAACACTGTGTATAAATTTAAAGCCAATCGGATATTAACTTTGGCCTCTATACACTGAGAACTGCGAAGGAGTTACAAGGTGCACAGCCCGTATTGAAATCTTAATCCTGGTTGTTATTTCTACGTATGTCGGAAGATAATTAATTTTCGGACTATTACTCGGTATTACCGGTTTAAAACTGTAAAAAGGTGTGTTAATTAACGAGGGTGAAAAACGGTCCGAGAGGTGGGTTAATTAACGCTTGGTGCGTTTTCTGTAGAGGTGTGTTTATTAACCGACCGGTAAAAAATGAATGTCAATGATGTGTATTGTTTAATTGGCGTGTTTTCTCGCTAGTTGCGATAACTACACCAAAAGGAGTATAATCAAGGACCAACATGCTTTATCTGACACGTACGTGTTAAATCAAAATTTGAGAAGTAAAACTGTTTAACCGTGCGATTAATCATTCCTTCGTGTGTTTTACGCAGGTCTTTGTAAAATAATGAGGTCTTTAGATAGGCGTGTGTGCTCGCTATGATCTACGTTTCTCTTATGTCTATTGTAGGCCTATTACGTACCATATATATAAAGTTGCATTTTATGAAATAAAAATATGGATTAATCTATCGTATACGGAAAGGCGAATGTAATGTCATTTATAAATACCAAGCAGTCAACGTGAAATAGAGAGTAAGTCCAGCAAAAACGGGCCACAATGCGTAAATTGTGCATCTTACTTACCTTCAATAGCAATATCCATCAAACAGAAATCTCCTTGTTGATAAATATTACGACACAACAACCAACCGAACAGTGGTAATTCCCACGCAAATGGTATTTAAACTGAAATTATTTTAGCTTTTCACTAAATTTACATTGCATCAATCCAACGATCCTCATTCCAGAACTAAACTTGTAACTTTACCGTATGTAAATATACTTATTCTCGTAAATATACTTCCGACAAGTTATTATTTGTGTTCATGATCAAAAAAAATAATATAATTCAATTCAATGTTAACCCATCCATTGGCATTTCAGACTTCACGTCTCCCCGGTTCATGCATTGTCCGTGCAGATTCGACAATCTCAATTACGTCTCCTTGATCAAAGCAACACTTCTGTTTATAGAGGCGTGTACGAGCTTATTCGCACGTATTAGAAAACCGTTCGGTTGCTTTATTTGAGAAGATATTAATAATAAACTATTATTTGGCAATTTTTCTTTGAAAATTCTGATAAATTGGTAGCTCTTCTGGAAGCGCTGATCATATAGCTTACCCTGTTTGTGTGTGTTGTAAGTTTTTATAATAGCTAGCAAATAATTTAGGATATCTGAATACTTTCTGAATGAACATATATCTCGTTATCAGTTTTTAAAAGACTTTTTTTTCTGATAGTCGGATATCATTCTCAGATATCAAATATAAATCAAAATAGATAGACCATGATTAGTCCAATGCAGATTTGAAACAAACAGCATTGTAATTTTATGCAAAAATACATTTACCTGTTTCCTAATTCGATTTAATATTTGATTTAAACTTCACAGTCCAATTAGACCTTAGATAATTATGTTTCCAACTGGCACGGAAAAATAATTCAAATCAAATTTATTATCAACATCGGGGAGATGTTTTGCAAATAACGGGAACAAATTAATAATAATACTATAAATCGAAATTTTGTTACTGTTAATACATAACAGTGTATTAAAGTTAAAGAACGGATATTGATACACTGCACTATATAATCAATCGAATCAAATCCTAGTCAAACTTACCCAAATAGATGGTGTTGAAACAACTCCAGTAGTGGATGTCGAATCCGCTCGATGTCGAAACAACTTGTTCCCGTAAGTTCACATATTGACTTACGATTGATAGTATGCATTGAAGGCCGAGTCGTTGGGGCCAAAATGAAAAATAGAAATCAGCATGGTATTGTATCTGTCGCGTTAATCCAGCAAAAATTATAAATCTGCTTCCGATAGAACTAGACGATATTAATACTTGGGATGTGTTGCGAACATTTAAATAGTTCATCAATAACACCGCCTATATTTCTTACCGTTTTCTAAAATACAATATTAAAGCACTTGTATCTTGTATATACATGTACAGTCAAACTGGGGGAAAGTATTGTCATCTTTTTGTTTTGGTTGATTGATCAGAATGTTTGAAAACGTTGACCTATATAGGTGTTGCGTAACACTTGATTGGTGTCATAAAGTAATAAACTAATCAACAAGCTACATGGATTATTTACTTCAAATAAAATGTGTATTAGAATTAGCTGTCTGAATTACAGTTGTTAATTTTGTTTATAGATTTATTAATTAAATGTTTTCGATAACTTAAAAAATCGTGCAAAATGAAAAATAAGGTAATTTATGGTTAAAACTTTTATGGCATGTAAATAGAATACATATATAGAAGCGTGTATTGTAAAAATTACTGCAACCAGTAACTAACTCTCTCTTGATACAGGTGTATCTGTTTTATGGAATGATCTACCATTTACTTAGTTTAAGATGTTGCAAATATCTTTATTCTCTAAATAAAAGGATATTTAAAACAAATTAATTATATTGGCTTTTAATATATTTTTTATATGATTAAATTGTCACTTTGTAAAGCGTCCCTAAACAAGTTATGAAGAGCTCTTTATCTTATCTCCCATAATGTAACTTTAAGTGTAGGTCTTAATATGGATTTATACATGGTGTAGGCCTGCATGTAGTTACATATATGCGTTCTTATACGCATTTCATTTCTTGATGAATACAACGTGTTTTATACCTCGTTCCAATTTAATTATCTGATATACTCTAATCTCCATTGTCAAATCTCAGAGCCTGCTAAGAAACCATAGGTTTCTGTGATTGTGAATCCAGCCTTTGTTTTACAATACTGTCGATTCATGCACGCTTTTCACACGGAATTGCCCTTTGATGTTGTCAGACAACACACAGTCAGCTCTGCTTTTTGATGTTGACACGAGGCACAGTTAAATCGTGCACTTACGGACTAGCTGATATAGTTGGTTACAGTTTATTCCAATAAGTCAGGCGTTGAAATGTTTGTAAACTTTTAGAATTATTTTTTTACTTGTCACTTGGTCATTTCAAGTTGTCACCTTTGATTTTCGTTTTTAACTTTAATAATTAAATTTTTTTTAATAAACTCAGCGTTCACCTGAGCACATTTTGGCGGAAGTAATGAAACAAATGACCACCGTTTTCTCACTCGAGAATCTTCGCTATTCCGACTCGTTCGTTGTACACACGTTTCCCACCCATTCCATGGTCATGCCGATAATATATAATTTCAATTAATACCGTTATTGGTTGTATATTTTACATTCCAAATGAACCACAGTAGACGGGAATTCAACAATTAAAATATTAAATTCTCTTGCATTTCGTGCGATAGATTAGGGTCAATATTTTTATTTTATTAAATGCAACTTTATCTATAAGTAGCGTGACTTACTATATTGGGTCTTTGAAAAATTGTTGGTTCAAATCCGACGTACTAAAAAAGCGGACATGTTTATATGTAAAACAATGGTGATATTTTGGTAAAATATGTATACAATTCAATCTGTTTATGATATATGCTTTGGTAGACCAAAAAAGGCAATATTCTCCCCCCTGGTCTTGGGGAAATGGGGTGGTTTATTCCATTTTGCCTGGAAATGAAAGTCAAGGTCAGCCTATAGGACGTGCAGAAAAAAGGGGGTTATAAAAGAGGGTGTTGAGCAAGACTGATAAGAGCTCAACAGGTATACCGAGCAGCTATCATTTATGGAGAACGAGGGTTCTTCGAATCCAATCCAGCTTAATAACATAGTTGTAGAAACGAACTGGCCTGTAGTTTTATATGTTACGATCACGAAGAAAACATAACCAGGAAATCCAATATTACTACGGAGTCTCGAAAAATGATTACGTGTCAACTCGGGCGTATGTGTTTCTTCTGTAATTGCATAAAAATGGCTATTGAAAGTTACGAGTTCTGGAATGAGGATCTTGGATTGATGCAATGTAAATTTAGTGAAAAGCTAAAATAATTTCAGTTTAAATACCATTTGCGTGGGAATTACCACTGTTCGGTTGGTTGTTGTGTCGTAATATTTATCAACAAGGAGATTTCAGTTTGATGGATATTGCTATTGAAGGTAAGATGCACGTTACGCATTGTGGTCCGTTTTTGCTGGATTTACTCTCTATTTCACGTTGACTGCTTGGTATTTATATATGACATTACATTCGCCTTTCCGTATACGATAGATTAATCCATATTTTTATTTCATAAAATGCAACTTTATATATATGGTACGTAATAGGCCTACAATAGACATAAGAGAAACGTAGATCATAGCGAGCACACACGCCTATCTAAAGACCTCATTATTTTACAAAGACTTGCGTAAAACACACGGCCGAATGATTAATCGCACGGTTAAACAGTTTTACTTCTCAAATTTTGATTTAACACGTACGTGTCAGATAAAGCATGTTGGTCCTTGATTATACTCCTTTTGGTGCAGTTATCGCAACTAGCGAGAAAACACGCCAATTAAACAATACACATCATTGACATTCATTTTTTACCGATCGGTTAATAAACACACCTCTACAGAAAACGCACCAAGCGTTAATTAACCTACCTCTTGGACCGTTTTTCACCCTCGTCAATTAACACACCTTTTTACAGTTTTAAACCGGTAATACCGAGTAATAGTCAGAAAATTAATTATCTTCCGACATACGTAGAAATAACAACCAGGATTAAGATTTCTATACTGGCTGTGCACCTTTTAACTCCTTAGCAGTTCTCAGTGATAGCGTCCACAAGATTTTTTGAAGTGATCAAGGGCCATAACTCTGGCACTAATTATCGGAAATCGATGAAAATCAATAGGCTTCTTCGTCTCATGACCTTAAACACTGTGTATAAATTTAAAGCCAATCGGATATTAACTTTGGCCTCTAGAGCGTCCACAAGATTTTTCGAAGTGATCAAGGGCCATAACTCTGGTAGTTATTATCGGAAATCGCTGAAAAACAATAGGCTTCTTTGTCTCATGACCTTAAACACTGTGTATAAATTTAAAGTCAATCGGATATTAACTTTAGCCTCTAGAGCGACGGACGGGGGCGACGACAATATATGACCACATTTCAATGTGGGCGTATAAAAACGATAATTTGGTGATTTCGGACATTTCGCATTGTCGCAGAACGTTCAAAATAGCTTTATCCTCTAAGTCACACCCACTTTCCCAGTAAAACCGAAGAAATCGTAACGATGCGACACGTAGTTGCTGAGATCTATTCAAATTGGAATCTGAATAATAATAATAATAACTAGACCTGCAGACTTGCAGTGCTGAACCGGCTTTCAGGAATCAGGCAGGAAGTGCGTCATACAATAGCCGATCCATCGAGCTACCAAACGATACTGTAGTTGTTATGATTCAGTGACACCCTCTATCAGATTTTTAAGTAATATTTGCTACCAAACGATACTGTAGTTGTTATGATTCAGTGACACCCTCTATCAGATTTTTAAGTAATATTTGCTTGCGAATACACCGGTCAAAATTGTATAATCTGGCAAAATTACTTCACTCACGGTGCCAAAAGAAATCACTATCGGTAACAAATAAGTTGAGAATTCGCAATTGAGAATTGTTTTATACACACCAGACAATAAATAATAAACTTGGAACCCATAAACTGAAATTAAAAAAGGTAAAAAACTTAACGGGAGACAAAATATATCTCAAATTAACCGGCACTACCGAGATGAGAGAAATGGGGTTTAACGTCGAATAGACACAAACTATGTCATTTCGGGTCTAGCATGGTTTAATTTTATATCAATAATTCATGTGTAAAATATCATCAAAAAGTATTCATAAATAAAAAACGGTTTTCGTAAAGGAATTAATTTTTTTCAAAATATCGGACATTTTTTCGACTTCTTCCGGTTTTACGATCGTTGTTGTGATAGCTTTTCGAAGTTCTTTGGATACTTAACTTTACGTACCAGAAGTGTCAGAAACATCCATTGAGTAGTTTGGGAAAAAAAAGATAAATTAAAGAGCGTTTCCAAAAATTTAACGATTTTTCAATTTTTTTCAAAGTTTGAGGCCATTTTTGGACCACTTATATTATTTCAACGCTTTTTATTTTGGATTCACTATATAGACAACCGATAGGACTTTGAGTAAGAAAAGTTTAAGAAAAATCTGTGGCGTCGTTTTCGAGAAAAGGGCGTCTCAGAATGTTAAAAAATCGGAAAATACTAGATTTTTGGCATACAATAATTTATTTCCTTACCATCGAAATCGTATTATTTAGATACCATATGATGGTCCATTAATAGGGCTATCCAGCGACACTTTAGTTCTTTTGATCCGCTATTACCTAAGGGAGAAATCAAGTTTTTCGCAAGTGCGACAATGTTTTTAACTTTTTTTTTTCATTTTTTGAATACTTCCGGTATGGTTATTATTGTCGGAATAGTTTTAATAGCCGGTTTGGGCACTAAAATAGCCACAGGGCTCTGTCATGATATATTACATTATCTGATCAGATAAAATGCCCCTGAGAAATCCTATGTTCAAAAAATCCAAAAACGCAAAAAATTTAAAATATCGAAAATTAAATTTCAATAACTACATGCATATTATATATCGTTAGAATCGTAATTAGGTCACCTTTCTGAATATACAACTTTTTTTTTAAAATCTCTTAAAATAAAAAAATAGTAGAGCATTTTCCCAAATTTCACGATTTTTTTTGATTTTCAGTCCGTTATTTCACCTCGGCGGGACGATTTACCCAATACTACCCAATTCTACCCAATACTACCCAATACCACCCCAGTACTACCTCAAAATCACCACATACTACCAAATCAGAAAATACTTGATTTTCAGCGTGCCATATTTTGCTGCCTGCTCATCGTATCCGTACGAATTGGGTATCATACGATAGCACAATCCTAGTGCAATCCAATGGTACCCTAATTCGTCTAATCCATTGATATCGGACGGAGAAATCGCGTTTTTCCCAAAAATACCCATTTTTTGCATTTTTTTCAAAATATCGGACATTATTTAGACCACTTCCGGTGTACAGATTATTGTTGCAATTACTTTATTCCTTGCAATGGTCATTTGGCTTCATGCCTCAGAAGTTTCAGAAACGTCACTTCTGCCATAAAACGAAACCCGAGCTCACATAATGGGTAGAAAATTCGAAAAAAATCGAAAAATAAAGGGCGATAACTCGGAATGAAACTTATATTTCTGGAATCGGATGGTTTTCAGGTATCCAAAAATGTAGGTCAAATTTGAAAATTTTGAAAAATAACAAAAATTGTCTCTCAAACCACATTTTTCATTTTTCGATCGCAAGAAGTCAGCGATGAAGTTTCGGAATATCGAAATTTTCAACTGCTATCGCCCGCGAAAGGGTTTCCGAAAATGTCATTTGTATGAAAATAGGTATAGAATTGACGAATCTACGGCCGTTTTTTAATTTTTTGACACAGCACAAAATTCGACCACTTCCGGTCTGCGCAGAAGTTTCAAAAATAGTTTATCAAGTAGCCAATACATGGTTTCCCAATAGAGAATTAGGTCCCAGATCGGTATCTGTTACAGGCACTGAGAAATAGGCTCCGGCGAAAAAAAAATAATAATAATAAATAACTAGACCCACTGCAAGCAGCACTGAACCGGCTTTCAGGAATCATACAGGAAGTTTATTATACCATAGCCGATCCATTGAGCTACCGAACTATACTTTAGTTGTTTTGCTACAGTGAAACCTTCTATCATATATAAAAGTAATATTTGCTGGCGAAAAGACAGGCCAAAATTGTAAATTATCGCAAAATTATGTCACTTCCGGTGCTGAAAGAAATTTTTATAGGGGAAAAATAAGTCGAAAATTCGTAACATACAAAATACAAACTTTGTTTTATACGTATCGGGCAATAAATAACTAACCTGTAACCCATCAACTGAAATTAAGAAGGTAAAAAAATTAAAAGTGACCCTGGGAAAATTGGCTATTATTCGACAAGGGAACATGCTAGAAGCCTTTTCTTGATATCGATATGATGGTATTGATTCAATCTTACTGCCCATTAGAGTCAGACGTTATAAAGTTAATTGAATAATGAATATAAATCCCTTCAAAAAAATGTTTTGTTTTGAAGGCTAAAAATACGTTTTTTGCAAAAATTACATTACTTCCGGTGATATTGAAAATGTTAACCTCGTTCATTGAAGTCATAAATGGCATAAGGCATCAAATGGTAAAAATATTATAAAAATCGAATAATAATTGACACTTTTATAGACCAAAAACCTTGAAAAGTGACTTATAGAAGATCGCCTATTTCTCTGTAACCGTACAAGTTAGAAACCATTTTGTGGCATCTGTATGGTCGTATGGCTTGATTCTATTCGTTGATGGGAATCAAATAACATAATTCTAAAAATATTATAAGGCAGACTCATTTGAATAAAATATTTGTTTTTTAGGTTAAAAATACAGTTTTTTCCCAAATGACGTCATTTCCGGTCACAATGAAAATGTAAAATTGGCTTGACCTGGTCCAAAATGGCATTAAGCATCAAATGGGGAAAAAAAATTGCAAATCGAATAATAATTCATTCTTTTATAGGCAAAATAACGTGAAAAGTGATGCATGCAAAATTGCATATTTCTCGGCAACTGTTCACATTACAAACTAATTTTCGCATGCATTCTCTTCGTCTGGATTATTGCTATGAGTTTATGAAAATTACAAATAAATATTTCAAAATATGAAGAGCTGAATGAATTGCAAACAACTGAATTTTACACTTTATTTTACATTTTATTCAAAATTGCCCGAAAATGAAATTGAAATAAAAAAGTCTGAGCTAAGGATATTGTGCACCTTTGCAGGGTGCATCCTTTTAGTTATATCAGTTTTGAAAAAAATTAATATTTGCTTTCAAAAAGTGGTACCGAACTGTCAAAATTGTAGTTTTTATTAATATTACGTCACTTCCGTTGCCGACAGAAAAATTTCACCGTAACAAAAAAAATTACAATTGGGACCACGGAGCTTATGAACTTTGTTTTATATAAATCGAACAATAAATAATTTTTCTAGGTACGAAAAACTAAATTAGCCGATGGCAGCTAATGCAAATTACCGAGACAATTTTTTTTCTCATTTATGCTCAAGTAGGATGATATTTTAACCCAGTGTAAAATATCGTCAAAAAATATTCATAAATAAAAAAGGTTTTCGTAAAAAAAATAATTTTTTTCAAAATATCGGACATTTTTTCGACTACTTCCGGTTTTACGATTGTTGTCGCGATAGCTTTACGAAGTTCTTTGTATACTTAACTTTCTGTACCAGAAGTGTCAGAAACATCTATTGAGTAGTTTTGGAAAAAAAGATAAAATAAAGAGCGTTTACAAAAATTTAACGATTTTTCAATTTTTTTCAAAGTTTGATGCAATTTTTGGACCACCTGTATTATTTCAATGCTTTTCATTTTGGATTCACTATATAGACAATCGATAGGACTTTGAGTAAGAAAAGTTTGAGAAAAATCGTAGGCGTCGTTTTCGAGAAAAGGGCGTCTCAGAATGTTAAAAAATCGGAAAATACTGGATTTTTGGCATACAATAATTTATTTCCTTGCCATCGAAATCGTATTATTTACATACCGTATGATGGTCCATTAATAGGCTATCCAACGACACTTTAGTTCTTTTGGTCCGCTATTACCTAAGGGAGAAATCAAGTTTTTCGCAAGTGCGACAATGTTTTTAACCTTTTTTTTTATTTTTTGAATACTTCCGGTATGGTTATTATTGTCGGAATAGTTTAAATAGCCGGTTTGGGTACTAAAATAGTCATAGGGCTCTGTAATGATATATTACATTTACTGATCAGATAAAATGCCACTGAGAAATCCTATGTCCAAAAGTGAGAAAAATGCAAAAAATTTAAAATATCGAAAATTAACTTTCAATAACTACATACATATTATACATCGTTAGAATCGTAATTAGGTCAGCTATCTGAAAATACAACCTTTTTTCGAAAATCTCTTAAAATAAAAAAATAGAGCATTTTCCCAAATTTCACGATTTTTCGATTTTCAGTCCGTTATTTCACCTATTCCAGATATTTCAAATTCGTAATGGAATGTTTCGTACTTAAGACTACCACAAGGTCTCTCGATAGAGAAAGTTTCATAAAAATCGCTGGAGTAGTTTTCGAGATACAGGCGTCCAAAAATGCTAAAAATCAGAAAATACTTGATTTTCAGCGTGCCATATTTTGCTGCCTGTTCATAGTATCCGTATAAATTTGGTATCATACGATAGTGCAATCCTAGTGCAGTCAAATGGTACCCTAATTTCTTTAATCCATTTTTTGCATTTTTTTCAAAATATTGCACATTATTTCGACCACTTCCGGTTTAAGGATTCTTGTCGAAATTGCTTTATTCGTTGGTATTGGACTATAACTTCATGTTCCAGAAGTTTCAGAAACGTCAATTCTGCCATAAAACGAAACCCGAGCTCACAAAATGGGAAGAAAATTCGAAAAAAATCGAAAAATAAAGGGCGATAACTCTGAATGAAACTTATATTACTGGAATCGCATGGACTTCAGGTATCCAAAAATATAGGTCAAATTTGAAAATTTTGAAAATAACAAAAATTGTCTCGTAAACAACATGTTTTCAATTTTCGAACGCTAAAAGTCATAGACGAATGTTCGAAATCGAAAAATGTGAGATAGCCATTGTCTAAGAAAAGATTCAGGGATTCCAAAAAGGTAATTTGTTTGAAAATGGATAAACAATTGACGAAACTATGGCCTATTTTCAATTTTTAGACAAAATACAATGTTCGGTCACTTCCGGTATGCGCAGAAATTTCAAAAATATTTTATCAAGTAGCCACCACATGGTTTCCCGACAGAAAATCTAATTCCAGATCGATATCTGTTTTCGATCATGGTGATCTAGGCTCCCGCGGTAAATAATAATAATAACTAGACCTGCAGTCCTGCAGTGCTGAACCGGCTTTCAGGAATCAGGCAGGAAGTGCGTCATACAATAGCCGATCCATCGAGCTACCAAACGATAATGTAGTTGTTATGATTCAGTGACACCCTCTATCAGATTTTTAAGTAATATTTGCTTGCGAATACACCAGTCAAAATTGTATAATCTGGCAAAATTACTTCACTCCCGGTGCCAAAAGAAATCATTATCGGTAACAAATAAGTTGAGAATTCGCAATTGAGAATTGTTTTATACACACCAGGCAATAAATAATAAACTTGGAACCCATAAACTGAAATTAAAAAAGGTAATCGAAATCGTATTATTTAGATACCATATGGAATAGGTGAAATAACGGACTAAAAATCAAAAAGTCGAAAAATCGTGAAATTTGATTTTCAGCGTGCCATATTTTGCTGCCTGCTCATCGTATCCGCACGAATTGGGTATCATACGATAGCACAATCCTAGTGCAATCCAATGGTACCCTAATTCGTCTAATCCATTGATATCGGACGGAGAAATCGCGTTTTTCCCCAAAATACCCATTTTTTGCATTTTTTTCAAAATATCGAACATTATTTCGACCACTTCCGGTGTACAGATTATTGTTGAAATTGCTTTATTCCTTGCAATGGTCATTTGGCTTCATGCCTCTGAAGTTTCAGAAACGTCACTTCTGCCATAAAACGAAACCCGAGCTCACAATATGGGTAGAAAAGTCGAAAAAATCAAAAAATAAAGGGGGATAACTCGGAATGAAACTTATATTTCTGGAATCGGATGGTTTTCAGGTATCCAAAAATGTAGGTCAAATTTGAAAATTTTGAAAAATAACAAAAATTGTCTCTCAAACCACATTTTTCATTCTTCGATCGCAAGAAGTCAGCGATGAAGTTTCGAAATATCGAAATTTTCAACTGCTATGGCTTGAGAAAAGACTCAGGGTTTCCGAAAATGTCATTTGGATCGAAATAGGTATAGAACTGACGAATCTACGGCCGTTTTCTAATTTTTTGACACAGCACAAAATTCGACCACTTCCGGTCTGCGCAGAAGTTTAAAAAATAGTTTATCAAGTAGCCAATACATGGTTTCCCAATAGAGAATTAGGTCCCAGATCGGTATCTGTTACAGGCACTGAGAAATAGGCTCCGGCGAAAAAAAAAATAATAATAATAAATAATAATAATTTTAGTAATCACAATAGGCTTTCAGACGAAAGTCTGAAAGCCTAATAATAACTAGACCTGCATGCAGGAATGACGGGTTTCACTGGTGCCATGTTACCTTTGAACTTGAACTTGTGTCACTTTCGGTGGTACGTCACCCTTGAACATATGTCACTTCCGGTACCAATGAAACCAATATACAGGTTTCCACATAAGCATTGCACACATCAAATAAAATGGAAACAGAATCAAACAAATCCAGCAATATCATTTCATTTTATACATTTGTTACATGTAATTGATCCTGACAAAGTTACAGTACTTCCGGTGATAATGTAAATGTTCCATTAGTTTTATGAAATCAGAAATGGCATAAGGCATCACATGGTGAAAATTTTATGTAAATCAAATAATAATTGCCACTTTTATAGACCAAAAACCTTGAAAAGTGACATGTAGAAAATCGGCTATTTCTCGGCAACCGTACAAGTTAGAAACCATTTTCTGGTATTTATATGACCGTATGGGTTTATTCTATTTGTTGATTGGAATCAAATATCATAATTGTATAAACATTACAATTCAGACGCATTTGAATAAAATATCGGTTTTGAAGGCTTAAAATACAGTTTTGCCAAAATGACGTTACTTCCGGTGATAATGAAAACGTTAAATTAGTTTTATAACATCGCCTATGACATTAGGCTTCAAAGGGTGAAAATTTTATGAAAATCGAATAATAATTGACACTTTTATGGGCCAAAAACCTTCAAAAGTGACTTTTAGAAAATCGCCTATATCTCGGCAACCGAACAAGTTAGAAACAATTTCATGATATCTTTTTGACCGTATGAGTTTTGTTAATATGTGAATTTAAACCAAAAGTTAATTTTATTATTATGTGTGACGTAATTGTTGGTTGAAAAAAATATCGATTTTAAAAGTTAAAAATTGAGTTTTTGACTAAATGACGTCACATCCGGTGTCAATTTTAAATAGTAATCAACTTCAGTGATCGGACGAGAACTGGCGTTTTCAACGTGGTGTGGCCGTAGACGAGAGAACGTGTACAGAACCCGTAGTTATACTTACCTGAATTGACCCGCTTATTGATTTTTTTTTTTTTGGGGGGGGGGGGGTCGGTTTTAAAAAGGCGTCTACAGCACCCGGTGTTCCCAGGCGGTCACCCATCCAAGTACTGACCGGGCCCGACATTTCTTAACTTCAGTGATCGGACGAGAACTGGTGTTTTCAACGTGGTGTGGCCGTAGACGAGAGAAGGTGGACAGAACCCATACTTGTGCTTACTCAAATTCTTTTTGTGTCTTATTCTCTGGGGAGACGGGCCGAGCGCAGAGCTGGAGTGGTGCAAAACAGTGCGCGCTGTGGTCTGATTGGCGGAAAATTGATTTTTTCACGAAGAATCAGGGCAAAAAGGCGTCTACAGCACCCGGTGTTCCCAGGCGGTCACCCATCCAAGTACTAACCGGGCCCGACGTTGCTTAACTTCAGTGATCGGACGAGAACTGGTGTTTTCAACGTGGTATGGCCGTAGACGAGAGAAGCTGGACAGAACCCGTAGTTATACTTACCTGAATTGACCCGCTTATTGATTTTTTGTTTTGTTTTTTGTTTTAGAGTATTTAATTGTTTTAAAGAGACACGTTAAGGGTTGTTCATAGTTAAATTAAAGTTAAATTTTAAATAAGACCAATAAAATTAGGATTTAATAATGCCAGACTAATATTAAATAAAGTTCTAAATTAAGAATAATTAATTATTGGTCTAATGCAATGAAATGCTTTGATTTGACGGATGAAATGTACGATGGGTGTTCACACTATGTGGCTAAGGCGTTGGCCTGCTAGCCAGGAGGTCGGGTGTTCGATCCCTGCATTGGCCGAGAAAGTTCATCTCGATATTCTGGTGTGTCCCCCATCCGCCGTGTACACATTGGAGTGCACGTAAAAGATCCCTTAGCAGTTGGAATTCTATATTGTTGAATAATCTCTACACGATGACTAAATGTGCAGATTGTAGCCACCCACACTGCATGTTTTGCTTAACAATGAAAGGGTGCGGTTTTCAATTTTCGATCCTTTTATTCTACTACTCCTGATATTTTGGACTGTTGATCTATGGTTTCATATAAAAGACTACCGATAAGACTCTTTGTAGAAGAAGTTCCCCAAAAATATTATGTTGACTTTAAGAGAAAAGGACCTTTAAAAATGCTCCAAATCGTAAAAATACGACTTTTTGGATTTTCGATCTCTTTTTTCTGCTACCCCTGATATTTAAAAAAAATGATACAATGATTTCACACAATGGGCTAGCTATTAGACTCTAGATTGACAAGAGTTTCATCACCCTCCCTTCATTATAACCGAAGTTATTGTGCCCTAAAGAATCAACAAATCAGCATGCTTATCTCTGCTTACCCTAAGCCGAAAATGTTCATCTTTGCACTCAATCATGACATTGACCTCATGAACCTCTACACCAAGATTGAACATTCTAGCTCAATTAGAAGGAGAGTTATTGTGTTTCAAAGTTTCGGCCCTTCAAATTGCTACTACTTTTCATATTCATTGTAAAACAAAAATAAAAATGGTTGGAGTGCCCAAGTTTAGATTTGTCGTTGATTCCATGAAGTACCGGAAGTTAGGTTTTAGAACGTTAAATAATGTGTGATTCAACATGGCGCCCGAGGGGTTTAATATGATGAGGTACGAAACAGTACCAAATGGTTTATTTGTGTGAGTGTCAAGGTTGACTAAAATGCCTGGGAAAACGGAAGTAGGAGGCGACTAGTATGTGTCTATCTATTTTGTGGACCGATGTGAGATTGTCCGTTGTGTTAACTGGACGAGTAGGCCTAATCACATTCAGTTATTTGTCAATGTCAAATAAGCGGCTTCTTATCGACACGATCGGCTCTGGATCAGTTTGATTCTACGTATCTCTCGTAGCTGGGAGAAAAAAGATTTTTTAGCCGAGAGAATATCTTCCGTCAAAATAGTGGTTGATTCCGAGGCAAGGGAAGGAATCACGACCGACCGGTCTGGTCAACAAAATTTGCCATAACGAGATCGTAAGCAGAGAGTGAGATAAAAGAAGAGATAATGGTGGATATGAAGACCTGGTTATCCCGAATGTCAGTGACTAGTTTCGTTCGTATTGAACTCATCAGACTGGACTGATAGGACTCCCGTGTTCTCTCGTCTACGGCCACACCACGTTGAAAACGCCAGTTCTCGTCCGATCACTGAAGTTAAGCAACGTCGGGCCCGGTCAGTACTTTGATGGGTGACCGCCTGGGAACACCGGGTGCTGTAGACGCCTTTTTAAAACCGACACCTTCCCCCCCCCCTCACAAAAAAAAAATCAATAAGCGGGTCAATTCAGGTAAGTATAACTACGGGTTCTGCCCACCTTCTCTCGGCTACGGCCACACCATGTTGAAAACACCAGTTCTTGTCCGATCACTGAAGTTAAGCAACGTCGGGCCCGGTTAGTACTTGGATGGGTGGCCGCCTGGGAACACCTGGTGCTATAGACGCCTTTTTAAAACCGACAAAAACCGCCCCAAAAATCAATAAGCGGGTCAATTCCGGTAAGTATAACTACGGGTTCTGTCCACCCCCTCTCGTCTACGGCCATACCACGTTGAAAACACCAGTTCTCGTCCGACCACTGAAGTTAAGCAACGTCGGGCCCGGTCAGTACTTGGATGGGTGACCCCCTGGGAACATCGGGTGCTGTAGGCGCCTTTTTAAAACCGACAAAAAACACAAAAAAAATCAATAAGCGGGTCAATTCAGGTAAGTATAACTACGGGTTCTGTCCACCTTCTCTCGTCTACGGCCACACCACGTTGAAAACACCAGTTCTCGTCCGATCACTGAAGTTAAGCAACGTCGGGCCCGGTCAGTACTTGGATGGGTGACCGCCTGGGAACACCGGGTGCTGTGCTGTGCTTTTTAAAACCGACAAAACCCCCCAAAAAAATCAATAAGCGGGTCAATTCAAGTATGTATAACTACGGGTTCTGTCCACCTTCTCTCGTCTACGGTCATACCATGTTGAAAGCACCAGTTCTCGTCCGATCACTCAAGTTAAGCAACGTCGGGCCTGGTTAGTACTAGGATGGGTGACCGCCTGGGAACACCGGGTGCTGTAGACGCCTTTTTGCCCTAAACTCATTAATTTACCATTTTGTTGTGAGTGGCTTGTACGTGTCTGATTTCAAAGGGGGGTTGGGCGGCTGAATGGTTAGCACGCGCGTGTTTTCGAATGCTCGGTTGTACGTGACAAGGAGTAAAGTCGCCTGTCCAACCTGTCATTTTTAATTTTTTTCCGGCAATTTTCATTTCATTTTCTCATCCGTCTCATTACAGTAATACAAGTTTCGGTTATTTCCCTTTAGTTTTCAGATTATTGTTATGCCTGGGTGCAATGTTTCATACTATATTTAGACTTGTAATTTTGCGAGTTTTTGACGAATTTTGATAATATTTCTTCTTATCCTTTTATTTAGGATACTTGATACAATCAATGACACGTGGCGATGAATATGAAAGCTTTCATATCTGCATGGGACAGTAGCAGATCTAGTTATTTTTGACCGATTTTACTAATTCTTTTTTCTTTGAATACCTTGAAAAAAATCGTTTTCATTTGCAGTTTCACATTTTCGAATTTCGAAAATTCGTCGCTGTGATTTCGAAACGGAAGTTTAGACCAATTTGACAACTTCTTTAATAGTTGTACGATTTTCATGAAATTTAGTATACAAGTAGATCTTACCAATGTGACTTCAAAAATATAATTAGAAATTTTCTAAATTATCTCCCCTTGGTGAAATTAAGGATCAAAGTTTTCAAAAAAATCGTCGAAATATAGGTCAGAATGACCTAAAAAAAATTTTCGATACTCGACAAGTAATTACTGATTCCTACACAAAATATGGAGTTTGTCGATCGAACCGGAAGTGCCACCATCTTGAAACATGAAAAATCCCTAAGGCTTTTTTGCTATTTTACTTACAGACACGGGAATTATATTTTCTGAATCCTTGAAGGATGGCCCAAAAATCGTAGGGAGCAGAATTTTGATTTCGGTCACGTGATGGTCACCATTTTGAATTGAAAATGAAAAGTAGTAGCAATTTGAAGGGCCGAGACTTTGAAACACAATGACTCTCCTTCTAATTGAGCTAGAATGTTCAAACTTGGTGTAGACAATGAAGGGAGGGCTGTGAAACTTTTGTCAATAGAGAGTCCAATAGCTAGCCTGTTGTGTGAAATCATTGTATCATTTATTTTAAATATCAGGGATAGGCGAAAAAAAGAGATTGAAAATCCAAAAAGTCGTATTTTTACAATTTGGAGCATGTTTAGAGGTCTTTCCCGTAAAGTCAACTTAATATTTTTGGGGAACTTCTTCTACAAAGAGTCTTATTGGTAGTCTTTTATATAAAACCATCGATCAACAATCCAACATATCAGGAGTAGAAGAACAAAAGGATCGAACATTGAAAACGGCATCCTTTCATTGTTAAGCGAAACATGCAGTGTGGGTGACTACAATCTACACATTTAGTCATCGTATACAGCTTATTCAACAGTATCGAATTTCAACTGCTTAAGGATATTTTTTTTTCGTCCCATCCGAACGACTAGACAGCTGTGCTTGTCAGGCCCTCCGTTCTGCCTCAATGACAACGGGGAACCACGCCGGGAAATCAAGATGAACTTTTTCCGTGCAGAACTTTCAATTCAGGCCAAACGTTTATTGCATACGATTAAGCTGGTCAGTTGGAGCATATTTTCAAAAGTTTAGTAATAATCAGTTGGTAATTAAAGTACCGTGCACATTAAACTGTTAAAACAGAAAATATCGCCCGGTTGAAATGTTTCTTGCTATAAGTCAACAATTTTCCGAATTCAGGGAGGCTGAATGGCTGAATGGTTAGCATGTGCGCGCTGTATCGTAAAGTCTGTCATTGAGTCAACGGGCGTCGTTTCGATCTCCAGGTTGCACGTGACATGGAGTATGATGTCCAACCTCGTGGGTTTTCTCCGTGTCCTTCGGTTTCCTCCCAACGGCTAAAGACCAGTAAGCGCAAGGGGAGTTTTTAAATAAAATTAAAAAACATATGTTAGTCACGAAATGACCTAGTTTGTGTCTAATGGACATTAGGCCGCATTTCTCTCTTTCTCTTTTATTTTTAAAGTTTTGTAATAAACGGTTGGTAATCAAAGGTACTGTAAAAGTGATAAAACAGAAAATTTCGCCCGGTTGTAATGTTTCTCACTTTAAAGTCAGCAATTTGCCGATTTTAAGGGGCAAACGTTTATTGCGAACGATTAAGCTGGTCAAGGGGGGCTTATTTTAAAAGTTTTGTAATATTCGGTTGATAACTAAAGGTACCGTGCAAATTAAACTGTTAAAATAGAAAATTTGGCCCGGTTGAACTGTTTCTCGCTGCAGGTCAGCAATTTGCCGATTTTAGGGGGGTTGCGTGGCTGAATAACGTCTGTCTTTGAGTCAACTGGCGTTGTTTCGATTTCTTGGTTGTACGTGACAAGGAGTATGTTCGCCTGTACAACTTCGTAGGCCGTAACGCCGCTGCCCAGGTAAAATTTCCCTCATTGCACACTTTATGGCATATGACCGTCTTCATTAGCCCATTTTAGGAGCAGAACAGTAGGACGTTAAACCCCATTCAATTTCATTTCATTTTCTCTATGTTGCTTATTTATTATAGTGGATAAATATTTTTCTGGTTCTAGCAATTATTTAATTTCTGCATAGAAATCTTGCTTTGGCCAGTTTTTTTATTGCAGAGTGCCATTCTTGTATAATTCAGTCTATGATCTTTTGTTTAAAACATGCTTAAGAAGTCGTCACGATTTCCTACTTATAACCAAACATATTGGAAATATTAGTCTGGCATTATTAAATCCTAATTTTATTGGTATTATTTAAAATTAAACTTTCATTTAACTATGAACAACCCTTAACGTGTCTCTTTAAAACTATTAAATACTCTAAAACAGTAGCTCAACCTTTTGACCTAAACTCATTAATTTACCATTTTCTTGTGAGCGACTTCTTATTCTTCCTATATGACATATTGCACGTGTCTGATTTCAAAGGGGGGTTGGGTGGCTGAATGGTTAGCACGTGCGCCCGTCATTGAGTTAACTAGCGTGTTTTCAAATGCCCGGTTGTACGTGACAAGGAGTAAGGTCGCCTGTCCAACCTGCCATTTTTAATTTGTTTTTCCCGCCATTTTCATTTCATTTCCTCATCCGTCTCATTACAGTAATACAATTTTCAGTTATTTCCCTTTAGTTTTCAGATTATTGTTATGCCTGGGTGCAATGTTTCATACTATATTTAGACTTGTAACTTCGAGAGTTTTTGACCAATTTTGATAATTTTTTCTTCTTATCCTTTTATTTAGGATACTTGATACAATCAATGACACGTGACGATGAATATGAAAGCTTTCATATCTGCATGGGACAGTAGCAGATCTAGTTAGGGTTTCACACTGCGTAGCTTGTGTGAAACACTATTGTTTTTGTTAAAATTATTATTCTTCTTATTATTATTATTCAGATTCCAATTTGAATAGATCTCAGCAACTACGTGTCGCATCGTTACGATTTCTTCGGTTTTACTGGGAAAGTGGGTGTGACTTAGAGGATAAAGCTATTTTGAACGTTCTGCGACAATGCGAAATGTCCGAAATCACCAAATGATCGTTTTTGAAAATATTGCAGTAATTTTAACATTAATCCATACATGCCAACCTGAGGAGATTGAAAATCGGAATGCCTAGTATTGATGATAGAGCAAGGACCGTAGGTCCAAGGTCGAACGGTGCATCGCACCGTGAGCGCCGCAGGACGTGGTGAAGACTGAAAATATGTTTATATACGCCCAGAAGATTTTTCGTAAGAGGCTTTTAGGTTTGAGCAGCTCAAGTGTTTTTTAGTTTCAAAATGTTTTTTAATGTCCGTAATACCACCGTAAGCAACACATAAATCAGGCTAAACAAAATGTGAATTCGTCGCCTCTACGCGAGGACGTAGTGATTCCTGGAAATTCTTTGCTGTAAGTTTCCCGGTATTTTTGTCTGACATTTGTTTTGGAAATTGGAAGCCATTTGGTTTGTCTTGACGACCGACGCGTGGAAGTCGTAAATTATTTACTGGGTTTTACTTATAATTGTAATTTGTTTTTTTCACACATGGAAAACAGCTTGAAAACATTTTTTATCAAGTCAGAAGGAAATAAGGAAGAAGCCACATCGTTACTGGCAACTAACGGTAAATCCGCCGTGTACTGTACGAGTGTATGCGAGAATGGCTCCGCGAAGTATGCAAATTAGGCACGGCCGATGACGAAATAACCATATGACCTCTTAGCTTATTCCATTTTATATTAATAATGATCGAGAAAACTGGCGACATGTTTTCGGCTATTTCCGTCGTTTTACCGCGAATTATGCAAATTAGACACGGCAAATGACAGAAATAACCGCATGACATTTTGATCTTGATTAGTCCAAACATAATAGCTTATTCCATTTTATATTAATAATAATAAGGAAAACATGACACATGTTCTCGACTATTTCCGTTGTTTTACCGACTCATACTACGATAAACAGTATCGCAATCAGATTCACAACAAACAGCGAGAATGCCGAGACAGTCGTCAATGTAAAAAGGTCCGGAATGAAATATAATAAATATCTTCCAATAAATTTTAAAAAACGGAATTATAAAGAGTAAAATCGGAATTCAGAATTAGACTCAGAAAATCGGAATGATTCCGACAAAATCGGAATAGTTGGCATGTATGTTAATCATTGGATTTTAACTTTCGATACATTTTGGCATAGCCGGAGACAGGGCACATAGCTACGCTACTTTCGATTTTCTGCAAATCTTCGAAGATATTTGGCGCCTAATTTCGAAAATTTAAAATTTTACAAAAAACTTTTTTATTTATGAATATTTTTTAGTCGTGTTGTGCACAGAATTAAAGAGTCATCTGACTAGCGCAAAAATGTTAACATTTTTTGCCTCGGTAATTTTCCTTGGCCGCCATGGGCTAATTCAGTTTTTCAGTTAAAATTCTTCTTATTATTATTCTTATTATTATTATTTTTTTTTTTCCAATTTGCTTATATCTCAGGATCTACTTGTCGGATCGATGCAATGTCTTGAGTTTTACTGCGAAAGTGGGTGTGACTTAGAGATTAAAGCTATTTCCGGCATTCTGCGACAATGCGAAATGTCCTAAATCACCGAAGTTGTCGTTTTTTGAAATATTGCCGTAATATTAACAATAATTGTTGGATTTTATCGTTTGGTAGTTTTTGACACAACCAGAGACATGGCACATAGCTACGGGTCTTTAGAGTTTTAAATTTCGCCGAATCTTCGGAAAAATAAGGCGCCAAATTTTGAACATTTAAATTTTGACAAAAAACTTTTTTATTAATGAATATTTTTTAATGACTTTTTATAAAGGGTTAAAGGGTCGTCTGATTTGGGCAAAAATGTGAACATTTTTTTTCTGGATAATTTTTCTTGGTTGCTATTGGCTAATTCAGTTTATAGGTTCTATATAAATTATTTATTGTCCGATTTGTATAAAACAAAGTTTATATGCTCCATGGTCCAAAGTGTCATTTTTTTTGTTACCGGCAAAGTTTCCTGTCGGCACCGTAAGTGAGGTAAATTTAGCAAAAACTACAATTTTAACAGTTCGGTACCACTTTTTGAAAGCAAAAATTATTTTTTTCAAATCTAATATGACTGAAAAGATGTGCCATATAAAGGCGCACAAAACATCGCGCTCAGTTTTTTTAATTTCGATTCTGTTTTCGGGCAATTTGGATTAAAGGGTGAAAAAAGGTGTCAAAATGAGCTATTTACAACCCATCCAGCGTCTTCATATTAAAAAATATATCTTCGTAACATTCATAATCTCGTAGCAATAACCCATACGAAGAGAATGTATGTGAAAATTAATTTGTAATATGCGCAGTTGCCGAGAAAAAGTCAATTTTGCATGAGCCACTTTTCACGTTATTTTTGCTGTATAAGAATCAATTATTATGTTATTTTCAATTTTCTTTCACCGTTGGATGCCTAATGCCATAGTGGACAAGTTCAAACCATTCTACCCCATACGCTGCCACGGGAAATGACGTCATTTGCTCAAAACTTAATTTTTAGCATTAAAAAACAATATTTCATTCCAATGGGTCGTACTTGTTATTTTTTTCAAATTATGATATTTGATTCTATTCATCAAATAGAACGAACTCATGCGATCATACAGATATCACAAAACGGTTTCTAACTTGTACGATTGCAGAGAAATGGGCGATTTTCCACAAGTCACTTTTCGAGGATTTTGGTCTATAAAAGTGTCAGTTATTATTCGATTTTCATAAAATTTTCACCATATGATATCTTACATCATTCATGATTTTATAGAACTAATTTAACATTTTCAGTATCACCGGAAGTAATTATATTTTGGCAAAAACTGTATTTTTAGCCTTCAAAACAGATATTTTTTTCAAATGACTCTGATTTGTAATATATCTGAAATTATGATATTTAGTTCGCATCAACTAATAGAATGAACCCATGCAATCATTCAGATACCACAAAATGGTTTCTCACTTGTATGGTTGCAGAGAAATAGACGATTTCCTACAAGTCACTTTTCAAGGTTTGGGGTCTATAAAAGTGGCAATTCTTATTCGATTTACATAAAATTTTCACCATGTGATTATTATTTCTGATTTTAAGAAACTAATTTAATATTTTCATTATCGCTGGAAGTACTGTGATATGGTCAGGATCAATTACATGTAACACATGTATAAAATGGATTGGTTCCTGTGGTAATTAGCGCATATCGGATTGTAACTTCCTGAATTAAATATGATTGTATGAAAAATCGCTTTTTGTTTAGCTTGTTCACTATCCATCGCTTGCAAATTGTGTTTGTTAATTTGTTGGAAAGATTTATAAAAAAAACTCAGAACCATTTGTGGGCTATGATCTAGTATCTTAATGTTATTTATTACCCGTCGGCGTCAGTGATTATGTACATGTCGTGTATCCCTTAGTACGTTTTTCACATTTGACTAAAATGGGGGAAACAATGAAAGAAGGGATATTATATTTGTTTCGTGTATTAAGCAATGCAGACTTTTGAAGGGTCAGATTAACGTGTTTGTCTTTATTCAAATGGTGAGCGTATTTTGTTGATGCCGAGTCCACAATATTATGGACACAGTGCGCTTTGGTCTTGTGCATCGATCTCCCAAGCAGAGTTGCCTTCGCTTGCAGTTCACACCTTGTCTCAATTGTCATTTTTTCGTTACTAATAGTTTTATCTGTCGGCACCGGAAATGGCATAAGTTTACCCAAAACTACCAAAATCTACAATTTTGACAGTTAGGTACCATTTTCCAAGAGAAAATATTATTTTTTGGAAAAATTATTTGACTCAAAGAGTGTGCCCTTTCAAGGCGCAAAAAATGTCGGAAGCAGTTTTTTTAATTTCGATTTCATTTTCGAGCAAATTCGATTAAATGGCTAAAAATGGTGTAAAATTGACCTTTTGCAACCCATTCAGGCTTTTCAGATTTTAAAATATTCCTACGTAACTTTTATAAACTTGTAGCTATAATCCATACGAAGAAAATGTATGTTAAAATTAGTTTGTAATATAAGCAGTTCCCAAGAAATGGGCAGTTCTGTACAAGTCACTGTTTTCGTTATTTTGCCTGTAAAATAGTCAATTATTATTGGATTTTTATAAAAGTGACATCATTTGATTCAAAAAGCATGTAGCGTCATATCAAGTTGATTACAATTTAAAATTGACACCGGAAGTGACGTCATTTGGTCAAAAACTGCATTTTAAACTTTTTAAATCAATGTTTTATTCAACCATGAATAACTTAATATGTATTAATAATTTTAACTTTTGGTTTAAATTCACATATAAATACAACTCATATGGTCATATAGATATCATAAAATTGTTTCAAACTTGTTCGGTTGCCGAGAAATAGACGGTTTTCTACAGGTCACTTTTGAAGGTTTCGGGGCCATAAAAGTTTCAATTATTATTCGATTTTCATAAACGTTACACCATGTTATACCTAATGCCATTTGTGATTTCATACAAGTAATTTAAGATTTTCATTATCATCGGAAGTAACGTCATTTTGGCAAAAACTGAATTTTTAGCCTTCAAAACAGATATTTTATTCGAATGAGTCTGTTTTGAAATCTTTTTCAAATTATGGTATTTGATGCCAATCAACAAATAGAATGAACCCATACGATCATACAGATACCAAAAAATAGTTTTTAACTTGTACGGTTGCAGAGAAATAGCAGATTTTCTACAAGTCACTTTTCAAGTTTTTTGGTCTTTAAAAGTGGCAATTATTATTCGATTTACATAAAATTGTCACTATATGATATCGTATGCCATTTCTGATTTCATAAGACTAATTGAACATTTTCATTAACACCGGAAGTAATTTAATTTTGTCAAGATCATTTACAAGTAACAAATGTATAAAATGACTTGATATTGCTGGATTGATTGGTTGATTCTACGTCCATTTTATTTGTGTGCAATGTTAATTTGGAAACCTGTTTAGTGGTTTCGTTGGTACCGGAAGTGACATATGTTCAAGTGTAACTTGGCACCGAAAGTGACATGTTTAAGAGTAACTTGGCACCAGTGAAACCCGTCATTCCTGCATGCAGGTCTAGTTATTCTTCTTATTATTATTTTTTTTTTTTTTTTCCAATTTGCTTATATCTCAGCAACTTCTTTTCGGATCGATACAATGTCTTCAGTTTTACAGGGAAAGTGGGTGTGACTTAGAGATTAAAGCTATTCCCGGCATTCTGCGACATTGCGAAATGTCTGAAATCACCGAAAATGTCGTTTTTTGAAATATTGCCCTAATGTTAACAATAATCATTGGATTTTAGCATATGATGCATTTTGACATAGCCAGAAACAGGGGACATAGCTATGTTACTTTTGATTTTCGACGAATCTTGGAAGATATTAGGCGCCAAATTTTGAAAATTTAAATTTTTACAAAAAACTTTTTTATTTATTAATTCTTTTATATGACATTTTATCCAAGGTTAAAGAGTCATCTGATTTGAACAAAAATGTCAACATTTTTTGTTTCTGTAATTTTCCTTGGACGCCATTGGCTAATTCAGTTTTTCAGTCATACATTATTTATTTATTGTTCGATTTGTATAAAACCATGTTCATATGTTCCGTGGTTCAAAATGCCATTTTTTTTTGTTACCGGTAAAGTTTCCTGTAGGCACCGGAAGTGACGTAAATTCAGCAAAAACTACAATATTGACAGTTCGGTACAACTTTTTGAAAGCAAATATTATTTTTTTCAAATCTTATATGACTGAAAAGATGTGTAATGTAAAGGCGCACAAAACATCGGCCTCAGTTTTTTTAATTTCGATTTCGTTTTCTGGCAATTTGGATTAAAGGGTGAAAGATAGGTTGCCAGGCAACGAAACATACGCCCACAGCAGCTAAATCGTCCAGGCAGTCAACAAGGCTTGTCGCATATTTTTACTAATTTCGGTAATGAAGCATTTGTAATACACTAAAAACTGATTAAGAGTAACAACTCATTATGTAATTATCAGAAAATCATTAGAATTTGATTGCTTTTTTATAAAGTTTTACCCCACGCTAACAATTAGTATATACATGAAACATTTAATATCATGGATTTAGCTGTTCAGTTATCTAAATTCATTGAAAATCAAAATACTGGTTCGTTTCAACACCTTAAACTCTATGTATCAATCTGAAGTCAATCGGATAGTAACTTTGGTCTCTATAGCGTCACAATAATTTTTGAAGTTATCAAGGGAGATAACTCTGGTAGTAATTATTTGAAATCATTGAAAATCAATAGGCTTCTTCGTCTCATGACCTTAAACACTGTGTATAAATCTAAAGTCAATCGGATATTACCTTTGGCCTCTAGAGCGTCCACAAGATTTTTTGAAGTGATCAAGGGCAAACACTCTGGCACTAATTATCGGAAATCGCTGAAAATCAATAGGCTTCTTCGTCTTATGACCTTAAACACTGTGTATCAATTTGAAGTCAATCGGATATTAACTTTGGCCTCTAGAGCGTCCACAAGATTTTTTGAAGTGATCAAGGGCCATAACTCTGGTACTAATTATCGGAAATCGCTGAAAATCAATAGGCTTCTTCGTCTTATGACCTTAAACACTGTGTATAAATTTAAAGTCAATCGGATATTAACTTTGGCCTCTAGAGCGTCCACAAGATTTTTTGAAGTGATCAAGGGCCATAACTCTGGCACTAATTATCGGAAATCGCTGAAAAACAATAGGCTTCTTCGTCTCATGACCTTAAACACTGTGTATAAATTTAAAGTCAATCGGATATTAACTTTACCCTGTAGAGCGTCCACAAGCAATTGTGGACGTCGGACGCACGGGGGCGACGACAATATACTACCGTATTTAAATGTGGCCGTATAAAAATGGCCATATCTCTGAGTTTTTAACCTAGAGAGGATTCGTTAACTGAATACCATATACTATAACATATATTTTTTGTAAGTTTTTTGGGAGGCGGTCATGTTCCCACCATTGGTCCAGTTGACATGGAATGACCCTAATATACAACAATAGTTCAATGAGTAACACATACCGGCAAATGTAGCTGCTGACTGCTGCAAAGCAGATAACTGGCCCTTACTACAGTTATATTTCTTAATTATATCCTTCATTGGTTTTTCATTAACTAATTCACTTAAAATAATAGCTGTATAAAATCGACGATGAACAGCCAAGGAATGCATCTGAGCTGCTGTTTTAGTTAAGATGCTTCCTCGTATAGCTCTTGAAATAAAATTCTCTTTAATTCCAACTAATTCTGCAACCTTTTTCATACTGGATGTCAGGTTTTCCCATATCTCATAGAACTGATACCAATCAATATTAGACGAAATATCTTGTATATAGATTGGTGTAACCTGAAATCAACATATTAAAAATTAAAAGACATTGTAATTGCATCGTAATTCATTGTCATAACCCAGCCATTCTTGTATCATGAAAACATGCTGCAAATGATTGAAAGAAATCACTCTTTCAATGAAGATAGATTGCCATGCAATGAAACATACGCCCACGGTCGCTAAATCGTTCGGGCAGTCAACAAGAGTTCTCGCATAGATTGGAACAGTTCAGACTTATCTGGATTTATGCTAAAAATGGAAGGGCTAGACTTAGCTTCGAACAACCAGTACCATGGCTAAAATTATTGCACACGTCTTGTCAAGAGGCTAATAATAATAATTTATTGAACTTGCATAGCGCCAAATCCAGCTTGTAAAGCTGCTCGGTGGCGCTTGTACAAAACAAAATATATGATTATGAGTACACAATGTAAAACAAAATAGATAGAAAATCATATCAGAATAAAATAAAATAGGTTGCCAGGCAACGAAACATACGCCTACACAGCAGCTAAATCGTCCGGGAAGTCAACAAGAGTTGTCGCATATTAAGTAATTATCAGAAAATCATTAGAATTTGTTTGGTTTTCATAAAATTCTGCACCATGCTAACGTTTAGTATACGAAACATTTAATATTATTTCTAAAATTGGAAAATAATTGAGACCTCTAGAGGGATCACAAGCTAAAAAAAGTCAATTTTGCGTACAATCAGGGGCTATAATTCAGGAAGATCCGTTGAATATCAAAAGGAACCAAGATCTTTGGGTTATAAACATGCATTTCAAGTTTCATCAACATCAGATTAAAACCTATATACCATATTTTTACACTTTTCGGGTACAAGCGGCTGCCATTTTGTCCGTCAATTTTGGTCGGATTTTCACAAAATTTGCACTCAATCTTCATTACCATGTAACGGTGATATAATCAAACGGTTTTTCGAAATCGGATAATGAAAATGTGGGGGTACATACAGATAAAATGTAAATAGAAAATCACAAATTAAAATTAAACTATTTGGTAATAGTTGGGTAGGAGACCTAAAGTCTGTGATGAATTTGCGGGGAAGTTGTTTTGAAGGTGGTTTCTATATGAAACAAACCTGCTGAAGCGATTAAGATTGGGTGCCTCTCTCTAAAATGCTGGCGGAAGCCGCTAGAGGGCCAAATTCAAAATGGTGGTCAGATGTGGCGGAAAAATATAAAATTATGTAATATAGGCTTCTGATGTGTCTAGTCGTATGTTTGAAGGGTCTCTGAATCTAAATATTGTAATCAAAAATCCACCCAGCCACTAGTTTTGCCAATATGGCCAAAAAATCCAAGAGGGCGACCATTTTTTGGCCTGGAAAATATACTCAGCCAAATTAAAAACTTGACACTGATGAATTTCTATAAAAAATATTTTCTGGTACGTCAATTAAATTTTGAAGTGTTTCTAACGATAGTAAGTAGTAAGAAGCCTTTAATTTCATAAAATTGTAAAGTCACGTGGAGCATATAAAGATGAAAAAAGTGCAAACACAAACACGTGGAGCATATAAAGATGAAAAACGTGCAAACACAAACTCATAAGGTCAATCGATGCTAGTTTGCTTAAACTGAACACGCACCCGTAACTTGAACTGGAAAAACAAATTAAAATTGTTTTTTCATCTTTGTTAGAAAAATAGGTTGCCAGGCAACGAAACATACGCCCACAGAGCAGCCAAATCGTCCGGGCAGTCAACAAGAGTTGTCACATATTAAGGAATTATCAGAAAATCATTAGAATTTGTTTGGTTTTTATAATCTAACGTTTTCTTTTTTTAAATCAGATAATAATTGTGACCTCCAGAGGCACAACAAGCTAAAAAGGGTGATTTTTCGTACAATCAGGGGACATAATTCAGGAAGTAATGACCCGATGGGCGCAAATATCGAAAGGAACCAAGATCTTTGGGTTATAAACATACATGTCAAGTTTCATCAAAATCGATTCAAAATTGTGACCTTTATAGGGTCCACAACCTTGATATAACATTTTTTCACACTATTCGTGTACAAACGGCGGCCATTTTGTCCGTCAATTCTAGTACGATTTTCACGTAAATCAAACTCTCTCTTCATTACCATGTAACGGTGATATAGTCAAACGTATTTTTAAATCGGATAATAATTTTGACCTCCAGAGGGACCACAAGCTAAAAAGGGCGATTTTTTTGGACAATCAGGGGCCATAATTCAGGAAGTTACGATCCGATGGGCGCAAATATCGAAAGGAACCAAGATCTTTCGGTTATAAACATACATGTCAAGTTTCATCAAAATTGGTTCAAAATTGTGACCTCTATAAGGTCCACAACCTTGATATAACATATTTTCACAAACGCAGGCCATTTTGGTCGTCAATTTTGGTCAGATTTTCATGAAATTCGAATTCAACCTTCATAACCATGGAACGGTGATATAGTCAAACGTTTTTTTTAATCAGATAACAATTTTGACCTCCAGAGGGACCACAAGCTAAAAAGGGCAATTTTTCGGACAATCGGGGGCCATAATTCTGGAAGTTATGTTCAAATGGCCTCAAAATTCGAAAGGAACCAAGATCTTTCGGTTATAAACATACATGTCAAGTTTCATCCAAATCGGTTCAAAATTGTGATCTCTATAAGGTCCACAACCTTGATATAACATATTTTCACACTATTCGCGTACAAATGGCGGCCATTTTGTGTGTCAATTTTGGTCCGATTTTCACGAAATTCAAACTCAACCTTCATAACCATGAAACGGTGATATAATCAAACGTTTTTTTAAATCGGATAACAATTTTGACCTCCAGAGGAACCACAAGCTAAAAAGGGCGATTTTTCGGACAATCAGGGGCCATAATTCAGGAAGTTACAATCCGATTGGCGCAAATATCGAAAGGAACCAAGATAGGGTGTAACGGTGATAGAGTCAAACGTTTTTATACGCCCACATTGAAATGTGGTCGTATATTGTCGTCGCCCCCGTCCGTCCGTCCGTCGGTCCGTCGGTCCGGCGTCCACAATTGCTTGTGGACGCTCTAGAGGCTAAAGTTAATATCCGATTGACTTTAAATTTATACACAGTGTTTGAGGTCATGAGACGAAGAAGCCTATTGTTTTTCAGCGATTTCCGATAATAACTACCAGAGTTATGGCCCTTGATCACTTCAAAAAATCTTGTGGACGCTCTAGAGGCCAAAGTTAATATTCGATTGGCTTTAAATTTATACACAGTGTTTACGGTCATAAGACGAAGAAGCCTATCGATTTTCAGCGATTTCCGATAATTAGTGCCAGAGTTATGGCCCTTGATCACTTCAAAAAATCTTGTGGACGCTCTAAAAGCCAAAGTTAATATCCGATTGACCTTAAATTTATACACAGTGTTTAAGGTCATAAGAAGAAGAAGCCTATTGATTTTCAGCGATTTCCGATAATTAGTGCCAGAGTTATGGCCCTTGATCACTTCAAAAAATCTTGTGGACGCTCTTAAAGCCAAAGTTAATATCCGATTGACTTTAAATTTATACACAGTGTTTAAGGTCATAAGACGAAGAAGCCTATTGATTTTCAGCGATTTCCGATAATTAGTGCCAGAGTTATGGCCCTTGATCACTTCAAAAAATCTTGTGGACGCTCTAAAAGCCAAAGTTAATATCCGATTGACTTTAAATTTATACACAGTGTTTAAGGTCATAAGACGAAGAAGCGTATTGATTTTCAGCGATTTCCGATAATTAGTGCCAGAGTTATGGCCCTTGATCACTTCAAAAAATCTTGTGGACGCTCTTAAAGCCAAAGTTAATATCCGATTGACTTTAAATTTATACACAGTGTTTAAGGTCATAAGACGAAGAAGCCTATTGATTTTCAGCGATTTCCGATAATTAGTGCCAGAGTTATGGCCCTTGATCACTTCAAAAAATCTTGTGGACGCTCTAAAAGCCAAAGTTAATATCCGATTGACTTTAAATTTATACACAGTGTTTAAGGTCATAAGACGAAGAAGCGTATTGATTTTCAGCGATTTCCGATAATTAGTGCCAGAGTTATGGCCCTTGATCACTTCAAAAAATCTTGTGAACGATCTAGAGGCCAAAGTTAATATCCGATTGACTTAAAATTCATACACAGTGTTTAAGGTCATAAGACGAAGAAGCCTATTGATTTTCAGCGATTTCCGATAATTAGTGCCAGAGTTATGGCCCTTGATCACTTCAAAAAATCTTGTGAACGATCTAGAGGCCAAAGTTAATATCCGATTGACTTAAAATTCATACACAGTGTTTAAGGTCATAAGACGAAGAAGCCTATTGATTTTCAGCGATTTCCGATAATTAGTGCCAGAGTTATGGCCCTTGATCACATCAAAAAATCCTGTGGACGCTCTAGAGGCCAAAGTTAATATCTGATTGACTTTAAATTTTCACACACTGTTTAAGGTCATGAGACGAAGAAGCCTACTGATTTTCATTGATTTCAAATAATTACTTCCAGAGTTATCTCCCTTGATCACTTCAAAAAACCTTGTGACGCTACAGATGCCAAACTTATCATCCGTTTGACTTCAGATTGATACACAGAGTTTAAGGTGTTGAAACGCACAAGTATTTTGATTTTCAATAAATTTTGATAACAGAACAGCTAAATCCATGATGTTAAATGTTTCCTATACTAATTGATAGCGTGGGGCAAAACTTTATAAAAAGCAAACAAATTCTAATGATTTTCAGATAATTGCATAATGAGTTGTTTCATTACCAAAAAAAGTAAAAATATGCGACAACCCTTGTTGACTGCCCGGATGATTTAGCTGCTGTGGGCGTATGTTTCGTTGCCTGGCAACCTATCTTTTCAAATCGGATAATAATTGTGACCTCCAGAGGGACCATAGGCAATTTTTCGGACAATCAGGGGCCATAATTCAGGAAGTTACGATCTGATATGCGCAAATATCGAAAGGAACCAAGATCTTTGGGCTATATCCATGCATTTCAAGTTTCATCAAAATCGAATTAAAATTGTGACCTCTACAGGGTCCACAACCATGATATACAATTTCTTAACAGTATTCGTGTACAAACAGCGGCCATTTTGTATGGCAATTTTGGTCTGATTTTCCCGAAATTCGAACTCAACCTTCCTTTCCGTGTAACGGTAATATAATCAACCGTTTTATTAAATCGGATAATAATTGTTACCACCTGAGGTACCACAAGCTAAAATAAGGCGATTTTGCGTATAATCAGGGGCCATAATTCAGGAAGTTACGTTCCGCTATGCGCAAATATCGAAAGGAACCAAGATCTTTGGGTTATAACCATGAATTTCAAGTTTCATCAAAATCGAATAAAAAATGTGACTTCTACAGGGTCCACAACCTTGATATACCATTTTTTAACAGTATTCGCGTACAACTAGTAATCCAATTGTTATCATTCTGCATAACCTATGGGGGAGGGGGTATTAGATCGGCCATGGAGCTATGACAATCATGTTGTATGTGGCTGGAGGCTTTAACAGGCCGTCACGCCATCACTGGAGTGTAAAATGGCCTGGTATAATAGACTTTCTGGGCCGAGTATGCTTGGTGTGGGGAGTGGGGTATTGGATCGGCCATGGAGCTATGATGATCATGTTGTATATGGCCGGAGTCTTTAACAGGCTGTCACGCCATCCCTGGAGTCTAAAATGGCCTGGTAAGATAAACTTTCTGGGCCGATTTTACTTGGTGTGGGCCAGAATTCAGAATCCCGCAATAGGGATTCCGAATTTTATCTGAAAATTTCATCGGATTCCCCCCCACACTGTCACCCGCAAATTCAGTAATTATATAAAGTCACCTGCATCCCGTTGGTGGGGAAACGCCAGAATCCAAAAAAAAGCATTTATGAATTTCACTTTTGTCACTCTGTACCAATGTGTCTCGTGGCCTTCCACCACAAGAGGAATCAATCAGCGATTCCGGCAACAAAAGTGGGACATTTTTCAATGGAAATAATTCGACTTATTGAATTTTCTTAACTGGTTAATCAAATGGTCAATATTTGGGGTTGATTTTTCAAAATTTCTAGAGGGAGACCCCCCCCACCCCGGCACCAATCCGCCCCTGGTTGTATCAGAGCGACAATTACTACGGTTTACTGCCAAATAAATATCGGGATGTCATTTTTTTTACCTTCCGTATATAAATGAAACGAATTATAAAACGAATGCCGGACTTTGCTGAAAAAAGTGTAATTTTGGGGAAGTTTGAAACGGATACGGATTAGCAGCAGTCAGCACACTTTCATTCTAATGTATTACGATGTCATGTAATTTTGTAGGCATATTATTGACATAAATTTGAATACCATACGGGAATTGAATAGGTGCATCTATTTTTTTTTACCTATGAATTTGAATATTTTGTTGACATATGATTCTTAATTGTGGTTTGAAAATGTCAGCTTAAATTACCATAAGAGTTATGCACTTTTTTTTCTGGAAAAAATGTCTGACAAGAAAAATTCTGAAATCCCATCACTGCTCTAATGCCTTGCAGTGCTTGAAGATCGACCTAGGTATGGAGCTAGTAACACAGAGCTTAACAAGTCCCACAAAAAATGTGGTGTATAATATAATGAATATATAACTTTACCAAAAACATCACATGTAGTTCACTTTCAAGGACAAAACATTTTCTGGCTTTTTGCAAGTCAGCAAACACCTGGAGACCTTCATCTGGAGAAAGAGCGGAAGCTACAACAGCCAATCCAAGTTGACTTGGACCAATTTTTTCCTCACCTATAAAATATAAGCAATTTAGTGTTGATAAAAAGAAAACTTAATGCATAACATTTGCTAGGTTTATTAACTGCAATGCTTTTCAAAGACAATCTAGTGTCGATATATACCAGAAAACAGTTACTGTAGACGCCAAAAGCGTCTCAGTTTTGTTTTAAGTTCATTTTCGAGAGGCTACTCGCTAGTGAGGCTGGGAAGATCCCGTGCAGCTGGGGTTATCGTCTGTCACTGTGGGTTGAAGTTGGTACAAAGAGCATACTAACGCGGTAGACAATCATTTTCTCATTTATTTTATTGCATAATTATATGTATTAGAATATCATTCATCGGTCACAGCCGACCTGTCATCGTTTATGTTCGAATTGTTATGGAATTTGAATATTGTTGTCACCTTGTTTCGTGACTAGAGAGAGAGAGAGAGAGAAATGGGGTTTAATGTCCACTCGACAAAACTAGGTCCTTTCGGGACTAACATATGGTTTGATCTTATTTCAATAATTCGCTTGCGCGTAGGGGTCTTTAGTAGTGGGAGGAAACCGGAGTGCCCGGAGGAAACCCACGAGGTTGAGAAGGTGCCCCTATCTACATGCCACATACGCTCACACCAGGGATCGAAACCACTGCCGCAAGCCAGGTATGACCGGCCAGCTAGAGGTCGATGCACGGCACTCTAGACGTCTGATTGCCGATCCACTTAGTCATTTATTGCTGTCAAAAGTATGGTTTGCATAACTGTATAGGGGGATTCCACGTCAAGTGTACACAAGGTTCTGACATGAAGATCACAGATTTTGATGACTTTTGGTGTGCAAGTTAACCATGACGAAAAAACACGATGTGCCAAATATTAGTGCTGGGGGCCCCATGGGGCCTCTTCAGGGGCATCCCAAAATTTTGGCCTTTTCGGCTGACTGCCAAACTTTGAAAGCCCATAACTTCGCCCCTAGTCATTCTACTTACATGAAATTTGTATCAAATTGTTCAGAAAACATGGATCTTTCTAATGACCAGAGGCACAAACTCGACAGAAAAAAATCCAGCCAGATGTAGTTGACCTTGACCTTTGAAACCACGCCCCTGAAAAGGGGCAGATTCGATTTGGCCAATTTTTCGTGTGTACATTGCGTCGACGTTAAGTTAGTTTGTTGTTCGTGAATTTTTGCCATTTAGATGTCACAAGATCGTCCATTGTTCGTGCTATCCAATGACACTTTAGTTGTTTTGATTCCATGAAATCTTGTGTAGTTGATCACCATTTTGTACTTTTTACGATTTTTTTTCTCAAAAGATCTGATATTTTTTCTGGGTCGGAAAAGAATCAGGGTTTCTGAAAATGTCATTTGTTTGAAAATAGGTAAAGATATGCCAATTTTCAATTTCGCGAAAAGGTACAAAGTTCGGTTACTTCCGGTATGCGCAGTAGTTTCAAATTTGATTTAAGGAGTAGACACCACCTGGTTTCCAGATTGATTATCTGTTTTCCATCATGGAGAAATAGGCTCCCGGGATAAATGATAATAACACCCGGCTGAGAAATTGCGAATTTTGCAAGAGTAGGCCTACCACTTCTTCAGGCTCTCAGGATAAATAATAAAAACACCCGGCTGAGAAATTGCAAATTTTGCAAGAGTACCAATTCTTCACTGTATTTTCTCAAAATATCAAATATTTTTTTCACTACGAAAATAATTTATGGTATGGCGTGTATTCTTGTCTTATCTATTTGGACTGGTTTTATTTTCATATTAAATAACATAAATTTTAATTTTTACAAATTCGCTGATAGCAAGTACCGCTAGTAACTATCTTGAAAAAAAAAACACGTTTAATAAACGAGGCATTTTACCAAGCCATCGTTCTGAACAAAATACCGCGTTCCAAAACCAGGGCAATTTAAAAACCCTCGTTTTGGAACTGCAGACAACGAGGCATTTTTATTACCTCGTTTGGACAGAAATGCTGAACGAGACATTTTGAGGTTTATAGTGCCAGTACTGACTGGATCTACATTCTTTTTTTTTTCTTTTGTACGTTTTTATTTTGATGTTCATTAATTATTCTCAGATTCAACATAATCATTGCTTTGTTGGTCATATTCAACCAATAGGTAATTTTAAAACAATGGCTGAATGTTCGGTACATCCCAAGCAACTATATTTTACATTGGTCGGAGGCATTTAACCGGGGTGGGACAATTTACCCAATACTACCTCAATATCACCACATACTACCAAAAATGATTAAATAAAAACCTAATACTGTCAAATAAGAACAAATTAGTATAATTACTGCAACAAATATTTTTGCAGAAAATTGAAATGTTTACCCAGTTATCTCCCTTTAAATCCATAAATAGAGTTTAGATTGCTACTCAGTTTAATCATCTTCTTTGGCTTTGCAGTTGGTTTCCAATACGACAAACTGATAAGAAAAACAAGTATGACGATATACCATATTTTATTCCCAAAATGACCCATCTCTGCTTACCGCTTGATAGTGACACAACGTGGGGTCCCCTGTCAAACAAGGCGTGGTTGCTCTGGTCCACGTGACTGTTAAACACCCCTTCGCAGAAGCGAGTTAATGAAATAATATTGAACTATATGTTAGTCCCCAAATTACCTATTTAGTGTCGGTTGTTTTTATTTATTTTAAAATTAAGGCTTTAACAAAACAATTGTATAATGTTTATATCTATTTATTCATGTCAACTATTAAGCTATTGCATATTTACATACTATTGCATGATGTTTTATTTTAAAATTAACGAAACTGCACATGTTTATTTCAAGTGTGTAATTTTCGACGCGACAATTCTCATCAAAACTATCATTTGCGCTGTGTTACACCTCTATCAGTTTCTTTGATAATATAAATAAACAAGAATTCGATTACCCAATCAACAATCTTAACCCCGTTGATTATTGTTAAGTCGATAAGGGTGCATTGGCCAAGAAAGTTCATCTTGATTTTCTGGCGTGATTTCCCCTTGTCAGTGATGCAGAAGGATGCCTGACAAGGACAGCTGCCTATATATAGTCGTTAGGATGGGACGAAAACTGAGGTCCCATGTACACATTGGAGTGCACGTAAAAGAGGTGCAAAAGAGTATGACGTTAAACCCCATTTCATTTCATTTCTATTCATTTAGGTAGTAATGACATCGCTGCAACATCATCACCTGTGGATATATACCATAGAATAATTAGAATTTGTTTAATAGTGACAATATTTGAAGAACTGGTGAAATTTTGACAAAAGGGTTTTTTTCAAAGGCGCCTAGTTTGTATCAGGAATCATTTAATAAAAGAAGAAAAGAAAATGCGTTATGATAGTCATTAAAAGACAGAATGATTAATGTATGTGCTTTCCTGACATACTATACCCAAATGATTTTTTACAGGACCGCTTTTACTTTCTAGACAGCGTGTTGTCATACTAAAATAACAAGGATGAAAAAATATATAGTACAAGGAGACTTTTGAGCCACGAGACCATTAAATGAACATTAAATCAGCCTCTAAATACTGCATAATCACTCCAATTTTCTCTACATTATCAAATATTTGTTGCAGTAATTATACTGATGTACTGCTAATTAATGTGGTCGTATGTGATCAGTAATTCGTAGTATTGGGTTATTATTTGCTTATTTTTATAATAATAATAATAATAACTAGACCTGCATAGCAGTGCTGAATCGGCTTTCAGGGTCATTCATATCATTGCCATGCTTTAAAATTCACCTTTACACTCTAAACGACCGATAGGACTCGGGGTAACAGAAGTTTATGAAGAGAAATAGTTGTAGTTTTCGCGATAAACGAGTCTGAATGGGCTCCAAAAAAAAGGAGGGCAATACTACATTTTCGGCATCTCATAATCTATTGCCTAACCATCGAATTTGTATTCTGATATCATATAAAAGCCAAAAAAGGGAAATACTAGATCTTCAGCGTGCCGTAATATTTGTGATAGAACACGCCATCTTGAGTCGGATTGCAAAATAAGTGAAAATATTGATGAGATTTTCTCAAAAATGGTTTTTGCAAATATGACATTACTTACCGTGATAATGGAAATGTTAAATCAGATCATTGCAATCATAAACGGCATAAGGCATCACATGGTGAAAATTGTATGAAAATTGAATAATAATTGACACTTTTATAGACCAAAAACCTTGAAAAGTGACTTGTAGAAAATCGTCTATTCCTCGGCAACCGTACAAGTTAGAAACTTTTTTTGTGGTATCTGTAAGATCGTATGGGTTCATGCTATTCACTGATGGGATTCAAATATCATAATTTTAAAAATAATATAAAAAAGACCCATTTGAATAAAATATTTGTTTTTTAGGTTAAAAATACAGTTTTTGCCAAAATGACGTCATTCCCGGTAACAGTGAAACTGTAAAATTGGCTTAACTTAGTCCAAATTGGCATTACGCATCGAATGAAAAAAATATATTGAAAATCGGATAATAATTTACTATTTTATAGGCAAAATAACGTGAAAAGTGATGCATGCAAAATTGCATATTTCTCGGCAACTGCTCATATTACAAACTATATTTCGCATACATTCTCTTCGTCTGGATTATGGCTACGAGTTTATGAAAGTTACGAATAAATAGTTCAAAATATGAAGACGTTGAATGGGTTGTAATAACTGAATTTTACACTTTTTTTTTACATTTTATTTGAAATTGCCCGAAAATGAAATTGAAATTTAAGAATCTCAGCCAAACATTTTATGCGCCTTTACAGGGCGCATAATTTTTGTTATATCAGTTTTCGAAAAAAATAATATTTGCTGTCAAAAAGTGGTACTTAACTGTCAAAATTGTAGTTTTTGTTAATATTACGCCACTTCTGTTGCGTGCAGAAAAATGTCACCCTAACAAAAAAAATTACAATTGACATCACGAAGCATATGCACTTTGTTTTATACAAATCTAACAAATAAATAATTAATCTAGGTACGAAAAACTAAATTAGCTAATGGCGGATAACGCAAAATACGTTGACAAAATTCTTTATCACTCCTGCTCAAGTACTGTGATACTTTAACTATGTGTAAACTACCATCAAAAAATATTCATAAATAAAAATGTTTTCTGTAAAAATGTAAAACAAAATCAAAATATCCAGAGATTTTTTCGACTACTTCCGGTTTTTCGATCATTGTCGGAATAGCTCTAACAAGTTGATTAGATACTTAACTTCCTGTACCAGAAATGTCAGAAACATTCATTGGGTAGTTTTCGAAAAAAAGATAAAAAAAAGAGCATTTTCAATAATTTAATGATTTTTCAACTTTTTTCAAAGATTGAGGTCATTTTTGGACCACCTATAATATTGCAACGCTTTTATTATTAAATGCACACGCTAGGCCACCGATAGGACTCTGAGTAAAAAATGTTTAAGAAAAATCGTAGGCGTCGTTTTCGAGAAAAAGGGGTCTCAGAATGCTCCAAAACGGAAAATACTTAGTTTTCGGCGTACCATAATTTATTTCCTAAGACGGAGAATTCGAACTTTTGGCAAGAGCTTAATTTTTTTTTCATCTTTTTTACATTTTTCTTCGTTTTTTGAACTACTTCCGGTATACGAATCATTGTCGAGTAGTTTTCACATTCAGTTTTGGAGTTTGCATGGAAACAGCTCTCTCTAATGATATACGACACTATACGATCAAATAAAATACTTCTGAGAAATCCTATGTTCAAAAGGATTTAAAATGTCAAATTGTCAAAATATTGAAAATTAAATTTCAATATAACTGCATACATATTATACATCATTAAAATCGTAATTAGGTCAGCTTTTTAAATATATATCCTTTTTTTGAAAATCTCTTCAAATAAAAAAATAGTAGAGCATTTTCCAAAATTTCACGATTTTTTGACTTTTTTCAATTTTCAGTCCCTTTTTTGTCTTATTCCAATTATATTAAGGTCTTAATGGATGGATACATGCTAAAGACTACCGGAAGGACCATCGATAGATAAAGTTTAAGAAAAATCGCTGGAGCAGTTTTCGAGATAAAGGCGTCCAAAAACGCTCCAAATCAAAAAATGCTTGATTTTCAGCTTGTCATATTTTACTTCTGGATCATCGTATCTGTATGAATTGTGTATCATACGATACTCCAATTCCGATGTAAACCAACAATACCTTAATCCATTTGATCGGTTGATATGGGACGAAAAATCACGTTTTTCCCCAAGACCACATTTTTGAGGTTTTTTTTTAAAAAATCAGACATTATTTCGACTACTTCCGTTGTTGAAATTGCTTTATGCAACTGTTTGGCAATATGGCTTTACGTTTAAGGGGTTTCAGAAATATCGTTTTATCCTTTCCAAAAAATATAAGTGTTACAAAATGGGCAGAAAATTCGAAAAATAAATGGCGATAACTCTGAATGAAACTTATATTACTGGAATCGCATAGACTTCAGGAATCCAAAAATGTAGGTCAAACTTGCAAATTTTGAAAAATAACAAAAATTGTCTCATAAACAATGTCTTTTCAATTTTCGAACGATAGAAGTCATAGACGAATGTTCGAAATTGAAAAATGAGAGATCTCGCAAAAGATTCAGGGTTTCCGAAAATGTCATTTGATTAAAAATGGGTAAAGAATTGATGAAATTATGGCCGATTTTCAATATCATGACAACCTACTAAGTTCGGCCACTTCCGGTATGCGCAGAAGTTTGAAAAATAGTTTATGTTTATGCACTAGCCACCACATGTTTTCCTAATAGAAAAGTTTGTTCCAGATCGATATCTGTTTTCGACCATGCAGAAGTTTGAAAAATAGTTTATGTTTATGCACTAGCCACCACATGTTTTCCTAATAGAAAAGTTTGTTCCAGATCGATATCTGTTTTCGATCATGGAGAAATAGGCTCCCGCGGAAAAAAATAATAATAACTAGACCTGCATAGCAGTGCTGAATCGGCTTTCAGGGTCCTTTATATCATTGCCATGCCTTTAAATGTACATTTATACTCTAAACGACCGATAGAACTCGGGGTAACAGAAGTTTAAGAAGAGAAATAGAAGTAGTTTTCGAGATAAACGAGTCTGAATAGGCTCCAAAAATAGAGGAAAATGCTACATTTTCGGCATCTCATAATCTATTGCCTACCATTGCATTTGTATCATTCTGATATCATATAAAAGTAAATTATCCGCGCTATTTAACGACACTCTATTTGTTTCGATTGGGTGAAATCTGCCGTAGAATTCAGTTTTTTTTGCAAAGTCTACATTTATTTTACTTATTTATAGGTTTTGGGCTATTCCCGGTTTACAGATCATTGTTGAGATAATTTTAGCAAGTTGTCTGGATACTTAACTTCAAGTACTAGAATTTTCAGAAACATCCATTATGTAATATAAATCAAAAGGAAAATTAGTAAATAATTAGTGGCCTGATTCCATCTCACTTAGCACTAGTTATCTCCCTTACACCAATATTATAACTGTAGTTTAAAATACAACAATTTTTCTAATTTGTTCAAAGATTGTGGACCTTTTTGGATCAATTATACTATATAGAGGCTTTTTAATTTCGATTCACGCACTAGACCACAATTACGATTCTAAATAACAGAAGTGTAAGAAAAGAAATAAGACTACTTTTCGAGATAAAATTGTCTGAATAGCCTGAGAAATCGCAAATTTTGCAAGAGTACCAATTCTTCACTGTATTTTCTCAAAATATCAAATATTTTTTCCACTACTTCCGGTTTTTGGATCTTTGTCGGTATTTTTTTAACAAGTTGTTTTCATACTTAACTTTCTGTCCCATAAGTGTCAGAAATATCTATTCAGTAGTTTTTGTAAAAAAGATAAATAAAAGAACATTTTCAATAATTTAACGATTTTTCAACTTTTTTCAAAGATTGAGGCCATTTTTGGACCACTTATATTATTTCAAACCTTTTCATGTTGGATTCACGCTACAGACCACCGATAGGACTCTGCGTTAAAAAAGATTCAGAAGAATCGTAGGAGTCGTTTTCGAGAAAATAGCGTCTAAAAAGGCTCCAAAAAGGGAAAATACTAGATTTTCGACGTACCGTTATTTATTTTCTAACCATCGAAATCGTACCATTGAGATGCCATATAATAGTCCTTTAATGGGGCTATCAAAGACACTTTACTTATTTTGGTCCGGTAATGTCTGTCGGCGAAATCAAGCTTTTCGGAAGAGCGCCTATTTTTAAACTTTTTTTTTTCATTTTTTTAATACTTCCGGTATGGAGATTATTTTCAGGATAGTGTTAATAACCAGTTTCGGCAATTATATAGCCGCAAGGCTCTGTAATAATACATTACATTATCTGATCAGATAAAATGCCCCTGAGAAATCCTATGTTTAAAAGTGCCAAAAATGCAAAAATGTCAATATATTGAAAATTAAATTTCAATAACTGAATACATATTATACATTATTGGAATCGGCATTAGATAAGCTATCTAAATATAAAAACATTTTTTGAAAATCTGTAAAAAAAAAAAAATTAATAGCTTTTTTCAAAATTTCACGATTTTTCGATTTTCAGTTCGGTATTTGACCTATTACAAATATTTCAAAGTCTTAACGGATTGTTTGATACACAAGACTACCGAAAGGTCTCTAGATAGAGACAGTTTAAGAAAAATCGCTGGAGCAGTTTTTGAGATAAAGTCGTCCAAAAACGCTCCAAATCAAAAAAAATGCTTGATTTTCAGCGTGTCATATTTTACTTCTGGATCATCGTATCTGTATGAATTAGGTATCATACGATACTCCAATTCCGGTGTAAACCAACGATACCTTAACCCATTTGATCGGTTGATATGGGACGAAGAAATCACGTTTTTCCCAAAGTCCCCATTTTTTGAGTTTTTTTTCAAAATATCAGACATTATTTCGACTACTTCCGGTTTACGGATCGTTGTTGAAATTGCTTTAAAAAAAGGTCTAACTATATAGCTTTATGTACCAGAGATTACAGAAATATCGGATTATTCTTTCCAAAAAATATAAGGGTCGGAAAATGGCAGAAAATTCGAAAAAAATCGAAAAATAAAGGGCAATAACTCGGAATTAAACTTGTATTTCTGGAATCGGATGGTCTTCAGGTATCCAAAAATGTAGGTGAAATTTGAAAATTTTGAAAAATAACATAAATGTCTCTTTTGTCTCATTTTTTCAGCTTTCGAACGCTAGAAGTCAGCGACGAAGTTTCAAAATTTCGAAATTTTCAACTGCTATCGTCCGAGAAAAGACTCAGGGTTTCCGAAAATGTCATTTGTATGAAAATAGGTACAGAATTGACGAATCTACGGCCGTTTTTTAATTTTTTGGTACCGCACGAAATTATGCCACTTCCGGTCTGCGCAGAAGTTTCAAAAGTGATTAAATGAGTAGCCACCACCGAGTTTCCCGATAGAATATTTGGTTCCAGATCGATATCTGTTTTCGATCATGGAGAAATAGGCTCCGGGGATAAATAATAATAATAATAACTAGACCTGCATGCAGGAATGACGGGTTTCACTGGTGCCATGTTACCCTTAAACATGTCACTTCCGGTGCCAAGTTACCCTTGAACATATGTCACTTCCGGTACCAGCGAAACCACTAAACAGGTTTCCAAATTAACATTGCACACAAATAAAATGGACGCAGAATCAACAAAATCCAGCAATATCAATTCATTTTATACATTTGTTACTTGTAAATGATCTTGACAAAATTAAATTACTCCCGGTGTTAATGCAAATGTTCAATTAGTCTTATGAAATCAGAAATGGCATACGATATCATATAGTGAAAATTTTATGTAAATCGAATAATAATTGCCACTTTTAAAGACCAAAAAACTTGAAAAGTGACTTGTAGAAAATCGGCTATTTCTCTTCAACCGTACAAGTTAGAAACCATTTTGTGGTATCTGTATGATCGTATGGGTTCATTCTATTTGTTGATTGGCATCAAATACCATAATTTGAAAAAGATTTCAAAACAGACTCATTTGAATAAAATATCTGTTTTGGAGGCTAAAAATACAGTTTTTGCCAAAATGACGTTACTTCCGGTGATAATGAAAATCTTAAATTACTTGTATGAAATCCCAAATGGCATTAGGTATAACATGGTGTGACGTTTATGAAAATCGAATAATAATTGACCCTTTTATGGCCCCGAAACCTTCAAAAGTGACCTGTAGAAAACCGTCTATTTCTCGGCAACCGAATAAGTTAGAAACCATTTTATGGTATCTATATGACCATATGAGTTTTGTTTATATGTGAATTTAAACCAAAAGTTAAAATTATTAATACATATTAAGTTATTCTTGGTTGAATAAAACATTGATTTAAAAAGTTTAAAATGTATTTTTTGACCAAATGATGTCACTTCCGGTGTGAATTTTAAATTGTAATCAACTTGATATGACGCTACGTGCTTTTTGAATCAAATGATGTCACTTTTATAAAAATCCAATCATAATTGACTATTTTACAGGCAAAATAACGAAAACAGTGACTTGTACAGAACTGTCCATTTCTTGGTAACTGCTTATATTACAAACTAATTTTAACATACATTTTCTTCGTATGGATTATAGCTACAAGTTTATAAAAGTTACGAAGAAATATTTTAAAATCTGAAAAGCCTGAATAGGTTGTAAATGGGTCAATTTTACACCATTTTTAGCCATTTAATCGAATTTGCTCGAAAATGAAATCGAAATTAAAAAAACTGCTTCCGCCATTTTTTGCACCTTGAAAGGGCACACTCTTTGAGTCAAATAATTTTTCCAAAAAATAATATTTGTTTTCGAAAAATGGTACCTAACTGTCAAAATTGTAGTTTTTGGTAAAATTATGCCACTTTCGGTGCCGACAGATAACACTTCCGGTAATAAAAAAAATGACAATTGAGACAACGAAGCATATGAACTTTGTTTTATACAAATCGAACAATAAAAAATTAATCTAGGACTGAAAAACTGAATTAGCCAATAGCGGCCAAGGAAAATTACTGAGACAAAATTTTTTAACACTTTTGCACTAGGCAGATGACTCTTTAATTCTGTGCACAATACGACTAAAAAATATTCATAAATAAAAAAGTTTTTTGTAAAATTTTAAATTTTCGAAATTTGGCGCCTAATATCTTCGAAGATTTGCCGAAAATCAAAAATCGAAAGTAGCGTAGCTATGTGCCCTGTCTCAGGCTATGCCAAAATGTATCGAAAGTTAAAATCCAATGATTATTGTTAAAATTACTGCAATATTTTCAAAAACGATAACTTCGGTGATTTCGGACATTTCGCATTGTCGCAGAACGTTCAAAATAGCTTTATCCTCTAAGTCACACCCACTTTCCCAGTAAAACCGAAGAAATCGTAACGATGCGACAAGCAGTTGCTGAGATCTACTCAAAACAAAAGAAGAATAATAATAATAACTAGACCTGCATGCAGGAATGACGGGTTTCACTGGTGCCACGTTACCCTTAAACATGTCACTTCCGGTGCCAAGTTACCCTTGAACATATGTCACTTCCGGTACCAGCGAAACCACTAAACAGGTTTCCAAATTAACATTGCACACAAATAAAATGGACGCAGAATCAACAAAATCCAGCAATATCAATTCATTTTATACATTTGTTACTTGTAAATGATCTTGACAAAATTAAATTACTCCCGGTGTTAATGCAAATGTTCAATTAGTCTTATGAAATCAGAAATGGCATACGATATCATATAGTGAAAATTTTATGTAAATCGAATAATAATTGCCACTTTTAAAGACCAAAAAACTTGAAAAGTGACTTGTAGAAAATCGGCTATTTCTCTGCAACCGTACAAGTTAGAAACCATTTTGTGGTATCTGTATGATCGTATGGGTTCATTCTATTTGTTGATTGGCATCAAATACCATACTTCGAAAAAGATTTCAAAACAGACTCATTTGAATAAAATATCTGTTTTGGAGGCTAAAAATACAGTTTTTGCAAAAATGAAGTTACTTCTGGTGATAATGAAAATCTTAAATTACTTGTATGAAATCCCAAATGGCATTAGGTATAACATGGTGTGACGTTTATGAAAATCGAATAATAATTGACCCTTTTATGGCCCCGAAACCTTCAAAAGTGACCTGTAGAAAACCGTCTATTTCTCGGCAACCGAACAAGTTAGAAACCATTTTATGATATCTATATGACCATATGAGTTTTGTTTATATGTGAATTTAAACCAAAAGTTAAAATTATTAATACATATTAAGTTATTCTTGGTTGAATAAAACATTGATTTAAAAAGTTTAAAATGCATTTTTTGACCAAATGATGTCACTTCCGGTGCCAATTTTAAATTGTAATCAACTTGATATGACGCTACGTGCTTTTTGAATCAAATGATGTCACTTTTATAAAAATCCAATCATAATTGACTATTTTACAGGCAAAATAACGAAAACAGTGACTTGTACAGAACTGCCCATTTCTTGGTAACTGCTTATAGTACAAACGAATTTTAACATACATTTTCTTCGTATGGATTATAGCTACAAGTTTATAAAAGTTACGAAGAAATATTTTAAAATCTGAAAAGCCTGAATAGGTTGTAAATAGGCCAATTTTACACCATTTTTAGCCTCTTAATCGAATTTGCTCGAAAATGAAATCGAAATTAAAAAAACTGCTTCCTACATTTTTTGCTCCTTGAAAGGGCACACTCTTTGAGTCAAATAATTTTTCCAAAAAATAATATTTGTTTTCGAAAAATGGTACCTAACTGTCAAAATTGTAGTTTTTGGTAAAATTATGCCACTTTCGGTGCCGACAGATAACACTTCCGGTAATAAAAAAAATGACAATTGAGACAACGAAGCATATGAACTTTGTTTTATACAAATCGAACAATAAAAAATTAATCTAGGACTTAAAAACTGAATTAGCCAATGGCGGCCAAGGTAAATTACTGAGACAAAATTCTTTAACATTTTTGCACTAGTCAGATGACCCTTTAATTCTGTGCATAATACGACTAAAAAATATTCATAAATAAAAAAGTTTTTTGTAAAATTTTAAATTTTCAAAATTTGGCGCCTAATATCTTTGAAGATTTACCGAAAATCAAAAATCGAAAGTAGTGTAGCTATGTGCCCTGTCTCCGGCTATGCCAAAATGTATCGAAAGTTAAAATTCAATGATTATTGTTAAAATTACTGCAATATTTTAAAAAACGATAATTTGGTGATTTCGGACATTTCGCATTGTCGCAGAACGTTCAAAATAGCTTTATCCTCTAAGTCACACCCACTTTCCCAGTAAAACCGAAGAAATCGTAACGATGCGACAAGCAGTTGCTGAGATCTACTCAAAACAAAAGAAGAACTAGACCTGCATGCAGGAATGACGGGTTTCACTGGTGCCACGTTAACTTTAAACTTATGTCACTTTCGCTCCCATGTTGCCCTTGAACCAATGACACCGATAAACAGATTTCCACATAAACATTGCACACATCAAATAAAAGGAAAACAGAATCAACAAAAATCCAGCAATATCAATTCATTTTATACATTTGTAACATGTAATTGAGCCTGATAAAATTACAGTACTTCCGGTGATAATGAAAATGTTCAATTAGTTTCATGAAATCAAAAATGGCATAAGCTATCATATAGTGCAAATTTTATGTAAATCGAAAAATAATTGCCACTTTTATTGACCAAAATACTTGAAAAGTGACTTGTAGAAAATCGGCTATTTCTCTGCAACCGTACAAGTTAGAAACCGTTTTGTGGTATCTGTATGATCGTATGGGTTCATTCTATTTGTTGATTGGCATCAAATATCATAATTTTAAAAAGATTTCAAAACAGACTCATTTGAATAAAATATCTGTTTTGAAGGCTAAAAATACAGCTTTTGCCAAAATGACATTACTTCCGGTGTTACTAAAATGTTAAATTTAGTTTATAATATCGTCTATGACATTAGGCATCAAATGATGAAACTTTTATGAAAATCGAATAATAATTGACACATTTACGGGCCAAAAACCTTTAAAAGTGACTTGTAGAAAACCGCCTATATCTCGGCAACCGAACAAGTTATAAACAATTTTATGATATCTGTATGAGCATATGAGTTTTGTCAATATGTGAATTTAAACCAAAAGTTAATTTTATTATTACATATGACATAATTCTTGGTTGAAAAAAATATCGATTTTAAAAGTTAAAAATGGAGTTTTTGACTAAATGACGTCAATTCCGATGTCAATTTTAAATAGTAATCAACATGATATGACGCACACTTGCTTTTTGAATCAAATGATGTCACTTTTGTGAATATCCATTAATAATTGACTATTTTACAGACAAAATTACGAAAACAGTGACTTATGCAAAACTGCCCATTTCTCGGCAACTGCTTATATTAGAAACTAATTTTGCGTATGGATCAAAGCTACAAGTTTATAAAAGTTACGTAGAAATTGAACTGGAATTTAAAGGTCACACAATTCTATGGAATACAATTACTGCTTCGACTAAGCTTCTGCAGTCGAAAAATAATTGCCATCGTCTATGACATTAGGCATCAAATGATGAAACTTTTATGAAAATCGAATAATAATTGACACATTTACGGGCCAAAAACCTTTAAAAGTGACTTGTAGAAAACCGCCTATATCTCGGCAACCGAACAAGTTATAAACAATTTTATGATATCTGTATGAGCATATGAGTTTTGTCAATATGTGAATTTAAACCAAAAGTTAATTTTATTATTACATATGACATAATTCTTGGTTGAAAAAAATATCGATTTTAAAAGTTAAAAATGGAGTTTTTGACTAAATGACGTCAATTCCGATGTCAATTTTAAATAGTAATCAACATGATATGACGCACACTTGCTTTTTGAATCAAATGATGTCACTTTTGTGAATATCCATTAATAATTGACTATTTTACAGACAAAATTACGAAAACAGTGACTTATGCAAAACTGCCCATTTCTCGGCAACTGCTTATATTAGAAACTAATTTTGCGTATGGATCAAAGCTACAAGTTTATAAAAGTTACGTAGAAATATTTTAAAGTCTGAAAAGCCTGAATGGGTTGTAAAAGGTCAATTTTACACCTATTTTCAACTCTTAATTGAATTTGCTCGAAAATGAAATCGAAATTAAAAAAACTGAGCTCACACTTTTTTGCGCCTTTAAAGGGCACACTCTTTTTGTTATATCAAGTATTTAAAAAAAATAATATTTTCTCTTGAAAAATGGTACCTAACTGTCAAAATTGTAGATTTTGGTAGGTTTTGGTAAACTTATGTCATTTCCGGTGCCGACAGATAAAACTATTGGTAACAAAAAAAAATTACAATTGAGACAAGGTGTGAACTGCAAGCGAAGACTACTCTGCTTGGGAGATCGATGCACAAGACCAAAGCGCACCGTGTCCATAATATTGTGGACTCAGCATCAACAAACTACGCTCACCATTTGAATAAAGACAAACACGTTAATCTGACCCTTCAAAAGTCTGCATTGATTAATACATAAACAAATATAATATCCCTTCTTTCATTCTTTTCCCCATTTTGGCCAAATGTGAAAAACATACTAATGGATACACGACATGTACATAATCACTGACGCCGACGGGTAATAAATAACATTAAGATACTAGATCATAGCCCACAAATGGGTCTGAGTTTTTTTTATAAATCTTTCCAACAAATTAACAAACACAATTTGCAAGCGATGCATAGTGAACAAGCTAAACAAAAAGCGATTTTTCATACAATCAAATTTAATTCAGGAAGTTACGATATGTGCTAATTACCACAGGAACCAATCCATTTTATACATGTGTTACATGTAAGTGATCCTGACCATATCACAGTACTCCCAGCGATAATGAAAATATTAAATTAGTTTCTTAAAATCAGAAATAATAATCACATATAGACCCCAAACCCTGAAAAGTCACTTGTAGGAAATCGTCTATTTCTCTGCAACCATACAAGTGAGAAACCATTTTGTGGTATCTGAATGATCGCATGGGTTCATTCTATTAGTTGATGCGAACTAAATATCATAATTTTAAATATATTACAAATCAGACTCATTTGAAAAAAATATCTGTTTTGAAGGCTAAAAATACAGTTTTTGCCAAAATATAATTACTTCCGGTGATACTGAAAATGTTAAATTAGTTCTATGAAATCATAAATGACGTAAGATATCATATGGTGAAAATTTTATGAAAATGGAATAATAACTGACACTTTTATAGACCAAAATCCTGGAAAAGTGACTTGTGGAAAACCGCCCATTTCTCTGCAACCGTACAAGTTAGAAACCGTTTTGTGATATCTGTATGATCGCATGGGTTCATTCTATTTTATGAATAGAATCAAATATCATAACTTGAAAAAAATAACAATTACGACCCATTTGAATGAAATATTGTTTTTTAATGCTAAAAATTAAGTTTTGAGCAAATGACGTCATTTCCGGTGGCAGCGTATGAGATACAATGGTTTGACCTTGTCCACTATGGCATTAGGCATCCAATGGTGAAAGAAAATTGAAAATCACATAATAATTGATTCTTATACAGCCAAAATAACGTGAAAAGTGGCTCATGCAAAATTGACTTTTTCTCGGCAACTGCGCATATTACAAATTAATTTTCACATACATTCTCTTCGTATGGGTTATTGCTACGAGATTATGAATGTTACGAAGATATATTTTTTAATATGAAGACGCTGGATGGGTTGTAAATAGCTTATTTTGACACCTTTTTTCACCCTTTAATCCAAATTGCAGGAAAACGAAATCGAAATTAAAAAAACTGACCGCGATGTTTTGTGCGCCTTTATATGGCACATCTTTTCAGTCATATTAGATTTGAAAAAAATAAGTTTTGCTTTCAAAAAGTGGTACCGAACTGTTAAAATTGTAGTTTTTGCTAAATTTACGTCACTTACGGTGCCGACAGGAAACTTTGCCGGTAACAAAAGAAATGACATTTTGGACCATGGAGCATATAAACTTTGTTTTATACAAATCGGTCAATAAATAATTTATATAGAACCGATAAACTGAATTAGCCAATAGCGACCAAGGAAAATTATCCAGAAAAAAAATGTTCACATTTTTGCCAAAATCAGACGACCCTTTAACCCTTGGTAAAAGGTCATTAAAAAATATTCATTAATAAAAAAGTTTTTTGTCAAAATTTAAATTTTCAAAATTTGGCGCCTTATTTTTCCGAAGATTCGGCGAAATTTAAAACTCTAAAGACCCGTAGCTATGTGCCATGTCTATGGCTATGTCAAAAACTGTCAAACGATAAAATCCAACAATTGTTGTTAATATTACGGCAATATTTCAAAAAACGACAACTTCGGTGATTTCGGACATTTCGCATTGTCGCAGAATGCCGGAAATAGCTTTAATCTCTAAGTCACACCCACTTTTGCAGTAAAACCCAAGACATTGCATCGATACGACAAGTAGTTCCTGAGATATAAGCAAATTGGAAAAAAAAAAATAATAATAATAAGAATAATAATAAGAAGAATTTTAACAAAAACAATAGTGTTTCACACAAGCTACGCAGTGTGAAACCCTAATAATAATAATAAGAATAATAATTTTAACAAAAACAATAGTGTTTCACACAAGCTTCGCAGTGTGAAACCCTAATAAGAACTAGACCTGCATGCAGGAATGACGGGTTTCACTGGTGCCAAGTTACTCTTAAACATGTCACTTTCGGTGCCAAGTTACACTTGAACATATGTCACTTCCGGTACCAACGAAACCACTAAACAGGTTTCCAAATTAACATTGCACACAAATAAAATGGACGTAGAATCAACCAATCAATCCAGCAATATCAAGTCATTTTATACATTTGTTACTTGTAAATGATCTTGACAAAATTAAATTACTTCCGGTGTTAATGAAAATGTTCAATTAGTCTTATGAAATCAGAAATGGCATACGATATCATATAGTGACAATTTTATGTAAATCGAATAATAATTGCCACTTTTAAAGACCAAAAAACTTGAAAAGTGACTTGTAGAAAATCTGCTATTTCTCTGCAACCGTACAAGTTAGAAACCATTTTTTGGTATCTGTATGATCGTATGGGTTCATTCTATTTGTTGATTGGCATCAAATACCATAATTTGAAAAAGATTTCAAAACAGACTAATTTGAATAAAATATCTGTTTTGAAGGCTAAAAATTCAGTTTTTGCCAAAATGACGTTACTTCCGGTAATAATGAAAGACTTAAATTACTTGTATGAAATCACAAATGGCATTAGGTATAACATGGTGTAACGTTTATGAAAATCGAATAATAATTGACACTTTTATGGCCCCGAAACCTTCAAAAGTGACCTGTAGAAAACCGTCTATTTCTCGGCAACCGAACAAGTTAGAAACAATTTTATGATATCTATATGACCATATGAGTTGTATTTATATGTGAATTTAAACCAAAAGTTAAAATTATTAATACATATTAAGTTATTCGTGGTTGAATAAAACATTGATTTAAAAAGTTTAAAATGCAGTTTTTGACCAAATGACGTCACTTCCGGTGTCAATTTTAAATTGTAATCAACTTGATATGACGCTACATGCTTTTTGAATCAAATGATGTCACTTTTATAAAAATCCAATAATAATTGACTATTTTACAGGCAAAATAACGAAAACAGTGACTTGTACAGAACTGCCCATTTCTTGGGAACTGCTTATATTACAAACTAATTTTAACATACATTTTCTTCGTATGGATTATAGCTACAAGTTTATAAAAGTTACGAAGAAATATTTTAAAATCTGAAAAGCCTGAATAGGTTGTAAATAGGTCAATTTTACACCATTTTTAGCCATTTAATCGAATTTGCTCGAAAATGAAATCGAAATTAAAAAAACTGTTTCCGACATTTTTTGCGCCTTGAAAGGGCACACTCTTTGAGTCAAATAATTTTTCCAAAAAACAATATTTGTTTTCGAAAAATGGTACCTAACTGTCAAAATTGTAGTTTTTGGTAAAATTATGCCACTTCCGGTGCCGACAGATAACACTTCCGGTAATAAAAAAAATGACAACTGAGACAACGAAGCATATGAACTTTGTTTTATACAAATCCAACAATAAAAAATTAATCTAGGACTCAAAAAATGAATTAGCCAATGGCGGCCAAGGAAAATTACTGAGACAAATTTTTTTAACATTTTTGCACTAGTCAGATGACTCTTTAATTCTGTGCACAATACGACTAAAAAATATTCATAAATAAAAAAGTTTTTTGTAAAATTTTAAATTTTCGAAATTTGGCGCCTAATATCTTCGAAGATTTGCCGAAAATCAAAAATCGAAAGTAGCGTAGCTATGTGCCCTGTCTCCGGCTATGCCAAAATGTATCGAAAGTTAAAATTCAATGATTATTGTTAAAATTACTGCAATATTTTAAAAAACGATAATTTGGTGATTTCGGACATTTCGCATTGTCGCAGAACGTTCAAAATAGCTTTATCCTCTAAGTCACACCCACTTTCCCAGTAAAACCGAAGAAATCATAACGATGCGACACGTAGTTGCTGAGATCTATTCAAATTGGAATCTGAATAATAATAATAAGAATAATAATTTTAACAAAAACAATAGTGTTTCACACAAGCTACGCAGTGTGAAACCCTAATAATAATTTTAACAAAAACAATAGTGTTTCACACAAGCTTCGCAGTGTGAAACCCTAATAATTTTAACAAAAACAATAGTGTTTCACACAAGCTTCGCAGTGTGAAACCCTAATAATTTTAACAAAAACAATAGTGTTTCACACAAGCTTCGCAGTGTGAAACCCTAATTAACATTGCACACAAATAAAATGGACGCATAATCAACAAAATCCAGCAATATCAATTCATTTTATACATTTGTTACTTGTAAATGATCTTGACAAAATTAAATTACTCCCGGTGTTAATGCAAATGTTCAATTAGTCTTATGAAATCAGAAATGGCATACGATATCATATAGTGAAAATTTTATGTAAATCGAATAATAATTGCCACTTTTAAAGACCAAAAATCTTGAAAAGTGACTTGTAGGAAATCGGCTATTTCTCTGCAACCGTACAAGTTAGAAACCATTTTGTGGTATCTGTATGTCCGTATGGGTTCATTCTATTTGTTGATTGGCATCAAATACCATACTTTGAAAAAGATTTCAAAACAGACTCATTTGAATAAAATATCTGTTTTAGAGGCTAAAAATACAGTTTTTGCCAAAATGACGTTACTTCCGGTGATAATGAAAATCTTAAATTACTTGTATGAAATCCCAAATGGCATTAGGTATAACATGGTGTGACGTTTATGAAAATCGAATAATAATTGACCCTTTTATGGCCCCGAAACCTTCAAAAGTGACCTGTAGAAAACCGTCTATTTCTCGGCAACCGAACAAGTTAGAAACCATTTTATGATATCTATATGACCATATGAGTTTTGTTTATATGTGAATTTAAACCAAAAGTTAAAATTATTAATACATATTAAGTTATTCTTGGTTGAATAAAACATTGATTTAAAAAGTTTAAAATGCATTTTTTGACCAAATGATGTCACTTCCGGTGTCAATTTTAAATTGTAATCAACTTGATATGACGCTACGTGTTTTTTTAATCAAATGATGTCACTTTTATAAAAATCCAATCATAATTGACTATTTTACAGGCAAAATAACGAAAACAGTGACTTGTACAGAACTGCCCATTTCTTGGTAACTGCTTATAGTACAAACGAATTTTAACATACATTTTCTTCGTATGGATTATAGCTACAAGTTTATAAAAGTTACGAAGAAATATTTTAAAATCTGAAAAGCCTGAATAGGTTGTAAATAGGCCAATTTTACACCATTTTTAGCCTCTTAATCGAATTTGCTCGAAAATGAAATCGAAATTAAAAAAACTGCTTCCTACATTTTTTGCGCCTTGAAAGGGCACACTCTTTGAGTCAAATAATTTTTCCCAAAAATAATATTTGTTTTCGAAGAAGGAAAATAACTGTCAAAATTGTAGTTTTTGGTAAAATTATGCCACTTCCGGTGCCGACAGATAAAACTTTTGGCAATAAAAAAAATGACAATTGAGACAACGCAGCATATGAACTTTGTTTTATACAAATCGAACAATAAAAAATTAATCTAGGACTTAAAAACTGAATTAGCCAATGGCGGCCAAGGTAAATTACTGAGACAAAATTCTTTAACATTTTTGCACTAGTCAGATGACTCTTTAATTCTGTGCATAATACGACTAAAAAATATTCATTTAATAAAAAAGTTTTTTGTAAAATTTTAAATTTTCAAAATTTGGCGCCTAATATCTTTGAAGATTTACCGAAAATCAAAAATCGAAAGTAGTGTAGCTATGTGCCCTGTCTCCGGCTATGCCAAAATGTATCGAAAGTTAAAATTCAATGATTATTGTTAAAATTACTGCAATATTTTAAAAAACGATAATTTGGTGATTTCGGACATTTCGCATTGTCGCAGAACGTTCAAACCCTTGAACGTATGTCACTTCCGGTACCAGCGAAACCACTAAACAGGTTTCCAAATTAACATTGCACACAAATAAAATGGACGCAGAATCAACAAAATCCAGCAATATCAATTCATTTTATACATTTGTTACTTGTAAATGATCTTGACAAAATTAAATTACTCCCGGTGTTAATGCAAATGTTCAATTAGTCTTATGAAATCAGAAATGGCATACGATATCATATAGTGAAAATTTTATGTAAATCGAATAATAATTGCCACTTTTAAAGACCAAAAATCTTGAAAAGTGACTTGTAGGAAATCGGCTATTTCTCTGCAACCGTACAAGTTAGAAACCATTTTGTGGTATCTGTATGTCCGTATGGGTTCATTCTATTTGTTGATTGGCATCAAATACCATACTTTGAAAAAGATTTCAAAACAGACTCATTTGAATAAAATATCTGTTTTAGAGGCTAAAAATACAGTTTTTGCCAAAATGACGTTACTTCCGGTGATAATGAAAATCTTAAATTACTTGTATGAAATCCCAAATGGCATTAGGTATAACATGGTGTGACGTTTATGAAAATCGAATAATAATTCACCCTTTTATGGCCCCGAAACCTTCAAAAGTGACCTGTAGAAAACCGTCTATTTCTCGGCAACCGAACAAGTTAGAAACCATTTTATGATATCTATATGACCATATGAGTTTTGTTTATATGTGAATTTAAACCAAAAGTTAAAATTATTAATACATATTAAGTTATTCTTGGTTGAATAAAACATTGATTTAAAAAGTTTAAAATGCATTTTTTGACCAAATGATGTCACTTCCGGTGTCAATTTTAAATTGTAATCAACTTGATATGACGCTACGTGCTTTTTGAATCAAATGATTTCACTTTTATAAAAATCCAATCATAATTGACTATTTTACAGGCAAAATAACGAAAACAGTGACTTGTACAGAACTGCCCGTTTCGTGGTAACTGCTTATAGTACAAACGACTTTTAACATACATTTTCTTCGTATGGATTATAGCTACAAGTTTATAAAAGTTACGAAGAAATATTTTAAAATCTGAAAAGCCTGAATAGGTTGTAAATAGGCCAATTTTACACCATTTTTAGCCTCTTAATCGAATTTGCTCGAAAATGAAATGGAAATTAAAAAAACTGCTTCCTACATTTTTTGCGCCTTGAAAGGGCACACTCTTTGAGTCAAATAATTTTTCCAAAAAATAATATTTGTTTTCGAAGAAGGAAAATAACTGTCAAAATTGTAGTTTTTGGTAAAATTATGCCACTTCCGGTGCCGACAGATAAAACTTTTGGTAATAAAAAAAATGACAATTGAGACAACGCAGCATATGAACTTTGTTTTATACAAATCGAACAATAAAAAATTAATCTAGGACTTAAAAACTGAATTAGCCAATGGCGGCCAAGGTAAATTACTGAGACAAAATTCTTTAACATTTTTGCACTAGTCAGATGACCCTTTAATTCTGTGCGTAATACGACTAAAAAATATTCATAAATAAAAAAGTTTTTTGTAAAATTTTAAATTTTCAAAATTTGGCGCCTAATATCTTTGAAGATTTACCGAAAATCAAAAATCGAAAGTAGTGTAGCTATGTGCCCTGTCTCCGGCTATGCCAAAATGTATCGAAAGTTAAAATTCAATGATTATTGTTAAAATTACTGCAATATTTTATAAAACGATAATTTGGTGATTTCGGACATTTCGCATTGTCGCAGAACGTTCAAAATAGCTTTATCCTCTAAGTCACACCCACTTTCCCAGTAAAACCGAAGAAATCGTAACGATGCGACAAGCAGTTGCTGAGATCTACTCAAAACAAAAGAAGAATAATAATAATAAGAATAACTAGACCTGCAAGCAGCACTGAACCGGCTTTCAGGAATCATACAGGAAGTTTATTATACCATAGCCAACCCATTGAGCTACCGAACTAAACTTTAGTTGTTTTGCTTCAGTGACACCCTCTACCATATGTAAAAGTAATATTTGCTGGCGAAAAGAGCGGTCAAAATTGTAAATTATGGCAAAATTACGTCACTTCCGGTGCCGAAAGAAATTTTTATAGGTGAAAAATAAGTCGAAAATTTGCAACATACAAAATTTGTTTAATACATATCGGGCAATGGAAAATTAACCTATAACCCATAAACTGAAATTAAGAAGGTAAAATAATTAAAAGTGACCCTTTTAGAAGCCTTTTCTTGATATCAATATGATGGTATTGATTCAATCTTACTGCCCAATAGAGTCAGACGTTATAAAGTTAAACAAATAATAAATATAAATCCCTTCAAAAAAATGTTTGTTTTGAAGGCTAAAAATACGTTTTTTGCAAAAATTACATTACTTCCGATGATATTGAAAATGTTAACTTAGTTGATAGGCATCAAATGGTAAAAAAATGAAAAAAATCGAATAATAATATTGACACTTTTATAGAGAGAGAGAGAGAGAGAGAGAGAGAGAAATGGGGTTTAACGTCCACTCGACACGGTCTTTAGCAGTGGGAGGAAACCGGAGTGCACGGAGGAAACCCACGAGGTTGAGAAGGCGCCCCCATCTCCATGCCACATACGCTCGCACCAGGGCTCGAAACCACAGCCGCAAGCCAGAGGTGACCGGCCAGCTAGAGGACGAAGCGCGGCACTCTAGACCACTAGGCCATCCCAACCCCCCCCGACACTTTTATAGACCAAAAACCTTGAAATGTGACTTATAGAAGATCGCCTATTTCTCTGTAACCGTACAAGTTAGAAACCATTTTGTGGTGGTCGTATGGTTTCATTCTATTCGTTGATGGTAATCAAATATCATAATTTTAAAAATATTATAAGGCAGACTCATTTGAATAAAATATTTGTTTTTTAGGTTAAAAATACAGTTTTTGCAGAAATGACGTCATTTCCGGTCACAGTGAAAATGTAAAATTGGCTTGAACTAGTCCACATTGACATTAGGCATCAAATGGAAAAAAAATATTGCAAATCGAATAATAATTCACTCTTTTATAGGCAAAATAACGTGAATAGTGATGCATGCAAAATTGCATATTTCTCGGCAACTGCTCATATTTCAAACTAATTTTCGCATACATTCTCTTCGTCTAGATTATTGCTACGAGTTTATGAAAATCACAAATAAATATTTCAAAATATGAAGACGCTGAATGAATTGTAAATAATTGAATTTTACACTTTATTTTACATTTTATTCGAAATTGCCCGAAAATGAAATTGAAATTTAAAAAATCTGAGCTAAAAATTTTATACACCTTTGCAGGGTGTATCCTTTTAGTTATATCAGTTTTAAAAAAAAAAATATTTGCTTTCAAAAAGTGGTACCGAACTGTCAAAATTGTAGTTTTTGTTAATATTACGTCACTTCCGTTGCCGACAGAAAAATTTCACCGTAACAAAAAAAATTGTAATTCGGACCACGGAGCATATGAACTTTGTTTTATACAAATCGAACAATAAATAGTTTTTCTGGTTACGAAAAACTAAATGTGCCGATGGCGGCTAACGCAAATTACCGAGACATTTTTTTTATCATTTCTACTCAAGTAGGATGATATTTTAACCCTGTGTAAAATACCATCAAAAAATATTCATAAATAAAAAAGGTTTTCGCAAAAAAAAAAAAAACAATTTTCAAAATATCGGACATTTTTTCGACTACTTCCGGTTTTACGATCATTGCCGTGACAGCTTTACGAAGTTCTTTGGATACTTAACTTTCTGTACCAGAAGTGTCAGAAACATCCATTGAGTAGTTTTGGAAAAAAAGATAAATTAAAGAGCGTTTCCAAAAATTTAACGATTTTTCAATTTTTTTCAAAGTTTGAGGCCATTTTTGGACCTCTTATATTATTTCAATGCTTTTCATTTTGGATTCACTATATAGACAACCGATAGGACTTTGAGTAAGAAAAGTTTAAGAAAAATCTGCGGCGTTATTTTCGAGAAAAGGGCGTCTCAGAATGTTAAAAAATCGGAAAATACTAGATTTTTGGCATACAATAATTTATTTACTAATCATCGAAATCGTATTATTTAGACACCATATGATGGTCCATTAATAGGGCTATCCAGCGACACTTTAGTTCTTTTGGTCCGCTATTACCTAAGGGAGAAATCAAGTTTTTCGCAAGTGCGACAATGTTTTTAACATTATTTTTTCATTTTTTGAATACTTCCGGTATGGCTATTATTGTCGGAATAGTTTTAAAAGGCGGTTTGGGCACTAAAATAGCCACAGGGCTCTGTAATGACATATTACATTATCTGATCAGATAAAATGCCCCTGAGAAATCCTATGTTCAAAAGTGCCAAAAATGAAAAAAATTAAAATATCGAAAATTAAATTTCAAAAACTACATACATATTATACATCGTTAGAATCGTAATTAGGTCAGCTATCTGAATATACAATCTTTTTTTGAAAATCTCTTAAAATAAAAAAAAAGTAGAGCATTTTCCAAAATTTCACGATTTTTCGACTTTTTTCGATTTTCAGTCCGTTATTTCACCTATTCCAGATATTTCAAAGTCTTATTGGATGGCTTCATGCAAAAAACCTCCGAAAGGACTCTCGATAGAAAAAATTAAAAAAAAAGTTGCGGTTAAGTTTTCGAGATACAGGCGTCCAAAAATGCTAAAAATCAGAAAATACTTGATTTTCAGCGTGCCATATTTTGCTTCCTGCTAATCGTATCCTTACGAATTGGGTATCATTCAGTGGTCCAATCAGCGCCCAACCAAATGATACCTTAATTCGTTTAATCCGTTGATATCGGACGGAGAAATCGTGTTTTTACCCAAAACACCCATTTTTCACCTTTTTTTCAAAATATCGCATATTATTTCGACTACTTCCGGTTTACGGATTGTTGTTGAAATTGCTTTAAACGGTAGTTTGACAATATTATTTCATGTTCCAGGAATTTCAGAAGCGTCGATCTGGCCGTAAAACGAAACTTAAGCTCACAAAATGTGAAGAAAATTCGAAAAAAATCGAAAAATAAAGGGCGATAACTCTGAATGAAACTTATATTACTGGAACCGGATTGCCTTCAGGTATCCAAAAATGTAGGTCAAATTTTAAAATTTTGAAAAATAACAAAAAATGTGTCTTAAACAACATATTTTCATTTTTCGAACGCTAGAAGTCAGCGGCGAAGTTTCGAAATTGCAAAATTTTCAACTGCTATCGTCCGAGAAAAGACTCAGGGTTTCCAAAAATGTAATTTGTATGAAAATAGATACAGAATTGACGAATCTACGGCCGTTTTTTAAATATTTGGCACCGCACGAAATTCGGCCACTTCCGGTCTGCGCAGAAGTTTCAAATACAGTGGAAGGGATAGCCACCATATGGTTTCCTGATAGAAAATTATGTCCCAGATCTGTATCTGTTACAGACACTGAGAAATAGGCTCCCCCGAAAAATAAAATAATAATAATAAATAATAATTTTAGTAATCACAATAGGCTTTCAGACGAAAGTCTGAAAGCCTAATAATTTTAACAAAAACAATAGTGTTTCACACAAGCTTCGCAGTGTGAAACCCTAATAACTAGACCTGCATGCAGGAATGACGGGTTTCACTGGTGCCACGTCACTTTCGGTGCCACGTTACCCTTAAACATATGTCACTTCCGATACCAATGAAACCATCAATCAGGTTTCCACATAAGCATTGTAAACATCAAATAAAATGGACGAAGAATCAACCAAATCCAGCAATATCAATTCATTTTATATATATGTTACTTGTAAGTGATCCTGGCAAAATTTCATTACTTCCGGTGATAACGAAAATGTTCAATTAGTTTTATGAAATCAGAAATGGCATAAGGCAGCATAATGGCGAAAATTGTATGTAAATCGAATGAGAATTGCCACTTTTATAGACCAAAAACCTTGAAAAGTGACTTGTAGAAAATCGTCTATTTCTCGGCAACCGTACACGATAAAAACTAGCTTTTGGTATCTATATGATCGTATGGGTTCAATCCATTTGTTGATTGAAATCAAATATCATAATTTGAAATATATTACAAATCAGACTCATTTGAAAAAAATGTCTGTTTTGAAGGCTAAAAATACAGTTTTTGCCAAAATGACATTACTTCCGGTGATACTGAAAATGTTAAATTAGTTCTATGAAATCATAAATGACAGAAGATATCATATAGTGAAAATTTTATGAAAATCGAATAATAACTGACACTTTTATAGACCAAAAACCTTGAAAAGTGACTTAAGGAAAATCGCCCATTTCTCTGCAACCGTACAAGTTAGAAACCATTTTGTGGTATCTGTATGATCGTATGGGTTCAATCTATTTGATCAATAGAATCAAATATCACAATTTGAAAAAAATAACAAATACGACTCATTTGAATAAAATATTGTTTTTTGAAGGCTAAAATTTAAGTTTTGAGCAAATGACGTCATTTCCGGTGGCAGCGCAAGGGGTAAAATGGTTTGACATAGTCCACTATGGCATTAGGCATCCAATGGCGAAAGAAAATTGAAAATCGAATAATAATTGATTCTTTTACAGCCAAAATTACGTGAAAAGTGACTCATGCAAAATTGCCTATTTCTCGGCAACTGCTTATATTACAAACTAATTTTCACATACATTCTCTTCGTATGGATTATAGCTACAAGTTTATAAAAGTTACGTAAAAATATTTTAAAATCTGAAAAGCCTGAATGAGTTGTAAATAGGTCAATTTTACGCCTTTTTTCACCTCTTAATCCAATTTGCTAGAAAATGAAAAAGAAATTAAAAAAACTGCTTCCGACATTTTTTGCGCCTTTAAAGGACACACTCTTTGGGTCATATAATTTTTCAAAAAAATAATATTTGTTTTCAAAAAATGTACCTAACTGTCAAAATTGTAGTTTTTGGTAAAATTATGCCACTTCCGGTGCCGACAGATAACACTTTTGGTAATAAAAAAAATGACAATTGAGACAACGAAGCATATGAACTTTGTTTTATACAAATCGAACAATAAAAAATTAATCTAGGACTGAAAAACTGAATTAGCCAATGGAGGCCAAGGAAAATTACTGAGACAAAATTTTTTAACATTTTTGCGCAAGTCAGATGACTCTTTAATTCTGTGCACAACACGACTAAAAAATATTCATAAATAAAAAAGTTTTTTGTAAAATTTTAAATTTCCGAAATTTGGCGCCTAATATCTTCGAAGATTTGCCGAAAATCAAAAATCGAAAGTAGCGCAGCTATGTGCCCTGTCTCCAGCTATGCCAAAATGTATCGAAAGTTAAAATCCCATGATTATTGTTAAAATTACCGCAATATTTGTAAAAACGATAACTTCGGTGATTTCGGACATTTCGCATTGTCGCAGAACGTTCAAAATAGCTTTATCCTCTAAGTCACACCCACTTTCCCAGTAAAACCGAAGAAATCGTAACGATGCGACACGTAGTTGCTGAGATCTACTCAAAACAAAAGAATAATAATAATAATAATAATAAGAATAACTAGACCTGCATGCAGGAATGACGGGTTTCACTGGTGCCACGTCACTTTCGGTGCCACGTTACCCTTAAACATATGTCACTTCCGATACCAATGAAACCATCAAACAGGTTTCCACATAAGCATTGTAAACATCAAATAAAATGGACGAAGAATCAACCAAATCCAGCAATATCAATTCATTTTATATATATGTTACTTGTAAGTGATCCTGGCAAAATTTCATTATTTCCGGTGATAATGAAAATGTTCAATTAGTTTTATGAAATCAGAAATGGCATAAGGCAGCATAATGGCGAAAATTGTATGTAAATCGAATGAGAATTGCCACTTTTATAGACCAAAAACCTTGAAAAGTGACTTGTAGAAAATCGTCTATTTCTCGGCAAGGCCGTGTTAAATTAATTCTGCGTTTCGGGTCAACCGCGCGCGTAGCTTTCACATCGTCAAATTGATGGTTGTGTTGATTTTCTACGCGGTATTTTGTGTTGTGTTTTGATTTCGGTAGCTCCGCGCGCGTACCTATCGACACAGTACACTCTTCACAATCGAACACACACCTGTCTAATAGGCGACATACGCTCATTTTTAATTTACATGCATAAACATTGGCTTAAAAAAATAAAATAATATCGTAATTTGTATACAGAAAGATTTGTAAACAAATCACGGTCATAAATTTACAACGTTATTTAAAACATTACTCAATGTGTCAGCACGCGAGCTTTCGCTGCCACGTTGTCCTTGGTTACATGTGTACATAGACTTGTTTGTCCGCTGACTTCTAATAACAGTTTAACGGACTGGACAGTTTTCTTTTATTTTATTGACCCCCGCCTTTCGAAGAAAGTTGGGGGACTATTAAAATGGGTTTGTCCGTCTGTCGTCAAGAAATTGAACAGAAACAGGGATAATTCTAACAGGTGGAAAGGTGAGCGAGGAGTCACATGATTGACGTAAACAAAGCTCCTTGTCAGCATTTGTAATTTTTATGGAATGAATACTCGGGAGTTTAAAGCAGTATTTTTCACCATCAAGCAATAAAATATCGTAAATAACCTACAAAAGAAAACATTTTGTTCAATATTTATGTTAAATATCATCTAGAGTAGAAAATGAAAACCGCAATATACCGCGGTATGTTGGGTTTTTCGTTATTTTTCTGATGACGGTATTTTTCACGTTTTTTATTTCTGTGACGTTTTTATATCGAAATACCGCCCAGCTCTACATCCAAACTGATCCCGCAGTGAATATTCGCTTGGCCGCTACAATCACTGATAAGCATGACATCGACGAGGCTTAATAAGTACGGCATATTAACTTTTTTAGTCCGACAAATTAAATTCTCAAACATTTTTTTGAGGTAACAGAAAAATAAATAAAGACGTTTGAAGTAATTGAAGTTAAAAAATATTTCCTATTAAGTGTAAATGGGTATTAAAATGAGTAAAATGCGTCATTTTGCCCGAAGCAGTTAGGTGTTAAGTAAACATTGCACGAGCCGTTGAGCCAATGACTGCCGTCAACGCACGTGCTATAGACACTCATCTGTTACAGAGTTAATTCCTAAGTAATTCTCTGTGAAACAGATTGCTCTACATCCACACCTAATGGATTATCTAGTAATAATAGAATCTTCCTGAAAAACAATCCTGAAGATGGCTCTATTCAGCTACATTCTGAGTTTGTGTTGTGTTGAAAAAATGTGTGTTGTGTTAAAAATTGGGAAGTGTGTTGTGTTGACCTCCCTCCCTCATTGAATTCTGGAGACCCTAAAACCTGAAACACAGAATTAATTTAACATGGCCCAACCGTACACGATAAAAACTATCTTTTGGTATCTATATGATCGTATGGGTTCAATCCATTTGTTGATTGGAATCAAATATCATAATTTGAAATATATTACAAATCAGACTCATTTGAAAAAAATGTCTGTTTTGAAGGCTAAAAATACAGTTTTTGCCAAAATGACATTACTTCCGGTGATACTGAAAATGTTAAATTAGATCTATGAAATCATAAATGACACAAGATATCATATGGTGAAAATTTTATGAAAATCGAATAATAACTGACACTTTTATAGACCAAAAACCTTGAAAAGTGACTTAAGGAAAATCGCCCATTTCTCTGCAACCGTACAAGTTAGAAACCATTTTGTGGTATCTGTATGATCGTATGGGTTCAATCTATTTGATCAATAGAATCAAATATCACAATTTGAAAAAAATAACAAATACGACTCATTTGAATAAAATATTGTTTTTTGAAGGCTAAAATTTAAGTTTTGAGCAAATGACGTCATTTCCGGTGGCAGCGCAAGGGGTAAAATGGTTTGACATAGTCCACTATGGCATTAGGCATCAAATGGCGAAAGAAAATTGAAAATCGAATAATAATTGATTCTTTTACAGACAAAATTACGTGAAAAGTGACTCATGCAAAATTGCCTATTTCTCGGCAACTGCTTATATTACAAACTAATTTTCACATACATTCTCTTCGTATGGATTATAGCTACAAGTTTATAAAAGTTACGTAAAAATATTTTAAAATCTGAAAAGCCTGAATGAGTTGTAAATAGGTCAATTTTACGCCTTTTTTCACCTCTTAATCCAATTTGCTAGAAAATGAAAAAGAAATTAAAAAAACTGCTTCCGACATTTTTTGCGCCTTTAAAGGACACACTCTTTGAGTCATATAATTTTTCAAAAAAATAATATTTGTTTTCAAAAAATGTACCTAACTGTCAAAATTGTAGTTTTTGGTAAAATTATGCCACTTCCGGTGCCGACAGATAACACTTTTGGTAATAAAAAAAATGACAATTGAGACAACGAAGCATATGAACTTTGTTTTATACAAATCGAACAATAAAAAATTAATCTAGGACTGAAAAACTGAATTAGCCAATGGAGGCCAAGGAAAATTACTGAGACAAAAATTTTTAACATTTTTGCGCAAGTCAGATGACTCTTTAATTCTGTGCACAACACGACTAAAAAATATTCATAAATAAAAAAGTTTTTTGTAAAATTTTAAATTTCCGAAATTTGGCGCCTAATATCTTCGAAGATTTGCCGAAAATCAAAAATCGAAAGTAGCGCAGCTATGTGCCCTGTCTCCAGCTATGCCAAAATGTATCGAAAGTTAAAATCCCATGATTATTGTTAAAATTACCGCAATATTTGTAAAAACGATAACTTCGGTGATTTCGGACATTTCGCATTGTCGCAGAACGTTCAAAATAGCTTTATCCTCTAAGTCACACCCACTTTCCCAGTAAAACCGAAGAAATCGTAACGATGCGACACGTAGTTGCTGAGATCTACTCAAAACAAAAGAAGAATAATAATAATAATAATAATAATAAGAATAACTAGACCTGCATGCAGGAATGACGGGTTTCACTGGTGCCACGTTACCCTTAAACATGTCACTTCCGGTGCCAAGTTACCCTTGAACATATGTCACTTCCGGTACCAACGAAACCACTAAACAGGTTTCCAAATTAACATTGCACACAAATAAAATGGACGCAGAATCAACAAAATCCAGCAATATCAATTCATTTTATACATTTGTTACTTGTAAATGATCTTGACAAAATTAAATTACTCCCGGTGTTAATGCAAATGTTCAATTAGTCTTATGAAATCAGAAATGGCATACGATATCATATAGTGAAAATTTAATGTAAATCGAATAATAATTGCCACTTTTAAAGACCAAAAAACTTGAAAAGTGACTTGTAGGAAATCGGCTATTTCTCTGCAACCGTACAAGTTAGAAACCATTTTGTGGTATCTGTATGATGGTATGGGTTCATTCTATTTGTTGATTGGCATCAAATACCATACTTTGAAAAAGATTTCAAAACAGACTCGTTTGAATAAAATATCTGTTTTAGAGGCTAAAAATACAGTTTTTGCCAAAATGACGTTACTTCCGGTGATAATGAAAATCTTAAATTACTTGTATGAAATCCCAAATGGCATTAGGTATAACATGGTGTGACATTTATGAAAATCGAATAATAATTGACCTTTTTATGGCCCCGAAACCTTCAAAAGTGACCTGTAGAAAACCGTCTATTTCTCGGCAACCGAACAAGTTAGAAACCATTTTATGATATCTATATGACCATATGAGTTTTGTTTATATGTGAATTTAAACCAAAAGTTAAAATTATTAATACATATTAAGTTATTCTTGGTTGAATAAAACATTGATTTAAAAAGTTTAAAATGCATTTTTTGACCAAATGATGTCACTTCCGGTGTCAATTTTAAATTGTAATCAACTTGATATGACGCTACGTACTTTTTGAATCAAATGATGTCACTTTTATAAAAATCCAATCATAATTGACTATTTTACAGGCAAAATAACGAAAACAGTGACTTGTACAGAACTGCCCATTTCTTGGTAACTGCTTATAGTACAAACGAATTTTAACATACATTTTCTTCGTATGGATTATAGCTACAAGTTTATAAAAGTTACGAAGAAATATTTTAAAATCTGAAAAGCCTGAATAGGTTGTAAATGGGTCAATTTTACACTATTTTTAGCCATTTAATCGAATTTGCTCGAAAATGAAATCGAAATTAAAAAAACTGCTTCCGCCATTTTTTGCGCCTTGAAAGGGCACACGCTTTGGGTCAAATAATTTTTCCAAAAAATAATATTTGTTTTCGAAAAATGGTACCTAACTGTCAAAATTGTAGTTTTTGGTAAAATTATGCCACTTTCGGTGCCGACAGATAACACTTCCGGTAATAAAAAAAATGACAATTGAGACAACGAAGCATATGAACTTTGTTTTATACAAATCGAACAATAAAAAATTAATCTAGGAGTTAAAAACTGAATTAGCCAATGGCGGCCAAGGTAAATTACTGAGACAAAATTCTTTAACATTTTTGCAATAGTCAGATGACCCTTTAATTCTGTGCATAATACGACTAAAAAATATTCATAAATAAAAAAGTTTTTTGTAAAATTTTAAATTTTCAAAATTTGGCGCCTAATATCTTTGAAGATTTACCGAAAATCAAAAATCGAAAGTAGTGTAGCTATGTGCCCTGTCTCCGGCTATGCCAAAATGTATCGAAAGTTAAAATTCAATGATTATTGTTAAAATTACTGCAATATTTTAAAAAACGATAATTTGGTGATTTCGGACATTTCGCATTGTCGCAGAACGTTCAAAATAGCTTTATCCTCTAAGTCACACCCACTTTCCCAGTAAAACCGAAGAAATCGTAACGATGCGACAAGCAGTTGCTGAGATCTACTCAAAACAAAAGAAGAATAATAATAATAAGAACTAGACCTGCATGCAGGAATGACGGGTTTCACTGGTGCCAAGTTACTCTTAAACATGTCACTTTCGGTGCCAAGTTACACTTGAACATATGTCACTTCCGGTACCAACGAAACCACTAAACAGGTTTCTAAATTAACATTGCACACAAATAAAATGGACGTAGAATCAACCAATCAATCCAGCAATATCAAGTCATTTTATACATTTGTTACTTGTAAATGATCTTGACAAAATTAAATTACTTCCGGTGTTAATGAAAATGTTCAATTAGTCTTATGAAATCAGAAATGGCATACGATATCATATAGTGACAATTTTATGTAAATCGAATAATAATTGCCACTTTTAAAGACCAAAAAACTTGAAAAGTGACTTGTAGAAAATCTGCTATTTCTCTGCAACCGTACAAGTTAGAAACCATTTTGTGGTATCTGTATGATCGTATGGGTTCATTCTATTTGTTGATTGGCATCAAATACCATAATTTGAAAAAGATTTCACAACAGACTCATTTGAATAAAATAACTGTTTTGAAGGCTAAAAATTCAGTTTTTGCCAAAATGACGTTACTTCCGGTGATAATGAAAATCTTAAATTACTTGTATGAAATCACAAATGGCATTAGGTATAACATGGTGTAACGTTTATGAAAATCGAATAATAATTGACACGTTTATGGCCCCGAAACCTTCAAAAGTGACCTGTAGAAAACCGTCTATTTCTCGGCAACCGAACAAGTTAGAAACAATTTTATGATATCTATATGACCATATGAGTTGTATTTATATGTGAATTTAAACCAAAAGTTAAAATTATTAATACATATTAAGTTATTCATGGTTGAATAAAACATTGATTTAAAAACTTTAAAATGCAGTTTTTGACCAAATGACGTCACTTCCGGTGTCAATTTTAAATTGTAATCAACTTGATATGACGCTACATGCTTTTTGAATCAAATGATGTCACTTTTATAAAAATCCAATCATAATTGACTATTTTACAGGCAAAATAACGAAAATAGTGACTTGTACAGAACTGTCCATTTCTTGGTAACTGCTTATATTACAAACTAATTTTAACATACATTTTCTTCGTATGGATTATAGCTACAAGTTTATAAAAGTTACGAAGAAATATTTTAAAATCTGAAAAGCCTGAATAGGTTGTAAATGGGTCAATTTTACACCATTTTTAGCCATTTAATCGAATTTGCTCGAAAATGAAATCGAAATTAAAAAACTGCTTCCGCCATTTTTTGCGCCTTGAAAGGGCACTCTCTTTGAGTCAAATAATTTTTCCAAAAAATAATATTTGTTTTCGAAAAATGGTACCTAACTGTCAAAATTGTAGTTTTTGGTAAAATTATGCCACTTTCGGTGCCGACAGATAACACTTCCGGTAATAAAAAAAATGACAATTGAGACAACGAAGCATATGAACTTTGTTTTATACAAATCGAACAATAAAAAATTAATCTAGGACTGAAAAACTGAATTAGCCAATAGCGGATAAGGAAAATTACTGAGACAAAATTTTTTAACATTATTGCACTAGGCAGATGACTCTTTAATTCTGTGCACAATACGACTAAAAAATATTCATAAATAAAAAAGTTTTTTGTAAAATTTTAAATTTTCGAAATTTGGCGCCTAATATCTTCGAAGATTTGCCGAAAATCAAAAATCGAAAGTAGCGTAGCTATGTGCCCTGTCGCAGGCTATGCCAAAATGTATCGAAAGTTAAAATCCAATGATTATTGTTAAAATTACTGCAATATTTTCAAAAACGATAACTACGGTGATTTCGGACATTTCGCATTGTCGCAGAACGTTCAAAATAGCTTTATCCTCTAAGTCACACCCACTTTCCCAGTAAAACCGAAGAGATCGTAACGATGCGACAAGCAGTTGCTGAGATCTACTCAAAACAAAAGAAGAATAATAATAATAATAAGAATAATAATTTTAACAAAAACAATAGTGTTTCACACAAGCTTCGCAGTGTGAAACCCTAATAATAATTTTAACAAAAACAATAGTGTTTCACACAAGCTTCGCAGTGTGAAACCCTAATAATTTTAACAAAAACAATAGTGTTTCACACAAGCTTCGCAGTGTGAAACCCTAACTAGATCTGCTACTGTCCCATGCAGATATGAAAGCTTTCATATTCATCGTCACGTGTCATCGATTATATCAAGTATCTCAAATAAAAGGATAAGAATATCAAACTATCAAAATTGGTCAAAAACTCGCGAAGTTACAAGTCTAAATATAGTATGAAACATTGAGTAATCTGAAAACTAAAGGGAAATAACTGATACTTGTGTTGCTGTAATAGGGATGACTCCCGACTTCAAAACTTTCAGAAAAATGAAATGAAAATGGTAAGAAAACATCGAAAAATTAAATGAGATAACTTTGAAAAAAACTAAAACTTTTTGAATCAGGTTGAACTCAACTGTTTGAATATGTACGTTAAATATGCAGATTTGGAAAATTATAAAGATATAATATCAAAATCGGTCAAAAACTCACAAAGTTACAAATTTAAATGTAGTGAGAAACATTGCACCCGGGCAAAAAAATAATCTTTAAACTAAAGGGAAATAACTGAAACTTGTATAGCTGTAATCGGGCTTCCAAGATATGTTATATAATTATGGTTTCCAATATGTTCGGTTATAAGAAGGAAATCGTGACGACTTCTTAAGCATGTTTTAAACAAAGGGTCATAGACTGCAATATACAAGAATGGCACTCTGCAATAAAAAAAAAACTGGCCAGAGATTTCTATGCAGAAATTAAAAGATAGGCTGGCACTGCCAGGCAGGATACGCCCACATTTTCGAGAGATGGATAGAGAACAAACAATACGGAAAGTGATTTTTCCTACATTCCTATTTCATACTGTATTGGGAGCAGCCATTTTGTTGGTCAGTTCCAGTCTGATATTCATGAAATTCGAAGTCGACAATGATTATGGTGTGACGGTACACAACCTAGAAATGTGACTTTTCGTCAAAATCGGATAAGAATTGTGACCTGTACAGAGTCAACAACCATGATATACCATATCTTTACACTATTCGCGTACAAACGGCGACCATTTCTTCCGGCAATTTTGGTACCATTTTCACGAAATTCGAATAATTCAGGAAGTTACGATCCGATATGCGCAAATACCGAAAGGAACCAAGATCTTTGGGTTATAACCATGCATTTCAAGTTTCATCAAAATCGAATTAAAATTGTGACCTTTACAGGGTCCACAACCTTGATATACCATTTTTTAACAGTATTCGCGTACAAACGGTGGCCATTTTGTATGGCAATTTTGGTCTGTTTTCCCGAAATTCGAACTCAACCTTCCTTACGGTGTAACGGTAATATAATCAAACGTTTTTTTAAATCGGATAATAATTGTGACCTCCAAGCTAAAAAAACAGGCGATTTTGCGTATAATCAGGGGCCTGATTTTCCCGAAATTCGAACTCAACCTTCCTTACGGTGTAACGGTAATATAATCAAACGTTTTTTTAAATCGGATAATAATTGTGACCTCCAAGCTAAAAAAACAGGCGATTTTGCGTATAATCAGGGGCCATAATTCAGGAAGTTACGATCCGATATGCGCAAATATCGAAAAGAAGCAAGATCTTTGGGATATAACCTTGAATTTCAAGTTTCATCACAATCGAATCAAAATTGTGACCTCCACAGGGTCCACAACCTTGATATACCATTTTTTAACAGTATTCGCGTACAAACGGCGGCCATTTTGTATGGCAATTTTCGTCCGATTTTCCCGAAATTCGAACTCAACCTTCCTTAGGGTGTAACGGTGATATACCGAAAGGATCAAACGTTTTTTTAAATCGAATAATAATTGTGACCTCCAAGCTAAAAAAAAAGGCGATTTTGCGTATAATCAGGGGCCATAATTCAG